>CAWUFW010002643.1:1200000-1800000 GCA_963921515.1 Calotriton arnoldi
AATAGCACACAATTATAAACTTGCACAAAAGTGTAAGTTTACTTTTGTGAATTAGGTGCTCTCTGTTTTTTGCTCCTTGTCTCTCTTTTTCTCCTCCTTGTCTTGCAATTTCTCTTCCTGGGCGCATTCCTCTTGTTCCCGGTAAGCTAGTCTTAGCTTCTCCCTCTCAAACTCTCTGGTAGTCTCTTCTTCCTCAGCCTTAGCTTACTGAAGAGCCAATTACAGGCTCAGGGTCTCTGCGAAACTGAACCCACACAAGGGATTTTCTCCTAGAATTGCAGATGCCCGCTAACGCTTGTGTTGAGAAACCTTCCGTTCATGTTGAGGAAACTGTTGCTTGAGTAGAATGGTGCAGTTTGCACTGATTTTCCAGTGCGGGACAAAACTCTGCGAAGTGACCAAAAAACTGCTGCGCTACACAGAGTTCTGCAAGCGGAGGAATGCATCAGGTCGCACCAGTCACGATGATTTTTAGCGCTGGGTGTTTGTCCTGCACTGGAAAATCAGCACAAATGGCATCATGCACAGCTCAAGAAGCCGCTGCGTTCTACTCGAGCGACAGTTTCCTCAACATGAATGGAAGGTTTCTCAATGCGAGTGGTAGCGGCCATCCATGACCGCCCAGGTTGAGAAATTATATATATATATATATATATATATATATATATATATATATATATATATATATAGCTGTATATTGCTTGTATACAGGTCACTCACGTTGGTGCTTCCATCACCTAAATGGCTGGATGATAACTCACAATACTAAGAAAGGCACTGAATGATGGGGATGCTGTTATGTCATTAAAATTTGGTGAATGTTCATTCAGGGGGTTCATACGTATTCATAAAAAACCCTTAACTATGGCAAAACCAATGTTATGTTGGGATTCCCTTTATCCCCATAACTTTTTTACCTTTTGACCAGTCAGCAGCAAATTTGCCATGCTCAGTGACTGAATTGCCAATGCCTTTCCCCCAAGTATGGTAAAAAAAATTCAAGAGAGGGCCAAAGTTATTATGGGGCAAGATTGGGATTTCCTATGGACAGATGCGCCCACTCAACTACAGAGATGCAATTACACCCTTTTGAGGGTCTATATGCCTGTTAGAAATGGGATTTCTGGTTGGCTAGGGCATGCGCCTAAGCCAGGCAGAAACCACCACTCTAGTCAGGGTAAGGGAGTTACACATCGAAGATAACCCCTGCTCACCCCCTTGGTAGCTTGGCAGTCAAGCCTATTCCAGAGGCAATGTGTAAAGCGTTTGCGCAACACACACACACAGCAGCGACACACTAGCACACCACAAAAGAAACTCCACACAAGGTTATATAAAAATAGCCTTTGTATTAGACATAAAACACATCAGAGCATAATCACATATGTACACTGTGCCACCTGGCACTAGGTATCACTTTACAGGGGATTATATACATTACCGGGCCAATCGGGCCACGGTCATACCCATCATATCATAGGTAGTGAAGACAACCAGTAACCACTGGCCATAGGGCACTTAGCATAAACCTATTATGCATACACCTCATAGCATACTATGTAACACATAATCAACAGCAGTGCATTACATCACCACAACCCATCCTGGCCACCATCATCAGCAGTGCACCATAGTAAACACTTGCAGCGTGTACACGTTATCAACTCCTCCCCTCACAGTACAGGTGGTGCAACTCTGACAATGTAAACATAATCACATCAGGGCATAACATCACAGTATGGCACCTGTACCATATATTATGAGCACATGATAGTCACATTATTTCTGTGCGCATATTTGAACCCTCAGGCCACCAGTAGGCATATCACCACCATTACTGCCCAGTCCTAATGGACGCAACTTCCTGAGGGGATGCAGACTAACCCACATCATGACATCAGGGCACTAACTATAGCAGGTGGGGAAAAGCACCCAGAAAACAGGAATCACCCACACACTATCATATGCGGCCACTGTCTCCCTCCCCGCATAGGCTTCAGGGCACCTGCCTGCCTACAACCGTGCCTCAGGTAGTCCCAGGAGGTTTCTATAGCGGGGAGGAGTAGGCAGCCCTCCCTTAATGGGGCGACCTCTCCGGGGCCCTCCCCGCGTGTGATCCCACTCACCCGTCTCACTCAGGGCCGCTGCCCACTACAACATGGGTCAACTGTCGTGCCAGGCCAATGGAGCTGTGTGGGCCCAGCTCCCTCTTAATAGGAAAAACCATGCCCCCAAGGTGCGGGCCGACACGAGCAGATGCTGCCATCCATGCAGCGTTTTCGAGCTCGGGGTCTCTGTGGGGTTTTCTCCCCAACACAAACTGTACCAGCCCCCCCCAAACAGGGAAGAAAGGCGCCGCGGCCCACCTTCAGGCGGCGCAACGGCACGCGATCCCGGGGACAGTCGTCTGACTCGAGCCCTGGTAGGCTGCCCATCCTACCACATGGTCAGCAAGGGCGGAAGCACTTCTCCAGCTTACCCGCTCTGCTGGCAGGACTCCTTCTATGCTCGCCTCTAACGTTTGCAGACACGCGGGGCTCTCCTCGTCATCCTGGGAGCCCCGCCCACCAACAGGCTGCCTCTCTGCCTGACTTCCGCTGGACTCTCCTTGTTCACCTGAGAGCCCTGCCCGCAACCAGGCTTTGACTGCCCGACTTCCGGCCTCTGAATAGGCCGTCTACATTCGGTGCAAAGTCCCCTTCAATTTCGGGCTCTCCTCCGTGTCCGAAAGTGTGGGGTACGCTCCTGCCCAGTCCTTGGACCTGTGGCGTCCTCACTGGCTTCTGGGGGCATGGCCGGGCAGGACTGCAAACTCCGGTCGGCCCGCTAGTTGTCCAACAACGCCGGTGACTCCTGCAAATAGCTCTGGCCTCAGGCTCGCGAAGCCACCCTGGAACAACCCTGGAACAATCCCCAATGGGCCCAGGGATACCGGCTGCCCTCCAGGGCGCCCACCACGCGCTGCCACTCACAAGAGCGCCTCACCCACAGTCCTTCTGTCCACCCCCGGGAGACCAAGGAAACAACTCTCCCGTCCCAGCACAGCGCCTCAGAAACAGCGCAGGGGTGGGGGAGCACCACGCTCACCCTGTGCTGAACTTCAAAGTCTCCAGGGGCAGAGCTGAGCCCAGGCAGGCCAACCCACAGGGCCCTCCAACAGAGAGGGAGTCCTTTGTGGCGGTTCCTCCTGGCGCCCAGCAGTCCTTCGGCACCATGTAAGCACAAAGTTCCTCCAGCCTCTTACATGGGGTCACAGCCCCAATACTTAAACCAGGTAGTGTCTTTGTTCCCCACATGGCTCTGTTCCCGGTCCAAACCAGTTCTGGGGGCACTCACACATTTCTTTAAAGGTGCACGACCACCTCCTTTGTCAGTGTAGGCTCTGGCCCCAGACACACCACAGGGGGGGGCGGAGCCAGCATTGTGGAAGGCAGGCACAGTCCCATTCAGTCCCAGGTGCTACTCCTCCCACCACTCCAAATGCAGATTGGCCTATTCAGCCTAGTGCTGACCCGCCCAGCCCCTCTGGAGCCACTGCACCTCCCCAGACCCTGTCACTCCAGAGCCAGACATGCAATACACAACAGGCAGGCACAAAGACACATAGCACACAGAAATGCCCACTTCTAAAAGTGGCATTTCTAAAATAGTGATAATAAATCTGCGAACACCTTTACGCAGCATTTATTACCACTATTCCAAACATAGCAAACTTGACCACTCAACTCCTCTCAGGTCAGGAATTACCACTGAAGCACATATCAGGGTATCCCCAATGCATTCCTATGAGAGGGCAGCCTCACAGTAGTGAGAAACCAAAATGGCTGTTTGTCACTACCAGGACATGCCACACAGTTAAGGCACATGTCCTACCTTTTACCCACAGCACACCCTGCCCATAGGGCTAGCTAGGGCCTACCTTAGGGGTGACTGATATGTAGTAAAAGGGGAGTCACAGACGTGGCACCCACTTTATGTGCCACATCACAGCGGCAGTAAACTGCGCACGCAGGCCCTGCAATGGCAGAGACCTGAGACAGGTTTGAAAGGCTACTTTGGTGGGTGGCGCAAACAGCGCTGCAAGCCCACCAGTAGCATTTGATTTACTGGCCCTGGGTATCTGAGATACCACTTTACAAGGGACTGATAGGTAAATTAAATACACCAAACAGGTGTAGACCAATCTTACCATGTTTTACTATAGAGAGCACATGCACTTTACACTGGACAGCAGTGATAAAGTGCACAGAGTCCTAAAACCACCAACACCAGGTCAGAAAAAAATACCAGGAGGAAGGCAAAAAGTTCAGGGATGTCCCTGCAAAAAGGGTCAAGTCCAACAATGCCTAACATTCATGAGTGACGGAGGCAAGTTGCTAATCATTTATCGAAATTTGGCATAGAAGGAATACAGGTTTTGTGTACTGCTGATGACATCATTCTATTTAGCCATACTGTTCAGGGGTAGCAGTGCTCTTTGATTTTGCGGAGAGTCTACATTTGGAATTAGCAGCTGAACGTAAGTCAAGCAAACAATTAAGGGGCAGATTCCGATCTGGGCCGGAAAACTCTCCGACCGAGCCGGATCCGGTGAGTTTTCCGACCGAGCCGGACTCCAGCAGTCCGACCGAGCGAGTACGATGCGGCCGCATGCTGCCGGACTCGACTCGGTCGGGCTCCCATTGAAGTCAATGGGAGCCGGTCGTACAACGCGTACACGGGCTCCCATTGACTGAATGGGCATGTCGCGAACAGGGGGGCCCCCTTCAGTGGGTACGCGTTGGTGCGACTCGCACCGCACATGCATGTGTAGGGGGGACCCTTGGGTCCCCCCTGTGTGCGACTCGTGCGGCTACACGTGCAGGGGTTCCGGCTCCGACAGCTCTTCTGAGCCGGAAGCTACGAGTTGGTCGGGCTGTTCGAGGCGCGCATCGTACTGGCTCGGTCGGGTAACGTCTCCATTGCGTAGTGCGAGCCGTGTCCGTACGAGTCGGTCGGAGCGGTTCGGACCCAGGAACGCGTCGGTCTGCGATTTCGCGTGCGCTCGCATCGTACTTGCTCGCGCGGACGCCCGTAAGAATCGGTCGGGAACTAGGCCTCCGAATCGGATCCGGTAAAGCCGAATCCGATTCGGTGCCCTACCGGCCGAGATCGGAATCGGCCCCTAAGTGTTAGTGTTATCTGGTTAGAGAAATATAAAAATGTCAGTTGCTGTGGTGAGAAAAATGGCATCTTGTCAATGATTACAATTACTTAGGGCACCTGACTGATTGACATTTTGCCTGAGGTGGAGTTGCTGAGTGTAGTAAAGCGTCTGAATAAAACTACAATGCTTGGGTTTATTAATTTCACCTGCAAATATAGAGGGTTGACAATGAGATTGTATATCACTGCCTACATTGCTACGGTTATACCACAAAATATTTTCGGCATGCACACTTAGGGCCTCATTTGGATGTCGGTGGGACCGCCACCGACAGTTATAAAACATAAAGGGAGAAAGCAAGAGGCCAAAACAAAGCAAACACACTGACCTCCAAATATATATATCACAAAAATAAGGTGTGGTGGCTGAATATCAGAGACCGAAGGAAAAGAAAAGTTCCCCAGTCTGAGAGAAAGGGTTTAGTGTTTTATTTTTCACAAACCTGTGAAGATACTTATTGGTCTCCTATTGGGGATGGTCAATCCAAGAATTGGACAAGGTGGGCTCACTCACGTAATGTGACATGCTTCATCATAGGCCACCTCGTCCCACCCTGGTAGGATGATACCACCAGGGCAGACTTGACCTCGGGTTGGACTGTCCCGAGGAGTTCTTAGATATTTTTCTACTCTGGATAACAATGGTCCAGTTCCTAAATTTAAAATACCTCAAGGAATACCACCAAGTATCCTTTTATTTATGTGATACCTTGGGTATGAATAAAAATAAAAACTTGATTACCGTAAAGTAATCTACGGGTATAGCTTGGGATTTTTATGATCCTTGCGATCCCAATTTTTTTACCAACATGTTTCTGCCCTACTTAATAGCCTGCTCGGTCTAGGGCATTCGTCAGGGTTATGCGCTTATTTTGTATCCCTTTCAATGAGTGAGGGTGGTGATAGTCAAATTATTACACTATACACATAGAGCCAAAGATAGACAGGGCCTACCTCTGTCCAAGGTATCTATATTTTTGTAGCTACTTGCATCATGTTCTGTTGAGGAGGGCACATCCTGTAGTCACACATTCGTCAAGGAACTGTGCCCTCTTTTGATCCTAGCTGTTCCCTTACCAACAGCCGTCTGGTCCCACCGACATACAGGCCATCGGTCCAACCGCCGCATTACAATGCGGACGGTCGGACTGCAGCGGTCTGGGGGACAGACTGCCGCCTCCGACAGGATCAAATATCCTGTCGGGGTGGAGGCCGGACTCCTATCCCTACCATGAGGGCAGTGCCTCATGCAGGCACCGCCGTAGGGATTAGGATGTTCCTTCCCAACTGCCTTTTCATGGCGGTCCCACCGCCATGGAAAGGCAGCCGGAAAGGGACTTTGGGGGCCGCAAGCAGGGCCCCTGTCTCCTGTGGTCCATTGCTAAGTGGCCAGCCCACACATCCATGCACCGTATGCCAGGCACCACATGGTGGTGTGCATGGCACACGGTTCATGGATGTGCACAAAGTGCCATTTACTACTGAAGCTTGTGCTGCGGCTCTATTCCTGGACCACAGCACAAGCCGCAGTTGAAAAAGGCACTTTCCGACTGCCTGCACGGCGGTCTCAACATGATAGGGCGTGTGGGACCGCGGAATGATTGTCGGGCGGTCTCCTGCCTGCAGCGATCATCCGCAATCATAATCAGCCCATTAGTGATTATGGCTAGATAGTGATTTGAACGTCTTTGAAGGCCCTCTGAGACTATGATCATAAGGTGTACCTTTGCCCAAGCAATTAAGATGGAGCTGGGATTGGAGTGGCCAATAAATGAGTGCTCCAGTCTTGTTATTTTTGTTTGACATCTGAAATTCTGATGGGCTTGAACTTCTTTAAGTATTAGTAATATAATATTAGTAATATAACTGGCTCTAAAATAATATGACTTCAAAGAGATGCTTTTGGTACCTGTGCTGTGTTTTCAAATTCTATTAAAATGGTAGTAACTTGATACTATTACAACCAGGATTGGGCGTATCTGCAGAGAAAGTGTACAAATGTATATGGGGGTGGCTTCACCGGGTTGAAATTCCTTACCATTATTATGTTACGCAGATGTGCAGAGCGCACTATCACCTGGCAGGGTATTGTGGCACTGAGAAGGTGTGGGTCTAGCCAAACCTAGGGACTTCTGGGACACCTGGAAAAATCAGATCTTCAGCTTCTTGTGGAAGTCAAGACGCGGACAAGGATCGCGAACCCAAGTGACTGCCATTGCTGATTTTGGACTTGTCCTCTGCCTTTCCTTGACATAAATCCTGCCTGGGCAGGATACCGAATTACTGCCACACTGTCCCCTATGTGGACACCATATGAAGTCTGCGGACTATATTTTTTGTGAATACATGGATACTTTAAAATTAAAAATGCATGTGGTCTGTCTGCCGCTGTTCTTAACCATATAAAAATTGCAAACAATAGTCGAGTGATGAATTTAGCTCATGAAAGACCGGAAAAGAAAAATGTTAATAGTATACTGCACTTGTTTTAGAAATTCGAAGCTCTTTGTATGTATACTTCGACTTTATCAGATCCTACCGAATTGTATATAACAGTCTGTAAGGTTGACTGCGAAATTAAATAGAAACCAATGTAATAACCGGAAATTTTTAACTGAGGGGAAGTCGACATAACGAGTAATCTATAGTATCGTAGCTTAGCGTGGAAGGGAAGGGTGTCAGGAGGAGTGTGGGGTGATGAAGTGGGAGAGGCCATGCAAACGGAAACCTGAATGCAAGGAGCCTGCAATTGTTGAGGGAGACGCTGACGAAGCCAAGTGTTTAGTGGGGACCACGCGCACGCATCTTTCTGGCAGTTGGAGACTGCGCCGACGCGTCAGACATTGTCTGACTCGAGAGCAAGGAGAGCGCGAGGCAGAGCAAGCGGCCACTCAACGTCCTATCAATTTCCTACCCAGCTCTATTAATGCCTAAAACATTACCAAAACTATCTCCGAAAATATATATTTATTTATTCAAACTGTTCTGAAAGTCGTCAATTCACGTGCGTGTTTCACATGAAACATTATTATATTTCCTTTTAACATGTGGCGTCTCAGTTTTTCTCGGAAAATTATCAGTGCACATTCTAAAAAAAAAGTCGGGTCCCCCCATCCCCCACCCCCATAAACAACACTCTCCCTAAATCCAACCAGAGAGCTAGTGAATTGAGGCTTCTCTTTCCCACTACCCACACCCTATTGGAGTTGACGTCCCTCACATAATCTTTTTTTAGTGTTTTTTTTTTTTTTGTCGGAGACGAGAGGTAGTTTTAGAGAGAGACAGAGGAAACGCTTGCCCTGCTTCAGACCCCCGACTCGCAGCAGCAGGGAAGCTTATGGGAGAACGACTGAGACTGGCAAACTTTCTGCGCACCTCCTCAGAGAGAGACTGAGAAAAGGGGAGAAGCCAGCGTATACAGTTACGGGAGTTAAAAGGTCTGCAAACAAGAAACAATTGTCTGGAGACAGCAAAACTAGAAGATTCGCCCTGGAGCGTTTAGCTGGGAATTGCTTTCTGAAAATTAATCAGTGCGAAGCAGTCTACAGTACCAACGCAGTGCGACACCTTCACTCCTCAGAGTGAGGTACCACCCCACGCCTGGGTTTGCCGAGGAGGAGTAGAGATACAGTTCACTCTCACCTCCAACATTGTCAGGACGAAGCACTGGGGCATTTTTCTCCCTCTCTCTAGTATTTCTGGACGACGCACTGGGGTGCATCTTTTCTTCACCTCCCATACTGGCAGAGGTGCAACCCGGCTGACCCCCGACACTACCATGGTGAAGCACAGGGTCATTGAGGAACACGCCCCCCGCCCCATCACAAAAACTGCCTGATCGAAGCTTTGAAGCACAACTCCTTCTCACCACCAGCACTGTCAGAGCGACGCCGGGGGACTGCCCCCCCCAATCCCCCCTCTCGGATACCACCTTTTTACAGATCTGTAAAGTTTATCACACTCTGGTCAAATTGCCCTCTCGGAGGGAGCTTTGGTCGCGGGTTTCCCTTCTGAAAGATGCTCTCCTGGACAGCAGAGACCACCGGTAGTGTTGGCCATACCTCCCGCTGAGCGCCCCTTGCAGCCACCTCGTTGCCCCCTCCCCCTTGCGTCTGCCCTCAGCCCGAGGGGTGCCCCTCGTTCCTACCAGCCTCAAGTCTCTGGGAAAGTGGATTGTGTGGCTATCTCTGGAGTCTGCGTTTCAGGGGACAGACCGAGCGGGGGTTCCGTGGAGTCGTGTTCGCCCCCGCCCTACATTGCTGCGAGACCCCGGTTCTTCTGAGTGCGTTCAGATGGTCGCTGCGCCCGAGGACACAGAACGTCGCTGGTCCCGCACCCCGTGCCCTGGACCCCCCTGAGGTCAGAGCAGCATGGTGCTCGCCGGCACTCCCGGGGCTCCCTTCCCTACCCTTGCCGTGCCCCTGCAGGTGAAAGGACAGTAACCCTGCTGGACTCAGCCTGACCTGCCGAGGGGGGACAGGGGTGCACACGGCAGGGGGGACCTGCGCCGCCTTACCGCGCACTGCAGGGAGATCCGCGCACAGGGTTACTATGCAAGTGCGACTCGTTCCTTGGGTTTTTATTACTTTGAACTGCTTGGAATACATCTGCAGCGGGCAGCCCCTCAAGGTACGGCGACAGCGAAGAAGTAAGTACAACCCCTGTCACCTCTTCTCTCGCCACCTGTCTGCTTTGCCTGCCCTTTCCGCAGCCATTGGGAGAGTTTCTGCTCCCCAGCGGTTGTTATCTTTGCACCAATGTTAGGCGGACCACTCCGTGAATCCAACGACTACAATGGCTTTCTTGAGGGGGTGTTATAAAGGAAGGTGATGCCGCGTACCTCCCTTTACCAAATACCAACGAGGGAAAAGCTTCCCTTGCAATTGTCACTTTACTTTGTACCGTAAAAAACAAGCGGTTTCTTAAAAATGTAATGTGTTTATTTGTTGTACCTATTCATAATATTGTGCCCTCATCAATATGGAAGGATGCACGAGCCATGCTGCAGCACATAATAGTGTGCGGGGTAACAAAAGTGTGAGAGCTGTATGCAAGAAGGTCAAACATGCTGTTTTGTGTTTCTGCCACCGGTGCGCAACTGAACACGCATGGTAGACGTGATGTTTGACTTTGACAGAGGGCCCATCACTCTATACTTCGACGAAGACACAGTAGCCCCCTTCTTACAAGCTGCAACATGCAGGTTAACATTGGTTGAGGTCTCTGTTTTTCTTGTGAAATGTTGCTACTAAACTTCGGTCTAATGTCAGTCTGTGAAGGGTCTGTTTGCTGTGGAGACTGGAGGCGCAGTCGCTGGACAGTCCCGGCAGTCACCCAGACGCGCCTCTGGACTCCGGGGCCACGTGAGATAGGGAACTTGTGTCTGTCTATCTATGGTATGGAATAGGGCAGAGAGGTGTTTCAGAAGACGGAGGTGCGTAGCTCAAGTTTGGCGCCTCTTTGGCAAACGGGGAAAACGCATCTTGCTTGGACGCGCAGCCACAAGAAGACTACCAGCCACTTGAAGGGGGCATTTGGGTGTGAGGACGGGGAGCGTAGTAGAGAGGGGGGTGGCGACGACGGGCGAGGGAACTGGGGCGCGGGACAAGTTACGAGCGACAGAAATGTTGGGGGGCAGCATGTACGGTGGAATCTAGATGGCAAAGCAGGGGAACAGGAGAAGGAAGACATTGGGCCGGCTGAAGGGGATGGGGTCTGAGAAAGCGAGGGAAGGGTGGGAGATTTGGAATGGGGAAAGGCTATGAGAGATGTGGGTTGTGTGAAACTGGTTTGAGTAAACAGCGTATTAGAAGAAAGATGAGAGTGGAGGGAATACATTAAAAATTTGGTGTGGCAAGGAGGTTAGGAAAGTAGGAAAGAGGTCGTGTAGAGGTGGATGGCGGAAGGGAACACATTGCAGTGCGCGAAAAGAGAGTGGAAAATGAAGAGATCAGAGAACGTGGGGAAGAGACGGAACAGCGCAGTTTCCAATGTGGAGGAGTGAATAAACACCTTGTTTGCAGCAAGCAGCAGAGTTTTTTCCTCGGAGAGCACGTGTAAAGCTCCCTAAAGCGGAGAAGTGGGAAGCCATTACTCATGGGATTGGTCACACTACCTTTTGGGATTGGGATGGAGAGATCTTCACTGGTGTGTGTGTGTGGGGGGGGGGCAGAGGAATCAGAAGTTGACACTGTACACCAGTTCTGCTTGGAGAGACGCGGACACTTCTCACTCACACAACGGTGGTTCCCCCCCAGGGCCGGCTTTAGCGCTGGTGCCCCCCCCCCCCACCTCCTCCTCTGATTCCCTCATGACCACTGGACAAATGTGCCTCTCATCTTTTCATAGACACTCTCTAACCTACATTCAATTTGTTTTAAAGCACTGGAAAAGGCTTACTTTACTAATAAGAATGTGTATCTACCCAATCAAACCATTTTCTGCAACATTAGGAATAGAGAATGAAAGACTGGGGAAAACAAACATAACATCCTAACCTATTTTATGTAGTTTGCATGCAGCTCTTTGATGACAGTTCGTAACAGTCACTGTTCTATATTATGGGTGTGCGTTATGAACTGCGTTAACAAAAAGATCTCTGTGACTAAAGCAGTAATCCACTCAGCTATCCACATAAAATACAGATCTGTGATCTGCATGGTGCCAGTTCTTTGTAGCAGGCACATTAACCCTTTGCACTACTTTACGGCAAGTGAAAACTGCCCCTTCACAAAACTCCGATCTCCCTCCCTCACTAGCAGGAACATTAATCACAAGAGTTACATTGATATTTTTAATGTTGCATGAAAACTAGAGCACAAGGAACTCTGCTGCAAGTGTTTTTAAATCATAAATTATTGTTAAACACAGCTCCCCCTTCCCCCTCCCACAGGTCAGCGCCCAGTGCCCTAAAGCAGGCCCTGGTTCCCCCCTTAGGTGGTGTGGGGAGGGTGTGAGACTAGTTAAGTAGAGGCTTGGGACCACCTGTCGAGGAAGTGTGATTTTTCTCACTGGAAGTAGGAGGAACAATCCTTTAATTAGGTCTGGGGTGAGGCTTTGATCTTTGGACGATCCATAGTGGGGGAAGTTGTCTTTCTCCCGAAAGAGGTGGGAAGTTGAGAACCTGCTGTCTGTGGGAACACGGCCAGCCCGTGGAGCATGCTCAGTTTATTATAGTTATTCTCTAAAATGGGGTCAAGGATGGCCTCATGATTGGACAGGGTGTGGGGTCAATTCCTCACTGGGTTAGCCCTATTTCCTTATTAGAGGAATGTAAGAATTGTGAGCATTGGGGTAGAGGGGGTCGCTCAAGACGTCAATTGGGCGTTAAATGTCAAACTGGGGCTTGCCCTAGTTGGTAGATTTAAGGTGTGCCCTCATTAGGAATGGGGATAAGATGGGGTTGAACTATTTGGGACACTAATGGGTTGCCTTTTTTGGGAAGCGAGGAAGTACTAAAAATGAGCAGCGAGGGATTATATATCATAATTTAGGGTGAGAACTTTTTGTACACTTTTATAATTCCACTTGGAAATGAGCTTTTTTATCACCCTGAAATGGGTGAAAGGCGGAGCCAGCCGTACTTGACTTTGATCCTGTGATATGCAAATTCCACAATGATTTCAGGAGTGGGCGCAGTAACCTATCTCCCAGTGTACACAATTGTTTTAAAAGTAACCCTGGAAGCTCTGCATTTTACTGGTCTATGTCCGTCAGTGAATAGGCAGTTCACATTCCCGTACAGGACAGTCACTGCAGATATTTACAGTGCCTTGTCAACCGCTCGATAAGTGCTGCCCGTCAGGACCCCTGTCCCATTCATGCCTATTGTTCCTGCCGTTTGCTCTTCCCATTGCATTTTTTATCTGTATGCACTAGTAATTACATTTTCAAAACACTCCTCCCGACACTTTGGCTGTGAAGAGTAAAGCTAGGCAACGAGACCCATGCTCTTTCTCGCCCCTCTCCTACTCTAGTGACTCTGGCGGGAAGAAGGGGAGGCTGTGGGCAGCACAGGCGGGACTTCCTGGTCCTGTCTTGTGAGTCACGGGCAGGAGCCAGAAAGCCTAGGATGCGATTGACCCGTCACTTCCGCTCCCTATGTTGCGATGACCAGAGGCCACTTAGGGTAGGCAGCGACTTGTGTTCCCTCTTTTCAAGAGGCCATCGCGGCATGGGGCCCGGGGTGAGGCACCGTCACTCCAGCATGAAATCAAACAATAATCCGTTCCCACCCAGCCCATTAACCTTGGGGTATTTGGGGTTGTTAAGTTTCACAAGGTGGAGCGGGGTAATAGCGTGACACATTAAATGATTTCAATGACAGATTTGCGCTCCATCCATTACTTTTCAGGACAGCACTGAGGTGATGGGCTGCAAGCCTTATTCTGCAAGGACCTTTACACCGAGTTGGGGGCATTGGCCCACAGTTTACCGGCTTAGGGCATGGGGCTGTAGCCACTGGTCTCACATCATGCGGCCCTTTTGGCAGCCTGGTGTGTGTGTGTGGGGGGGAGGGAGGGGGTGGGTCCTTTCATGTGGCCAGTGGTACAGAGATTTGGGACCACCCCTCTTGATACAGGTGGTTTCTCATGTGAGGTCCCAGTAGGATAAAGGGAATTCAGACCCAAGAGTTGAGCCATTTCCCGGGAATGCCTCAATGTAAATATATATGTATATATCAGTAATGATTAATCAGACAATCTTCTTTAGCTAGGTGTACTTTGTTGAATATTAACAAACAGGATTGAAACGTGTCAATTTCTTTCCCATTGTGGGGTTATTTGCAGTTTCATTATATCTTAAGAATGTTATGTTTATAATTTGCTGTAAGAAATTAACATGACCAGTTTACCCACAGCAAAAACTATGTGAGTGATGGCTAGTCATTCATTGGTTGAGTTGGAGGGCGGGGATCAGGACTGGGGGTCTCCAGGGTCTAGGGAACCAGCTGCTCCCCCTTTAGGGATGAGAAACCAGGAGCTGTCACCTCTCGCTTCACGTTAAGCGACAGGAATCGAAGAGTAACTGCAGTAATGTGGATGCCGCTACTGATCCTGTGATCCGAATGTGTGAGTTTCTGGTTAGCAGAGCCTTTCTTTTGCAATAGTGCACTTCTCAGTGCTTGAGATAGTGAGTCCAATTCACAAAGATTTCTCTATAAGTAGTTGTGTCTTACTCCTGTCCTAGATGTGAATTATTCTTGAATACATAGGCCTGATTTCTAAAGCCTTTTCTGTGCGTAGTTTGCAGGAGTAAGGCTAGTATACTCATGGAAGTTGTAAGCAAGTCTTACTACTGGAGTTTTATGCGTAAATCACAGTTAAGCATAAAGTAAGACACACATGCGCTTTGAAAATTATTTTGGAATAGGGCCCACTGGTTGTAAAGCTCCACATCCTAAAGGTATGGTGCCAGAATATCAAACCCACATGTTTTCTGACAGAAATATTGTGTCCTAAATATAGTTTCTAACAATTGTAAAGCTCAGCATCCTAAAGGTATAGTACCAGGATATCATAACTGAATTATTGCCAGGCAGAAATAACGTGTCCTAAATATAATTTACAAAACAAATCGACTCATTGGAGTTAATAGTAGAGAATCTAACTCCCATTGGACAATTCCTACATAAATGATAATTTGCTCATGATATTTCCGGCAAACAGTATTGTTACTAATGGCCACTGTCTATGAGGTCGCCCGAGTGTGCGAGGCAAAGGTATGCAGTCCCAGAATTTGGCTGGAGAGTAATGGGGGCATTGCATATACTTTGACTCTTATGGCGTCTGCTGCCAAGTTTTCACCTGTCAGTAAAATACTAAACCCTCTCGCCCACCATAACAATGCACGGTGGGAGAGGAGTGGCGAGCGGCCAGAGCAGGTGGATTCATTTACAAATATATTCGAATTTCTCCCTTCTTTATTGATGTGAGCACAAACATGCATACACTTACAGCAATGCATATTGAAATAGAAGAACTACTCAACATATGAGCGCTTACACCTGCTTTTTTCAATTATCAGCCCACCTGTCTAACAAGTAATGGGATCATAGGTGAGAATGATAGCTGCACATTCCTGGGAGAGAATGAAAGTGACGCGTGGAAATGCTTGGATTACTCTAGATCACTAGCAGTTTCTCTAGGTGCATTCCATGCTATCGTTTTAGCTCATCACTACCATTTCAGAAGGAACAAATCGCTTGGGCCCTGGTTTTGCTCCACGTCCCCTCTTGGAGATATTTAGATGAGGGTTCTATTTGATCACCAGCATCATCATCAAGCTGTATAGTGCTACAACTTCCAATCAAAAGTAGTGCTTTTCTAAATCCAATTAAAGCTTTTTGAGTTTTTGTGGAAGTTTGCGCCAGGAATTTACAGCAAGAAAAAAAAAAGCTCTTTCATTGACCCTGCACTGACAGACCTGCAGTATTTTAAGCAGAGTTTCATTTTGTTCGACCTATCTTTGTTGGGGAAAAATAAGGCTATAATTTGTCAGATAGTTAAGCACCTGACCATAAAGAGCTTTGTGCATACTTATTAAGTGCCTCAATATGAGAATCTTGATAGTCGTGAGTTGAGCAGAAATGCTTCCATTTCTAACGATAATGGCATTACTCCTAGTCCTACTCCCTCGCCTTCCTTCAATACCAATGAGGCCCCGCCTCCCACCCAGACCCACCCCCAGCATAAAAACTCTGCCCGCCCCCACCTCCACCTGTACGTAAACAAGCCGAGCTAGCACTCAGTTGAACCGCACCGGGAGGAGGGAGGGTCCTCGAAGGAAGGCGAGGGAGTAGGACTAGGAGTAATGCCATTATCGTTAGAAATGGAAGCATTACCTCCCGTCCCTCCCTCGCCTTCCTTCAATACCAATGAGGACATAGCAAGCAGAAGAAAACAGAGACGGACAACTGAGTGAGAAAGAAACACCAAAATTTAATACAGTGCCCCCAAACACATCAGATCAACATCCCTGGTCCCGCATAGAGGACAAAACCCTGTGGCCCAGAACAGTATCCAAACGCTCCAGGCTCGCAATACGATAGTGACGGACAAACGTAGAGGGAGAAGACCAGGTCGCCGCCCTACAGATCTCCACCACAGAAGCCCCTGCAACTCAGCCACCGTAGCCGCCATACTGCGAGTGGAACGCCCCTGAACCCCCACAGGAGGAGCCACCCCCTTAAGATGGTAAGCCATCAAGACCGTGGACCGAATCCAACGACTCAAAGTAGCCGTGGAAGGCTTAACACCCTTCCGAGCCGGACCGAAGTTAACAAACAAAGAGTCCCCCACCCGGAAGGATTCGACAACCTGCAGGTACCACAGCAATGCCCGACGGACATCCAAACAATGCAAGCGACAATCCTCAGCCGAGGAAGGAGCAGGACAGAATTCAGGCAAAATCACCTCCTGCCCGAGGTGAAAAGCCGAACTGACCTTAGGGACAAAGGACGGAACCGGAACCAGAACCACCCGATCCGAAAAGACCTTACAGAAGGGAAACTTACAAGACAAGGCCCCCAACTCCCCTAAGCGCCGCGCCGAGGTGATAGCCACCAAAAAACAGGTCTTAAAGGTCAAGAGACGCAACTCAAGACCCTCAAGGGGCTCAAAGGAGGACCAGACAGGACATCCAACACCAAATGCAAATCCCACGAAGGGAAGGACCGAACAGGGCGGGGAAACAAATTCAACAGTCCCTGAAAAAACGAGGCATCAGAGCCCCGTCATCCCGCAAATTACGCCAGGAGCCCCGAAAAGCCTGAACAGCCGCCCACTGCACCCGCAGAGAAGCCACCGACAACCCCAGAAGAGCCCCATCCTGAAGGAACTGCATCACCACAAAGAGGTCAGCAACCGTGGGATCAACACCCTTGCCAGCACACCAGGCCGAAAAGACACGCCAATGCCTAGCATAGGAAAGCAGAGTAGAGGATCTACGGGAAGCCTGCAAAGTAACAGCCAAAGGAGCAGGAACCCCCAACCCAGCTAAGCCCTGCCGTTCAACCGCCAGGCCGTCAGGTGCAACCTCCGCAGAGAATCCAGAGGAAGGGCCGGAAACTCCAAAGGGGACGGAACCAGAGGAAGGACCCACTCCCGGTCGCAACACAGCCCGGATAGGAGAGGAAACCAATTCGCCCGCGGCCAGCGGGGAGCCACCAACAACACCTGAGCACAGTCCCTGCGGACCCGCACCAGAAAGGAGCGGAGCAGCGGAAAGGGGGAAGGCATACAGCAGACCCCGAGGCCAAGGACAGGTCAAGCCGTCGACCCCCAGAGACCCGGGACACCTGCCCAGAGAACAGAACCGGACCACCTTGGCATTCCCCGGATCCGCAAACAGGTCTACCACAGGGAGGCCCCAACGACTCACCAACTGGACGAACACACCGGGAAGGAGAGAGAACTCCCGAGAGGACGGAATCTCCCTGCTCAACAGATCCGCCCTCACATTGTCCACCCCCCGAATGTAGAGAGCCGACAGACCCAGCACCCAGACCTGAGCCCACTGAAAGATGACGCTGGCAATCAAGTTCAAGGACCGGGACCGGGTCCCCCTGACGGTTGACATAGGACTTCGCCACCAGATTGTCCGTCTGAATCAACACCCAACGACCTTGCAGAGAGTCCTGAAAGTGCACCAGGGCAAGCCAAATCGCCCTCAACTCCCGCCAGTTGGAGGACCTCCGAGAGTTCAGCAGGGACCAGCACCCCTGAACCTGATCCGACCCCAGCCAAGCACCCCAACCGGACAGGCTGGCGTCCGTAGTCACCACAAGCGGAGCCGGAGGAGCCAGGGAAACCCCGGCCAGAAGATGACGCCGGCAGAGCCACCAGGAGAGCTCCCCCGAATCCGGTCCGACATGGGCAGCAGGGATAGGAGACTCTGAGACCCCGGAGACCACCCCAACAGGATCCAGTTGGCCAATCGAAGGAGATGAAAACGAGCCCAAGGAACCAGAAACACCACGGAAGCCATGTGCCCCTGCACCCGCAGCCACTGGACCGCCGGAGAAGCCACCCGGGACAACAAGGCCCGAACCTGGGACTGAAGAGAGAGCAAGCGCTTGTCGGACAAGGTAACAAGGCCGAGTAAAGTCTGAAAACGAGCCCCGATGAACACCATGTCTTGAGAGGGGACCAAAGAAGACTTTCCCCAGTTCACCAAGAACCCGTGCCCCTGAAGAACCTCCAAGGCCCTCCCAATGTGAGCGAGCAAAAGAGACTCCCCGCAGCATGCAGCAAGAGGTCGTCCAGATAAGGGTGAATGAAAACTCCCTCCGCATGAAGGAGAGCCATGAGAGGCGCCAGGACCTTCGTGAAAACCCTGGGCGCGGACCTGAGGCCGAAGGAAGCACGCAAAACTGAAAATGGGCGTCTCCCACAGCGAACCTCAGGAAACGCTGAGAAGAAGCGGCCACAGGGACGTGGAGATAGGCGTCCTCGAGGTCCAAGGAAGCCAGGAAGTCGCCAGGTTGAACCAGAGGAATGATGGCCTGAAGGGTCAACATGCGGAAGTGAACGGGCCGAATCCAGGAGTTGACCCACTTGAGATCCAGGACAGGCCGAAAGCCGCCGGTCACCTTCCGCACCAGAAACAGAATGGAGTAGGTCCCCGTCCCCACCTCCGCGACAGGAACCCGGCAGATGGCATTCTTGGCAAGCAAACAGGACACCCCGTCCAGCAGAGCCACCCTGCGGGGACCGGAGACAGGCACCGGAGTCAGCCGAACCCCCGAATCCGGCGGGACCAGCACAAAGTCGATCACGTACCCAAGACCCACAGTGCTCAGGACCCAGCCGTCCGAAACGTCCTGCTGCCACCGAGGAAGAAAACTCCGAAGACGACCACCCACCGGCAGGGAAGCGGCCAGACAGTAGTCGTCAGGGACCCTTCTTGGCAGGGCCTTTAGACGCGGAGGCAGCGTGCTTGGGAGAAAAACGGGGCTGAAACCTCCGCCTGCGGAAAGACTGACGAGAATCACGCTTAGGGGAAGAACGAGGGGCCCTATTCCAAGGCCTGCCAGATGGAGTCGAACCGCCCTTATAGGGCAAGGCATGCTTCCGCTCCTTGAAAGCTTTCGAAATCAGGGCAGGCAATTGTTCCCCAAACAGCGCCAGCCCATCAAAAGGCAACTTCAACAGAGCCGCCTTCTCACCAGGATCAGCCTTCCAGGACCGGAGCCAGAGGGAACGACGCGCAGCCACCAAAGCTCCAGTGGACATAGCGGAAGACTTGATCACGTCAGATGAAATGTCCGCCAGCAGCCGAGCCTGCTGCTCCATAGCAGCCAGGAGGTCAGAGCAGTCAGACCCCTCCTGAACCGCGGCAGCCAACTTTCCGAAATCCTGCACCAGAGACTGCGCTGAGTAGGCAGAGAAAAGGCTAGCCCGCAGCGCCAGGTTCCCAGCAGCAAAGGAGCGCTTAAGGCCAGAGTCCACCTTCCGATCAGTAGCATCCGTCGGGGTACAATCCTCAGGCAGAATCGCAGTCTTGCCAATCAGAGTGGCCAGGATAGAGTCAAGCTTCAAACTGTGAGGCAAGGGATCCTCCCCCTCCAAAAGATACAGTTTCTGAAGGAAGCGAGGGACCTGCAACTTATCCACCTCACGCCACTCCCGCAACACCATGTCTTTGACCGGACCCTGAAAGGGCATGCCCAACTTGGAGGGAGAAGCATACTGAGGAAAAAGACTACCATCTCCCTCTCCCAGCTGGAACGGAGGGAACCCCAAATTGTCCCGCACATGAGCCAGAACATCCCAGCGTTCCTCCCTGGAGATATACTTCCCCCGAGGAGGTAGAAGGACCCTCCTCGTCCGACAGGGAAACAGCCCCAGCAGGATCCAGCGAGCGAGGACGCGAAGGAGCAGCAGGCACCGGACGAGCCAAAAGAGCCTTAGCCACCGCAGCCTCAATCATGCCCTGCACTTCATCCTTGGACATGAGAGGCACATCACCCCCAGAAAGGCCCCGACCCCGAGGGCGCTTGGGGGGAACAGGAGAACCATCAGCAGAGGAAGAAGAGGAAGAAGAAACCAGGTTGTTCCGCTTGAACACCCTTTTGCGACCCATGGCAGCAGAGGAATGGAGAAGCAACATCCCGACCCCTAAAGTAGAGAAAAACCCAGCAGGAACCCTCCAATGAAAGCCCAGGCTAGGAAACAGCCAAAAACAGGTTAAAACCACAAAAACGCCATCTAAAATAAAAGACCGGGCACAAACCCGTCCTACCAGGTCTCCCAGAAGAGTGCAGTCCGAGAGGAGGCATCCAAAACAGCCCGACCCGGAAACACAGCCCCAGCCACAGGAGGACCGCCAAACAACGCAGCAGCATCCTGAGCCACCGCTCCGCCCCCATCCACGAGGGAGACGAGGAGAGGAGGCATCGCCAGGAGAACTCCGTCGAGGGCACCGCCGTCGCAGAGAACCAACACGAAGACTCCCGGCACCGCCACAAGGAGGAACTGAAGGTAAGTCTCACTAGGGAGACAGAAAAAAACAGGTGGAGGTGGGGGCGGGCAGAGTTTTTATGCTGGGGGTGGGTCTGGGTGGGAGGCGGGGCCTCATTGGTATTGAAGGAAGGCGAGGGAGGGACGGGAGGTAATGGGAGTTTCCACTCAAACCAGACTATGGAGATCTGTGGTCATCCCGCACCCCTGACTTTTCCAAGGACACATTGCGCCATGTAAACCTTAGCTAAATATGTCTTTAGAAAATAGTTCAGAGTTAGGAGAAGCATGCTGCTGGTAGGGTGTAAATGCCCATCAATGGAGTAATTCTCAGATTTTTGTGGTTATATCATGCCCTGAGGTGTCAGGATTTACTCATACCTTCTAATGAGGCCTGAGAGTTTACATTTTAGTCAGATGCTAACCAGAAGACAATGATCTCTCAACTCTTGTGATGCCTGGCAATGCTTGAATGTTGTTGTAATCGCCCAAGAAGATGACTACTGCAGGTCATGCAGTGTGCTCAATTGCTCCTCGTTTGCACCTGTCAATAAGGCGTTCCAGTGGTCCAATCTGAGCCACCTCATTCACTCTGACATGCTGGGACAAACTGCAGAAAGCTGAGAAGGTCAGGGCTTTAAGTGGGATGAAAAAACTGGTGGGGGGGGGTCTCTCAAAGGGGAGTGGCTTAGAAACACAAGAGCTAAAAAATCTGTGCTTAGCATAGTGGGCCGCCCGACTGGAATGTTGCTGCTTCTGTCATTGCATCCAGTTATGTAAAACAACAAGTAATATTACACCTACAACAAGCCAGGACTATTGGCTTTGTCAATACGGCTTCGTTGTTTAGAGCATTGAATATGCTTCAGTTCTTGCATGATGAGACTGTAAAGAACTATACCGAGTCTCCTTGACGTTAGGTTAAAGGCAGTGACTGGTGGCACTTCTGCAGTTAAGATTTTTTTTTCAACCTGAGGGTGATGGCATGAAATAGAGAGCCCGATAGGGACCCGTCGCAGCACCTGCTTTTTAGAACTGCCGGTGATGAGCACCGGCAGGACCCAGCCCACTTAAAGCCCTGGAGAAGGTGATAGTGTTGTAGTCTTTGCTAATGTCTTGTCCAGGTATCTTCCTTTCCTGCTGGAGTCCGACTTCCAATGTGAATAAGAGTCTTATTTGAATCCAACACACTCGATCGCAGAGCTTCTCAGATGCTGCCTGCCATTGTGCGCTAGACGGCAATACCTGTATGACTGCACTCCCTGTTGGATCGCTGCATGAGGGCATTGGACAGTCTTAGCAATGGAGAAACCATTGCTTAATTCGTGCTGGTGGTTGCATGTGGTGTGCACCGTCACTCATTTTTGGGGACAGGGACTCACTTTTCATCATCAGGCTTTGGCACAGAGCACAACAAAGAAAAGCAGAACAGATAGAAAGAAGGAGAAAGATAGGAAAACAGTGACACCGGGAGAAAGCAGGAAATAAAAAGAACCTTCAAGAGTGGGTTAAACAGACAGCAAGTGTAGAGTGGTAGAAGAGAGATGAGATGGAATCCATTTTGGGTAGGCTCGGGGTTCTAAAGCAGTCATCTAGCAAGGGAGCCGTGGATCCAAAAGCCAGCAAGTAAAATGCCTACGCATTCCAGTCACCAGTTGGGCAGTAAAATGCATCCATAATTGGAATGCAAGGGTGCCCTCCAGTGCCTCGGGGGCCTCAGTGCAAGTGCCCCACTATTGATAATTGCACCCTGTTCTAAGAACAAATTAAGCCCGGGCACTATTCTTTTTTTTTGTTGCAATTTAAGCACTAGAGACAACTTTGGTTGACCAGGGGTAAGGGAGAAAGCGTACCTTACTTAGCACAGCATTAATCGCACACTTGCCAAGAACCTTCATAGAGGATAACCTTCAGTACAGACTAGTCTAAAAAGAGGCAAGAGCCATTCTGAGATGCCTCTGGTTCTGGAAAAATACTTTACCCAAAACTCTGAATGAGGTTCTTTTTGAGGCGGTATCTTGCCTTTAATACTCCGTGACTGCTGTAAACTTGAGTGTGGCAAACATTTAAAACTCTTACGGCTACCTAAGTAATTTGTGAAGTATGGAGGGGGCGCAGAGCTTAAGGCTCACTGTTTTGTAAGAAACGTTTTGCTTGCTGTGGGGTTGGTCACGTACGGTGTAATTTACACACATTTTGTAGTTATTGGAACATCCTCTGACTTGTCTGGGAAGTGCTAAACCCACTGGAGAATCTATCAGTGGAATTTCTTACATTCTGTGCTTAGTGAGACACAGAAAATGTTATCAGTGGCTACTGTCCCGGGTTTAAGGCTTAAGCCTCAAATCGTAGAATATCCGATTGCTACTCAACTTTAAATCAGGTCCAGACTGTCATTTTGTCGTTTGTCTGCATATTTTTTAAAAATTTACTTTATATCCTCAATCAATGTTGCACATTAATTATTGTTTTCAATGAGAACGTAAGTATGTAAAAATGTTATTTCTGAGGCGGCAGAGAAGCTGTTGTGCTGAAGTGAGACGGTGCCTTTCTTACCCGCACCTCGCCTCCTTGTCACGCCACGGGCTTTGTTACCGGGACGGCTCTGCCCCCTTGTGGTCAATCTATAAACACCCACTCCTGCTTGATAGGTGCGGCAGAGAATGCTTCGCGGAATATCTTCTCCTGAGTACATAAACACTGGCGTCTACTTGATATTTCTATTTGTTTTAAATTGTGGCGGTGTAACTAGATGCACCCGTGCTCCAATAACCAGAGCAACAATGGCGATAAACTTGTGGAGTACTTATAAAACACACAGGTGAAATGCTTAGTCGAGAGCACTGTTCCAAACAAAAAATACGACGTCTTATTGAAAGCTAATTCCAAGCACTGATGAGAATGAGTGGCGCGTGTTACATTTGTGCAGAGAACTCCAGTTTTTTTTCTGAGAAACAATGCAAGCATATATGAATAAAGCACGCTTTTCCATGTAATAATATTATAGTCCATAAAAAAGAGCTCAAATCAAATCAATAAAACTTTATTCGGCCACGTTCTGGTCCTAAAAGTACATTTCCCATAATAGAACACATACATTTAGATTTAAAACTACACCACGGATATAATTAAAAGCACAGTTAAAATACGTTAGTATTAAAAGAAACATATTCAGATAGGCCCAAGTCATTACTGTCAGGGCACGAGTCGGGGAGGGGGGTAAACGCGGGTGGACGGCATCCCCCCACTTTTTTCACAGGGTGGACGCCGTCCACCCTGCCAAGCAAGAAGTGTGGCCCCACTGTAAAATATGCTGAATTCGTCCCGGTGTAATTTACAAACACCAGGACACATCCTGCAGCGCCTGCACGTTGTTATCTGCTTTCTATCTGCAACAACGTGCAGGCAGGGACAGTTCTCTCTTAGTTCTGACTCCTGCTGGGCCCATAACAAAGGCCGAATCGGAGGGGTCATCAGGCCTCCTTTTGTTGGAGTCTCCTGGCTGGGAGCAGTCAGGAGCCTCACACCTGATGCAAATGCAGCAGAGGGGAAACAAAGGCTCACACCTTGTTAGCACTTCACACATACTGAAGAGCTGCAGCTTTTAACTTTGTTCAGGCTCTGTTTAGGCGATATGCATGCACTGTAGAAACTTCAGATGTGTTGATGAATCCCAGCATTTGCACAAATAAATAGCATTTATATAGAGCTTATACCCCTGAGGAGGCGTTGTAATAATTTAAATATCACTATTTCTTTTAAAGCACTATGGCTAGAGAAAACTTAACGCTGATAAAAGGTAACATTGTTTTATGTGTAGCGTACAAAAGTGTGAATCTTCTGCCTAAATCAGGAGGGTTTGCAAGTATGCTCGAAATGTGCTCAAATGTACTCATGATACACCTGCTAAACATATATGTGAGGGCTTAAGATCTGATGTCACTTCTTGTGATGCCAGTTCCTGTGATGTCACGCGCTGTGATGTCACGCGCCGCGATGTCACGCGCTGCGATGCCACTTGCATACTGATTAACTAGGTTAGTCCCCCCACTTCTGTTTTTTAGCACTTGTGCCCTGATTACTGTTATCAAACCAGATTTTTCCTCTTACGAATTGCCCCTGATAAGAAACTTGCAACCCCATAACAAATGAGTGGAGAAGAAAGCATTTGTAAATAGATCAGTGCTGGTCTTACTTGTGCAAAATAACAATCTCTAAAAAGTGGTAGAATATATTTAACTCGCAGCTCAGTATAAAAACCACAAAAAAACATAAAGTGCAGCAGGTCTTGGTCAGAAAAATTATCGCAGGCACACGGTTGCAGGGTACCTAACTTTGCAAAACCTTTAGGTACAGTTAGGGACCAGTGGATACAATTAAATCGGAATCTGGATAAAAGAAAGCGATGATGCAGATTATTAACAAAAGACCAAAAGGGTTGATTTAAAATTCCAGGACTTATAATCATAAAATGTCTACATGTAGGTTTTTAAATTCATTTACTTCCCTATCCAGTTGTCTCCTCGTTAACAATTGTGTTTTTATAGCTTTCACGTCTTCAAGGTGCAGCTTTCTTGGTTGATTAAATAGCTCTGGTTGCCCGAGAGCTGAAAGCTGCTGGGAGACATATTTTAACCAGGGAATATCTGCAACTCTGTCTAACATCATGCAGTCCTCTAAAATAATTTGGTTTAGGTTTGGCTTATCTCTAGACCAAATTTTTAGCCACCATATCAAGGGTGCTGCAGCAATATTGTATGTAATGTAGCCCTGCCTTAATTCCTCATGTACCATGAACGCTGGAATGCTAGAAGGAGCAGCTAGGAGTTTAAGTAGGTGTTTGTTTTCAACTCCTTGAACTTCATTGCATTCCTTGTAACCCCAAACCACACTACCATACACTGTCATAGCAACACATTTCTCATTATAGATCTTAAGCAGTGGTGGTATGGGTTTGCTCCCTAATCTTCTAGCGAAATCCAGTGAGGCTCCAGCTGCTCTTGCCAAAATGTTTTTCTTTAGAGCACGCTGTGCCACCCAGGAGCCATTTTCATCAAATAACACACCCAGATATGGGTATGTTGGTACATTGGTCAGCACTCCACCTTTACATGGAAGGGGCTATTTCCCTCTTTTTAGATTACCAAGTGACATTATATGAGATTTAGTAAAATTGACCGCAAGGTCAAGAGCTACCATAAAATCAATAAAAGTATTAACTAAAGATTTCAAAGCAATCGGTGTCCTGGCAAGTAAAACTGCATCATCTGCATATAAAAGTGCTGGAATTGATTTAGAACCTACTCTTGGGATGTCTAAACATGAGTTTGATAGCACAGTCCCCAGTTTATTTATGTAAAGTGTAAATAAAACCGGTGCAAGAATGCACCCCTGCCTCACTCCTCTTTTACATTCCAGGGTTTAGTTAGGGAGCCATTCAAGTTATACCTTACTGAGGCGGTCAGGTTAAGGTGGGACCAGTGCAAGAAACATACTAAATTCCTATCCATCCCAATTTCAAGCAACATTTGCCATAGCTTAGACCTGTTTACCCTATCAAAAGCGGACGTTAAATCCATAAAAGCCAAAAACATAAGCCCTTTTTTGGCTAGGGTATATTTGTTAGTGATCATGAGTAGGTTCATACATTGCTCCACTGTACCCCTGCCCTTGCGAAAACCAAATTGTAGATCGGACAACACATCCTTTTCTTCCAGCCAAAAGCTTAAACGATATAAAATTACTTTGCCCATTATTTTTGCTGCAGAGTCCAACAAGGAAATTGGACGATAACAGGCAGGATCGTCACTAGCACCTTTTTTAAAAATTGGCAGAATCACCGCCGTTGACCATGAGCGGGGTTGACCTACCCTTGTGGCCGCGTTGAATACCTCAGTTAGGATTTTCGCCCATGTACCCGGGTCTGATTTATAGAGGTCCTCGGGTATCCCATTGGGACCAGGGGCTTTTCGTGCAGACATACCCTCAATCGCTTTCTGCACCTCTTTTACATCAAACTCTAGAGCGAGTGGTACAGCACTCGGTACCCAAAAGGGGCCTGTTTGTTCTGTGTCAACCTCTGCATATATCTGTTCAAAGTGACTAACCCACCGGTCGGCTGGAATTACGCACTCTGTTCTTGTTGTGTTATTATCTTTAAAAAAGGAGCTATTTACTACCTTCCAGAATTTTGTACTATCAGCATGTGCACTCGCCTGTGTTAGTTCCTCCCATGCCTGATCCCTTAAAGCAGCCTTCCTTAATTTTAAAGCCTTATCATATGCTTTCCTTCGACTTTTAATCAGCTCGGGATCTCTAGGTAGACTTTTTAATGCGACCATAAGGGCTTTGTGAGCTTTAGAACAATCGGCATTAAACCACTTGACCTCCTTTATACCTGCCAAGATCTTTTTACCTGTTAACTTTTTACCAATTAGCTTTGTTAACTTATCATAAGCCTCTAATACTTCTGTAGGCTTGCAATGTTCGTTAAGGCATTGCTCAATATCCTCTTTGCCCTCAGTGTATAACTCTACTAAAAAGAGCTTGGGAACAATTTTCTCCCATCTTATTTTCCGATCCTGGTCCGTGGGCCGAAAATCCCCATTTGCGAAGGTTTTTAACTCCGCACCCTGAAAGACCATTAGACCTTTGGATTCAGCAATGATGGGATTATGGTCACTAAAACCAGTTCGGGTCGCCCTGACTTCCTGCATATGTTGGTATAGGGGGGCTGATATTTCAACATAATCTATAGTTGAACCGCTCCCTCTCCTAAAGAACGATGGTATCATCTCTGCTTCCTCCCCAGGCTCTAGACAATATAAATTATTACTTGCTAATAAACTTTCTAGCCGGGCGCCTTGGGTGGTATGTTCGAAATGGGCCGCAGGTGGTAAGTCTTCATAAATCTCCCCATCTAACAATTTCATTTGCAACGGTGTATATTAAAATCCCCCATTATAATTGTTTCGTAGGGAGCAAGTCTCTCCTGTGCAAGGTCCTCTATAAAGCTTTCAAGATCATTTAGATCTTCACTATCATGATCCCTACAAAATGAATTGTAAACATTTACAATTACCAGAGTTACACTGCTTGGAAAGGTTAATTCTACTGCTAATAGATGAGGAGAGGAGCTAGGCAAAACCTTGACGGTGCATGACAATTTCAGCGAGATAAGGGTAAGCAAGCCACCCTTTGCTCTTCCTACGGCTGATTGAGAAGCAGATTTAAAATAAGGAGCAAAACCATCCATTACAAAGGAGTCAGACGTGTCCCATGTTTCTTGGAGTGCGATAATGTGACCCGCCTTTATTACCGCTAACCACTGTTCATCGTCTTTTTTTGCCTTCAGACCTGCAATGTTCCATGTCATGAAGGTACACACCAAAGGATCTAACACTTTGTCATAGGGTAATTGAGATGCACTGGTCGATTGTGCTCTTAAAGGAGGGATTAAACTAGTCCCTGTCTCAAAAGGGGTTGGCTGTCAATCCACACTATCCAGATCCCTTAATGGTGCAAATCTGTTAGTGAGAGGGATTAATTGATTCCTAGTGGTGCCCTCTTCTTGTGCTTGCAATAACCTTCCTTGGGGCCGAGTGTATCTATTTCCCTCAAACCTAGGTTGTAGTGGCCCTTCTGGATAGAAAAAGGAAAGTGGAAGGACCTGTATTCCCGTGGACAATTCTGCTCTCATCTGGCCGTGTAACATGGCTCTTACGTGTACAGGATGGGTTACATTAACCACGATACAGTCCCCACTCCTATCTTTCTTTGTGGCTTTCCCCACCCATCCAACTCTTCTGGCCATGATAATATGGGGGCAAAAGATCGACCATGTGTTTGTGATTTGTCCAGCCAGTGTATTACCTTATGTATTAAATCCATTGTTGTTTCTTTGGAGTTCTCCTGTAAGGGAGGAACTCCTACTAGGACGGTCACAAGTGGGACTGACTCAGGAGGCAAGTGTAAAACTTCAGTTCTCGGTCTCACCAAGCTATTTGGTTTAAGAGATTTTGGACCAATGGGCTCATTTCCATGAATCAATCTGGTTTCCTTGGGCACAGCCCCTAGTAATTCATGCAGGGCTGTGTCTGGGGCAGTTACTTGGGCCCGACTATTTTCGGGATGATCAGTCATTTCTTGTGGGCCTATCCTACCTAAGTTCTGTGTACTATCTCTAGGTGACTGCTATGACTCCCTGTGTGCTCTTGGAATACTTTTACTTATTAACGACCCCCTATTGTGGGATTGACTATTGTTATCATTCCCCTCAGCCACTGAGGGACGAATCTGTCCCCTCGGTTCTGGCCCCATAATATCCGAGGTACTAACCGTGAGCCGTTCATTTGCCTGAAGTAGTAGTAGTTCTAGTTTGTCCAGCCTAACAATAATAGGGCTTAGGTGCGATTTTACAATTTCTTCTACTTTTGAAGAGAGGCTGCTTACAATTTGTCCCAACCCCAAATTAATTTAATCTACAATAGGTGGTGCGGTTTGCTTTTTCGGTTGCTGAGTTGTTTTCCTGCCTCCACCTCTTTTCTTTTTTTACTGGAGGCTCAAATAGGGAGGGGCCCTCGTCTTGGTTGCCATCAGCCTCATCCATTAAATGGATGGCAACCAATGGTGACGGCATAAGCTCACTTTGCACTGTTTGTGGTGAGGTGTTCGATGGTGCCGGGCTCGCGGGCAAACTATTCAGTTCCAACGAGAGTCTCCGCTCGGTTAAAGCAATTTCATTGGACAAAACATTGGCAGCCCTGGTCAGAAATGAGTCAAGGGTTGTCACTGCCGCCCCCCCCCACTGGACCCTTTCATGGGCTGCTTCCTCTTAGCCATGTCTTCCCTTACGGTCGACGGGCTAATTGATTTACAGACTGTTCAAGATGAATGCGACGAGATGGCAACAGATTGTAGCTAGAGAACACAAAAATGCTGGACACTTATGCACCGTCTAGGGTTTTCCCCGTAAATGAAATCTGTCCGTTAAAGAAAATTCAGTCCCAGCGTTCACTAAGTCTGGACTACCAATAAGGAGAAATACACAATTAGTAGTCACCTAACTACGCAGGGATCAAAGAGTACGGTTCAGTTAGTTCTCTGGACACTCCGTGTAATACCCCGCACCTATCAAGTCTGTTTGACCTCACAAATGAAGACTCACTTAATTGTGGTCCTGGCAGGTGTCCGTGGAAAGTGTTCAATAATCAGCAGTGCAAACTCGTAGGCCAAAAGAAAGAAGGGTGGCCCAGCCCTGCCTCTTCCTGGCAATGACGGGCAAGGACGGGCCCGTCCTTGGCCCGGGCTTCGCCCGCGCGCGTCCCGCGCGGCGGGAGTGCAGAACACGTTAAGAGGCGTGGATTAGCCGCTGGGGTTCCTGGGACTTGCAGTCCCCAACGATGCAGGTTATGGCGGTGTCACCCGCGATGGCTCCCTCCTCGCTGGAGCAGTCCCGCGGCTGATGGTGGTGGTGTGTTGGGGCGAGCAAACAGCGCTTCACCCATGAAGAGCAGGCTCCCCGGGTGGCAGCAGAGAGTTTTCGCTCATTTATTGTGTTAGTCACTTTTATGGGGTATTTGTGATTTAAGATAAAATATTACCTTCTCTTTCGATACTGAACATCTTTATACATTGCCAAATTTAATGCGCCCACGATCTGATGACATTTCTGCGCATCACTGCGCTCCGTCTGTGGCGCTCTGAGCGGTGTAGTGACCTGCTGGTCACTGTTCTAGTTGTGCTGTTGCCAGCCACTCCCCGAGGGCTGGCTTACACCCCACCCCACACCCATCCAGCACAGGCGTCACAGGACATGAGACCCTGACAATAAAAGGGGTTGGGCGCACGTGCCCTGGGCCAGTTCTACCAACCACCTACCTGTGTCTGTGTCGTTCCTATTTATGCCTGGGGGCCTAGGCCCCAGCACTATTACATTGGCGACGAGTGGTCTGAACCCGGGTGTGCAGCCGCCTTGTCGTTTGGTGGTTGAGCGGGAGAGCACTGCCTGTGTCGAGGGCACCCCCTGCTTGCAGGCGTAGGAGGCACCTGACTGCCCAGGAGGCATGGAAAGGCCCTTGGAGTGAAGGAGGTGATCGGAAGCCCACCCCGCACCTGACGTGCCCACAAGCGCATGGCAGCACCCAACAGAAGGATTGTGTAGCGAGTGACAGGGCCAGTGGCAGGACCCTTGCCACCAACTTGCTGAGGCCCCGACTGAAGAGAGAGCAGAGCGGGAGTCCACCCCCCATGTAAAGTGCCTGCAAACCCAGCGGGCGTGAGGTTAGCCCACGGGGTGGAGGAAGGGCAGACAGTTGACTGCACGAAGTGCCCTAGGGGAAAGTGGAGAACGGCAGGCACAACGAGAGGTGACCAGCGCGGCCCGCACTTAGAATATGATGGCTGTGGCCCAGTTAGGAAAGCGGAGCAGCTGTCCAACTCCTCCCACCCCGAGAAGTGGAACACTGCCCCATAGGCAAGCATCAAGTCCCGGTGAAGGGGACCACCGGAAGAGGAGGTAGTGTTAGTCTGGACCTCCGACTGGTGTCTGAGCCGAGGTGCGGCACCAGAGTCTCCGTTCGGCAGCTATAGCCCCCCGCACAGCTCATAAGGCGAGAGGGGCTGCTGCGGAGGGGTGGAGCAAGGAAAAGACAGTGTGCGGCCCGCAGCCGCTCAAAAATGCACAGACAAGGGGGAAAGCAGTGCCCACCCCAAAATACTGTTGAAAGTGCCCACCCCAAGATACTCTTGATGAATGTGGTGCCCTCCCCCTCGGCCCAAGGGAAAATAAACTTACTGTTGCCTGGGAAGGAGTGCCGTTGTCCGGCAGGAGTCGTGTTGCCACATGGTGCGAGGTTGTGGCCGTCAGCAATGGTGCCCTGACCGTGGCTGCAGGGTGTACGTGGCAACCAGTCCTGAAGGAGCAGCCCTGAACAAGCCCCGCTGTTGGCCGATAATGCATACGACTGGCGAGGGAGAGGCCAAGTTTGCCCATGCTGCAAGGTGCCAGCTATAGCAGGCCTAGATTCACAGAACCTGTTAAGGCCCCACACGGAGTGAGAAAGCGCCGGGGTACTGTGAAGGCCCGAGTCAGACACCCGCCAGAGAAACTGGGCAGCTCCCTGCCCTGAAGGTAGGCTCCCACTGTAGCAGAGCCAAGAGGAACAAAGCTGCACGTACCTGGACGCCGGCGAATAAAGAGACAGCACCCGCTGTTGAGTTTGCCTCCCTGTCTCTGCCCCAGCAATACACGAGGGAGCAAGTAGGCCCGCGGCGCCAGGCAGCATGTTCAAGATTATGAGGAGGAAAGGCCGCGGACCACAACAATAATCATGCAGTGCCATCTAGTGGCCAGTTGTGGTATCGCGCTTAGCATACAAGTAATAGTGAACGTGGACACGGCTCAACAGCAGGGTAACAAAGCTGTTGTGACCTACAGAGAAGGGCTGACTGCAATGGAGGGCCGCCCCGCTGGCACGTCGGTGCCTTCTGAGTGTCAGCAGGATATGAACGGGCAGCCCCAACTGCAATTCCCGTCTTTCAAATGAAACTCCAATAGGGAACAGTGAAAAGGGAAACACACAGCAGCACAGCGACAGCTGCTGCCGCTCAACGTGGTTGGGGGAAAAGTATACCTGCATGAAGAGAAGTTGCAGATCCCCGCCCCAAAGACTGTCGTGTGAGGTGGGAAGAAAGGACTACTGCCTCAGTCAACAAGTGAGTGCTGAAAGAATCTTAAGCGGAAAGGCTGCCAGGGCCTGCAAAGGAGAGATGCAGTGACTCCTAGTGGCCATAGGTGGTCACTGCAGCAGCAAGGACACTGGAAATTTTGCCACCAGGAGAGAAGGCAGCAAGTCCCTGAAGGACGGAGGAAAATGCATGGCATGCGCGCCCAGTGACGAAAGAACGCTACCGCAAGTGAAAGAACTAAGTGTGCAAGCAGCCCAATGCAGGAGTACCATCAGATGAGGAAAGAGCGCAAGGAGAGAAGTTGCGCCGAAGATGTACCCCAGACACAGACGGTACGGGCTGGAGCCTGAGAGGGGGTGCCCTGCAAGGAAGAGGGCCCAGGTGGTCACAGGGCGTGACTCATCCTGTGAAGCTGGCCCGAGTGGAGGCTGCAAAGAGAGAGCCTCATCGGTGTGGTATTGAGGCACCTGGAGCGCACCCTCAAGAGAGGATGACCTGCAAGAGGTCAGCGGAGATGACCGGCAAGAGGTCGGCAAGGATGACCTGCAAGAGGTCAGCGAGGATAACCTGCAAGAGGTAAGAAAGCGGCGACCTGAGAAGAGGTCGGAGAAGTGGCGACCTGAGAAGAGGTCGGAGAAGCGGTGACCTGAGAAGAGGTCTGACAAGAGGACCGAGGAGAGGTCTGACAAGATTGACCTGAAGTCAGAAGTAATGAACGGAAGAAGGTCGCGACGACAGGTCTGGTCACTGAAAGAAGACAATGCATTGTCCTAGGGGTAGGACAGGATCAGGGAGACCCGTGTGAAGTGCACGTCACACGGAGAGGCCTGGTCAGAGAAGAAGTGCAAGACCTGATGGGACGAGACCATGTCGTGAAGCGAAAGAACAAGAGAAAGGAAATTGTGCGGCATGACGCAACTGCGAAGAAATTTTCAAGAAGAAGAGATGAGTGTGTGATCTGAAAACTTACACACCAGAAGGCAAAGGAGACCGAGTGCAAGAACATCTGGCATGGAGCACAGTACCTGGAGAACATCGGTGGCACTTGGAGAAACTAGCTATCCATGTGTCTTCGGAACACAGAGCAAACCTGGTGATTGCAGAGGCGAGCAGGCTGGACCATTTCTGACATCCACCTTTGGGGTCGCACGGGAGACTGGACGGTGAGGTTGCTCGGACGTCCTGAAGAAGAGCATCCAACCACTCCACACCAGACCGTGGCAACCCAGGGGCAAAGGCCTCAGGGACGCCGGTGAGAGCGGGTCCTGCCACGAGAGATGAGTCTACAGCCGCTCTTCCGCAGGTCCCAGGAAGACAAAGATCTTGTGCTAAGTGGCAGGAGTAAACAACTATCCTTCAGGTGGAGCTAGGGACTTGAAGGTGGGACTCGTAGTGCTTCCTCCACACACCTAGAGGGTAGCGTTGGAGCGACACGGTGAAGTACACCCAGTCCAGTGGAAGCCTGGTGAAGAGGATCTCCGGGACATCCCGTGAGAGGGTAACACCTGCGAGAGGGGCATCCTGGTGAGAGGGATGTTTGCAACTACTCCACCATCCTGTAGAAAGAAGCATTGCAGCACTTGTGTGGATGCCACAACAACCAGGACTGATGAGTGATTCACCATCAGTCCACCTGCACCGTCACAGAGAACAGGACAGAAAGAAAGACTTTGGTGTCTACTTCCACATCTTGAGTCCAAGGAGGACCAGACCCGCAGGGCAACATTGAACTGTGTCAAATAGAACTGGTGATCCCAGCTGCAGTTGTACCATCGTCTTGTTTCTGCAAGCAGCTGAACAGACTCAGTGGAAGTTCATATTTATTGTTTTATTCTCTCCCACAGGTTGGACGTTGTTGTTCCATTTTGAATAAAGTTTTGGAGGGATGTAGTGACCTGCTGGTCACTGTTCTACTTGTTCAGTTGCCAGCCACTCCCCAAGGTCTGGCTTACACCCCACCCCACACCCATCCAGCACAGGCATCACAGGACATGTGACCCTGACAATAAAAGGGGCCGGGTGCACATGCCCTGGGCCAGTTCTACCAACCACCTACCTGTGTCTGTGTTGTTCCTATTTATGCATGGGGGCCTAGGGCCCCACACCATTACAAGCGGTAACGATTATTTCAGCTACAATTTTAATGGAGAGGAGAATTTCAAACCTTCACTTCTGTCTCCCTTAAATGTATCCCGACTTTGCTTTCATTGACATGCCATCAGTGCTGGATTTGGGTTAAAAAAACATTTACTTCTGGAACCCATATATTGGGGAGCCAAAATGTAGCAGAGAAAAGGGGGTGGAGTCAGGAGTGGCGGAGCTTAAAAGCAGAGTGTGGCACTCAACTTATGCATTAATTAAAAAAGAATCTGCTGCAAAGAAATTGGCAGCAAGGACAAATGTGACAGAAAATCTGTTCTAGCTTTCTTAATTGGTCACAAAGATGTTGCATTTAAAATTTCTAACATGGTTGAGACACCTGCTGCAGAGATCTTTGTGTGCCGAGCAAGTTTGAGAGGATTACAATAGTGATATGATAACTCGGGTGGTCAATGCAGTTCTTGGAGAGTTATGTGTTTTGTCCAATCAAGTTTTGACTCAAAGTAGGATAGAGGGTTAATGGGCCTCCTGCAAAGCACATAGCATAATATGCAGATCATAGATTATTTTATCCAAATAGGTAAGTGAGCTACTGCTTTTAACACTGATATCATTTTGTTACTTCCATTTCATAAGTTGCAGTCCTTCTAATTTTTCCACAGTGATCTCTTTACTGGTATGAAGGAGCTGCATGCAAACTGTAAGTCATAGGTTTAGATCCTTATTGTATTTTTCTCAATCTTGTGTTAATCTAAGATTGCAAAGAAGGACTCCTCTGGGTATTGATAAAGTCTTGTCAGTAGAGGCAACCCTAATCACTGCGTTTCATTTTATATCCTGACTTTGTATTCTCCCAACCGTTCACTCTTGATCCAGCGATCAGGGATCGATAATTTTTCACATACATAGGCCCATTTACACTACCCAACTAATCCCTTCACGCTGGGGTTCAGTGTGATGCAAGTTTACCCCAATTTACTAAATATACTTCAGAACCTGCATTTCTCCTAACAAATATATATGTCGATGGACCTAAAGTTGAATAGTTGATGTCAATAATATGTACTTATCTATGCATCTTTTTGACTAAATAATAACAGACTCAATGTGCAGTTTTATGTTGTTTATCGTAAAATAATGTAAGAAAATAAAATGCTCATCAAGTACAGTTACACAAATGCAAATCATAGGCTATCACAGAGAGAAAACATTGACAATATATAAATTCAAACTCATGTCAAATAAACAATGTATTGAAGGAGTGGATAGGCGAAGAGAGAAAAGTTTCAGAGTCAAAATACATTTTGCAAATGAATATGCAAATTGAGAAGATTATCTATACTAACCCAAATAAGAAACAGGGAAAACTACCCCACTGGCCAGTTAGGGCAGCAAGGCCACTCAAGTAGAGATGAATGGCAAAGATTAAGTCTGGAGTCAGGAAACAGGTAGGCCTCTATCTGGAAAACAGCAAACCGACGACAGCGACGATCTCCCGCTAGCTAAACACCAGCCGACCCAAACCACTCCCACCAGGGACCTTCAGTTGTACCCTAAAATCTAAATGTCCAACCCACATTTGTTTCATTTTCAACCGAATTCTATCCCTCATTGGCTAATAATGGGGGTGTTCTGTCACACCACTTTAAGCATGATCATTCTATTCACTAACTTATTGTTTAGTTTTTTAAACATGACGACAGATCCTTTTCAAGAAACATTTTTGAACACAATCATATTAAATATTCTTCATGTTGCGAGTCTCTATGCCTCTTTTGTTCGCCTCTGCCATCTTGCGAGGAAGTTGTACGCTTCCACTTGATTATCAGTATCCTCCTTCTTCCGTAACCTTGGCAGACAGTCAATGCATCATGAAGGACATTCTTCATGCTCTTGCGTTCTCTCCTCATTCAAAACCCTTTTTAAATAATTTTATTTCTTTCAGCGAGAATTAACCCAAAACTGGCATGCAGGAAAGTAGGCCCATACTTGTATTTCTACGAGAACAGAACACAAACATTTATTATCTTCATAAAATGTAATTTCATTTTGCGCACCATCCCAGCATTTGCACTAACCCATGCACAACCAGTGTTATTCCTAGCGAAATATTATTAACGTGCACAAAAGCAGCATTAGATTTATTATTGAAGCAAAATTGCGGCCTAGTCTCATGCATTAGTACACACATTAATTTACACATGCGCATAAGCATTTCCCCATGTTTTAGCATTTATTAATAAAAATCTTCACTGCACACTGTTAATATATGTTACTGAGGGTTCAATCCGAGCAGGTTTTTATTTACGCAAAACCCTGCTCCATCAATCCTCCCTTTGATGGCATTTTTGAGCCATCATCAAAATACCAATCACATAACAAGTTGCCACTTATTTAAAATACGGTACTTCTTTCTAGTTTTATTCTCCCATCTAAGTCTTTCATAATCTCATAGTAATTTCCTCTCATATCTTCTAATTCTATTTCTTCTCTCTTTCTCTTTCTAGCTCTATGGTTAAGATCTGATGTCTCTTTCTTTCTACACTTACATTTGCAACATTTGTAAATCATAATTATCATTAATATCACTACAACTACTGAAGTAATCGGTATTAATATTATCCCTAATAGACTACTCCCAAAAGTAGAAAACCAATTTCCCACTGAGTTAAAACTCTTACCAAGTTTCTCCCATGCACCATCAACCTTTACTTCAGTCAAATCTTCATGAAGTTGTGTAATATTTTTAATATATCCTCAAGAATTTTACTTTTATCAGGGATATAAGTACAGCATTGATGTATTTTCAACATGCTACAGACTCCACCCTCTTTGCCAATAATATATCAAGGGCAAGTCGATTTTGCAAAACCATTGATCTAATTGCAATCATTTCAGTATCAATCATCAAGAACCCACCAGCAGTATCTGTTGATAAGCGATCAACCACTGTGGACAATTTTCTAATTTTATGTGAATTGAGAATAACTCCAACTGAAGGTATCAGTGCTCCAAAAATATCCCCAATTATTTCAGAATAACTAGCTCCTCTCTTATTACGTATTAGTTCTTGTTTTATTTCATTAACTCTATTATTCTTATCTACGTGGTAAACCTTCAGGAATATTATGCCTAAATAACAACATCCATACCAACCTGAAGGTAACCTATAATAGGCATTCTTACCACACACATAATAAATTCCCGGGAAAACAGGATCAGTCCCTCCTTTCAGTCCCCAACTTCCTTTTATCAAGAAAGTATGCTCACATTCACTAGAACCAATGAAGTAACTATTAAGTTTAGTCTTTTCTCTAAACACACAAAGCTTTCCTCTATGTTGAAAATCTAGAGTCATAGCAGCGTAAGTCTCACCCTTTTTAAAATCACCCTCTCTGAAAGCCCATGGAGGTACATGAGACTTTTGCTCAGCAGCTTTCTTTTGAAATCTCGTCTTCTATCCTCTACTAAATTCATAAATTCAATTTCTGCATGCCGTAGCTTACATGTTAGATTGTTTTTATGTGCTTCTATTGTATCTATTGGTTTGTTACTAATGAAAAATCTCCCATATATGCAGCATAAATAGGACCATAAACAATCTTTAAATCTCTCCGAATAGGAACTTCTGACAATATTAAATCAAAATTAGAATAATACTCTAAACCTTCCCTCTCATAGAAAAGACTAGTTAAGACACTACAAGACACACCATATGTTAAAGGTAGGTGATGGTAAGTCACCCCTCTGAGACAGATGACGGTAATTGCATGCACACATAACAATCTCTTGCATTCATTGTGTTAACATACTCATAAAGCAATTTAGTAAAAACATTTAACGAAAAATCATTAATTGATTTATCATGATGATAAATACCATCGTCTTCTATCTTTTCTATATTAGTATTTATACTTTCTTTAGTAACAGTATCTATTCTCTCACTTCCCACATTATTAGTATTATTTTTGAGATTCGTCACCATTAGAACAGGGACAATAACAATCAATGTTAACCATACCAATGTTAGTAGTAAGACACTACATAAGCAAGCATTAATACATTTACGTTTAAAACTATGATTTTGATATCCAGTCACTGTTACCTTTGCCATTTTAGACACTATATAAAAAAATAAAAAATGTAAGAAACAACCTAAAAATCTTTAAAAACTTTTTGAAAAACATATCCAAAAACCATCTAGAGTAGTGTATCCTTACACTTTAAGACCTCTCTTCTTTAACCCCTCTTTTTTTTTTATATATATCTTCTTCTTCAAATCTTTTGGAACTTCCAAAATACTCTTCATTGAAATTGTTGCACCTTTATTTTCACAATTATTTTTAAGGTGGTTTCAGTTTGCTTTGGTCACTTTGATCAGTACCAGCTTCTTCTTCTTTCTGATCTGTGTTTTCAATTTCTTCCAACACCACATATGCCCATTCTGGAGCTGTGTATTTCTTACTTGGAATTCTTATTCTTCTTGTTTTTTGTACTGATTCGTCTTCTAATTCACTTTGTCCAGTTTGACTTGATATTTCATTTATTTGATCTGGCCTTTTCTTTTCTAGAGTGTATTTCAGTCTTTTCACTCCTTTTGGTGGCCACTCATCACCTTTTCTTGCTTTCTTAACTTGAACTGCTTCTTCACCTTCGTTGTCAAATTCGCAAGTTCTTTTATTCAGTTCTTTTCTTTGTTGTACTTGCTCTTGATTTTCATCAGTCACTTTCTCTTTTTCTTTCTCAACAGCAGTGTCTTGAGACCCAGTAGCTTGTGCCCACTTTATTCGACTTGTACTTGGTTCTTCCTCTTGTTCAGCTTTTTCAGAATCTGTAACACTAGATTCTATAGCTTCATGCTCTTCAGCTTCTGGTTCTTTTCTCTGCTTTACCAGTTGCTGCTCTTCTTCTTGTCTTTCAAGTGGACTTGGGACTCTTCTCGTATGACTTGCATGATTCCAGTTTGGCAAGCCACCACATTTTACTGCTATTGTTGTCACCAATATGATCTGATATGGTCCATTCCACCTGGGTTCTAAACACGACTTCCTCACGTGTTTCTTGACAAGAACCCACTCTCCTGGACTCAAATCATGTGCTTGATCCGGCTGTGTTGTGGTTGCAATTTCTCCAACCTGATGAGACACAGAACGCACCAGATCAGCCAATCCTTTGCAATAATCAAGCACTATATCATCAGTAATATTCATCAGTTTGTTTGCTGGTACAATTCCTTGTCTCATGGCTCTTCCCATCAAAATCTCATGAGGACTCAATCCAGTCTTTTTATCAGGAATGCTTCTAAGACTCATCAATACCAGGGGTAAAGCATCTGGCCATTTCAGGGTTGTAGACGCACACACTTTTGACAGTCTGGATTTAATAGTGCCGTTAATTTGCTCGACCACTCCAGATGCTTCTGGTCGATAGGCACAATGCAGCTTTTGCTCAATTTGTAATGCTGCGCAAATCATCCGAATTATCTCATTGTTGAAGTGTGTTCCCCTATCTGTTTCTAAAGAGACTGGAAATCCAAACCTAGGTATTATCTCTCTCAAAAGAAGTTTAGCAACGGTTAAGCTATCATTCCTTCTTGTTGGATAAGCTTCCACCCAACGAGAAAACAAACAAACAACAACCAACATATATTTTAGTCCATTACAAGGGGGAAGTTCTATAAAATCAAGTTGTAGTCGGGTAAATGGTCCTGCTGCTTTTCCAATTCGACCCCAACTAAAAACTGTCATTCTACCTGGATTTTGCTGCTGGCACACTACGCATCTCTGGCAAAGACTCTCTGCAATTACCCTAAACTTCGGATTGACCCATGACTGCTTGAAGAGTCTAATCATAGCATCTCTTCCAACATGTGCAATTCCATGGTACATTCTTGCCATCTGGGAAAGTAGACTATCTGGCATAACTGGTCTTCCATCAACATACACCCATACTTCAGCTTCTGCTCTCTTTTCACAGCCTGATTTTATCCAAATATGTTTTTCTTCCTCACTTGCTTCTTCCTGCAACTATCTAATTTCTTCCCATGTTTCTAAAGAAGAAAACATCAAGTGGCAATTTGTATGTTTTTTCTCCACCCCTCTGCTGATTGAAATTGAATTTTGTGCACAGAAACGCGCCACTTGGTCTGCGTATCTGTTTCCTTTTGTCACATAGTCATCTCCTGACTTGTGTGCTGAACATTTTACCACAGCAATCTTTTTGGGTATTTGTAATGCATTCAATAGATCCTTCACATTTTTACTGTTCCGGATCGGTGATCCTGAAGAAGTCAGAAATCCTCTTTGCATCCACATCTGACCAAAATCATGCACCACCCCAAAACCATATTGACTATCAGTGAATATGGTTACTCTCAGATTTTTGCCAATTATACATGCTCTAGTCAGAGCTACTAGCTGAGAAATTTGAGCAGAATGTATCCCCTTTAGACAGGATGCTTCAAGAACCATAGACACTGTACATACTGCATATGCAGCACTCAATGCACCTTTTTCATCTCTCAGACAAGATCCATCCACGAACATCACACTATCTGACTCTTCTAGTGGAGTATCTTTAATGTAAGGTCTTGGTTTTGTGCACAATTCTGTCAAATCCAAACAATCATGATCTGCTTCATCTTTCACTTCTTCAAAATTTCAACTTGGCAACAAAGTTGCTGGGTTTAGTATTGTACATCTTGTCACTGTCACATTTTCGGCACCCAAAATCACTCTTTCATACCTAGTCAGCCGACTATAGGTCATATGCTGAGTCCGAGTCCTTGTTAATAGGATCTCAACAGAGTGTGGCACATATACTTTCACTGGATGTCCCATAACAATTGTTTCGCTCTGCTCAAGACTCACACAAGTAGCAGCCACTGCTTTTAAACAACCTGGTAATGCGGCAGCCACTGAATCCAAAGTAGCAGAAAAATATGCCACTGGACGTCGTGCCATTCCATGTTTTTGTGTTAAGATTGAAAGTGCACACCCATCTCTCTCACAACAGAACAATGCAAAGTCTTTTGTGAAATCTGGCATTCCCAATGCAGGTGCTCGACAGAGACTAGCTCGCAATTCAATAAAAGCTTTCATACATTCTTCATCCAATTCAATCGGATCAACCACATCCTTGTGAGTCAACCTCTGTAGAGGTTTTGCAATCAATGAAAACCCACTGATCCACTGTCTACAGTATCCAACCATTCCCAAAAACATTCGAACTTCTTTTTGAGTTTTAGGAGGACCCATCTGCAAAATCACATTGATTCGTTCTTCCGTTACTTTTCTAACTCCTTTCTCAATTTTGTGTCCCAAATACTGAACCTCTTTTTACAAAACTGTAATTTTGCTGGTGACACTTTATGCCCACCTTCTGCCAAATGATTTAGTAAGGCAATTGTATCTGTCACATAAGCCTCTCTCATTTTTGATGCCACAAGAAGGTCATCAATGTATTGGACTAACACTGAATTTTCTGTCATGATCAATGACTCCAAACATTTTTTCAAAATCTGATTGAAAATCGAAGGACTCTCTGTATACCCTTGAGGAATTCGGCACCATGCCAAAACACGGTTTCCGAACCGGAATGCAAACAAATATTGGCTACCCGGATGCAAAGGTATTGAGAAAAATGCTTGATACAGATCAATTACTGTGTACCATTCCGCATCACAAGGAATTTGATAAAGAATCACTGCTGGATTTGGCACTATTGGACAGCAAGGTACTACAATCTTATTAATTTTACGACAAATCTTGTACTATTCTATATTTTCCGCTTGGTTTCTTAATCCCCATAATAGGTGAGTTACAAGGACTACTTAGTATTTCTTTTAGAATACCTTGCTCAATCATCTGATCAATTACAGGAATTACTCCTGCTGTTATTTCAGGACTCATCTTGTACTGAGGTGTGTTTGGATATATTGCACCATGGTTTGACTGTAACCTGAATAGGATCCACACCTTTCATCAACCCAATGTCTTTTCCTGTAAAATCCCACACATCAGGTCTCACTGCATTTCTCAATTCTGCAGGTAAATCTTCTTCTGTAAGCAATGAGTATAAATCATTCACTTCTGTCCCTTGCTTCGTTAACATCATTTTAAAAGCAACATCCTCATCTGGTGTTTGAAAAGCAATACCATCTGGCGTACAATAGATGGTGCAATTCATCTTACAGAGCAAGTCCCAACCTAAAAGGTTCACTGGACTTGTATCACATACCACAAACCGATGCATGTCTCTGAATCTTCCAATATGAACTTCTATTGGTCTTGTTATTGGAGTCTTAATATATTTATTTGAAACTCCCACAACTTGGATAGTTTCTCCCGAGAGGGGTAGGTTTGGAATTTCTGCTGCTCTCACAGTAGAACGGGTAGCACCTGTGTCCACAAGGAATGTAATATCATTACCTTCCACTTTTCCATCAACAAAAGGACCTGACTGATCTACCTCCAGAGATGCGCCAAGCACGCACTCTTCCTCCCCCCTCAGGCACCGTCATTGAGATGAGTCTGAGTCACTCTCTGAACATTGCAACAAATATTGTGAAACCACTTGCACATTTTGATTCTTACCAACTTGTTCACCTGCATGAAATCCAGTATTCGCACTGTATCTCTGTACTTGAGCATTCACATTATTTGGCATAGGAGCTTGAGGCACCTGTACTTGTTGTGTTTGTGGTGTAACTACCTGCTGCTGTTGTTGATTCACAACCACTTCATTCTGCATCTGCGGATTGAAATTTTGATTCATTCCATTATTTTTTAGCAAAGTTCTACACTCATTCCTCCAATGTCCAAACTTTCCGCAAGCATGACAAGGATATTTCTTTTTCAACTCATCTCTATTCATTTTACCTCTACCTCCATTTTGTACTTGACCATTTTGATTTTGTCCTTTCATTTGAAAATCTGTTTGAGAACCATTGTTTCCATCTTTCTGCTCTGCCACTTTCACCTGTGCCCACATCATTTTCTCTTTCAGCTTTTTATGCCTTGACTCAATATCATCACTACAATATTTAGCATATCTCAGAATCTCATCAACTGTTTTACTCTGCCAACAAATCAAATGTTGCTGAATCATGTTACTAATTTCAGGTTTTAATTAAAAAACAAACCTATATACAAAATGTCCCATATCTTTGTCACCTATACTTTCAAAACCACTATACTGTTTGAACACCTGTAACAACCTTTCATAATAGGCATGTACTGATTCTTTGGGTTCCTGGGTTGTCCTGTCAATTTTAACCCAATCTGTTTCTTTTGGAGAGATTTTACTCTTCAAGTAAGTAATTACTTGATTATATTTTTTCATCACCTCATCTGAAGGTGCTCCTGTTTTCACATCTCTAGGATATTCTTCTTTAGGCCAATCAACAGTAATCTTACACTCAGTCCATCAGTCAGCTGGAACTACAATCTCAAATAAACCATCTAAATCTTTTAGCAAAACCTTTGAGACCTTTACAAACCTCTCTACCTGTTTGTACCACTCGACAGGTTTCTCCCTCAACCTAGGAAAATCATTTGTAAAGGATAATATATCCTGCCTTGTCCAAGGTACGTGAACATATCCACCACCTGGAACTTCTCTCATTGGGCATACCATTTCAGCATGTCCTGTTTCTCTTAATGGAAATAAAGACGCATTTTTACTAACAAGCATTTCTTCCTTCTTTTTCGCCCATCTACCTTTCCATCGGTCTAAATCACCCCATTTTTTCAAAGTATTCAAAAGTTCTTTTACTTGCAATCGTTTACCAGACATATTCAAATCCTTATCAGTAAAATCCAATCTATACATTTTTTGCAAAACTTTAGACTTTTCTATGTCTATTACATATTCTTGTGCAGCTTCTGCCAACCTCTCATGTAGATTCCTTGCTTTCCATGTAATATTCTTACACAAAAATAACAACTCTTCATCTCGGTACTTACTCAATCTTTCTGGACTTATTGTACCAATAATCATTTCTTCCAGATCCACTCTCAATCTAGCTACATCAATACTCGATTGTGACTTATTCTTTTCCATTCCTCTTATCCAGTCATCTAACTCCTCTCGCGAAGGACCCACTGAACTCCCTGATACTGGAGTTGTTCCACTATCATTCTGCACTATTATTCTAGGATCCATCTGTACACTTCTCTTGGGTGTTTCAATTACATTTTCACTCACTGGAAGATCAGTCAATGAAGTACTCATCTCAACTTGTTCTGATCCACTAACATTCCTGGCATTATTCACTGGAATTGTCAATGCATGTACTCGTGATATATTCTGACTCTCACTATACAATGGAACTATAGGACCAATCGTTACTGGTACCGATAATGCTTCTGCATTCAGACTCATCTGACTAATTCTTTGAGTTAACTCCTCTCTCGCCTTATTCAACATGTCAATCTCATTTTCCTGCATTACTCGAGTGTGTGAAGTTACCGGAACTTGTGTAACCTGTGTAACTTGTGGAGTTTGTGGAACCTGAAGAACTTGTATTTCAATTAGTGGTGCATTTGGAACTGTTTCCCCTGAATTTTGTTAATATGGTGGAGGTCTCTTTAACAGTATTTCATCTAACAACTCATCATCAATCTCATCTGAATCATTATCTAGTTCTGAGGTCTCTAAATTATTCTTTTTCTCTTTACTTTTGGCTCCAGTCTGATCTTCAGCAACTATTACTGGATATAATCCATCTGCCATTACATCTCTCCTCCATCTTTTCTTTTGATCATCCCATCTAGCCTCAGAATATCTCGTTATTATATTCTTGTATTTAATTCCATTCCTGTCTCTCTCCCTTTTATAAGCCTTATTATCCCATTCCTCAAGCGCTTCATATTGCGTAGGTCTAGGACTTGGTTTTAATGAATTCATTCGTCCTCTCAAGTTTTCCAAAATCCTTACATTAAATGTACCATTCTCTGGGAAAGCTAAAACTCCATCATCTTCTGTATATTTCATCCAATTCTCTAACCATGTACACGTATGATACCCACGTTCCAACATCATAAAAGAAGCAGGCGTTCTCGGGGGAGGTATAGGAAGTCCCTCTCTAGTAACTATCGGCTTGTCTTTTTTGAATAAATTATTCTTTTTACCACCTTCATTTTAAATACTCTTTTTCTTCGCTAAATAAACCAAAACAAACAAGAGAAAACTTCTGTAAATCCTTTCACTCTATTCGCTAAATCCCAACCAATACCAGCGCGGCTAACAGCAACCAACCAATCACGGCTCACTACGTATCCGCTATCTCAACCAATGCTAGCGCGGATCACAGCAACCAACCAATCACGGCTCACTACACGCCCGCTGCCTGACCAATGCCAGTGCAGCTTTTTGTGACGTCAGTATTACTCCTGCTACTGACCCTCACTTTACAAAATAATACGGCAATGTATTTTCTACGTTTTCTTAACTATTTCTTGTTAGAAACAACACAAAACAATGCTACTTTGTCTGTTCCACTAATAAAGAGATAGTTTCATTTATTCAAAAAGAGATTCTTTTGCTGCTAGTAAAATAACGACCAGCGCTACTCTACTCTCAATCAAGTTAAAGGAGGTCTTGGTACTCCTCCGGGGATACTAGCCAAAGTTTCGGAAGAGGACTTTCCTTTCAGAAAGAGGTCTTGGTACTCCTTTGGGGATGTAAGGCCAAATTTTCGGAAGCGGACCTTTCACTATTTCACGCAATCTTCTCTCAATCGAATAGTCCCTAAAATAACATCAACAGCCTTTCGCTATTTGATATTACAACAACAGACAAAGTACTTCTCCAGTGCGATACTTTTTCCACACTATTCCTCTGCCACAATAGGCTAAAATCACATCATCCCGGGATCTTAGGTAACTCTGTACCCGTCTTCCAAACAACATAGAACAAAGACACTAACTTTTCATGTTAATAATCAATAAATCAATAATCAATAATTATTGCCAAACTAATCAATAATTAACCATCCTCTGCTACCAAAAACTGATCCAGCGATCAGTGATCGATAATTTTTCAGATACATAGGCCCATTTACACTACCCAACTAATCCCTTCACGCTGGGGTTCAGTGTGATGCAAGTTTACTCCAATTTACTAAATATACTTCAGAACCTGCATTTCTCCTAACAAATATATATGTCGATGGACCTAAAGTTGAATAGTTTATGTCAATAATATGTACTTATCTATGCATCTTTTTTACTAAATAATAACAGACAAAATGTGTAGTTTTATGTTGTTTATCGTAAAATAATGTAAGAAAATAAAATGTTCATCAAGTACAGTTACACAAATGCAAATCATAGACTATCACAGAGAGAAAACATTGGCAATATATACATTTAAACTCATGTCAAATAAACAATGCATTGAAGGAGTGGATAGGCGAAGAGAGAAAAGTTTCAGAGTCAAAATACATTTTGCAAATGAATATGCAAATTGAGAAGATTATCTATACTAACCCAAATAAGAAACAGGGAAAACTACCCCACTGGCCAGTTAGGGCAGCAAGGCCACTCAAGTAGAGATGAATGGCAAAGATTAAGTCTGGAGTCAGGAAACAGGTAGGCCTCTATCTGGAAAACAGCAAACCGACGACAGCGACGATCTCCCGCTAGCTAAACACCAGCTGACCCAAACTACTCCCACCAGGGACCTTCAGTTATACTCTAAAACCTAAATGTCCAACCCACATTTGTTTCATTTTCAACCGAATTCTATCCCTCATTGGCTAATAATGGGGGTGTTCTGTCACACCACTTTCAGCGTGATCATTCTATTCACTAACTTATTGTTTAGTTTTTTAAACATGACGACAGATCCTTTTGAAGAAACATTTTTTAACACAATCATATTAAATATTCTTCATGTTGCGAGTCTCTACGCCTCTTTTGTTCGCCTCTGCCATCTCGCGAAGAAGTTGTACGCTTCCTCTTGATCATCAGTATCCTCCTTCTTCCGTAACCTTGGCAGACAGTCAATGCATCATGAAGGACATTCTTCATGCTCTTGCTTCTCTCCTCATTCAAAACCCTTTTTAAATCATTTTATTTCTTTCAGCGAGAATTAACCCAAAACTGGCATGCAGGAAAGCAGGCCCATACTTGTATTTCTACGAGAACGGAACACAAACATTTATTATTTTCATAAAATGTAATTTCATTTTGCGCACCATCCCAGCATTTGCACTAACCCATGCACAACCTGTTATTCCTAGCGAAATATTATTAACGTGCACGAAAGCAGCATTAGTTTTTATTATTGAAGCAAAATTGCAGCCTAATCTCATGCATTAGTACACACATTAGTTTACGCATGCGCATAAGCATTTCCCCATGTTTTAGCATTTATTAATAAAAATCTTCACTGCACACTGTTAATATATGTTACTGAGGGTTCAATCCGAGCAGATTTTTATTTACGCAAAACCCTGCTCCATCACTCTTAACATATGATGTTTACAAGTATGGACGATATGTGATTTCTACACCTTACAATCCCCAGTGTCTTAAGTAACATTTCTTGTACTTTGATTTACACAATGTATGTAATGTAAAGTTCTCTGACACTTCACATTTGGAGGAGTAGCACTATAAAATAACTAAGTAAAAAATAAATTAATAGGTGCCATTTAAATTATTAATAGTGCAACTACTCATACACACAGATAAATGTTGTATTCTTACAGGGCATGCACATCTTTTACATAGGGGATTGAACAAAGTAAAAAACCTGTCTCCCAGTCATAGTTTCTCGAAAGTACTTGTGAAGTTATAAGCTATGTGCCTTTGTTTCCTTCCCCTTTAATGGCATCTAGGTGTTAGGCGCTAGGTGGATCCCAGCCAGGATGATACATAAACAAAAGAAGGGTTGATGTTACTTTGCAATCAGGCCTTTGTTTGTGCCAGACTGAAAGTAAGAATATAAAAGACTCTCACTTCCTGCCAGTTAGTGCACCGAACGGAATGCAGACAATGTGCAGGTGCTGCTGAATTATGTCCCAGTGGGGGAAAATAACACCAGAACAAATTCAGCATATCTCCCAGGGTTGGCCAGATCCCAGAGCCGGCATAGAAATAGCTCCTGGAACCGGGATCCCATGCGATCCCCCAACTTTCCAACACTGCTTCCCATACTGTAATTAAGCATTTTCTGAGATTCTCAGCCTATCACCACTTGGTACACTACACAATGACATCACCAATTAGTGCAAAGTCAAATTATACCCCAGGTACCCGTGACCATTTTACAGATATCCAGTCAGTCACATCCTTTGGCATATTAAACAACATACCCAGTGGGATTTGATGCATGTTACATAACTTAATTGAGCAGCAAGAGACCTATTCACAAAAGTGAATCTGTTCATAGATGTATATTTAAGACTAAATCTACCATATTTTCACCTGCCTGAAATTCACAAAGGGTTTCCTGGCAGGTATAATCTTATTTACATGTCAGTCATGTCCATCACGAGTGTAGAGTTCTCTGCACCCATAAATTCCACTTAAGCAGTGGGAAGTAAGCATTCCAAGGATGGCTAGCCATGGAAGTTTGTAAGAGCCAACAAAATTGAACATTTGTCAGCACTCACAAACTCCTTTCCTTCCCGTTTCCACCCTAGAAAGTGCTATATTTTTACTCCAGTTAGGGGCTGGTGTAAATTCCTTTCCAGGGAGGGAAGGAGCATTGATCACCTTCAGATTTGGTGGGGGTGTAGTGAAAGGCGTGCAAACAGTTCCAAAATGGGAGATTAAGAAAATTGAAAAATCGGTAAGTTAAGTTGTGGAATCAGATCTAACTAACAAAAATGAAATGAGATTTTCATTGCAAACTGCTGATTAACTCTAATGCTGTATGGGGGACCAACAATAGAAAATGATAGTACGAATCCACCATTACACCCAATAGTAGCAAAACAAGAATCACATTTGGTGCCATTTACAACATACTTGGATGTGCACCTCCAACAACATTTAACATATGTACCTACAATAATTAGAGATACAACAGATGTATTCATGAAGCTTGGGAAAGAACAGTGTGAAACAAGTCGCATACATTTTTTTACATGTGATGTGGTTACTCTTTATGAAAATATTTCCCATGAAGAAAGAAGGGATGCAGTCAAACAATATTGGAAAATATGAACTTTCAGGAGAAAGGTATATTCCTCCTGTGATTGTTCCATCTAATTATATATCAATCAGTTTTTTCATTTGATAATAAGTTCTACCTATAGGCTGTTGGCAGCAAAAAGGCACCAACATATGCAAACTGTTCTTGCATAACATTGATCTAGAGAACATCTTACAAAAAGAAGAATGAAAGGACCATCTGGTCATTTAGTGATGCTATATTAAGTACAGATCAAAAAAGTGGAGGGAGGAAAAAGAAGAGGTTCATTCTGCTTCCAAGAGGTATTGGTTATCTATCAGAAAAGGGGAATGAACCACATAAGTCTCAATACCAGAGGCTTAGAACTTTTTGTCTCAGAGACCCTGAACCACACATTCACAGACTGCGGTGTATGTAATCTCCGCTTAGTGTGGTTCGGTGGATAGTGTCATCATCAGGTCTTGTCTCTTGAGTGTCCCGTTCTGCATGTGACATCAAAACCTCTACTGGGAGGGAGACTGTCTGGATGTTGACAGTGGTGAGTGGATTAAAATGATCTCCTATCCTTTTGGTGAATCTTTATTGGGGGAAAAGAGTAGGATAGGGATAAGTCTAAAAACAAGCGGTGTTTAGTGGATGAGTCACTGGTCCATGACACCTATTGGGCAGGTCGACATGTTTCGGATTGGAACAGACCCTTCAGGTCTATAGCCTTCGTCAAGACCAAAGAAATATATATGGAGGTCTTATACTTCCCGTCTTCCCGGATAGTGTGTTATTAGTGAGTTGAAGCACTCACCCGTGAGGTATGAAAGGCACAATTCGACCACATTGTTTTCAGAATTCCCTCAGGAATACAACTAAATGAGTGCCAGCAAGCTCGCAGGTAAGAGAAGTGCATTTAGATGCAAGAGTAAAGCTGACCACTCTGACAAATGTCAATACTTTGAACCAAAACAGAAGGAGAATGGTGGTTTCCATGAGACACATTAAGCATACAATTGGGTAGCATGTTGAAATAGTTACACATAATGAGTAATTATCCCCTTTAATCCATTGTAAGATTCACTTCCGTGTTAAAGTGAATGGCTTCCAGTGATTCAGTAAGTCTAAATGTGCAATGATAAAGATAAAAAGTGTTTGGTGAAGCAAGGGGAGCGAGATTTAAAATATGAATTAGTTGCAGAATTCCCTTGCATATTTTGACTCTATTGAACATATGTAAAAACATGAGCCCATGGGTCTTTTATACATTCATTTGTTATGGCCAAGTAACTAGGACTATGTTCAGTTTTTCTGTGGTAACTCATTTTGTTAAACATGAGTTATCCTCTAACTCGGAATATTATGATAAGATGAGGATATGCTTAAACTTTACAAGCTCCAAAGTCACTTAGATATCCTAATAAAATGTCCCAAAACGTTGGTCTTTACATGTTTTGTTCACATGCACAGTAGTTCTGCAAACAATCCTGGCTAGGGCTTTATTACAGGTGCCGGTCAAAATTGAAGACAGTTAGACAAGGCAATGACCTTATCTGCAATCTCCATGGCACCACACTGGCTTCCCTGAAGGGCCTCCTATATGTATCAGCATGTCTCTCCAAAGGCTCAAAGTAGTTGCAGGGTATCACAGCTTGTCTTTTCAAAGGCCCTAAGAAGTTGCAGATTATCACTCCAACCCTGACGGCACCACACTCCTAGCCCACATCATCTTCGGTCTTAAACACATACATCATCATGTACAAGGCCACCAGAACAGGCACCCTTCCATACTTGGAAAAGAAATAAACTACCTCAGGACGACAACACCACACTAGAAGAAAGGACCTCACCAGACTGGAAACAAAAAAAAATGTAGATATGAGAAAACCAGAAGACAAGCCATCTCCATCTATACTCCTCTGATCAGGAACAACACCTCCATCAAAATATTAACTGCCCAAATCCTACTGCAATTAAAATGGGGCCACAGACCCACCTCTTCGGAGATCACTAAATCTCTACACAATTGGATTCATGACCATGAGCAACATGCTTTATTGTAAACAATCCTAAATGATAAGTTCTCCCGCCCTTCTGCACATGGTACTCTCAAGCTATGTTTGCACTCTACAAATATGTATAGGTACATACACTTGAAAAATTTACAATATGTCACCCATAAAGGTATGTAAAAGAATTTGAAAAAAATAATTAAGAAGCCAAATGTTAGTTTGCCATCTTTTATGAATACGTGTAACCAACACATTTAGACGTTGGTGGTATATAAGAAGCTGTAGAGGTAAGACTGTTGTCCTTAGCTATGGCTTGGTAAACCTTCAGTGTTGCTGAAATGGTTCAGCAACCAAAGCAGAATTTTCATCTCTTCATGGTCCCACCTCAGTGAGTCGATGCTAGAGAGCTTTTCTGGCCTGCACTGGAAAGACAACTCCATCAGGCTGTCGATGTAGATTTTCTGCCTGCAGACCTAGGGGGCATCACGGTGGGAAATGTGGCAGCCTGCCCAGCTGTAAATAGAGGGGGCGGACAAGGCACATCACTTTGCTTGTGACAGAGTTCCCTGTACGCAAACTCCAATTCAGGCCCTAAGTCCGACCCGTCAGATATTTATAAAGAAGCACAGCGTCCTCTGTAAAAGCAGTACATTAATGGATACATTTACTAGTGTGCAGGTATTGATAACTGCACTGGAAAATAACACAAAACAAAATTGGCACTAGTGGGCACCATATCACATCCCTCTGCACTTCAGAAATGCACCTATGGTTTCACCCGTGGGGCCTCATTTCACTCAGGCAAAGTTGTCCTTATGGATTGATGTTAGGACGAGCAAGATGGCATTCCGATTCTTTTACGACCTTCCAAAGTTTTACGCGTGGTACAATATCAAAAGCTGATTTCAAATTGGTCAACGCCACACATAGCAGTACTTTTATTATTTGAAAGTACTTTATTATGAACATATTCGAGGAGATTTACTGAGATTTTACGCCATGTTTGCGTCACAAAAGTGACACAAAGTGCAAAATCTTTTTTTCACGATTTACTTTCCAGCGCTAAACTTGTTTAGCGCTGGAAATAACGTGAAAGTAATGCAAAGCGGCACATAGTGCTGCTTTGTATTACTTAGCGCCACTATGGCGTACCATGGGTGGAGCATGGACGTTCCCATGCAACCACCCATGGTGTCTGACGCTAAACCCAATTTACTAAACAAAGTAGACTGGTTTTAACGTCAGAAAACTGCTCCCTTTCAAAATAGGCGCAAGGAAGGAGAAATGTTTTCATTTCTCCTTCCTTTTCCGACTTTGCATGTGTGCTGCACTGTACAGCACACATACAAAGAGGGAAAGGCTTGAAGGGAGTCTCAGCATAGTATTTTGTACTGGAAGGGTACCCTTCCAATACAAAGCCTATGCTAGACTCACAGAGACACCCTTGCACCCTGGCGCAAAGGTGTTTCGATGGCGCACAGCAGCTGCTTTCAGTGCCAACGCTAGGGAGAAGGGAGGAGAGTGCCTTATTTCAGTAAATTTGACGCACTCCTCCTCTTTCCTTTTCACGCAGTGCAGCGCAGCATTTAAGGCTGCTGTAGTGCGCTATGTGAAAAAGGAGTAAATCTCCCCCTTTGCGTCTAAACGTGACGTTCGATCGTGCTCACTCCATGTTGAAATCCAGCCTGGGTGGGAGTAAGAGTGTCAAGATTGGTAAATCAACACATTGTGTCATTGAAACTGGCCTCAGCTGCTTCTGAAAGAAGTGCAAACTGAAACCTATGGTTTGGCCTCAACACTCTGCAAGCAGGCGAAGTCTCCTGGGGGAATATCAAGGAAACACATGGAAATCAGCACTGTAAATGCAATACCCCTTTGTTATTGCTTAAAAACTCATAATTCCCATTAGCTAAATTGCCCACCCAGGCATTACCGAGATCTCTGCTAGGTTAATTTTGAGGTGAAGAAACAGGAATGATTTCAGACCACTCATAATGAGGGGCTAAGCCACATAGAATATAAAACAGCATTGTACATTTATGTCCACACCATTTAAAATGTCATGAAGCAGCACAAATCTATGAATGAATCGGTAGCCTGATCCCTATTAATAACATAATCTCGTGTCTTAGTGAGGGACATTTTTCAGGGAGAATAACGTAGACATTTGCTGCAGTGCACTGTCGGGGCTCATCCACTTCCACTTTACTCATCCCCTCGTGCAAGCACAGGTTCAGGGAAAATAAACTTTTACACGTTTGTCATTGCAAAGCTCAGGGACTTAGCTTCAGCGAGGGGAGGGGCGGTGTTTAGGATTGTACATCCCCCTAATAAAAGCATTCTGTAGTAAATTGTTGGGTACAGGTTCTTTAATTCGTGTATGGCGAGGTGATTGTAGGATTTCACTTGGGATTTTTACATGCAAATGCAGACAAAACCACAAACAAACATCTTTTTTAAATGTCTAAAAAAAAAATACTTTACAATATGTTGAGGGCCTCATTTACAAGGAATTAACGCAGCGCGGTGCCGCAAGCCACGCTGCGTTAATTCCAAAGCACAGGGATGCGTCATATCTACAATGACCGTGCCTCTCCTTCATCTCATCTGATGTTCTGAACTCTCTGAAGTGAGAGCTGTTTCAAGTGATGGAGTAGGATCCTGTCGCTGCTGTGATCATGGGCCCATTTACGTTTATCTTCAGTGGCTTGCTCGAGAAAGGACTGTTTGACTTGTGTGTTTGCCATTGGTGCATAAGGACTAGATCTCCCTGCTTTAGTCCAGATGCTGTGGAATGACGCCGTGTGTCAGCTTGTTGTTTCATCTTCCTCTTGGCCTCTTGGTCACGTGCGTCAATGTCACTGTGCTCAGGCGGGACGTTGACTTCCAGTTGAGGCAGGCAGGTCCAGCTTGCTCTCCCCAGTACCAGTTCTGCAGGGCACCACCACGTGGAGCTGTGCTGGGTGTTGCAGTAATCCTAAAGTATTTGGCACAGTGCTTGGCCCACAGAGTTCTGCATCAGTTTTTCGTGTTGGACAGCTTTCTTTTTGTTGCCCATGAACCTTTCCACCATGCCATTTGCTTGTAGCCACAGAGGTGTTATTTTCCTATGGTGGACTCCCAGATAGACCATGAACTTGTGAAATTCTTCTCCTGAGAATGGTGGTTCCTTGTCTGTCTTAAGTGTCAGGGGGGCACCCCAGGCCGCAAATATGTCATCCAGAATCGGTAGGGTGGCAGTTTCTGATGTTGATGACACTTGGCGCACTATGGCTGAAGCGAGAGTATTCATCGATGACGACCAGCAAGAAGCCACCAGTGTCCAATGACCCATAAAAATCTGCGGCTAGTCGCGTCCACACATCCTTAGGGTGGACAAAAATGCACAGTTGCTCTGGCTTGGGTGGTCTTCCCGTCATCTGACAGAGGTGACAGTTCATGATCATGTCCTCTACCATACGGTCAAGTCCTGGGAACCATACTTTTTCTCTCAGCATTTTTTTTCGTTGCCACCATGCCTTTATGGGACTCATGTGCAAGGCTGACTGTCTGCCGCTGTAGGGTCTGCGGTATGACTATCCTGGTGCATTGAAGAAGTATTCCTCGCTCTGTTTCAGACAGCGCTTACTGTACATGTTTGAATGTGAGTATAATCAAAACAAAGAAAGGAGTATAACCAAGAGACAGCACACTGTCTATATGGTGTTGGGACAAAAGCACAGGAAAGGAAATTGTCCTTTTCTAAAAAGACCCCTCACTCACCAACCTAGTTGGTGACATGCTTCATCATTGGGGTCCCACCCGAATAGCCGAATGCTACCCGGGTGTGCTGCGACACCTGATTACAGTGGAGCTGGTTGTTTTGTGATGTGAAAAGTGTGTGATTTAATAGTGTTGATTAAAAATTGGCCAGATATGACCCACTGGAAAAACTTTATTCTGGGGCATCAAGACAATGTTAAAAAATTGTTAGGATGCCATGAAGGTTAAATTGACCCTCGGGTATCTCTTAGTGAATGTGAGTATATCCTGTCTTCTGACCCCTTCACTTACTGGGCTGCTGTTGTTTACATGTCTCCACCTCTGTTGCTATATGAGTGTTTTGACCGCTTGTAATGTGAGATTGTTCATTGTTTTCTGCACCAGTTCCTCTATCGTGATTGGGGCAAGTGTGTTTTGTCACAGCACAAAATTGAGGTATTCCTCAGCCATGGAGGTTGTCTCTGTTGCACAGGGCATGGGATGCCGCGACATGTAGTCGGCAGGGTTGTACTCTTTCCCCGTTTGTGCACTATTTTGAAGTCGTAGTCCATCAGGGGTATCCCCCACCTTTTGATGCACTGTGTCCTGTATCGTGACCAGTGCTTTGTGGTCTGTCACGATTGTGAATGACTTCCTGTAAATAAACATGTGGTAGTGCTCGCATCACCATGCTACCGTTAGGCTCTCTTTCTCTGGTTGAGAGTAGCCCTTTCTATGTCCGACAGGCTCCACCTCACATACATAACAATGTGCCTTGGTGAGTCTCTTTCGGGCTTATGTTGTGTGTGAATGGATCCTAACCCCACCAGGCTGGTGTCTACGAAGAGCTCAGTGTACAGGGATGCATCAAAGTAGGTGAGGTGGTCTATGGTATGACTGTGACCGCATGCCGAATGTCCTCAAACGCCTTCTCACACTCTGAGGTCCAGAGGAATGGCTGCCTTTGTCTAGTCAGTTCACGAAGTGGGGTGCTCATTTGCCAAAGTCTTTGATGTAGCGAGCACAGTAACTCGCCAAACCAAGAAATGACTTCACCTCTGCTATGTCCACTGGGGGCTGTGTTTTGTGGAGCGCTTCTACTTTGCTGGGGTCTGCCCGCATTCCTTTCTGGGAGAAAATGTGCCATAAGAAAACAAGTTCTCCTGTTCCCAGCTCACATTTGCCCTCAATCAGTGCCAGGCCAGCAATTTCCAACTGACTGCATACCTCCTCAGTGCCTTGTCGTGCTCCTTATTTGTGCAACCAAATACTAGGATATCATTGCTGTAGTTCAGACAAGTTTTTTACAGGCCTAATCACTCGTTGCACCATCTCCTGAAATATTTCAGCTGCCAAAGACACCCCAAAGCTTAATCACTTGTAGAGCAATAGCCCCTGGTGGGTGGAGAATGTGGTAATGTAGTGGGACGTCCGGGCCTGCTCCAGCTGGTGATAGCCTTTGAATAGGAATAGCTTAGAGAACACACAGGCTACAGTAAGACAACTGATCGTGCCATTCAAGTGAGAGCCTGGGTGCTGTTCCCTTTCAATGGCCGTGTTCAGTAGACACATGTCGACACATATGCATATTTTTTTCGTGTTTTTCTTCAGCAGGTCCACAATGGGGGACACCCATGGAGTTGGTCCATCTGCAGGCTCAATGATGTCCTGTGCTAGCAAGCTCCTTAGTTCTTCCTCCACCTGCGGTTGGAGGTGCACAGGAATTCTGCAGTGATTTTGAGCCACTGGTTTGACTGCTTCATTGATGTGAAGGGTCATTTGCATGTCTTTCAGCTTCCCAAATCCTTTGAGGATTGCAGGGTGTTCTCTCAGGATGTTGTGATGCTCAGACATGTGATAGGTCATGACTAGGGGGCCATCACCTGAGCAGTGACGTTGCTGAGCAAACACGGTGCTGGGATGTCTCCCCGTAGGACGTGCACCTCTTCTTGCACAGATGTTTCATTGTATGTGAGTGTCTCCACCAATTTCCCTATGCTCATTACAGGTTGCTTCGCACCACATGTGCAGAAATCGACAGTGGAGGGCAACAGCGGAGGTTTGTGTTTCATTTTTTCATACTCCGACACGCACATGATGTTGCATGTGGCTCCGCTATCGAGTACAAATTGCATTGTGTGATTTCCGACTTGCAGTTCCACTGTCGCTGTCATCTCAATTTGTCATTTGTCAGTGAGTTGGACATGTTCAGACATGCATTATTGTGCTGGGTCGTCCGACATCAGGTCTAAACGTTCAGTGGTCTCTCATGCATTACTGCATCAGAGTCAGTGGATGAGTTGTGATTGCGTGCTTCCCGGTGCAGTGCATGTTGACTCGAGGTCATTCGTGGTCTGGCAGGCCGCCCTCTCTCTGACTTGATGTGTCCACCCAAGCAGACACTTGCAATGTGATTGTCATGTTTGCATTTCTGACATTTGTGTCCCATCGCTGGGAAGGCACCAACATGCGGGTATTCCGTCTGCAGCGATAGCATGGCCGTTCATGTTTCTCCTTTAGTAGCGGTGACGACTTGTCATGTCTGCTGCTGCTCCCAGCCATGCAATTAGCCTGTTCAATTGCCCGCGTACTCCCATTTTCCAAGTGTATAGTATGCGATGTGGCCCTGGCTTCTGTTCACCCCATGGTCAGTACTTTGTTCAGCATGTACGTTTTCAATCAGTATTCTTGTGTGGAACCCAGTTGAGTGACATCCTTCGATGATGCGCAGCCATATTGCTGCCTCATTGTCAAATTTGTCAAACTCGCAGTAGGTGACTAGTTTGCACAGCCGGGTCGTAAAATTGTCGAGGGACTCCTCCGCTCATTGGCACGCCGTGTTGAACATGTAACATTCGAAATCAACATTTCGCTGGGGGTCAAAGCTGTCCGTGAGAAACTTTATCAGGACTTTGTGCCTGGTAATTGAGTCGGCGGTAAAGTCACGAGCAGATCTTAGACATCATCACCAACCAGGTTTAGGAATAGGTCTCTGTCCTGTTCATCCATGTGGTTTTTGCAGGTGGTGCAAACGTAGGGTTCAAAGTGCCTGATCCATTTCTCTCAGTGAGCACCCTACATTTGAGAGCCAGAGAGGTAAAAAGGCAGAGGGCATCGTAAGATCACTCTTGGAATTGCACCCTCATTGCATTCTTCAGTCATGACTTTGGCAAACTGGTCGCAAACAAATTGTTGGCTGTGTTATGTGCTTAGAAGTGTATGTGTTTGCCCCTTGGGCATCCCCAATTGCAGTTTGTAGTGTTATCTTTCCTTTTGTATTGTGTGCATTTGCTGTATCTGCTTACCTGGAGTGTCCCTGACTTTAAAATGGCCACCAGTGGTCCCTCAATGCTCAGTCAGTTTGATTGCCTGACTTCAAAATGGCCGCCACGCTCTCTTGCTGCCCATGTACAGGTGTGCCTGACTTTAAAATGGCTGCTGGTGCTTCCTCACTGCCTATTGGCTGATGCACCTGACTTTAAGATGGCCACACTCTCGCGAGATCTCATGTGTATCAGAGATCAATGCGGGAGGCTCAAACAGCTGCAAAGGACACGGCGGTGCTTACCGCTTGCGTCTAGGCATGTTGCTGACTTCGTCCTTCGTCACAGAGAGGTGTACGACCGGGGTGGGCTCCCGACGTCGCTGTGAGCACTGTGTGTTGTAGCGCTTTCGGGTTGAGCACCTGATGTCGTGGTGGTATGGCGGACCAGGGTGGACTACTGGCGCTGTTTTTTACTGCTATGTGTCATGGTGCACTGCTATGTGTGCCGCGGACCAGCTCATCACCTTCTGTTGCCAGGTGTGGTGTCACCTATGCCCCAGCCCCTAAGGAAGATACGAGGAGGCCGGTAAAGGTGTGCCAAACTCTTCTTTATTCCAGGTGGTCAACACGGTGCACGCAGGCATCTACTCCCCTCGTGGTTTCCTGCGAGTGTGGATGCCCCCTCTCCAATCCCGGAAGTGGTGTCCGGTGTCCAGTCCCCTCCCCATCCGGTCTGTGCAGGGTCCTAGTACCCACCTGCGCACATTGTTCTGACAGGTAGAAGACAGATGTTTTCTGCGGATGAGTAGTCATAGAATTCGAAGTTGAAACATGATTTAAGTGAGGGAGATCTTTTCTCAAGGATAAAGAATAAAATTTTAAATATTTTTAATGGCAAATATAAAGGTTTCAGGGACCTACCTACTAACGGACATTATGCTGACAAAGAAGAGTAAATGAAATAAAAATGAATTCAGTACATGTTTAACCAATCTTAACTATGCTCAACCAATCACTATTGGCCTGAGCTTTAATTAAACCATCTAAATACTGCAGCCTTATATGTAACTTCAAATGCATTTGTTTTCCCACCGTTCTTTTTATTTCTTAACAGCCACTGCCTCTATAGTTTGTTGATCATTAGTCGAATATTTTATTAATTACCACTGACCTCAGTATTAAATTCAATCATTTCAATATGGCTCCTTGATTTTTAGTTGAGAATGGCATCAGATTATTTTCACCAATGTTTACTGCAATATAAATTGCTTTGTAATAGTGGTGATTGCGAATGCCATTCCCACACGAGAAGACTGAGAGAATCCTCGAGGGGATACTGCTCCCGTGAGGTGAGCACATTTCAATACAGAGTGATTTTAAAAAAAAACAGAAGTGGCTAGATACAATTGTTGGCAGTTGTACATTTAGTGATATTGGTTCTGTTTTTAGGTCTCGCCTGGGACAGTGCCTGTTGCTTGTGAGACATTTTGTTTCCTTACAAGGGGCTTTGAGCTTGCCCATTGATTACCATTGGTTGACTTCATTGTCACTCTCATTTCCTTGCTTCTCAGTGGTCAGCATGGGCCAGTTTCACTTCCTCTTCAGGTGTTTTTTCCCTTCCTGGATCTTGGCTTAAGTACTGCTTCCTTTTGGTGCCCAGTGTCCTCCCACCGCTCGCAAGCGTTCAGCTGTACTTTTTTCATTTTAGTTGCAGCACTCCATAAGAGTGCATGTGTTCTTTTCTTCAGGCTGACTCCTCCTGTCAACCCACGCAATGTTGTTGCTTGCCCCCTTCTACCCACCTGTCCCTCTCTGTGTTGTATGAAAAGGGTTATGGGCAAAAGCCACGGAGTTGACCCTACTGAGGCTAATCCCATTTTACGTAAAACAAGCACATCATTTGAGGCTTGTGGCAACCAAGCTTGCACATAATGTAGTTATGTCATTGTTAGGGTTAGACAGAAGAGGGACATTTACAGTGACTGTATGCCCCAGAGGCACCCCATAAGCCCTAAAGTAGCCCACTGGTTCACCACCTACTAACCCATAGGTACAATTTTACCACCTCCAAGACATTCATGTACCCCTGCCTGTAGCTGACAGGTGGGGACATAACATGTGTGCACCACTGAGACAGAACTGTCTTTTTAATAAGCAGCACTTTGTCTCCACAGATGTGAAGCTGACCATTGCAAAGGTACAAGTGAAGCTTCAAGTCCCAAACTGCAATGTGCTGCTGATGGACATTGCAAGGAGGCTGATGCATGCTGGGGGTTGGGATGGAGAGGCAAATGTGCAATGAGATAAACGCTCCCTGGCATCCCTGAGGTGGATTAGGAGCAGGACACTTTTTTGGTGACACAAGCCCTCATCACCAGCCGACTGGACCACGGCAATGTCTTCTATGGAGGAACCGTTGCACACCTTCTACAAAGACTTCAGACCATACAGAACCCACCTCAGGAAACTCCCCTGGCTACCCATACAGAGGAGATGCCAATTCAAGCTGCTGACCCACACACACAAGGCTCTACACAACCAAGGACCCACCTGCATTAACCACCACCTGAATTTCCACCATCGAGAAGACTATGTTCTGTCTCCCTTTCACTTGCCCATACTCCTCTCATCTACCGAAGCAGAAGGGGGGGACGCTCTGACTCCCACATTGCAGCAAAGACCTGGAAGAGCCTCCCCACGCACCTCACTTCTGGAATTCTGAATGGCCTCCAAGACCTGGCTGTTCGAATAAGCCTCAGAGGCCTGCAAGTGCCTGGATACTCTATCTGGTGATTCGCCTCGCTTTATAAAGTCTGATTGATTGATTGACACACACCAGCTGAGAGACATGTAGGCACACCAAATGAAGACACCAGCTACACACACCAACATACATCCACCACTCTCCTGCCACCACTCTACCACCCTACTATCCCCACAACCCTCTATCACTACCTTACCACCATGCCAACACTAAACCATCACTACCCTACCACCACCACCGTACCAGAACCACCCTACAATCAACTTTTTACCACCACCCTTTCACCACCACTACAGGACCACCCTACCGCCACCACACCACACTACCACCACCACACCACCACCCCCACCACTCTACCAACACCACCTTACCACTACCACCCATCACCACCACTCTAACACCAGCCTACCACTACCACCACTACCCTACTACCACCCTACAAACATGCTACTACCACCACCCCATCACTACAATGCCTACTGCCCGACCGGTAATGCACCGTTACTACGCGGGCATTACTACGATGTGCTTTTTCTCCGCATTTTTTAGCGCGCGTTAACCATTACTACGCATGCTGCTACATAGCATGCTTTTACTTCGCAAATGCTTTTAGTACGCATTACTTTACAACGAGCTGTGGGAGTTACGATGAGACGGGACGTGCAAAGAGGAGAGAGAGGTAAGAGGGACTGTGTATTTTTTAAGGGTTGGTGTTTGAGGAGTAGTTTTAGGGTAGTGCAGGGGGTAGTGTTTTAGGGTTTAGGGTAGTGTTGTAGTGTTTATGTAGTGCAGGGTAGTGTTTTAGGGTTTAGGGTAGTGTCGGGGGGTCATGTAGGGTAGTGTTTAAGTGTAGGGGACGGACTGGGGGTAGGGGTAGGGTCGTGCAGGGGGTAGTGTTTTACGGTTTTGGGGAGTGTTGTAGTGTTTGTGTAGTGTAGGGTAGTGTTTTAGGGTTTAGGGTAGTGTCGGTGGTTTGTGCAGGGTAGTGTTACAGTGTAGGGGACGGACTCGTAGTAGGGGTAGGGACGTGCTGGGGTAGTGATTTAGGGTTTAGGGTAGTGTTGTAGTGTTTGTGTAGTGTAGGGTAGTGTTTTAGGGTTTAGGGTAGTGTCGGAGGGTTGTGCAGGGTAGTGTTTCAGTGTGGGACGGACTGGTTGTAGGGTTAGGGTTGTGCTGGGGGTAGTGTTTTAGGGTTTAGGGTAGTGTTGTAGCTTTTGTGTAGTGTAGAGTAGTGTTTTAGGGTTTAGGGTAGTGTCAGGGGGTCGTGTAGGGTAGTGTTTTAGTGTAGGGGATGGACTGGGGGTAGGGGTAGGGTCAGAATGGGGGTAGTGTTTTAGGGTTTAGGGTGGTGTTGTAGTGTTTGTGTAGTGTAGGGTAGTGTTTTAGGGTTTAGGGTAGTGTCAGGGGGTCGTGTAGGGTAGTGTTTAAGTGCAGGGGACGGACTGGGAGTAGGGGTAGGGTCGTGATGGGGTTAGTGTTTTAGGGTTTAGGGTAGTGTGAGGGGGACGTGTAGGGAAGTGTTTGAGTGTAGGGGCAGGACTGTGACACAGGGTAGTGTCGTGCTAAAGGAATTTTTGAAGGGATTAGAGTAGTGTTGAGAAGTTTATGGTGTGTAGGGTAGTGTATTTGCAATTAGTATTTTGCATAGTGTTGGGGAGTTTATTTATTTTTAAAATGTATTTAAAAAAATATAATACCTTTAAAAGTGTTTGGGAGTAAATTAAAAGAAAAAAAGCGAAGAAAAACTATGCGGTATATTAAATTACATACACGAGTATTAATTTTACAAATATATTTTAAATTACTCCCCCACCCAAAACCCCTATTTAAATGCAATCCCGTCCCAGCGTTTAGGTAACTTTTATAAAAAAAAATATTATAAATGCTTCATCGTTGCGTAGTAGTGGTATGCGAAGTAATTAACAGCGCATTAAAAGCAGATTCTTATATTTTAAATGGTTTTGCGTAGTAATGGTTTGCGCATTAAAAATATGCGTAGTAATGGTAGTTGCGATGTAAAAATATCGCACTAAAAGCATGCGTAGTAATAGCATGCTAAGTAGCGTCATATATTTGCCCTACCACCACCCAAACCACAACTGTAACCACCACCACCCTAACCAGCTTACTACCACCCTATCACCATTACCACCCTACCACCACCTTGCCACAACCGCCCTACCATCACCACACTACCCCACCAATCTACCACCCCTACCAATACCACACCCTACCACCACTCTTCCCACCACCACAACCCTACTCACCACCCTAACCAGCCTACCACCATATCTCAACCACCACCGTCCTACCATTACCCTTCCACAACCACCTTGCCACCAACACTACCCTACCCGCACCATAACCACCACTACCACCCTAACCACCCTATACATCACTACCTAACCACCACCAGGGCCTTCATCACTACCACCCCCCTGACCACTACCACCACCCTACCACCACCATCCCAGCACTACCTCCACCCTCACCACTGCCACCCAACTACCACACCACCACCCTAACTACTCTATGGTAGCATGTTGCTGTGAACAGTAGGGCAAGGGCTCGGTGGGCAGATTCATATTTGCATAAACTTCATATTTGATTTGCTTGTACATTTTAATTGCTATGCGGTGGGAATAAGAAAACGTGGTGTTCATCGCATTACATTTCATATTTTTCATAAAGCAACCTATGAACACAAGCAGTCATGCTTCACAGGCTGGTGGTGTGGGCTTTCCTCCTCTTCTTGTGTTTGTCCCTCTCCTGGAGCATGGCCTCATTACTTGTGTCCTGCCACTGCTTACTTTTCAGGCATTTTTTCTTTATGGCTAAACACTCTATGAAAGTGCACGTGTTTTCCTGCTGTCTCCCTCGTGTACTTCTCTTCACTACTCTGCATTGCTCTATGTCTCCTTTACCCACCTCTGTGTTGTGCTTGTCCTTGTGTGCTTCTCTCCCATGTTGTTTTCTCATCCATATGCCTCTCCACCATTTCACAGTACCCCCGCTCTTGCACGTGTTATTCTGTTCACCCACTATCCATGTTGCTCTCGCTCGCCAAGTTGTGAATGCCTTCTGCCGCCCTCTGTGTTGCTTCTGGCCCTTCACTTCTTAATGCTTCCTTCCATCTGTGCCCTCCATGTCGTTTCCACTCCTGCTCTAATAGAAGGTTATTGCATCTACAATTTCCCAAAAAATGCTACTGCACTACCATTTTATTTTAGTAATCCAACTTGGATTTGTAAATAAAAAGTAAAAAAGCGCCCACGTATTTTATAGGTGCCTGCATGCGTGGTACACGTTCCTACAAAATGACACAGATGTAGGGGCCACAGGGGCCACGTCATAGCACATTTTTTTGTTTTCCTATTTAGACATGCTGCACAGTATTGCTAAAAACCATTGGCAAAGCCAGTGGGTCCCAGTGCGGGACCTATTGGCTTTCCCAATGCTTGTTATGATACTGTTTTTTATTATGGCTGCAGATGCCCATGTAGTATTACTGATTTAAAGCATTAGCTAGTAAAAAGCTCTTTGCTTTGTAGTGTCATGTTTATGAAAATACAATATTGCCAAAACGACCGGTTTTGCAAATGATTGCGCTCGCCTACTAACATTTAATAATATGTACATAAAGTCCTTTGTATATTTGGTCGATAGAATAATACCAGTATCATATAAACGGGTTAATCAGCCCTCTTAAAGTTTTAAAAGGTATGATGAATAAAATATGTTATATTGAAGTAAATGAATGGTATATAATGGTATATTAATACTACTATATCCACTTGCAAACTTGTAATCCATGTCTGCATGGGTACCACTGTTGAACATCGTTACCACAAAATCCTCTCTGATGCGAACATTAAACTATATACATAAAGCATGTCTTCTGCATTAATGAGCAATAACAACATATATTCTGGATCTCTAAATTTCCCAAGTGTAACAGTGGTAATATGGGTTCTCATGCTGCTCATAAACGGTGTCACATAGATTATCTTATTCAGCAGACATCGCTAACAAAATTCCCCTGCATAACAATTATTTTTAGAACATACAATTAAAACATCTCAGTTTCCTATAAGTATTGGCACATGTGATCGTTATGAAGCCCTTTATCTCTACTGCTCTGTGGCTCATAATTCTATATGCTTCAGACCTCGGAAGCCATAGCTCCTTGTCACCGCCTCTTACATTTTTAAAAACATGTTTTATCGCATGACATTTTACATGGCGATCCATCTCTGTGCTCGGAGATTCTGCATAGTGTGTTGGCAATGGAAAACACTCCTCATTCTGGCGTATTGGCCTTTTGTGCTCAGCAATCATTTCACGTGATGGTCTGATAGTACTCCTAATGTAGATCTTACCACAGCCACATTCAATCACATATGGTCTGATAGTACTCCCAATGTAGATCTTACCACAGCCGCATTCAATCACATATACTACACAATGAGTGGCACAGTCAATGCAATCTTTCATAAAGTGCATGTTTCTATTGTACTGGCGCATCTCACGTGTCCATAGCAACTCCACGCATTGCACATGTGCCACATTTAAAAAAAACAAAAAAACTTTCTTTTGTGATCCTGTTCAAAATTACAGCATTTCACTAATGTAGTATATTGGGCCCAAAATATTTCGGAGTGTAGTTTTTCTGCGAAAGGTAATAGTTGAGTGTTTAGTGACCAATCTCTAATCTGTGGAACCTGGTTTTAAGATATGTCAGTTTCCATTTAGGATTCAACTAAATTTAGGTGTACATTCATGATATATAATAATCAACCTAGTAACTGACATAACAATACACTAGCAAAGTCCTTACCCGACTAGTCACTCTAGTAGGGGCACTTTTCTACAGAAATTCTCTAACTGTGTCATTGCTTTAGAAGGATCAACAAATGTCTTGAGCATGGGCGCCATATTTAAAAACTGCTGTCTTTACTCAACTTATTTTATTTCCTAAATATCCCTCTTTGCAAAACATAGTTATTCAATTTTTATCCCACTCAATTAAAAGGGATATCTAGCCGATGGCACCTGTTCTTGGGGGGAGGGTGAGGTGGAGGGGGGGGGGGCAAAACCATACCACCCATTCGTTCCATCACTTAGTATGTTTATTTTAAAAACAGGGCATTCGCCATAAAAAATATAAACAAGCTTGTGTTTCTCCAATTTCTAAGTAATCGAGCCAGGACTCTGCAAGACTTTGTAATTACCTATCAAAGACACTGAGATGTGGCTCATAAAGCAGCGGTATGATCAAAAGTCTTGGTGACCTTAAATATCCTTCCGTTAAGGATCAGTGCCTCCTATAATGTAACAGTCATTGTTGGAGTGTTGATCAACAATGTCTTTGCACTGTATCAGGTTAGGATGCCATGTTAGTGTTATTGTTGTTGCTAGAGGTAAAAGTGGAATTTGACACAATAGGTTAAACGCTTGCATAGGCCATGTATAAACAGTACCAACAGGCGCTAGCTTTCTTTATGGCGGGAGTCCAATCACACGCAACAGACTTCAATGCTTAAAAATATGGTTTTAGCACACTGCCTTCAATGGTAAAATATGAGCACTGCCCAGCTTTGCCTTCACTCACCTTCCCTTAATATGCACATACCCATAGTGACTTCATTCACTATCATGGAACAGGCTTCAATTCATATGTGGATAGCATGGTGGTGTAAAACTGTTAAATGTTGACACAAATTTACTGTAATAATAAGGCCATTGCATCAGGCCTGAGACCACCATCGATATGTCTTGGCTCCAGAGATGGTTAAAGTGTTGCTCCAAGCCTTTAAGGCAAGACTTCCAAAAGTGTTGAAGCTAGTTTGCCATTCTACAAACCTGGACTTTTTATGCCAGTGTCACTAACAATATATGTAAAAACCCTGGGTTCCTCCAGGTAAGCCTCACCTCCCTGGAAATATACACAACTTCACACAGTCGGGATCACAAATGCCCTAGAAGGTTAAAGAAAAGTCTGTTTAGTATTTCATGGGAGGGATTACCAGCATTATTGTGGGAGAGGATAATTATCAGGATCATTGATGGCATCGATCTACACTGCCACACTTCCTCTCCCCAATCCTCTTCAAGGTTTTTACATAGTCAGTAAGTTCTGTTGCCTTAGTGATAAACTCTCTACGTCTAATTCTTAATGTTGGTTCTCTTCTCTTACTTGGTTATTTTCTCCTCTTCCACCTGATCCATCCCTAAGTGTATCACTCAGTGCAAACAACTTTGCCTCCAAGTTTAAAGAGACGAGACAATTTATTACATGTTTTCTCCTGTGCCTCTCCACACTTCTATTCTTTCCTCAGCTGTTTCTACTCGATGCCTTTCAATCTTTTTCTTCTATTACTAAGTCTGGTGTTTATTTATTTTTATAATATACAAATCATACTGAATTTACCTTTAGTCCTCAGCCAACTACCATAGTTAAAACAATCCAGTTTTCCTTCAGTTCATCACTATGATTTAGCAACTATCCTGATATATGTATATATTTTTTTTTCCAAAGTTTTTTCCTGTCATGAAAGCGCACTCCACAGCAGTTAGGTAACACCCTTTATTTACAGGAAAGCAGTGATGCAGGCACAGCGGTTACAAACAAAAAGAAGGCACAATTCTGCTCCGAGGCCCACTGGAAGGCTTAATTTGTCCCTGAAATACCGTGTATGCGCACAGAGCCCACTGGAGGGTAAATATTATTGGCAAAATGGACTACGTATCCCAGCGTGCAATGATGACCAGAAGCCATTAAGGATAGGCACACCTGAGGCCGATAAAAGCAAGAGCACGCAGAAGAGAGTGTTCAGCCAGCATCAATGTGCGATCACGAATGCCTTTGAGGAAGAAGTTAGAAACTTCGAAACGCGTTGGCATGGGGACCACAAGGTCGGAGTGGAACTGTGCTTTCCTGTAAATAAAGGGTGTTACCTAACTGCTGTGGAGTGCGCTTTCGTGACAGGAAAAAACTTTGGAAAAAAAAAATATATATCAGGATATATATATATATATATTCACTGAAAAAACCATAGGTTTTAGGGACAGTTATAGTTAGTTGGACATTGCACTCGTACAAAACCCGTGAAATTCCCCCGTTATAGTTAGTCCAGCTAACTATAACTCGCGCCCGCAATGCACTGCTGATGACGTCACATATTACATCACTCATGACATGGTCAGTGACATCACTGATGACATCACTGATGACATCTCAAATGACATCACTGATGACATCACTGATGACATCATCCAGTGACTGTGTGTTTCTGTAAAGTTTATATATTTTTATTATATATAGGAAAAGACGTATTGAAGAATGAGTGGGTGTGTAAGTGTCTGTATGGATGATTTAGTAGGTGCGTGACTGACTCTATAAGTGAGTGATTTAACGTATCTTACTGAATGCATGGGTTAGTGACTAAACTGGGTGAATGTCTGTATCCGTCTGTCTGTTGCTGTGTAAGTGGCTGCATGTGTTTGTGAATAGCTACATGAGTGTCTATATGAGTTATTGAATGCTTGTCTGAGTATCTGTATGGGTGCCTGAGTGTTTGTGTGGGAGGGGTGTGTGCAACTCTGTGCATAGATGTGTGAGTGGGTGATTCACTGGGTGGATGGTTTCAAGAGTGCAACTGTGATAGACTGTATGGGTGGGTAAGTGTGTGTAAGAGTGTGTTAGTGAGTGAATGTATGTCCCAGTGGTACATGTGTGAGTAACTACATATGTGAAAGGCAGTATATATGTGTGTTGGAGTATATAAATAGCTATAAGCGAGAGTGAGTGATTGTGATAGTGGCTGTATGGATGAGTGTGGGCGCCCATCTGTAAGCATCATCATACAGCGCCTGGAGGCGCTTTAAAAACTGCACTCGGGCTCCCGCAGCGCGGGTCCCGCTGTTTCTGGCTTGCTTGCCTGCTGTCACTGCCTCGGTCCCAGGAGAAGGACTACGGGGTCCAGACTGCCCTGCAATCTTTGGCGCCCATCTGTAAGCATCATCATACAGCGCCTGGAGGCGCTTTAAAACTGCACTCGGGCTCCCGCAGCGCGGGTCCCGCTGTTTCTGGCTTGCTTGCCTGCTGTCACTGCCTCGGTCCCAGGAGAAGGACTACGGGGTCCAGACTGCCCTGCAATCTTTGGCGCCCATCTGTAAGCATCATCATACAGCGCCTGGAGGCGCTTTAAAAACTGCACTCGGGCTCCCGCAGCGCGGGTCCCGCTGTTTCTGGCTTGCTTGCCTGCTGTCACTGCCTCGGTCCCAGGAGAAGGACTACGGGGTCCAGACTGCCCTGCAATCTTTGGCGCCCATCTGTAAGCATCATCATACAGCGCCTGGAGGCGCTTTAAAAACTGCACTCGGGCTCCCGCAGCGCGGGTCCCGCTGTTTCTGGCTTGCTTGCCTGCTGTCACTGCCTCGGTCCCAGGAGAAGGACTACGGGGTCCAGACTGCCCTGCAATCTTTGGCGCCCATCTGTAAGCATCATCATACAGCGCCTGGAGGCGCTTTAAAACTGCACTCGGGCTCCCGCAGCGCGGGTCCCGCTGTTTCTGGCTTGCTTGCCTGCTGTCACTGCCTCGGTCCCAGGAGAAGGACTACGGGGTCCAGACTGCCCTGCAATCTTTGGCGCCCATCTGTAAGCATCATCATACAGCGCCTGGAGGCGCTTTAAAAACTGCACTCGGGCTCCCGCAGCGCGGGTCCCGCTGTTTCTGGCTTGCTTTGCCTGCTGTCACTGCCTCGGTCCCAGGAGAAGGACTACGGGGTCCAGACTGCCCTGCAATCTTTGGCGCCCATCTGCAAGCATCATCATACAGCGCCTGGAGGCGCTTTAAAAACTGCACTCGGGCTCCCGCAGCGCGGGACGCGCGCGGGCAGCGCCCGGGCGAAGCCCGGGCCAAGGGCGGGCCCGTCCTTGCCCGTCCGTGCCAGGAAGAGGCAGGGCAGGGCCACCTCCTTTATATTCAACGTAAGATCTGAGGACACTGGGACTGGTGAACTGGCATTGTAATAAGGTACGGAGAGTACCCGCTGTGTATATTAATATCTCTTGCAAATTTCTGCGGGGGGGTTTGTTGAGTAGTAATTTGCTGTTATACCCACCCGTAGATCATGTATGCCTAATTTAATTCGTTATATACTTATTAACTAGGCTTGTTTGGGAGTTGTGATCGAGGTACACGGGGGGCTAGTGGAGAAGGTTGGCACTTTAGATAGTTCTAGTCGAATAAAGTAGAACATGGGGAAGAGGAAGAGTATGGAGGGCAATGGAAGTATCGGGGGAAGTGGGGGTAGTCACAATGGGAGGTCGGAGAAGGGCAAAAAGGCTAGGAAGGTACAGAAGCATCCTGGTAGTAACTGTGTCCTTGACCGCATAGACTCCCTAATTAGTGATTGTGAAAACATTCTGGAGGCGGATATACCCGCATGCCACACTCCTAAGGAAACATCTAACTCTCCCCCTCCTCCTATAAAGCGCAAGGCCCAAAACAACCCAACTATCCCCAGTATATTTCAGAAACCACCTAGAAAAGGGGTTCTAAAACTGAGTATTGTGCCAACCCCCGTAGGTGAAGGAAATAGTCACCTTCCCACAATTCCTCTAGATGTAGACTCACATCAAGAGGGCCCTGTAATTTTGTGTACCAATAGATTCCAACCCTTAACCGACATGCAGGATGTTGATAAGGAATATGTGATGGAGCAACCTATGACGCAAAGGTTAGGAAGGCCTAGTATAGATCCTGAGGTTTTCTTCCAGCACATTGATTCCCTTAGGGATGAAGTGGGGGAACTGAAACTGATGATTCAGAATCTCACTTCCTTGGTTAATGGGTTGGTTCAAAAGGGTGCCCTACGGCCTTTGAGCACGACCATTAACCAAACCAGTACTATTGTTCAACAAGCTAGGCAATATAGCGACACTAGCCCCAAGGTAACCTGGCAGGGCAAAACCCCCGCCCTAGTGGCTCTAGTTTAACATCTGTTGTTTTATCACCCACCGGAGCTACTCCTACTATAAGGGAGGGTAAGAGTTTTAATCCCCATAACACTACACAGAGGGATAGTAATTTTCCTAAGCCTTTGGCCATAAAAAAACTCACATATTTGGGGCCCAATAATGCATTTTCAGCATCACGTTTTCCTCACGTTGTACAACATCGGCCCACAATGTCTTCATTGCCTAATTTGGTAGTAGCACCCAAAGTTTATATGGTCAACGTTCCTAAGCTCAATCCCCGTAGTGGGTTTGAAGGCACAGACTCTTTGACAAATAAGGTCGTGCACTGGATTCGGAAAGTTAGGGGTTGCCGCTCAATCATCCGTGATGACATAACAGGGGTTCAGAGGGTTTCTTCGCCAATTGAACCGCTAGATTATATTGAGCTTTCTCTAACTGATGTGGATTTGGCGGAAAACCTCCTGGCCTTGGAATTTCGCACTTGCTCGCCAGGTAACTCCTTAATTCAGTTTAGACGATCTCCTTTGGTCTGTCATGGTAACCCCGCAAACAGGCACTCACATTCCTATCCTGAAGGTAGTAGCACATTAGATGCAAACGATTGACTGGTACCTGTCCCAGACATTGTTACTGAACCAGTAAGCGTCCCCCTATCACTTGATTATCAAACTAATTTGGAATCCGTCATTATTCCTGCATTTCCGACTGGAACTTTTTCGTCGGATTCTATCTTGGGGGTGGTGGAGCCAAGTTCCAGTGGTCTGGGGCATGGCTGTACAGCAGGGGACTCACCATCAGCATCTGATACCACGCCATCTAACTTAGCCATTTTGTCCTGGAATATAGCTGGGCTAAGGTCTAAAATCAATTCACCCGATTGGCTAACATTTATTGATAGCTACGGTATATGCCTTTTCCAGGAGACGTGGTTATTGGAGCCTCTTCTCCTGACCGGTTATTTAAATTATTTCATTCCTGCTACAAAGGGTGGGAGAGGCCGTCCTTCGGGGGGTTTGATAATCTGGGTTCGTCAAGAGATTGGCTATAGTATTCAGGTGCTTCCAACCCAGAGCAGGGATATCCTTGCGATCAGATTAAAAAAGGGTGCCAAGGGTCGTACTGATATTGATATTTACAATGTCTATGTACGAGGCACGCATAGGGGAAAAAGTCGGAAGTATTAGCGACTCTCGACGACCTCCTAGATCAGTTCTCTAGAGATTCTTTGATCATAATAGCAGGTGACTTAAATACGACTTTTGAGCCCCTTGCCATTGATGAACTTGACCCGGCCTGGGAGGAAGACACTGTGTGGGGTATTCCAAAATTAGAACTCCCCACCATAAATAAGTGGTCAGATATAGCCATTCAAATTAATGCTATATGCCTAGAAAAGGGTCTTAGAGCTGTTAATGGGAGATCTGCCTCAGATAAGCATGGTGCATGTACATTTAGTAACGGTCGCAGCTCCAGTCGTATAGACTTTCTTATGATTAACTTACAATTGTGGGAAGCCTTTGAGGATATGGTAGTAAAGGATCGGATCGAAAGTGACCACAACCCCTTATGTGCGATCTTTGATTTGCTCCCAGAGAGGGCTCTTGTTGGGCCACCTAGTATGATGTCACCTCTTGACGTGGTCCCTACAAACGATCTGCGTAGATTGAAGTGGGTACAAATTATAAGTAAGCTCGAAACTATAGCAGCTATTAACGCAGCTATAGAAGGAACTTTAGTTGAGTTAGAGGCTTGTGTGGATAAGCCTGAGGTTCTAGGGAATATTATTGAGATTCATAATAATTTTTTTGTTCACCTACGCTCATATTTCCTCAGGCATCATAAGAGCAATAATACTCATCAGGCTATTGGACCCTCCTGGTTTAACGAAGAATGTGCTAAAGCCCGTAGGATGTTGTGGGATATGATTAAGGCTGGTGATCCGGCTGTAGTACGTGTAGCTAGATCCAACTACAGAAAGGCTCAGGTGCTGGCAAAGAAGGCCTGGGACGAAGGCAAGTGGCAGGACCTTAGATTGGCCTGTGTAAATAATAACCCAAGGCAGTTCTGGAATATAGTGAAATGGGGCAGAGGAAGTCGGCCGCCAAAGCCACAGAATCATGTAACCCAGGAGCAATGGCTCAATTACTTTGAGCCTCAATATGCGAGTAGCATATCTGAAGGCAACCAAGACGATTACCCACATATGTTTTATCTTGATCCCCCGTTTACAGAGGCCGAAGTTATTATAGCTTTAGGCGCAGTAATTGGCGGTAGAGCACCAGGGTTAGACGGTATTCCGGCTGACATATATCTTCATGATAAGGAAAAATGGTCCCGCTATATTCTTATAGTAGTAAACGCTGTAGCTCAAGGAGCCCCGGTACCTGGCTCTTGGAAAGGTGCGGAGATCATACCGGTTTTTAAAAAAGGAGATAAATCAGCCCCTGGTAATTATAGACCTATTAGCCTGATAGATTCCCTACAAAAAATACTGGGGCGGTTAATTTTGAACAAAGTTCAGGAATGGATCGAAGATCAGTCCATTTTATCCCCACTACAGGCTGGGTTTAGATCGCATATAAGTACAATTGACCAGGTGTTTTTGTTCCAATTAGTGTACTGGAAAATGGTAGTTCTAAGCAAAGGCAGCCTATACGCTGCCTTTGTTGATCTTAGAGCAGCGTTTGATCTAGTGCCTCGGGGAAACTGTGGAGTGTGCTTCAAGAGCTGGGGATGCAACCTGAACTACTTTCATTGATAGTGAGACTCCATGAGGATAATTTTGCCCATATTCGGTGGGGTGCCCAGGGCGACGTAACTGACTGTTTCCCAGTAGAGAAAGGGGTGCGCCAGGGGTGCGTCATGGCGCCCACATTGTTTTCCTTGTTTATCAATGGAATTGCAAAGCTTTTAGAGCCTATAACAACAGACGCCCCCACCTTAGCTGGTGTGAAAATCCCAATTTTAATGTTTGCGGATGACACCCTAATCATCTCTAAAACCACAAAGGGGTTACAGCGAGCATTGAATCTTTTTGAGGAGTTTTGTTCTCTAAGGGGTTTGGAAGTTAATGTTTCCAAAACAAAACTCATGGTATTCAACCCTCATAAGGGATATAGAGGAGGCTTACTCATGAATGGCCGCCCACTAGAACAGGTTAATTCATTCACATACCTGGGAGTCATATTACAGAATGACATGAGTTGGGATCAACATATAGGTATGGCTACTTTAAAGCACCGGCAGCTATCTGGATTATTACAAGCTGAATATAATACTTCTTTAACAAAACCAGTTAGCCCGGTGCTCCAAATATACAACCTGAAAGTGGTTAGTTCAGCCTTGTATGGAGCTGAACTTTGGGGGTTCGGAAAAACAACAAAGTTAACTGTAGCTGAAAATGGCTTTTTTCGGAAAATTACAAGTCTTCCGAAAAGTACTCCTGTACGTCCCCTATTATATGACCTAGGGAAACATGCTCTGGCTGATGTAGCAAGACTCCGCCCAATATTATTCTGGCGGAGAATCTGGGTAACTCCCGAATTAGCAACCTATGCCGCAGGGCTAAAGGACCTAATTAGAGCGGATCGCTTTCATAAAATTAAATGGCTCAGGGAGATCAGAGCCACATTAGTAAGCATGGGATTGGAAACGCTCTGGGTGAGCCCTGCAGACGTGTCTTTTCCCTCAAAGGAGGTCTTAAAAGAGAAGTATTGGGCCACAATTACTTACAACTCCTATAGAAATGTGGATATGTCTACCCTTACTGGTCATTTCATGGATTTTAAACTACTTCCATGCTTGGAGCAGTTCTGGGATTTAATAACCAAACCCTTGGATCGGAAGTTATATTTCCAGTTTAGAGTAGGCTCACTCCCAATTAGGTCCTATACAGCAAAATGGTCTAAAGAGGGTGATAGTGCCTGCCCCTCCTGTTTGGCTTAGGTAGAGACATTAGCCCATTTGTTGTTTACCTGCCCTGCGTATGACAGGCCACGCAGAGCATGGTTGGCACCTATCTGCAGGACACTGGGGACTAGACTGAGCGCTGATGCACAACGAATTTTGCGCACGAATACCCTAGCCCCTATTGTCATTGCAGTGGCAAAGTTCTTGGGTTGGTGTTGGATTATTAGAGCGCAGGCACTACAAGCACCATGAAAGGTTTATCCGATTTACTTTTAAAGGGCTGGAATTACATCATTTAATATGAAATGCTTTTTATTCACAAGCTAATTACATTTTCAGGTTTTAAAGTTTTAACTGTATATAACTGTTTGTGCTTTGGTATTGTTTAGGACATTTTCCTAGTGTCCTTATTTGCTCTAATTGCTCAACTTTGACGCCATGCTTTTTAATCGTATATATGTAAATTAATGTATTTTATGTGGTTTTAATGGGCCTGTATTTTTACGGAGTTTTATGTGCTGTATGTATTGTGCTTTTATGACTTGTCGTCGAATAAAGCTTTATGGATTGGATTGGATGAGTGTGTGCTTGTATCAGTGATTGTATAAGAGCGTAAGAATGTGCTACTATTTGTATGAGTAAGTGAGCTGGTGTGTGTATAACTGTATAGGTGAGTAAATGGTAGTGTGTTTAATTATTTGCATGACTGACTAGGTGTGTGAGTACCTCTATGGATGAGTGGCGGTGTTTGAGTGTCTATATAGGAGTATGAGTGCATATGATAGTCCTGTACTGAGTGACCGTAAGTATGAGTGACTGTACGGGTGAGTGAGTGGATGTGTGTGTAGACCTAAGAATCAGTGAGTGGGTATGTAGTTATTGGTGTTGGAGTGTCTATGGTTTTGCGAATGGCAGTCTGTAATTTAGAGTGGGTGTATCAAAGGTTATATTAGGGTGTGAGGAGGTGCATCAGATTATCACGTGGATGTTGTCATCAGTGATGTCATTTGAGATGTCATCAGTGATGTCACTGACCATGTCATGAGTGATGTAATATGTGACGTCATCAGCAGTGCATTGCGGAGCGCGAGTTATAGTTAGCTGGACTAACTATAACGGGGAATTTCACGGGTTTTGTACGAGTGCAATGTCCAACTAACTATAACTGTCCCTAAAACCTATGGTTTTTTCAGTGAATTTCAAAGGTTTTTTAAATGCTAATTTGTAACTATAACGTCCCTGAAACCTATGGTTTTTTCAGTGAATTTCAAAGGTTTTTTAAATGCTAATTTGTAACTATAACATGTCTGAAACCTAGTTTTTTCAGTGAATTTCAAAGGTTTTGTAAATGACAATTTTTAAATGTATTAATTGTTATATAATTTTTTTTCATACTGATTTCCAAATTTTTTAGAAACAATTTTTTTTACATATTTTATTTTTTAAATTACATTGTAATTACATTATACATTACATTACAAAAAATACTTTCTCAGAATGAATTACTTTAGTTTAATTACTTTGCACATAGGCAATAGACTTTTAAGTACAGTAGTTACAGTTGTTGCAATGGGCAACACATTTTCAAACACAATGCAACATTCAGCTCAATGTGAATTTCTAGTTAAATGCAATTAGTTACTTTATGGATTACTTTTCTAACCACATTACTGGATCCTAGATTCAGTCCTGGGACATCTCCTGTAAACAGTTGAGTAAAAGCGTTTTGGTTACAGTCGTGATTTTTAAGGAATATTATTGTACTTTAAAAGTTCACACTTAGAAACTTTTTCTCATAGAATCACCAATGTTATCCTATGGAAGGAAATTCACTTAGAAGTTAAAAACTGTTATCGTTACTTTTTCTTACTCAGTGTTGGATCCTGGATTCAGCACTGGTGCATCTCCTGTAAACAGTTGAAAGAATGCGTTTAAGTCATACAGGCGATTTTTTAGGAATATTTGTAGTTTGTGAAAATCGACACTTTGAAACTTTTCTGCTGAAAACCAGACAATGGATTCCTATGGAAGGAAATTCAAGTTACTGGTAAGTACGGTTAAAATTACTTTTCAGGATCAGTACTGGGCTGAAAGATGCAGCACTGAGGTCTCTCCTGATAACAGGTGAGTAAATCGGAATTCGTATTTCGGCTGATTTTAGAGGAATATTTTAAAGTTCCAAAACTCCACACTTAGAAGAATTTCCAAGTGAAACCAGTCAATGTTAGCCTATGAAGGAAATTCAAGTTACCGGTAAGTACGGTTAAAATTACTTTTGAGGATCAGTACTGGGCTGAAAGATGCAGCACTGAGGTCTCTCCTGATAACAGGTGAGTAAATCAGAATTCGGATTTCGGCTGATTTTAGAGGAATATTTGTATGTTTCAAAAATCAACACTTAGAAACTTTTTCAGCAAAAAGCAGGCAATGATATCCTATGGAAGGAAATTCAAGTTACTGGTAAGTACGGTTAAAATTACTTTTGAGGATCAGTACTGGGCTAAAAGATGCAGCACTGGGTTCTCTCCTGATAACAGGTGAGTAAATCGGAATTCGTATTTCGGCTGATTTTAGAGGAATATTTTAAAGTTCCAAAACTCCACACTTAGAAGAATTTCCAAGTGAAACCAGTCAATGTTAGCCTATGAAGGAAATTCAAGTTACCGGTAAGTACGGTTAAAATTACTTTTCAGGATCAGTACTGGGCTGAAAGATGCAGCACTGAGGTCTCTCCTGATAACAGGTGAGTAAATCGGAATGCGTATTTCGGCTGATTTTAGAGGAATATTTTAAAGTTCCAAAACTCCACACTTAGAAGAATTTCCAAGTGAAACCAGTCAATGTTAGCCTATGGAAGGAAATTCAAGTTACTGGTAAGTACGGTTAAAATTACTTTTCAGGACCAGTACTGGGCTGAAAGATGCAGCACTGAGGTCTCTCCTGATAACAGGTGAGTAAATCAGAATTCGAATTTCGGCTGATTTTAGAGGAATATTTGTATGTTTCAAAAATCAACACTTAGAAACTTTTTCAGCAAAAAGCAGGCAATGATATCCTATGGAAGGAAATTCAAGTTACTGGTAAGTACGGTTAAAATTACTTTTGAGGATCAGTACTGGGCTGAAAGATGCAGCACTGAGGTCTCTCCTGATAACAGGTGAGTAAATCGGAATTCGTATTTCGGCTGATTTTAGAGGAATATTTTAAAGTTCCAAAACTCCACACTTAGAAGAATTTCCAAGTGAAACCAGTCAATGTTAGCCTATGAAGGAAATTCAAGTTACCGGTAAGTACGGTTAAAATTACTTTTGAGGATCAGTACTGGGCTGAAAGATGCAGCACTGAGGTCTCTCCTGATAACAGGTGAGTAAATCGGAATTCGTATTTCGGCTGATTTTAGAGGAGTATTTTAAAGTTCCAAAACTCCACACTTAGAAGAATTTCCAAGTGAAACCAGTCAATGTTAGCCTATGAAGGAAATTCAAGTTACCGGTAAGTACGGTTAAAATTACTTTTGAGGATCAGTACTGGGCTGAAAGATGCAGCACTGAGGTCTCTCCTGATAACAGGTGAGTAAATCGGAATTCGTATTTCGGCTGATTTTAGAGGAATATTTTAAAGTTCCAAAACTCCACACTTAGAAGAATTTCCAAGTGAAACCAGTCAATGTTAGCCTATGAAGAAAATTCAAGTTACCGGTAAGTACGGTTAAAATTACTTTTCAGGATTAGTACTGGGCTGAAAGATGCAGCACTGAGGTCTCTCCTGATAACAGGTGAGTAAATCAGAATTCGTATTTCGGCTGATTTTAGAGGAATATTTGCACAATGGTGAAGGGAGGGGGCGGGGCCTGAGGTGACATCTGTGCAAACGCGCCCGTGGCGCGTTTTAAGTTGGGGGATTAAGTCCCCTTGAATCATGAGGGTCCCTACGGGCCAACTAGCCCACCAGGAACCTCCAGTATGCGCCAGGGGCTGCGTTGCAGAGACATTTACAGAGGCCACACCCCTTTTACACCTCTCTGCAACGCAGCTCTGTGGCGCTTTCTGGACGTACCTGTTGGGCTAGTTGGCCCCCAGGGACCCTCAGGATTGAAGAGGATTTAATTCCCCATCTTAAAACGCGCCACGGGGCCTGTTTGCACACATGTCACCTGAAGCCCCGCCCCTCCCTTCACCACTGTGCAAACGCGCCCGTGGCGCGTTTTAAGTCGGGGGATTAACTCCCCTTGAATCCTGAGGGTCCCTGGGGTGCAACTAGCCCACCATATACCTCCAAAAGCGCCATAGAGCTGCGTTGCAGAGAGGTGTAAAAGGGGCGTGGCCTCTATACACCTCTCTGCAAGGCAGCTCCCTGGCGCATACTGGAGGTTCCTGGTGGGCTAGTTGGCCCCCAGGGACCCCCAGTATTCAAGGGGATTCGGTCCCTCTCTGCAAACGCGCCAGGGGCGCGTTTGCAGAGTGGTGAAGGAAGGGGCGGGGCCTACGGGCCCGATCGTTTTTTTTTTGTTTTGTTTTTTTTCCCCCCCTGAAGGGGGGCTGTGTGGCCCCCCTTCCTTTTTCCTATTTTTAGGCCCTGGGGACCCCATCCCCCAGGGCCTTTCCCCTTTTTTTTTTATTAAAATAAAAAAACGGGAAGGGGGCCGCGTGGCCCCCTTCCCTGGGCCTGTATTGGCCCCGGGACCCCATCCCCGGGGCATGGCCTCTTTTTTTATTTGGAGGGGGCTGCGTGGCCCCCTCCTCAGGCCATTTAAGGCCCCGGGGACCCCATCCCCCGGGGCCGGCCTTGCACTTTTTTTTATTTTTTTTTATTTTTGTTACTTTGGGGAGGGGGGCTGCGTGGCCCCCCTCCGTGGCCTCTTATGGCCCCGGGGACCCCATCCCCCGGGGCCTGGCCTCTCGTTGGGGACTGTGGGGGTCCCCAAACCCCCACAGTCCCGCCGGCTCCCCGTGTCCTACGGGAGCCGGCATTGCTTTACACATGGGGAGCAGCTAACATGCTGCTCCCCATGTGGAAAGCAATCAGCTTTGGAAATTGGAAGAGAGAGCAGGTTTCCTGCTCTCTTCCAATATCCAAAGCAAGTTTGCAATGACAGGACGGGAGCCGCGAGGCTCCCGTCCTGTCATTGCAAACAGCAGTGTCCCGGGGTAGGCACCCCGGGACACTGCAGAAGCCGGCCCTGGGGGGTGGCGGTCCCCAGGGCCATCAAGGGCTCCAGGAGGGGCCGCGCAGCCCCCTCCCTACATTTTGAAAGCCCCGGGAGGTGGTGGTCCCCGGGCTCTGGGGTCCAAAACGGACCCCCATTTTAATTTTTCTTAGTGCCCCGGGGAGGTGGTGGTCTCGGGCGTGTGGGGGCTGGAGCCCCCACACAGGTTTTTTTAAATAAAAAGAAGCCCCGGGGAGGTGGCGGTCTCGAGGCTGCGGGAGGCTCAGAGCCCTCCCGCACCATTATACATAAAGCCCCGGGGGTGGTGGTCCTCGGGCTTGGGGGCCCTTAGAGGCCCCCACACATAAAATTAACCCCCAGCATGCCCCCGGGACTTGGCCCACCCGGGGCCAATTAACATCGAAGCGCGGGAGACCGCGCTCGATTTTTTTTTCGGCAGGGTTCGCGCTCCCTGAGCGCATCCTGCCGATTTAAAAAAAAAAAAAAAATTTTGCCCAGGGGTCCTTGTGGGACCCCTGAGCAGACCTAGGGGTCAGGGTGTTTCTACCCTGCCCCTTTGTGCGCTTTGCGCACTTGTTTCTGTCCCTCGGTTCTACCGAGGGACAAAATGGCTGCCAACACTTCCTGGTTTGGAGTGTTGACAGCCAATTAACATAAAGCTCGTGCTCGGGAGGATCCGCGGCCCTAGATATCACTATCTTTTTACTTTTGATTTTCTCAGCAATTACTGAACGGATTTACACCATTTAACAAAAGGGTTCTTTCTGAACCAAGAACTACCTCTTTGCCAAATTTGGTGTAATTCCGTTCAGCAGTTCGGGCTGTAGCCGTGTCTAAAGTTTCCTATGGAAAATTGCATGGGGAAAACGCGTTTTGGGACCCCCTTTTTCTCGGCCCCCGCTTGACGAATCCCCCGAGACTTTCAGGGTAGGAGCGGACCGGAGCGGGCCATAAAGTTTAAAAATTTTGCGAAGATACGTCAACCGGCAAGAGAGTTATTTCAAATAGAATGTCGCGGATTTCCTATGGATAATAGGTTGTAACTATAACTATCTACTGGCGACCGCCAGTAGATAATATTCACTGAAAAACCATAGGTTTTAGGGACAGTTATAGTTAGTTGGACATTGCACTCGTACAAAACCCGTGAAATTCCCCGTTATAGTTAGTTCAGCTAACTATAACTCGCGCCCGCAATGCACTGCTGATGACGTCACATATTACATCACTCATGACATGGTCAGTGACATCACTGATGACATCACTGATGACATCTCAAATGACATCACTGATGACATCATCTAGTGACTGTGTGTTTCTATAAAGTTTAAATATGTTTAATATATATGCCAAGGTGTATTCAAGAATGAGTGGGTGTATAAGTGTCTGGATGGATGATTTAGTAGGTGCGTGACTGACTCTATAAGTGAGTGATTAAACGTATCTTACTGAATGCATGGGTTAGTGACTAAACTGTGTGAATGTCTGTATCCGTCTGTCTGTTGGTGTGTAAGCGGCTGCATGGGTTTGTGAATAGCTACATGAGTGTCTACATGGGTTATTGATTGGTTGTCTGAGTATCTGTATGGGTGCCTGAGTGTTTGTGTTGGGTGGGGTGTGTGTGACTGCGCATAGATGTGTGAGTGGGTGATTCACTGGGTGCATGGTTTCAAGAGTGCATCTGTGATGGACTGTATGGGTGGGTGAGTGTGTGTATGGGTGTGTTAGTGAGTGAATGTATATCTTAGTGTTACAAGTGTGAGTAACTAATATGTCAAAGGCAGTATATATGTGTGTTGGAGTATATAAATGGCTATAAGTGAGAGTGTGTGATTGTGAGAGTGGCTGTATGAATGAGTGTGTACTTGTATCAGTGATTGTATAAGAGCGTAAGAATGTGCTAGTATTTGTATGAGTAAGTGAGCTGGTGTGTGTATAACTGTATAGGTGAGTAAATGGCAGTGTGATTAATTATTTGCATGACTGACTAGGTGTGTGAGTACCTCTATGGATGAGTGGCGGTGTGTGAGTGTCTATGTAGGTGTATAAGTGCATATGAAAGTCCTGTACTGAGTGACCGTAAGTATGAGTGACTGTAGAGGTGAGTGAGTGGATGTGTGTGTAGACCTAAGAATCAGTGAGTGTGTATGTAGTTATTGGTGTTGGAGTGTCTATGGTTTTGACAATGGCAGTCTGTAATTTACAGTGGGTGTTTCAAAAGTTATATTAGGGTGTGAGAAGATGCATCAAATTATCACATGGATGATGTCATCAGTGATGTCATTTGAGATGTCATCAGTGATGTCATCAGTGATGTCACTGACCATGTCATGAGTGATGTAATATGTGACGTCATCAGCAGTGCATTGCGGGGGCGCGAGTTATAGTTAGCTGAACTAACTATAACGGGGGAATTTCACGGGTTTTGTACGAGTGCAATGTCCAACTAACTATAACTGTCCCTAAAACCTATGGTTTTTTCAGTGAATTTGTAAGGTTTTTTAAATGCTAATTTCTAACTATAACGTGCCTGAAACCTATGGTTTTTTCAGTGAATTTCAAAGGTTTTTTAAATGCTAATTCCTAACTATAACATGTCTGAAACCTATGGTTTTTTCAGTGAATTTCAAAGGTTTTGTAAATGACAATTTTTAATTGTATTAATTGTTATATTTATTTTTTTGATACTGATTTACTACATTTTTTAAACTATTTATTTTTAGATATTTTATTTTTTAAAATACATTGTAATTACATTATACATTACATTACAAAATATACTTTCTCAGAATGAATTACTTTAGTTTAAATACTTTGCAAATAGGCAATAGACTTTTAAGTACAGTAGTTACAGTTGTTGCAATGGGCAACACAATTTCAAACACAATGCAACATTGAGCTCAATGTGAATTTCAAGTTAAATGCAATTAGTTACTTTATGGATTACTTTTCTAACCACAGGACTGGATCCTAGATTCAGTCCTGGGACTTCTCCTGTAAACAGTTGAGTAAAAGCGTTTTGGTTACAGTAGTGATTTTTAAGGAATATTATTGTATTTTAAAAGTTGACACTTAGAAACTTTTTCACATAGAATCACCAATGCTATCCTATGGGAGAAAATTCACTTAGCAGGTAAGTAGTGTTATCGTTACTTTTTCTTACTCAGTGGTGGATCTTGGATCCAGCACTGGTGCATCTCCTGTAAACAGTTGAAAGAATGCGTTTAAGTCATACAGGCGATTTTTAAGGAATATTTGTAGTTTGTGAAAATCGACACTTGGAAACTTTTCTGCTGAAAACCAGACAATGGATTCCTATGGAAGGAAATACAAGTTACTGGTAAATACGGTTAGAATTACTTTTCAGGGTCAGTGCTGGGCTGAAAGATGCAGCACTGAGGTCCCTCCTGATAACAGGTGAGTAAATCGGAATTCGTATTTCGGCTGATTTTAGAGGAATATTATAAAGTTCCAAAACTCCACACTTAGAAGAATTTCCAAATGAAACAAGTCAATGTTAGCCTATGGAAGGAAATTCAAGTTACTGGTAAGTACGGTTAGAATTATTTTTCAGGATCTGTACTGGGCTGAAAGATGCAGCACTGAGGTCTCTCCTGATAACAGGTGATTAAATCGGAATTCGTAGTTCTGCTGATTTTAGAGGAATATTTGTATGTTTCAAAAATCGACACTTAGAAACTTTTTCAGCAAAAAGCAGGCAATGATATCCTATGGAAGGAAATTCAAGTTACTGGTAAGTACGGTTAGAATTACTTTTCAGGATCTGTACTGGGCTGAAAGATGCAGCACTGAGGTCTCTCCTGATAACAGGTGAGTAAATCGGAATTCGTAGTTCGGCTGATTTTAGAGGAATATTTGCACAATGGTGAAGGGAGTGGGCGGGGCCTGAGGTGACATGTCTGCAAACACGCCCTGTGGCGCGTTTTAAGTTGGAGAATTAATTCCTCCTCAATCCCGAGGGTCCCTAGGGGCCAACTAGCCCACCAGATACCTCCAGTATGCGCCAGAGAGATGCGTTGCAGAGAGGTGTTCAGAGGCCACGCCCCTTTTTGCACCTCTCTGCAATGCAGCTCTGTGGCGCTTTCTGGACGTACCTGGTGGGCTAGTTGGCCCCCAGGGACCCTCAGGATTGAAGGGGATTTAATTCCCCATCTTAAAACGCGCCACGGGGCCTGTTTGCACACATGTCACCTGAAGCCCCGCCCTCCCTTCACCACTGTGCAAACGCGCCCGTGGCGCGTTTTAAGTTGGGGTATTAAGTCCCTTTGAATCCTGAGGGTCCCTGGAGTCCAACTAGCCCACCATGTACCTCCAAAAAGCGCCACAGAGCTGCGTTGCAGAGAGGTGTAAAAGGGCGTGGCCTCTGTACACCTCTCTGCAACGCAGCCTCTGGCGCATACTGGAGGTTCCTGGTGGGCTAGTTGGCCCCCAGGGACCCCCAGTATTCAAGGGGAATTCGTTCCTCTCTGCAAACGCGCCAGGGGCGCGTTTGCAGAGTGGTAAAGGAAGGGGCGGGGCCTCCGGCACGATGCCGGCCTTTTGTCTTTTTTTTGTATGGGAGGGGGGCTGCTTGGCCCCCCTTCCCTCGGCCACTTTTGGCCCCGGGGACCCCATCCCCCGGGGCCTGAAGATTTTCTTTTTTTTCTAATAACAAAAAACGGGAAGGGGTCCGCGTGGCCCCCTTCCCTGGGCCTCTATTGGCCCTGGGGACCCCATCCCCCGGGCATGCCCTCTTTTTTTTAAATTAAAATCTTTGGAGGGGGCTGCGTGGCCCCCTCCTCAGGCCATTTAAGGCCCGGGGACCCCATCCCCCGGGGCCGGCCTTGCCTTTTTTTCTTTAAAAAAAATTGGGGGGAAGGGGGCTGCTTGGCCCCCTTTCGAGCCACTAATGGCCCCGGGGACCCCATCCCCCGGGGCCTGGCCTCTGGTTGGGGACTGTGGGGGTCCCCAATCCCCCCACAGTCCCGCCGGCTCCCGCGTCCTACGGGAGCCGGCATTGCTTTTCCATAACGGGAGCTGCTGACATGCAGCTCCCTTATGGAAAAGCAATTCTGCTGCTTCATTGAAGCGAGAGCAGGTTTCCCTGCTCTCGCTTCAATGAAGCAAAGCAGTTTGCAATGGCAGGACGGGAGCCGCGAGGCTCCTGTCCTGCCATTCCAAACTACAGTGTCCCGGGGGTAGGCACCCAGGGACACTGCAGGAGCCGGCCCTGGGGGGTGGCGGTCCCCAGGGCCACCACAGGCTCCAGGAGGGGGGCCGCGCGGCCCCCCTCCCTTCAATTGCACAGCCCCGGGGAGGTGGTGGTCCCCGGGGCTTCGGGGGTCCGAAACGGACCCCTAAATTTCAATTCTAAGTGCCCCGGGGAGGTGGCGGTCCCCGGGGCGTGTGGGGGGGCTGGAGCCCCCCCACACAGGTTATCAAAATTTAAAAAAAGAAGTCCCGGGGGGTGGCGGTCCAAGGGGCTGCGGGAGGGCGGAGAGCCCTCCCGCACCATTTTTTCTTTAAAGCCCCGGGGGTGGCGGTCCCCGGGGCTTGGGGGGCCTTAGAGGCCCCCCGCATAAACTATAAACGCACACCCATATGCCCCCGGGACTTGGCCCACCCGGGGGCAAAATAGCATCGAAGCGCGGGAGACCGCGCTTCGATTTTTTTTTTTTTCGGCAGTATCCCCGCACCCTGAGCGCATCCTGCCGATTTAAAAAAAAAAAAATGCTTTTTTCTGCCCAGGGGGTCCTTGTGGGACCCCCTGAGCTGACCTAGGGGGTCAGGGTGTTTCTACCCTGCCCCCTTTGTGCGTTTTGCGCACTTGTTTCTTTTTGTTTTCTCGACGGGATTCGAGCACCCTAAGCGCATCCCGCCGATTTAAAAAAAAAAATGCTTTTTCTGCCCAGGGGGTCCTTGTGGGACCCCCTGAGCAGACCTAGGGGTCAGGGTGTTTCTACCCTGCCCCCTTTTGCGCTTTGCGCACTTGTTTCTGTCCCTCGGTTCTACCGAGGGACAAAATGGCTGCCAACACTTCCTGATTTGGAGTGTTGACAGCCAATTAGCATGCAGCTCGTGATCGGGAGGGTACGCGGACCCTACTCGGCCATAGATATATATGTGATTTTATTTGTGATTTTCTCAGAAACTACTGAACGGATTTACACCATTTAAGCAAAAGGCACGACACTGAACCAAGGGCTACCTCTTTGCCAAATTTGGTGTAATTCCGTTCAGCAGTTCGGGCTGTAGCTGCGATGAAAGGATCCTATGGAAAAATGAATGGGGAAAACGCGTTTTGGGACCCCCCCTTTTTCTCGGCCCCCGCTTGACGAATCAACCCGAGACTTTCAGGGTAGGAGCGGAGCGCCCCAACAAGTTGGAAGCTTTCGTGAAGATTCGTTAACCGGCGCAAGAGTTATTTCAAATAGAATGTCGCGGATTTCCTATGGAAAATAGGTCCCAACTATAACTATCTACTGCCGACCGCCAGTAGATAATATATATATATATATATTACCTACTGGCGGTCGCCAGTAGGTAGTTATAGTTAGAACCTATTTTCCATAGGAAAATCGTTTTTTGATTTGCCAATAACTTTGGCGCCGTTTGACGAATCTTCACGAAATTTTCAAAACTAATTGTTCACTCAGGTCAGCTCCTGTCTTGAAAGTTTCAGGGTGATTCATCAAGGGGGGACTGAGAAAAAATGGGGGTCCCAAAACGTGGTTTCTCTGTGTTAATTTCCATAGGAAACTTTAGACACGGCTAAAGCCTGAACTGCTGAACGGAATTACACCAAATTTGGCAGAGAGATAGCTCTTGGTCCAGAAAGCACGCTTTGTTTTAAATGGTGTAATTCCGTTGAGTAGTTTTTGAGATATTTAAAGATTTACAGATATCGATATTTGAGAATTGTGAGATCTGATTGGCTGAGCCCTCCCGAGCATGAGCTTGCCTCTGATTGGCTGCCAACACTTCAAACCAGTAAAGTGTTGGCAGCCATCTTGTGACTCGGTACGGAGGGAGAAGGAAAAAGGTGAGTAAAACATTAAAAAGAAGAAAAGGGGGCAGGGTAAAAACACCCTGACCCCCTAGCCCTGCTCAGGGGGTCATAAAAGCATTTTTTTTTCATTTTTGGCCGTAGTCGCGCCGGGTGCGCGAACCCGGTCGAAAATGAAAAAAAAATGAAGCGCGGGCTCCTGCGCTTCGTTTTTTAAAGCCCCCGGGTGGGCCAGGTCCCGGGGGCAATGCCTATTTATGTTACGGGGGCCCGTGGGGGCCCCCTCAGCCCCGGGGACCACCACCTCCCTGGGGCATAATTGTTTATGCGCGGGGGGCATGTGGCCTCCCCGCAGCCCCGGGGAGCGCCACATCCCCGGGGCTTATATTTAAAATGCGTGGGGGGCTCCTGCCCCCCCACGCTGCCCTGGGGACCGCCACCTCCCGGGGCAATCCTTATTAATGTGCGGGGGCCTCGCGGGCTCCCAAGCCCCGGGGACCGCCACCTCCCGGGGCTTAAAATAAAAAACAATTAGTGTGGGGGGGCTCCTGCCCCCCCACACTGCCACGAGGACCACCACCTCCCCGGGGCACTCTTTAATTAAATGTGGGGGTTAGTTGCGGACCCCCGAGCCCCGGGGACCACCACCTCCCTGGGGCTTTAAACAGTAAGGGAGGGGGCTGCGCAGCCCCCTCCTGGAGCCCTTGATGGTCCTGGGGACCGCAACCCCCAGGGCCGGCTCCTGCAATGTCACGGGGTGCCCACCCCGGGACATTGCCGCTTGCAATGACAGGGCAGGAGCCGCGCGGCTCGCGCCCTGTCATTGCAAACACTGTTTTGGTTTTGGACGCAAGGGCAGGAAACCTGCTCTCGCTTCCAAAAACCAAAGCAGATTGCTTTTGCACAAGGGGAGCTGCATGTCAGCAGCTCCCCATGTGCAAAAGCAATGCCGGCTCCCGCAGGAGGCGGGGAGCCGGCAGGACCGTGGGGGCATTGGGGCTCCCCCCACAGTCCCCAACACAAATGGCCGGCCCCAGGGGATGGGGTCCCTGGGGCCAGAAGTGGTCCGGGAGGGGGGCCACGCAGCCCCCCTCCCCTGTAATTAATAAAAAACGGTAGGCCCGCCCCGGGGGATGGGGTCATTTGAGATGTCATCAGTGATGTCATCAGTGATGTCATCAGTGATGTCACTGAGCATGTCATGAGTGATGTAATATGTGACGTCATCAGCAGTGCATTGCGGGGCGCGACGTATAGTTAGCTCTACTAAATATAACAGCCGAATTTCTCTGGTTTGATACGAGTGAAATATCCAACTAACTATAACGTCCCTGCAACCTATGGTTTTTTCAGTGAATTTCTAAGGTTTTTTAAATGCTAATTTCTAACTATAACGTCCCTAAAACCTATGTTTTTGCAGTGAATATATATATATATATATGATCAAGGCCACCCCGTTGGCCGAAACGCGTCATGTTCGATATTTGCACTACTAAAATGGAACAATAAAAACGCTACTGCGGCTGGCAGTATCAGCAAAGAAGCAGTTGTCCGTCTCTCTTTCCGGTGCCTGGATGCACCTTTGAGTGGTAATTGTATATATATATATAGATATATTTAATCAGCGGCAGGCGAGGGGATGTACAGGCACAGTTATCACGGCTGCCAATTAACTTTTTTAGCGATGGGAGCGCCATAGACATTGCATTAGGCAATTAATATTGATAATGGTGACGCCCCATTGCTGGCCCTTCATTGGCCAAGGATCCACCAACCACATGGCAGAACCGTTTAAATGATTGTGTCGTTTCATTGACGGCTTTTCCGCACTGATGACGGCAAGAGCCAGAAACGCGTCTGCGGATGTTTTATAGCCGACACACACCCCGTGAGTGCACCGGACCTTGGAAGGACCATGAACTCCTTGTTTTTGCCGTTTTATAAGCGGTTTCCACCACCGCTTCCCGGTTGCACGCGCCGCGAGTTCGGCTGGCCCTAGGTGGAATACTGTGCTTTGGATATATATATATATATATATATATATCACTGAAAAAACAATAGGTTTCAGGCACGTTATAGTTAGAAATTAGCATTTAAAAAACCTTAGAAATTCACTGAAAAAACCATAGGTTTCAGGGACGTTATAGTTAGAAATTAGCATTAAAAAAACCTTAGAAATTCACTGAAAAAACCATAGGTTTCAGGGGCGTTATAGTTAGTTGGAAATTTCACTCGTACAAAACCCGTAAAATTCCCCGTTATAGTTAGTTCAGCTAACAATAACTCGCGCCCCGCAATGCTCTGCTGATGACGTCACATATTACATCACTCATGACATGGTCAGTGACATCACTGATGACATCACTGATGACATCATCCATGTGATAATTTCATGCATCTTCTCACACCCTAATATAACTTTTGATACACCCACTATAAATTACAGACTGTCATTCTCAAAACCATAGACACTCCAACACCAATAACTACATACCCACTCACTGATTCTTAGGTTTACACACACATCCACTCACTCACCCATACAGTCACTCATACTTATGGTCACTCAGTACAGGACTATCATATGCACTCATACACCTATATAGACACTTACACACCGCCACTCATCCATAGAGGTACTCACACACCTAGTCAGTCATGCAAATAATTAATCACACTGCCATTTACTCACCTATACAGTTATACACACACCAGCTCACTTACTCATACAAATACTAGCACATTCCTACGCTCTTATACAATCACTGATACAAGTACACACTCATCTTTTAGCCACTCTCACAATGACACACTCTCACTTATAGCCATTTATATACTCCAACACACATATATACTGCCTTTCACATATGTAGTTACTCACACATGTACCACTGAGATATACATTCACTCACTAACACACCCATACACACACTCACCCACCCATACAGTCCATCACAGATGCACGCTTGAAACCATGCACACAGTGAATCACCCACTCACACATCTATGCACAGAGTCACACACACCCCACCCACACAAACACTCAAGCACCCATACAGATACTCAGACAACCAATCAATAACCCATGTAGACACTCATGTAGCTATTCACAAACCCATGCAGCCGCTTACACACCAACAGACAGACGGATACAGACATTCACACAGTTTAGTCACTAACCCATGCATTCAGTAAGATACGTTTAATCACTCACTTATAGAGTCAGTCACGCACCTACTAAATCATCCATTCAGACACTTATACACCCACTCATTCTTCAATACGCCTTTCCCTATATATAATAAACATATTTAAACTTTACAGAAACACACAGTCACTGGATGATGTCATCAGTGATGTCATCAGTGATGCCATTTGAGATGTCATCAGTGATGTCATCAGTGATGTCACTGACTGTTAGACTTGGCATCTTTTGGCGTGTTTCCCCTGACTTTTTGCTTTCTGACCTCCCGGTTTTGACTCTGTTTTTGCTGGTGTAATGATTCTGCGCACTTTCCTCACTGCTGTCCAGTGGGAAAGTGCAAGTGCTCCTGTATAAAATGCGTTATGGATTGGTGTTTCCATGATTGGCCTATTTGGTTTATGTGTCAGTCCCTTGTAAAGTGCACTGCGAGTGCCAGGGCCTATAGACCAAAGGCTGTTGGTGGGCTGCAGCACTGGATCATGCCACCCACGCAAACAGCCCGTAAAGTGTAACTCGGGCCTGCCATCGCAGAGCCTGTGCGCAGCCTGGGGCTGCCATGTCGACTTGGCAAGTGCACACACTTGCAAGTCCCTAAACCTTCCCTTTGCTACATGTTAGCCACCCCTAAGGTAGGCCCAAGGTACCCCTGTGGGCAGGGTGCGTTGTACGCGAAAGGTAGGACATGCCCTGGTGTGTGTGGCATGTCCTGATAGTGAATTACAGCCTAGTTCGTTTTTCACTATTGCAAGGCTACCTCTTCCCCTAGGCCAGAACGGGCAGTTTTGATTATTACAGTTTATAATCCTAACTGACCCCGGGAACATGGTAGAAATTCGAGTTTAGTATGCCTGGACTCAGAATGATAAAATGCATCTTTTAGTGAAGTTGGTTTTAACATTCTGTGTTTGAAAATACCACTTTTAGAAAGTGGGTATTTTCTTGTCTAACCATCCAAGCCTGCCTCTGCGAGGTTGTGTATTCCTTGTCTGGAGTGTGAGTGACAGGGGCTGGGGGATGCCGGGAGACAGGGTGAGTCAGCACAGGGCTGAATAGCAAGATCTACATGTAGATGGGTGGGAGGGGTCGCACCTGGGCCCTGAATAGGACAGTGCCTTCCCTCCACAATGCTGGCTCCACCTCCTGTGGTGCGTCTGATGTCCCTGGCCTACTCACTGAAAGAAGGGATGGAGACTTGTCAACAAAGTGCTCCAGAACTGGTTTGGACTAGGCAAAGGCCTCTCTGCCTTCAGAGAACAAAGGAATTTGGGATATAAATATTGGGGCCCTGACCCCATGAATTTAGATCTCGCTGGAATCAAGGAACCTGCCAAGACGAAGAGCTGGAAGAGCTGCCAGGAGGAGTACTGCCCCTTTGCTGTGTTGTTGCTTTGTTGGGTTGGCCTGCAGCTGCTGCTTCTGCCTTGGGCAGTGAAAGGACTGGACTGAACTTTCTACAAACTTGTGCTGAGTATCTCCAAGGGCCTGAAACCGAGCTGGCCTCCTGTTAAGAAGTCTCAGGGACTACAAAGACTTCACAAGCCTCTGGGTACCGCTTCTGGAACGCTGTTTCAGTTGCCACAGAGGAAGGGAACTGCAACCGACTCCGTCAACCGAATCCATCCCTGGCCGGTGACCTGTTTGCACCGCAGACCGCATCGCCCCGCTTCGCATCGCAACCCTGGTTTCACCGTGGGCGACGTCCGACGCCGCCCACACTGAGCCGCTGCTTGCACCGTGACCTGTGGGCACCGCAGTTCGCATCGCATCGCTTCACTGAACCCAGCCGGACCCGACCGACGCGGTCGCTGCAACTGGCTCAAGAGTCGTGACCACACCGCATTTGGGGCACCGCTCGCACGTCTGCGACGCACTGCTCCGACTCGCACCGCTGTCCGACGCCAGCTCCCGCACTCCGGCTTGGTCGCCTGCATCGCAACCTGTCAGCACCGCATCGAGCATCGTCTCACCCTGCATCGCACGCCTTGGACTCACCGACTCCGTCTGCACGACGCTCATCGAGCCGCTGCCTGCACCGCATCGAGGGACACCGCACCTTGCACCGCTCCGTCTTGCACCGCAACCGCGACGAACGCCGACCGGCTCGTACACTCCGTACCAGCCACAACGAGAAAGGTACTGTGACCGAGTCTGTTCACGACTCTGCTGGCCCGTATCGACGCGGTCGGCTGGAACTGTTAGACTCTCTGGTTTTCAGCATCGCGGTAGGCTCGGACGGAGCTACCGACTCGTACGAACTTTGCTTTTGTGCTATTCCTGCAAAGAAGAAGTTACCGTATCAAGCATTCATTTTTAAAGTATAGTATTGTGGATTTTTCGTCGTAATTGGTCTTGTCTTGAGTATATAAAATATTGGTTATTTTTCTAACCTGGTGTGGTGTCCGTTTGTAGTGCTTACACGGTATTACTGTTGGTTATGTGCAAATGCTTTACACACTGCCTCTGAATTAAGCCTGACTGCTCGTGCCAAGCTACCACGAGGGTGAGCAGGGGTTACTTCACGAGTGTAACACCCTTACCCTGACTAGGAAGAAGGGTCCCTACTTGGACAAAGGCGCAAGCCCTTGCCAACTAGAGATCCCATTTCTAACATTGGTTGTCAGCGGTGAGGATAGGACTTCTGTTTGCACTTGACTTACAGTGATTGGTGTGCACTACTACCATATCGCAGACCATTACGTACCACATACTGGTTCTTTTTCTTTTGGCCTATTTTTGATCTTGCCAGTTTTCAACTCACTACTGTTGTCATGCCTGAATCAATTGCATCATCCGTTGCATCTCTGGAAGTTATCTTTGAGGAGGATAGGTAGGAATCCTACGCCGTAAAGGAGTTACGAGCGATTTGTAAAAACCTGAAAGTCCAAATTAAAGGCCTCACAAGGAAGGAGGAGCTACAGAAGGTGCTGAGGGCCTGGGTAGCAGCCAGACATGCCAATGGGCAGCCTGGTGATCTCAGTGAGGAGGTGGAGGAGCCTATTTCCAGGGTGGATGTGCTTTTGGGTAGGGGGGAACCCACCAGGTCAGTCAGCAGCACTTGTTTCTTTTTGTTTTCTCGACGGGATTCGAGCACCCTAAGCGCATCCCGCCGATTTAAAAAAAAAAAATGCTTTTTCTGCCCAGGGGGTCCTTGTGGGACCCCCTGAGCAGACCTAGGGGTCAGGGTGTTTCTACCCTGCCCCCTTTTTGCGCTTTGCGCACTTGTTTCTGTCCCTCGGTTCTACCGAGGGACAAAATGGCTGCCAACACTTCCTGATTTGGAGTGTTGACAGCCAATTAGCATGCAGCTCGTGATCGGGAGGGTACGCGGACCCTACTCGGCCATAGATATATATGTGATTTTATTTGTGATTTTCTCAGAAACTACTGAACGGATTTACACCATTTAAGCAAAAGGCACGACACTGAACCAAGGGCTACCTCTTTGCCAAATTTGGTGTAATTCCGTTCAGCAGTTCGGGCTGTAGCTGCGATGAAAGGATCCTATGGAAAAATGAATGGGGAAAACGCGTTTTGGGACCCCCCTTTTTCTCGGCCCCCGCTTGACGAATCAACCCGAGACTTTCAGGGTAGGAGCGGAGCGGAGCGCTCCAACAAGTTGGAAGCTTTCGCGAAGATTCGTTAACCGGCGCAAGAGTTATTTCAAATAGAATGTCGCGGATTTCCTATGGAAAATAGGTCCCAACTATAACTATCTACTGGCGACCGCCAGTAGATAATATATATATATATATATTACCTACTGGCGGTCGCCAGTAGGTAGTTATAGTTAGAACCTAGTTTCCATAGGAAAATCGTTTTTTGATTTGCCAATAACTTTGGCGCCGTTTGACGAATCTTCACGAAATTTTCAAAACTAATTGTTCACTCAGGTCAGCTCCTGTCTTGAAAGTTTCAGGGTGATTCATCAAGGGGGGACTGAGAAAAAATGGGGGTCCCAAAACGTGGTTTCTCCGTGTTAATTTCCATAGGAAACTTTAGACACGGCTAAAGCCTGAACTGCTGAACGGAATTATACCAAATTTGGCAGAGAGATAGCTCTTGGTCCAGAAAGCACGCTTTGTTTTAAATGGTGTAATTCCGTTGAGTAGTTTTTGAGATATTTAAAGATTTACAGATATCGATATTTGAGAATTGTGAGATCTGATTGGCTGAGCCCTCCCGAGCATGAGCTTGCCTCTGATTGGCTGCCAACACTTCAAACCAGTAAAGTGTTGGCAGCCATCTTGTGACTCGGTACGGAGGGAGAAGGAAAAAGGTGAGTAAAACATTAAAAAGAAGAAAAGGGGGCAGGGTAAAAACACCCTGACCCCCTAGCCCTGCTCAGGGGGTCATAAAAGCATTTTTTTTTCATTTTTGGCCGTAGTCGCGCCGGGTGCGCGAACCCGGTCGAAAATGAAAAAAAAATGAAGCGCGGGCTCCTGCGCTTCGTTTTTTAAAGCCCCCGGGTGGGCCAGGTCCCGGGGGCAATGCCTATTTATGTTACGGGGGCCCGTGGGGGCCCCCTCAGCCCCGGGGACCACCACCTCCCTGGGGCATAATTGTTTATGCGCGGGGGGCATGTGGCCTCCCCGCAGCCCCGGGGAGCGCCACATCCCCGGGGCTTATATTTAAAATGCGTGGGGGGCTCCTGCCCCCCCACGCTGCCCTGGGGACCGCCACCTCCCCGGGGCAATCCTTATTAATGTGCGGGGGCCTCGCGGGCCCCCCCAAGCCCCGGGGACCGCCACCTCCCCGGGGCTTAAAATAAAAAACAATTAGTGTGGGGGGGCTCCTGCCCCCCCACACTGCCACGAGGACCACCACCTCCCCGGGGCACTCTTTAATTAAATGTGGGGGTTAGTTGCGGACCCCCGAGCCCCGGGGACCACCACCTCCCTGGGGCTTTAAACAGTAAGGGAGGGGGCTGCGCAGCCCCCCTCCTGGAGCCCTTGATGGTCCTGGGGACCGCAACCCCCCAGGGCCGGCTCCTGCAATGTCACGGGGTGCCCACCCCCGGGACATTGCCGTTTGCAATGACAGGGCAGGAGCCGCGCGGCTCGCGCCCTGTCATTGCAAACACTGTTTTGGTTTTTGGACGCAAGGGCAGGAAACCTGCTCTCGCTTCCAAAAACCAAAGCAGATTGCTTTTGCACAAGGGGAGCTGCATGTCAGCAGCTCCCCATGTGCAAAAGCAATGCCGGCTCCCGCAGGAGGCGGGGAGCCGGCAGGACCGTGGGGGCATTGGGGCTCCCCCCACAGTCCCCAACACAAATGGCCGGCCCCAGGGGATGGGGTCCCTGGGGCCAGAAGTGGCCCGGGAGGGGGGCCACGCAGCCCCCCTCCCCTGTAATTAATAAAAAATGGTAGGCCCGCCCCGGGGGATGGGGTCATTTGAGATGTCATCAGTGATGTCATCAGTGATGTCATCAGTGATGTCACTGAGCATGTCATGAGTGATGTAATATGTGACGTCATCAGCAGTGCATTGCGGGGGCGCGACGTATAGTTAGCTCTACTAAATATAACAGCCGAATTTCTCTGGTTTGATACGAGTGAAATATCCAACTAACTATAACGTCCCTGCAACCTATGGTTTTTTCAGTGAATTTCTAAGGTTTTTTAAATGCTAATTTCTAACTATAACGTCCATAAAACCTATGTTTTTTCAGTGAATATATATATATATATATGATCAAGGCCACCCCGTTGGCCGAAACGCGTCATGTTCGATATTTGCACTACTAAAATGGAACAATAAAAACGCTACTGCGGCTGGCAGTATCAGCAAAGAAGCAGTTGTCCGTCTCTCTTTCCGGTGCCTGGATGCACCTTTGAGTGGTAATTGTATATATATATATATAGATATATTTAATCAGCGGCAGGCGAGGGGATGTACAGGCACAGTTATCACGGCTGCCAATTAACTTTTTTAGCGATGGGAGCGCCATAGACATTGCATTAGGCAATTAATATTGATAATGGTGACGCCCCATTGCTGGCCCTTCATTGGCCAAGGATCCACCATCCACATGGCAGAACCGTTTAAATGATTGTGTCGTTTCATTGACGGCTTTTCCGCACTGATGACGGCAAGAGCCAGAAACGCGTCTGCGGATGTTTTATAGCCGACACACACCCCGTGAGTGCACCGGACCTTGGAAGGACCATGAACTCCTTGTTTTTGCCGTTTTATAAGCGGTTTCCACCACCGCTTCCCGGTTGCACGCGCCGCGAGTTCGGCTGGCCCTAGGTGGAATACTGTGCTTTGGATATATATATATATATATATATATATATATATATATCACTGAAAAAACAATAGGTTTCAGGCACGTTATAGTTATAAATTAGCATTTAAAAAACCTTAGAAATTCACTGAAAAAACCATAGGTTTCAGGGACGTTATAGTTAGAAATTAGCATTAAAAAAACCTTAGAAATTCACTGAAAAAACCATAGGTTTCAGGGGCGTTATAGTTAGTTGGAAATTTCACTCGTACAAAACCCGTAAAATTCCCCCGTTATAGTTAGTTCAGCTAACAATAACTCGCGCCCCCGCAATGCTCTGCTGATGACGTCACATATTACATCACTCATGACATGGTCAGTGACATCACTGATGACATCACTGATGACATCATCCATGTGATAATTTCATGCATCTTCTCACACCCTAATATAACTTTTGATACACCCACTATAAATTACAGACTGTCATTCTCAAAACCATAGACACTCCAACACCAATAACTACATACCCACTCACTGATTCTTAGGTTTACACACACATCCACTCACTCACCCGTACAGTCACTCATACTTATGGTCACTCAGTACAGGACTATCATATGCACTCATACACCTATATAGACACTTACACACCGCCACTCATCCATAGAGGTACTCACACACCTAGTCAGTCATGCAAATAATTAATCACACTGCCATTTACTCACCTATACAGTTATACACACACCAGCTCACTTACTCATACAAATACTAGCACATTCCTACGCTCTTATACAATCACTGATACAAGTACACACTCATCTTTTAGCCACTCTCACAATGACACACTCTCACTTACAGCCATTTATATACTCCAACACACATATATACTGCCTTTCACATATGTAGTTACTCACACATGTACCACTGAGATATACATTCACTCACTAACACACCCATACACACACTCACCCACCCATACAGTCCATCACAGATGCACGCTTGAAACCATGCACACAGTGAATCACCCACTCACACATCTATGCACAGAGTCACACACACCCCACCCACACAAACACTCAAGCACCCATACAGATACTCAGACAACCAATCAATAACCCATGTAGACACTCATGTAGCTATTCACAAACCCATGCAGCCGCTTACACACCAACAGACAGACGGATACAGACATTCACACAGTTTAGTCACTAACCCATGCATTCAGTAAGATACGTTTAATCACTCACTTATAGAGTCAGTCACGCACCTACTAAATCATCCATTCAGACACTTATACACCCACTCATTCTTCAATACGCCTTTCCCTATATATAATAAACATATTTAAACTTTACAGAAACACACAGTCACTGGATGATGTCATCAGTGATGTCATCAGTGATGCCATTTGAGATGTCATCAGTGATGTCATCAGTGATGTCACTGACTGTTAGACTTGGCATCTTTTGGCGTGTTTCCCCTGACTTTTTGCTTTCTGACCTCCCGGTTTTGACTCTGTTTTTGCTGGTGTAATGATTCTGCGCACTTTCCTCACTGCTGTCCAGTGGGAAAGTGCAAGTGCTCCTGTATAAAATGCGTTATGGATTGGTGTTTCCATGATTGGCCTATTTGGTTTATGTGTCAGTCCCTTGTAAAGTGCACTGCGAGTGCCAGGGCCTATAGACCAAAGGCTGTTGGTGGGCTGCAGCACTGGATTGTGCCACCCACGCAAACAGCCCGTAAAGTGTAACTCGGGCCTGCCATCGCAGAGCCTGTGCGCAGCCTGGGGCTGCCATGTCGACTTGGCAAGTGCACACACTTGCAAGTCCCTAAACCTTCCCTTTGCTACATGTTAGCCACCCCTAAGGTAGGCCCAAGGTACCCCTGTGGGCAGGGTGCGTTGTACGCGAAAGGTAGGACATGCCCTGGTGTGTGTGGCATGTCCTGATAGTGAATTACAGCCTAGTTCGTTTTTCACTATTGCAAGGCTACCTCTTCCCCTAGGCCAGAACGGGCAGTTTTGATTATTACAGTTTATAATCCTAACTGACCCCGGGAACATGGTAGAAATTCGAGTTTAGTATGCCTGGACTCAGAATGATAAAATGCATCTTTTAGTGAAGTTGGTTTTAACATTCTGTGTTTGAAAATACCACTTTTAGAAAGTGGGTATTTTCTTGTCTAACCATCCAAGCCTGCCTCTGCGAGGTTGTGTATTCCTTGTCTGGAGTGTGAGTGACAGGGGCTGGGGGATGCCGGGAGACAGGGTGAGTCAGCACAGGGCTGAATAGCAAGATCTAGATGTAGATGGGTGGGAGGGGTCGCACCTGGGCCCTGAATAGGACAGTGCCTTCCCTCCACAATGCTGGCTCCACCTCCTGTGGTGCGTCTGATGTCCCTGGCCTACTCACTGAAAGAAGGGATGGAGACTTGTCAACAAAGTGCTCCAGAACTGGTTTGGACTAGGCAAAGGCCTCTCTGCCTTCAGAGAACAAAGGAATTTGGGATATAAATATTGGGGCCCTGACCCCATGAATTTAGATCTCGCTGGAATCAAGGAACCTGCCAAGACGAAGAGCTGCCAGGAGGAGTACTGCCCCTTTGCTGTGTTGTTGCTTTGTTGGGTTGGCCTGCAGCTGCTGCTTCTGCCTTGGGCAGTGAAAGGACTGGACTGAACTTTCTACAAACTTGTGCTGAGTATCTCCAAGGGCCTGAAACCGAGCTGGCCTCCTGTTAAGAAGTCTCAGGGACTACAAAGACTTCACAAGCCTCTGGGTACCGCTTCTGGAACGCTGTTTCAGTTGCCACAGAGGAAGGGAACTGCAACCGACTCCGTCAACCGAATCCATCCCTGGCCGGTGACCTGTTTGCACCGCAGACCGCATCGCCCCGCTTCGCATCGCAACCCTGGTCTCACCGTGGGCGACGTCCGACGCCGCCCACACCGAGCCGCTGCTTGCACCGTGACCTGTGGGCACCGCAGTTCGCATCGCATCGCTTCACTGAACCCAGCCGGACCCGACCGACGCGGTCGCTGCAACTGGCTCAAGAGTCGTGACCACACCGCATTTGGGGCACCGCTCGCACGTCTGCGACGCACTGCTCCGACTCGCACCGCTGTCCGACGCCAGCTCCCGCACTCCGGCTTGGTCGCCTGCATCGCAACCTGTCAGCACCGCATCGAGCATCGTCTCACCCTGCATCGCACGCCTTGGACTCACCGACTCCGTCTGCACGACGCTCATCGAGCCGCTGCCTGCACCGCATCGAGGGACACCGCACCTTGCACCGCTCCGTCTTGCACCGCAACCGCGACGAACGCCGACCGGCTCGTACACTCCGTACCAGCCACAACGAGAAAGGTACTGTGACCGAGTCTGTTCACGACTCTGCTGGCCCGTATCGACGCGGTCGGCTGGAACTGTTAGACTCTCTGGTTTTCAGCATCGCGGTAGGCTCGGACGGAGCTACCGACTCGTACGAACTTTGCTTTTGTGCTATTCCTGCAAAGAAGAAGTTACCGTATCAAGCATTCATTTTTAAAGTATAGTATTGTGGATTTTTCGTCGTAATTGGTCTTGTCTTGAGTATATAAAATATTGGTTATTTTTCTAACCTGGTGTGGTGTCCGTTTGTAGTGCTTACACGGTATTACTGTTGGTTATGTGCAAATGCTTTACACACTGCCTCTGAATTAAGCCTGACTGCTCGTGCCAAGCTACCACGAGGGTGAGCAGGGGTTACTTCACGAGTGTAACACCCTTACCCTGACTAGGAAGAAGGGTCCCTACTTGGACAAAGGCGCAAGCCCTTGCCAACTAGAGATCCCATTTCTAACATTGGTTGTCAGCGGTGAGGATAGGACTTGTGTTTGCACTTGACTTACAGTGATTGGTGTGCACTACTACCATATCGCAGACCATTACGTACCACATACTGGTTCTTTTTCTTTTGGCCTATTTTTGATCTTGCCAGTTTTCAACTCACTACTGTTGTCATGCCTGAATCAATTGCATCATCCGTTGCATCTCTGGAAGTTATCTTTGAGGAGGATAGGTTGGAATCCTACGCCGTAAAGGAGTTACGAGCGATTTGTAAAAACCTGAAAGTCCAAATTAAAGGCCTCACAAGGAAGGAGGAGCTACAGAAGGTGCTGAGGGCCTGGGTAGCAGCCAGACATGCCAATGGGCAGCCTGGTGATCTCAGTGAGGAGGTGGAGGAGCCTATTTCCAGGGTGGATGTGCTTTTGGGTAGGGGGAACCCGCCAGGTCAGGCAGCAGCAGTCTGTCCCCAGAGGAGCTGGAGGACAGGCGGGAGGCAAGGCAGTTTGAGCTGCAGAAGCTCAGGCTGGAGAGTGAGCGGGAGGAGAAGAGATTGGCCATAGAGGAGAGGAAGATGCTCTTAGAGCATGAGAGAGAACTGAAGGAGCTAGAACGTAGGAGTAAGTCAGGCTCAGATGGTGGCAGCAATTCGTCCAGAAAAGCAGACAGGATTGTGCACATTCCCAAGAACGTAGGCAAGGAGTTCAAGAAGGGGGATGACATACAAAGGTGGTTTCAGGGTTATGAGGCAGCCATACACATGAATGGGGTCCCTGAGGAGAATTGGGGAGCAGGATTGTGGCCACTTTTTCCGGAAGAAGCAAGGGATGCTCTGATAGCTTTGGGTAAGGGGTATCACCTCACCTATGCTGACATGAAGGATGCCCTTCTCACGAAGTATGGTCTTACTCCTGAAAAGTACAGGGATCAGTTCAGGTCCAGTAAGAAGTCTGATGCCAACACTTGGTTGGAATGTGTGGATGTGTTCTGCAGGTCTCTGGATGGTTGGGTGAAGGGCAGTAGTGTAACATATTTTCAGGGGCTCTACAACTTGATTGCATGGGAGCACTTGTCTAGTCTATGTTTTGCAGATCTGCGCCAGCACCTAGTTGATAGTAAGCTAACTGACCCCAGGAAGCTTGCTATGGAAGCAAACCGCTGGGTGAGTACCAGGGTCCACAAGAAAGCGTTTGGGGGAGACTCAGCCAAAGGTGGGCAGGGTCCCCAGCAGAAAAGTGGGGGGACAAGGGTAAAGCACAGGAGTTCTCTAAAGGGCCCCAAACTAGTACCCAGGGTAAAGGTTCCCAGCCCCCGGTGATAAGAAGAAAGGGGTCTCTACAGGGAAGCCTGTTGAGACCGGCCCCCGCAAGTGTTATGCATGTGACCAGGTAGGTCACTTTAAGGGGGACCCCAAGTGCCCGAAGGGGACACAGCCACCCACCGGTGGACAGTCCAAAGTGTTGGCTAGTGTAGCGCTTGGGGAGGAGGGGTGCCCACAGGAGGGTGGGGATCCCGCAGAAATGACCCTTGTCTCACTAGGGGACAGTGAGATGGTCCCAGGAAACCAGGTGCCCCCTAACACAAAGAAATATAGCACCTGGGTGACCATTAATGGGAACAGGGTAGAGGCTCTCAGAGATACTGGAGCCAGTGTGACCTCAGTCCGGTGTCACCTGGTGTCTGAGAAGCAAGTAGTCCCAGGAGCATTTCACCAAGTAGTTGCTGTAGACAACTCAGAGCGCCAATGTATGGTGGCGCAGGTTCCCTTTGAATGGGGGGGGGTCGCAGGTCCCTTGAGGGTGGTTGTGAGCCCTACCATGCCTGTAGATTGTCTGCTAGGAAACGACCTGGAGCAGTCCTTATGGAAGGAGGTTGAGCTCAGGTCTCACTTGGAGATGCTTGGGTTGCCAGAGTGGGCATGCGTGTCTACTCGGTCAATGGCAGCCAGGAAGGGTGATCAAGAGGACTTGGAGCCTGAAACAGTGGCCCAAGTCCCTGCCAAGAGAAAGGGCAGGGGGCGCGGGAAACCGGCCCCCGAAGTTCCCACGGACCGGGAGGAGGCGGACCTCGAGGGGGACGTCCCGGTGCCTACAGGGGAGCAGGTAGCCGAACTGGGAGACATCTCTGAGCTGACCCATTGGCAGAAAGAAGGGGGTCCCACCAGGGAGGAGTTCTGCAGGGAGCAGAACGAGTGCCCTACTCTGGAGGGTCTGCGGCGGCAGGCTGCAGACCAGGCAGCTGGTAATCAGTCCGGGTCACATCTGATCTACTGGGAGAGTGGTCTCCTATACAGTGAGCCTAAGGTTGCTGAGCCTGGGTCAGCCCGTGTGCTGGTGGTACCCCAGCGCTTCAGTACCTTCCTACTGGGTCTGGCTCATGACGTGCTTTTGGCAGGACATTTGGGGCAGGACAAGACCTTTGACAGGCTTGTCACCCACTTCTTTTGGCCCCAAATGCGAAGGCAGTCAGATGCACACTGTAGGTCATGCCAAACTTGCCAGGCAAGTGGTAAGAGTGGGAGGAAGGTCAAAGCTCCTCTCCAACCTTTTCCTGTTGTTGGTACACCCTTTGAAAGGGTAGGGATGGATATTGTGGGGCCACTGGATCCCAAGACAGCCATGGGCAACAGGTACATCCTGGTCTTGGTGGACCATGCCACCCGGTACCCAGAGGCAATCCCTCTCAGGACAACGACGGCGCCAGTGGTGGGCCGGGCGTTAATGGGGATCTTTTCCCGTGTGGGATTCCCCAGAGAGGTGGTTTCTGATAGGGGGACCAATTTCATATCGAAGTATATGACATCCCTGTGGAAGGAGTGTGGTGTAACCTACAAGTTCACCACTCCTTACCACCCACAAGGAAACGGTCTGGTGGAGAGATTCAACCAGACCTTGAAAGGCATGATCAAGGGTCTAACAGAACCCATGAGGCGTAAGTGGGACGTCCTCTTGCCATGCCTACTCTTTGCGTACAGGGAGGTGCCTCAGAAGTCTCTTGGGTACAGCCCCTTTGAGCTCCTGTATGGCCACCCTGTCAGAGGACCTCTGAGTTTGGTAAAGGAAGGCTGGGAGGCAGCTCCCAGGAAAACTCCCCAGGATGTATTTAGCTACATGCTGGCCTTTAGAAACCAAACTGCCCGCTTCAGGAAACTCGCTCAGGCGAACCTAGAAGCAAGCCAGGAAGAAATGAAGAGATGGTATGACCAGAATGCCACTCTGGTCGTATTTCAACCTGGGCAAAAAGTGTGGGTCATGGCCCCAGTGGCACCTTGTGCCTTGCAGGACAAGTGGACTGGGCCATATGAGGTAAAGGAGCGCAAAAGTGACGTCACCTACCTGGTGGATTTGCAGGCTCCGAGGAACCCTTTGAGGGTCCTTCACGTGAACCGCCTCAAGCCCCACTTCGAGAGGTCCGAAGTGAGTATGCTCTTGGCGACAGATGATGGGGTGGAAGAGGAGAGTGAGCCTCTCCCTGACCTCCTGTCTACCAAGGAGCATGATGGGTCAGTAGAGGGTGTGATCCTCTCCCCTACTCTGACTCAGGAGCAGCAGGGGGACTGTGCCAGTTGTTGGGACAGTTCGCCCCACTGTTCTCTCTGACCCCCGGTGTTACTCACTGGTGTACCCATGACGTGGACACCGGTGACAGCCCTCCTGTGAAGCACAAGATTTACAGGTCAGAGCCAGCATCAAGGAGGAGGTCTCGAAGATGTTGGCGTTAGGGGTGATTGAGCCCTCCCACAGTCCTTGGGCCAGCCCAGTGGTCTTGGTCCCAAAGGCTGCGGCGCCCGATGCCACTCCAGAACTCCGGTTTTGTGTGGACTACCGTGGGCTCAATGCCGTCACCAGGACTGACGCACACCCCATCCCCAGAGCTGATGAGCTCATTGTTCGGTTGGGAGCTGCCCGGTTCCTCAGCACGTTTGATTTGATGTCTGGGTACTGGCAGATTGCCTTAACCGATGGGGCCAAGGAGAGATCAGCATTCTCAACCCCAGAAGGTCATTACCAATTCCGGGTGATGCCCTTTGGGTTGAAGAATGCCCCTGGCACCTTTCAGAGGTTGGTCAATCAGGTGTTGGCTGGGCTGGAGGATTTCAGTGCCGCCTACCTGGATGACATTGCTGTGTTCAGTTCCAGCTGGGAAGAACATTTACAGCACCTTGAGAAAGTGTTGAGGGCTCTGCAAGGTGCAGGCCTCACGATCAAGGCCAGTAAGTGCCAGATCGGGCAGGGTTCTGTGGTGTACTTGGGACACCAGGTAGGAAGCGGCCAGGTGGCGCCCCTACAACCCAAGATTGACACCATTCTGGCTTGGGAACCCCCAAGACCCAGACGGAGGTGAGAGCCTTCTTAGGTCTCACCGGTTACTATAGGAGATTTGTTAAGGGCTATGGCACCATCGTTGCCCCCTTAACAGAGCTGACCTCTAAGAGGCAGCCCAGGAAAGTGATCTGGACTGAGTCCTGCCAGAAAGCTTTTGATACCCTGAAGGCAGCCATGTGCACGGCGCCCGTGCTCAAGGCACCTGACTTCTCCAAAGAATTTGTCGTGCAGACTGACGCTTCAGAGCATGGTGTGGGAGTGGTGCTCTCACAACTGAACGAAGAGGGCCTGGATCAGCCTGTAGTCTTCCTTAGCAGGAGACTACTTCCCAGGGAACAGAGGTGGAGTGCCATAGAAAGGGAAGCTTTTGCTGTGGTCTGGGCACTGAAGAAGTTGAGACCATACCTGTTTGGGACTCACTTCCGGGTTCAGACAGACCACAGGCCCCTCAGATGGTTGATGCAAATGAGGGGTGAGAATCCAAAACTGCTGAGGTGGTCCATCTCCCTACAGGGAATGGACTTTACGGTGGAGCACCGTCCTGGTACAGAACACGCCAACGCAGATGGTCTGTCCAGGTTCTTCCGCTTTAGTGAGGAGAACTCCAATGGGGTTGGGTAGTTCTCCCTACTTTCAGCTGGAGGGGACATGTGTTAGACTTGGCATCTTTTGGCGTGTTTCCCCTGACTTTTTGCTTTCTGACCTCCCGGTTTTGACTCTGTTTTTGCTGGTGTAATGATTCTGCGCACTTTCCTCACTGCTGTCCAGTGGGAAAGTGCAAGTGCTCCTGTATAAAATGCGTTATGGATTGGTGTTTCCATGATTGGCCTATTTGGTTTATGTGTCAGTCCCTTGTAAAGTGCACTGCGAGTGCCAGGGCCTATAGACCAAAGGCTGTTGGTGGGCTGCAGCACTGGATTGTGCCACCCACGCAAACAGCCCGTAAAGTGTAACTCGGGCCTGCCATCGCAGAGCCTGTGCGCAGCCTGGGGCTGCCATGTCGACTTGGCAAGTGCACACACTTGCAAGTCCCTAAACCTTCCCTTTGCTACATGTTAGCCACCCCTAAGGTAGGCCCAAGGTACCCCTGTGGGCAGGGTGCGTTGTACGCGAAAGGTAGGACATGCCCTGGTGTGTGTGGCATGTCCTGATAGTGAATTACAGCCTAGTTCGTTTTTCACTATTGCAAGGCTACCTGTTCCCCCTAGGCCAGAACGGGCAGTTTTGATTATTACAGTTTATAATCCTAACTGACCCCGGGAACATGGTAGAAATTCGAGTTTAGTATGCCTGGACTCAGAATGATAAAATGCATCTTTTAGTGAAGTTGGTTTTAACATTCTGAGTTTGAAAATACCACTTTTAGAAAGTGGGTATTTTCTTGTCTAACCATCCAAGCCTGCCTCTGCGAGGTTGTGTATTCCTTGTCTGGAGTGTGAGTGATAGGGGCTGGGGGATGCCGGGAGACAGGGTGAGTCAGCACAGGGCTGAATAGCAAGATCTACATGTAGATGGGTGGGAGGGGTCGCACCTGGGCCCTGAATAGGACAGTGCCTTCCCTCCACAATGCTGGCTCCACCTCCTGTGGTGCGTCTGATGTCCCTGGCCTACTCACTGAAAGAAGGGATGGAGACTTGTCAACAAAGTGCTCCAGAACTGGTTTGGACTAGGCAAAGGCCTCTCTGCCTTCAGAGAACAAAGGAATTTGGGATATAAATATTGGGGCCCTGACCCCATGAATTTAGATCTCGCTGGAATCAAGGAACCTGCCAAGACGAAGAGCTGGAAGAGCTGCCAGGAGGAGTACTGCCCCTTTGCTGTGTTGTTGCTTTGTTGGGTTGGCCTGCAGCTGCTGCTTCTGCCTTGGGCAGTGAAAGGACTGGACTGAACTTTCTACAAACTTGTGCTGAGTATCTCCAAGGGCCTGAAACCGAGCTGGCCTCCTGTTAAGAAGTCTCAGGGACTACAAAGACTTCACAAGCCTCTGGGTACCGCTTCTGGAACGCTGTTTCAGTTGCCACAGAGGAAGGGAACCGCAACCGACTCCGTCAACCGAATCCATCCCTGGCCGGTGACCTGTTTGCACCGCAGACCGCATCGCCCCGCTTCGCATCGCAACCCTGGTCTCACCGTGGGCGACGTCCGACGCCGCCCACACCGAGCCGCTGCTTGCACCGTGACCTGTGGGCACCGCAGTTCGCATCGCATCGCTTCACTGAACCCAGCCGGACCCGACCGACGCGGTCGCTGCAACTGGCTCAAGAGTCGTGACCACACCGCATTTGGGGCACCGCTCGCACGTCTTCGACGCACCGCTCCGACTCGCACCGCTGTCCGACGCCAGCTCCCGCACTCCGGCTTGGTCGCCTGCATCGCAACCTTTCAGCACCGCATCGAGCATCGTCTCACCCTGCATCGCACGCCTTGGACTCACCGACTCCGTCTGCACGACGCTCATCGAGCCGCTGCCTGCACCGCATCGAGGGACACCGCACCTTGCACCGCTCCGTCTTGCACCGCAACCGCGACGAACGCCGACCGGCTCGTACACTCCGTACCAGCCACAACGAGAAAGGTACTGTGACCGAGTCTGTTCACGACTCTGCTGGCCCGTATCGACGCGGTCGGCTGGAACTGTTAGACTCTCTGGTTTTCAGCATCGCGGTAGGCTCGGACGGAGCTACCGACTCGTACGAACTTTGCTTTTGTGCTATTCCTGCAAAGAAGAAGTTACCGTATCAAGCATTCATTTTTAAAGTATAGTATTGTGGACTTTTCGTCGTAATTGGTCTTGTCTTGAGTATATAAAATATTGGTTATTTTTCTAACCTGGTGTGGTGTCCGTTTGTAGTGCTTACACGGTATTACTGTTGGTTATGTGCAAATGCTTTACACACTGCCTCTGAATTAAGCCTGACTGCTCGTGCCAAGCTACCACGAGGGTGAGCAGGGGTTACTTCACGAGTGTAACACCCTTACCCTGACTAGGAAGAAGGGTCCCTACTTGGACAAAGGCGCAAGCCCTTGCCAACTAAAGATCCCATTTCTAACACTGACCATGTCATGAGTGATGTAATATGTGACGTCTTCAGCAGTGCATTGCGGGCGCGCGAGTTATAGTTAGCTGACCTAACTATAACGGGGGAATTTCACAGGTTTTGTATGAGTGAAATGTCCAACTAACTATAACGCCCCTGAAACCTATTGTTTTTTCAGTGAATTTCTAAGGTTTTTTTAATGCTAATTTCTAACTATAACGTCCCTGAAACCTATGGTTTTTTCAGTGAATTTCTAAGGTTTTTTAAATGCTAATTTCTAACTATAACGTGCCTGAAACCTATGGTTTTTTCAGTGAATTTCTAAGGTTTTTTAAATGCTAATTTCTAACTATAACGTGCCTGAAACCTATGGTTTTTTAAGTGAATTTCAAAGGTTTTTTAAATGCTAGTCTCTAACTATGCCTACAGAGGTAGGACATGTGAAGAAAGAAGAAAAAACGCACAGAAAGAAGCAAAAGAAATGCAGAAAGAAGCAACAGAAGTCCACAAAGACGAAGTAAAGTGCAGGAAGAAGCAAGACATGTGCAGAAAGAACCAACAGAGGAGCAGAAAGAGGCCTTGTTGCAAAATCATCCTCTGCCCACAACTTTTTCAGACGGGTACTGGTGGTAACTGACTCTGACTAACCAGGCCTAGAGCCAGTGCTATGCTAAAAGACACTTAGAATACAGTGAAAACACCTACATACACTAGGGAACACTATGCGTTGGGGTACCCCTTTGATTAGCATGTCCTCCTCTGTAAGGCCCTAGTACATAATAGGGCAGGGGGATTAAAACTACCTCTTAAAACGCGCTACGGGGCGCGTTTGCACAATGGTGAAGGGAGGGGGGGCCTGAGGTGACATGTGTGCAAACACGCCCTGTGGTGCGTTTTAATTTGGGGAATTAATTCCTCTTCAATCCTGAGGGTCCCTGAGGTCCAACTAGCCCACCACGTACCTCCAGTAAGCGCCACAGGGCTGCGTTGCAGAGAGGTGGCCCAGGCCACGCCCCTTTTTACACCACTCTGCAACGCAGCTCTGTGGCACTTACTGGAGGTACGTGGTGGGCTAGTGGGACCCCAGGGACCCTCAGGATTGAAGAGGAATTAATTCCCCAACTTAAAACCCGCCACAGGGCGTGTTTGCACACATGTCACCTCAGGCCCCGCCCCCTCCCTTCACCACTGTGCAAACGCGCCCCGTGGCGCGTTTTAAGTTGGGGGATAAAGTCCCCTTGAATCCTGGGGGTCCCTGGGGTCCAACTAGCCCACCAGGTACCTCCAGTAAGCGCCACCGAGCTGCGTTGCAGAGAGGTGTAAAAAGGGCCTCTGAACACCTCTCTGCAACGCAGCTCCCTGGCGCATACTGGAGGTTCCTGGTGGGCTAGTTGGCCCCCAGGGACCCCCAGTATTCAAGGGGAATTAGTTCCCCATCTTACAACGCGCCAGGGGCGCGTTTGCAAAGGGCTGCAGGGAGGGGGCGGGGCCTCCGGCGCGATGCCGGTCTTTTTAAAAAAAAAAAATTTTAAGAAGGGGAGCTGTGTGGCCCCCCTACCTTTCCTATTTTATTGGCCCTGGAGACCCCATCCCCCAGGGCCTCACCCCTATTTTTTTTTTTTTAAATGGAAGAGGGCCGCGTGGCCCCCCTCCCGAGGCCATATGCGGCCCCGGGGACCCCATCCCCTGGGGCATGGCCAGTGTTTTTTTTTTTTTTATTAAATTATTGGAGGGGGGCTGCGTGGCCTCCCTCCCAGGCCACTCATGGCCCCGGGGACCCCATCCCCCGGGGCCTGGCCTCTCGTTGGGGACCGTGGGGGGGTCTCCAATTCCCCCACGGTCCCGCCGGCTCCCCGCCTCCTGCGGGAGCCGGCATTGCTTTTCCACACGGGGAGCTGCTGACATGCAGCTCCCCATGTGGAAAAGCAATGTGGTTTGATTTTTGAAAGCGAGAGCAGGTTTCCTGCTCTCGCTTTCAAAACCCAAACCACAGTTTGCAATGACAGGGCGGGAGCTGCGAGGCTCCTGCCCTGTCATTGCAAACAGCAGTGTCCCGGGGGTGGGCACCCCGGGACACTGCAGGAGCCAGCCCTGGGGTGTGGCGGTCCCCAGGGCCATCACAGGCTCCAGGAGGGGGGCCGCGCAGCCCCCCTCCCAACATTTTCAAGGCCCCGGGGAGATGGTGGTCCCCGGGGCTCTGGGGGTCCGTTACGGACCCCCATATTTAAATATTTAGTGCCCCGGGGAGGTGGCAGTCCCCGGGGCGTGTGGTGGGGCTCGAGCCCCCCCACTCAGGTAAATTATTTACAAAAACAAGCCCCGGGGGGTGGCGGTCCCCGGAGCTGCGGGGGGGCTGTGTGCCCCCCACAAATATTTGACAAAAGCCCCGGGGGTGGCAGTCCCCAGGGCTTGGGGGGCCTTGGAGGCCCCCCAACATTAAAAAAACCAAGCCCCAGGGGGTGGCAGTCCCCGGGGCTGCGGGGGGGCTGTGTGCCCCCCGCAAATATTTCAGACAAGCCCCGGGGGGTGGCAGTCCCCGGGGCTGCGGGGGCCCCCTGGTCCCCCGCAATTATGTTGAACATGCCCCCGGGACCTGGCCCACCCGGGGGCTAAATATTAACGAAGCGCGGGAGTCCGCGCTTTGTTTTTTTTTCTTCATGGCGGGATTCGCGGATCCTACGCGAATTTCGCAGTTTTTTTTAAAGAAAATGCTTTTTTGGGCCCTGGGGGTCCTTGTGGGACCCCCTGAGCAGGCCTAGGGGGTCAGGGTGTTTCTACCCTGCCCCCTTTTCTTGTTTTTCGCGTTTGTTTTTCTGTTTTCTTGTGACTCGGTTCTACCGAGTCACAAGATGGCTGCCAACACTTCCTGGTTTGGAGTGTTAACAGCCAATTAGAATAAAGCTCGTGGTCGGGAGGGTCCGCGGATCCTCCGTGCCTCTAAATATCGAAACTTTTATTTTTGATTTTCTCAGCAACTACTGAACGGATTTACACCATTTAAAAAATAGGGCGCTTTCTGAACCAAGCACTACCTTTTTGCCAAATTTGGTGTAATTCCGTTCAGCAGTTTTGGCTGTAACCGTGTCTAAAGTTTCCTATGGGAAATTTATTTTTTGACCTCTATTTTTTGATTTTCTCCGCAACTACTGAACAGATTTACACCATTTAAAAAAAGGGGCGCTTTCTGAACCAAGCACTACCTTTTTGCCAAATTTGGTGTAATTCCGTTCAGCAGTTCGGGCTGTAGCCGTGGCTAAATTTTCCTATGGGAATTAACATGGAGAAAACACGTTTTGGGACCCCCCTTTTTTCTCGGCCCCCGCTTGCCGAATCACCCCGAAACTTTCAAGACAGGAGCTGACCGGAGCGCCCCACTAGTTTTGAAAATTTTGCGATGATTCGTCATCCAGCGCCAAAGTTATTGGGAAAACAAAAAATGCTTTTCCTATGGAAACTAGGTCCTAACTATAACTATCTACTGGCGACCGCCAGTAGATAATATATATATATATATATATATATTCACTGAAAAAACCATAGGTTTCAGGGGCGTTATAGTTAGTTGGACATTGCACTCGTACAAAACCCGTGAAATTCCCCCGTTATAGTTAGTTCAGCTAACTTTAACTCGCGCCCCCGCAATGCACTGCTGATGACGTCACATATTACATCACTCATGACATGGTCAGTGACATCACTGATGACATCACTGATGACATCTCAAATGACATCACTGATGACATCATCCATCTGAGAATTTAATGCATCTTCTCACACCCTAATATAACTTTTGATACACCCACTCTAAATTACAGACTGCCATTCTCAAAACCATACACACTCCAATACCAATAAGTACATACCCACTCACTGATTCTTAGGTCTACACACACACATCTACTCACTCACCCGTACAGTCACTCATAATTACAGTCACTCAGTACAGGACTATCATATGCACTCATACACCTATATAGACACTCACACACCGCCACTCATCCATAGAGGTACTCACACACCTAGTCAGTCATGCAAATAATTAATCACACTCCAATTTACGCACCTATACAGTTATACACACCATCTCACTTACTCATAAAAATACTAGCACATTCTTACGCTCCTATGCAATCACTGATGCAAGCACACACTCATCCATATACCCACTCTCACAATCACACACTCTCACTTATAGCCATTTATATACTCCAACACACATATATACTGCCTTTCACAAATGTAGTTACTCACACATGTACCACTGAGATATACATTCAATCACTAACACACCCATACACACACTCACCCACCCATACAGTCCATCACAGACGCACTCTTGAAACCATGCCCCCAGTGAATCACCCACTCACACATCTATGCACAGAGTCACACGCACCCCACCCACACAAACACTGAGGCACCCATACAGATACTCAGAGAACCAATCCATAACCCATATAGACACTCATTTAGCTAGTCAGAAACCCATGCAGCTGCTTACACAACAACAGACAGATGGATACAGACATTCACACAGTTTAGTCACTCACCCATGCATCCAGTAAGATACGTTTAATCACTCACTTATAGACTCAGTCACGCACCTACTAAATCATCCATTCAGATGCTTATACACCCACTCATTCTTCAATACGCCTTTCCCTTTATATATTAAACATATTTAAACTTTACAGAAACACACAGTCACTGGATGATGTCAGTGATGTCATCAGTGATGTCACTGACCATGTCATGAGTGATGTAATATGTGACGTCATCAGCAGTGCATTGCGGGGGCGCGAGTTATAGTTAGCTGAACTAACTATAACGGGGGAATTTCACGGGTTTTGTACGAGTGCAATGTCCAACTAACTATAACGCCCCTGAAACCTATGGTTTTTTCAGTGAATTTCAAAGGTTTTTTAAATGCTAATTTCTAACTATAATGTGTCTGAAACCTATGGTTTTTTCAGTGAATTTCAAAGGTTTTTTAAATGCTAATTCCTAACTATAACGTGTCTGAAACCTATGGTTTTTTCAGTGAATTTCAAAGGTTTTGTAAATGACAATTTTTAAATGTATTAATTGTTATATTTATTTTTTTGATACTGATTTACAACATTTTTTTAAACTATTTATTTTTAGATATTTTATTTTTTAAATTACATTGAAATTACATTATACATTACATTACAAAATATACTTTCTCAGAATGAATTACTTTAGTTTAAATACTTTGCAAATAGGCAATAGACTTTTAAGTACAGTAGTTACAGTTGTTGCAATGGGCAACACAATTTCAAAAACAATGCAACATTGAGCTCAATGTGAATTTCTAGTTAAATGCAATTAGTTACTTTATGGATTACTTTTCTAACCACAGGACTGGATCCTAGATTCAGTCCTGGGACATCTCCTGTAAACAGTTGAGTAAAAGCGTTTTGGTTACAGTAGTGATTTTTAAGGAATATTATTGTATTTTACAAAGTTGACACTTAGAAACTTTTTCACATAGAATCACCAATGTTATCCTATGGGAGGAAATTCACTTAGCAGGTAAGTAGTGTTATCGTTACTTTTTCTTACTCAGAGGTGGATCTTTGATCCAGCACTGGTGCATCTCCTGTAAACAGTTGAAAGAATGCGTTTAAGTCATACAGGCGATTTTTAAGGAATATTTGTAGTTTGTGAAAATCGACACTTTGAAACTTTTCTGCTGAAAACCAGACAATGGATTCCTATAGAAGGAAATATAAGTTAATGGTAAGTACGGTTAGAATTACTTTTCAGGGTCAGTGCTGGGCTAAAAGATGCAGCACTGGGTTCTCTCCTGATAACAGGTGAGTAAATCGGAATTCGTAGTTCGGTTGATTTTAGAGGAATATTATAAAGTTCCAAAACTCCACACTTAGAAGAATTTCCAAGTGAAACCAGTCAATGTTAGCCTATGGAAGGAAATTCAAGTTACTGGTAAGTACGGTTAAAATTACTTTTCAGGATCAGTACTGGGCTGAAAGATGCAGCACTGAGGTCTCTCCTGATAACAGGTGAGTAAATAGGAATTCGTAGTTCAGCTGATTTTAGAGGAATATTTGCACAATGGTGAAGGGAGGGGGCGGGGCCTGAGGTGACATCTGTGCAAACGCGCCCCGTGGCGCGTTTTAAGTTGGGGGATTAAGTCCCCTTGAATCATGAGGGTCCCTGGGGTCCAACTAGCCCACCCTGTACCTCCAGTATGCGCCAGGAGCTGCGTTGCAGAGAGGTGTTCAGAGGCCACGCCCTTTTTGCACCTCTCTGCAATGCAGCTCTGTGGTGCTTTCTGGACGTACCTGTTGGGCTAGTTGGCCCCTAGGGACCCTCAGGATTGAAGGGGATTTAATTCCCCATCTTAAAATGCGCCACGGGGCCTGTTTGCACACATGTCACCTGAAGCCCCGCCCCTCCCTTCACCACTGTGCAAACGCGCCCCGTGGCGCGTTTTAAGTTGGGGGATTAAGTCCCCTTGAATCCTGAGGGTCCCTGGAGTCCAACTAGCCCACCATGTACTTCTAAAAGCGCCAGAGAGCTGTGTTGCAGAGAGGTGTAAAAGGGGCGTGGCCTCTGTACACCTCTCTGCAACGCAGCCCCTGGCGCATACTGGAGGTTCCTGGTGGGCTAGTTGGCCTCAGGGACCCCCAGTATTCAAGGGGAATTACTTCCTTCTTAAAACGCGCCAGGGGGCGCGTTTGCAGAGTACTGCAGGGAGGGGGCGGGGCCTCCGGCACAATGCCGGTCGTTTTTTTTTGTTTTTGTTTTTTTTAATGGGAGGGGGGCTGCGTGGCCCCCCTTCCCTTGGCCACTTTTGGTCCCGGGGACCCCATCCCCCGGGGCCTGAGCAATTTATCTTTTTTTTTTATTAAAAAAAAAACGGGAAGGGGGCCGCGAGGCCCCCCTTCCCTGTGCCTGTATTGGCCCCGGGGACCCCATCCCCCGGGGCATGCCCTCGATTTTTTTTTTTTTTATTTGGAGGGGGGCTGCGTGGCCCCCTCCTCAGGCCATTTAAGGCCCCGGGGACCCCATCCCCGGGGCCTGGCCTCTGGTTGGGGACTGTGGGGGTCCCCAATCCCCCACAGTCCCGCCGGCTCCCGTGTCCTACAGGAGCCGGCATTGCTTTCCACATGGGGAACAGCTAACATGCTGCTCCCCATGTGGAAAGCTAATTAGTTTGCATTTTGAAAGAGAGAGCAGGTTTCCTGCTCTCTCTTCAAAATGCAAACCAAGCTTAGCTATGACAGGACGGGAGCCGCGAGGCTCCCGTCCTGTCATAGCAAACTACAGTGTCCCGGGGTTAGGGACCCCGGGACACTGCAGGAGCTGGCCCTGGGGGTGGCGGTCCCCAGGGCCATCAAGGGCTCCAGGAGGGGGCCGCGCGGCCCCCTCCCATCCAGTGCACAGCCCCGGGAGGTGGTGGTCCCCGGGCTTTGGGGTCCGTAACGGACCCCCATATTCAAATCTTTAGTGCCCCGGGAGGTGGCGGTCTCGGGCGTGTGGGGGCTGGAGCCCCCACACAGGTCAAATTTTTTTAAAAAGAAGCCCCGGGGGTGGCGGTCCCGGGGCTGCGGGAGGGCCAAGAGCCCTCCCGCACCATTATGTTTTCAAAGCCCCGGGGGTGGCGGTCCCCGGGTTTGGGGCCTTAGAGGCCCCCACATTAAATTTAAACCCCCCCACCATGCCCCCGGGACTTGGCCCACCCGGGGGCAAATTAACATCGAAGCGCAGTAGACCGCGCTTCGTTTTTTGTTTTTTTTCGGTGGGATTCGCGCACCCTAAGCGCATCCCGCCGATTTTTTTACAAAAAAAATGCTTTTTTCTGCCATGGGGGTCCTTGTGGGACCCCCTGAGCAGACCTAGGGGGTCAGGGTGTCTCTACCCTGCCCCCTTTGTGCGTTTTGCGCACTTGTTTCATTTTTTTTTTCCAGCGGGATCCGCGCACCCTAAGCGCATCCCGCCGATTTAAAAAAAAAATGCTTTTTCTGCCCAGGGGTCCTTGTGGGACCCCCTGAGCAGACCTAGGGGTCAGGGTGTTTCTACCCTGCCCCCTTTTGCGCTTTGCGCACTTGTTTCTGTCCCTCGGTTCTACCGAGGGACAAAATGGCTGCCAACACTTCCTGATTTGGAGTGTTGACAGCCAATTAGCATGCAGCTCGTGATCGGGAGGGTACGCGGACCCTACTCGGCCATAGATATATATGTGATTTTATTTGTGATTTTCTCAGAAACTACTGAACGGATTTACACCATTTAAGCAAAAGGCATGACACTGAACCAAGGGCTAACTCTTTGCCAAATTTGGTGTCATTCCGTTCAGCAGTTCGGGCTGTAGCTGCGACTAAAGGTTCCTATGGAAAAATGAATGGGGAAAACGCGTTTTGGGACCCCCCTTTTTTCTCAGCCCCCGCTTGACGTATCACCCCAAGACTTTCAGGATAGGAGCGGACCGGAGCGCCCCAACAAGTTGGAAACTTTCGCGGAGATTCGTCAACCGGCGCCAACGTTATTTCAAATAGAATGTCGCGGATTTCCTATGGATAATAGGTCCTAACTATAACTATCTACTGGCGACCGCCAGTAGATAATATATATATATATATATATATATATATATATATATATATATATTTTTTTTTTTTTTACAATTCAGTGAATATTCTTCTCTTCAGAAAAAAACAATCATTGACATGGAGGACCACCCTTCAGTTGTTTGTGACCTTCCCTTATTAGTCATTTACGGTTGTGGGTCCCTCTAGGACTAGATTATGCAATATGTTTCTGAGTACATTTTCAATGCTGCTTGTAAACGTTCTTATTCATAAGTTAATGTGTGCCTCAAGGGTCTGCTCTAGGTCTCTTACATTTTTCACTGTACTCTATTGCACTTTCCTATCTAATTTTCCTGTTCGTTTCTGTGCCCATTTTTATACAAACTGTTCACAGAGATGTGTATTATTCCCATTATTTACCACTTCCCTTATTATTGAAAGTTCAGCTTGTCTGTTTACCATTTGGGCTTTGAGGCCATCAAAGGTTTGAAAACTTTTAAAATGCAGTTACAAAATAACTTTTGATTCATCGGTGTGGTTTTCATCGTCTTAACTATTCTTACACTTTTTCTGGTGGTATGAGAAAGTGGGTTGTGACCAGCTATAACCCGCTTTGATTTCTGGACTTTGGGTTGTTCGATCACTGCTGTGAATGAGTCTCACTGAGTTTCACTCATTGTAGGCTCTGCTAAAATCTACATGAGTGCTAACTACCACTGTCTACCAATTAAAAGAAGGTCCACTGCTGCACACCTGGGATAATGGGGTCTATGGTGGTAACACATGAATAATTGTGTACATGCTTGTGTGGGCTGAGAGAGTGGGACTGCTATCTAGCTCACCCTTGATCTGCACACAGGAAGCCTATTGCTGATGAAACAATGAATAGATTGGTTATGGCCTGTGAGACCCTATAATTTAAATGGGCATCTGAAAAGAATTATGCCCATTTTCTTTCCGACCATAGTGTGACAGTGTAGTGCTTCGCTGTGCATCTGCAGGGCTTTACTATATCCATACTATCGGTGAAAGCTGCACTAAAAAGTTAACATTGCATTTGCTTCATATGGAGAAAATATTAAAGGACCTTTCTACATGTTTAAAAAGGCCCTGAGTGCAAATATTATAGACATTTGACCTTATGCTCTCCTACAAACACTTTGGATTATTTTCTGAGTAAACCCTTAATGTGATCCATGTTTTGGGCTACCGTGTTGGGCCAAATTATTACTCTGCTGGTCACTAGGTAGATTAAAGGTTCCCCAAAACAGTAGACCCTATTGGGAGAGAAAGGGGTAGGGGAGGAAGTTGTATGGGCAAATTAACTCACACTTACTGACAAGCCTAGGCACGCCCTTGCTCTCACTGGCACTACCCATAGGAGGGGCTCCCTTTGAAGATATGGGGGAAGGGTAAACATCCTTTACAATGACTGCATTACAACACAGTCCATTACCCCGCATTTTTCACTCCACAAAATCTTTTTCAACGCAGGGCTTTACACGCAAACCATTACAACGCATTCCCCATTACAACGCCCTGGTGGAGTTAGAATAGTAAATTGCGTTGTAATGGATGATGCATTGTAATGGAATGTATTGTAAATCCCTGAGTTGTAAAAGATTTTGCGGAGTAAAAAATGCAGGGTAATGGCGCACGTTTTAAATTCATGTGGAGTAAAGTGACATATTCGGCGGGAAGGGACCAATTTCCTGTGTTAGTTATGGTAGAGTTACAGGCTCTGAGAAAGCTGTGATTGACCAAAGCTTGAATTCACCAACTTGGAAAATCTCATGATACTGTGCAGGGGGCTGAAGTAGGGGTTGAGGGATGATGTGGAATCTTTGGGCTGGGCAGTGACCATCTTTTAGATCTGTCCACCTTCACTTTTAAACCTATGCATAAGGAACAAACTCTGAGAAGAACTGGGAACTGAAGAGGAAGGAAGGCAGACCAGCTTGCTCATGTAACAGTGCCAAGAAAGGACACTAGGTCTGAATTTTTAAGGACTCTCTTGGACTTTGATCTACAGGGCCAATGGCACTGGCCTCCTCAATATCTCTAGGGGACAGTACAGGCTGGACTTGCTGGGGACCCCGAAGGAGAGAAATCTCTTTGACCTCTGTGGACTGGTCATGTGGTGGGTACCCTGGATGAAGATCTCCTGCCTCCTGCTGGACACAGGTTCCCTGTAAGTGGCCAGGAGGCCATTGAGCCTGGGGAATGCAGGTAAGCAATGAAACTTGCTTTGATGGCCATGGGGTACTGTTGAAGGAAGACCCAGGCCAAGGAGATCACCAGAAGCCCAGACAAAAGAACAGGTCCTGGGTTATGTGCAGTTCCCTGCTGCTCGAAGGAGGGAGCTGGGTGCTAGGGGCAAGAGGCAGGTTCAAAGCCTTTTCGCAATCGAGGAGGAGCAGTCTAAAGACTTTACCAAGGAAATCTGAAAAATTGCATAGACCAGGAAGTCTGCCACCAGGAGCACAAACACTAAACCCTGTTCAGCTTGGCCCGATAGGGGCAGGGAAAATAGTGTTTGTTTGACCCATTCATATGAACACTGGTGCATGGTCCCTAATGCTGCTGGGCCTGGAAAATCTTTACCGTGACCAGCAATTTTGTGATGATCTCACCTGGATGGGAGGGCAGCAGTGCCACGGGGAATTACTTTATGATGGTGCTCAAGCTGTTACTACCTTTTAACCTTAGGGAGGGCAAGTGACCAAGTGATAATATTATATGAAAAAACGCATCACGTATTTTACCTGGGAAGGGCTAGGGTTTTGGGGGAGATCCAAGTTCTGAGAGACCCCACTATCTGCTATCCTAGTCAAAGAGAAGCAGAGGAGTGAGACTGATGGCACCTCCAAACACACTGCAGCAGACAGGTTGGAGGGATGAGAAGAGCTGGCTTCTCTGCCCGCAATTACAAGTGTGCTAAGCAGGTGCCAGGGGTCAGGGGCACATGAGAAAAGGGTATGGAAAGAACCAGTAAGCACAATTCATTTTTTTCTAAAAACAAAAGGAAACAAAAAGAAGGAATATATATAGCATGCAGCTGCATCAAGGCAACTCTGCAGCCCCTAACAGCTGAGAGTGAACACCCAATAAGGCTCTGCAACATGTTGTTTTAAGTAATTGAAAAATGGTATCATTGTGAAGTGTTCCTATATTGATCTGCATTGTTTGACTCTGTTCCTTACCTTTAATTGTTATGGTGACACCCTTACAAAGCCAGTAGGCTTGACATTTGATCAATACTCTCTTCACGTGGTCTTAGGCTGAAAGGGGTATTATGTTTTTAGGTTTCAGGGCTTGCTGGGGATCAGACAGTTAAAGATTCCTCTGACCAGTGCGACCTCTGTTTAGTGTATGCCCCCTGTTGGTTGTCAGGCCCTTTAGAGGGTGTCACCATTGGCATTTCCATCTACTTTTCTTGTAGATAATTATTAATTTGTGCCTAGTATTTAGTTGTGTTTGTAAAGCACGTTAAAAAAAGTAAAACCACTGGCTGAACAGTAAATCATTAAGTGTTGTATGTTTTGTTGCTTATTTCTGAGTTGATAGCCCACAGCACCTCTCCGAGTAAGCCTAGGACACCTGTGGCAAAATAACCTAGATTTTACATTTTGAGCCAAGTACCCTCTGTCTGCCCTGAGGCTCTCCAGCCCTTTTTTAAATTATGCAAACCTCATTTGCAGAATTGTTGTTTGGGCTCTCCTATTCTTCACATAGACCTCTCGTTCTAAGCTGGCTTCCCATAACTCTTAGTTTTAATTTCCATCTTCTTTGTTTTGTGTTTAAGTGTACTCATTCCCAACTTCTCGCTCTCTTCTTGTTATGTGCCCTATTCGACATTTGTAGTCTGTAATATCAAGAAGGGCATATTTTGATACTTAATATCATAGCAAGAGTATTGAGGGCCAAAATATCGAAAGGGAAGTGCATGTAGGGAAATATAACTTTACTATTCTTAACTCTACACCTACATTCCTTGACGATATATTTATCATCAAGATACATACATGTGGAGTTAGATATAGAAAATATATACATCCTTACCTGTCAATATTTTATTTTCTAATAGTTTGTCTATGATATTAAGATGCAATGATATCCTTGATTTGATATTCAAGAACCACAACGTATTGGACACTTTACCCAGCTGATCTTAGTTTGCTTTATGTTCCTCGACCCCCGGGTGCATCTTCCAGTTTCCAATCTTTTGCTTTGTTGGCTGCAGTATTATGAAATGATCTTAAAATACATGTACAGTTTTCACCTTCAACTGCCATGTTTGAGAAACATCACAAGATGTACTGGTTAGACCATGCATCATCTTTGTGACAGTATTTCTATATTTTCCTGTGACTATTTCATCATTTTCAATTCCCCAAAGCACTTAGGAGAAATGATCTACAACAGATTAAAATATGTTATTGTATAAGCTTTATTTCGACAGCTGGTGTCATAAAAGCTATAAAAACGACATTTTGTATTGAAAAGATAAAAGGTAAACGCTTCGTAGAACATCATTGTAAGAATAAATATATATAAACAGTCCATCCTGGTGCGCAACTGCAACCAGGGTACAAAGTGCAGTTTGACAAATCAGCGGTAAAACAATTAATACACGTAGAGCAATAAGAGCATACGTTTAACACATTATGGATAAGAGGGAGGGAGCATTGCAATACTACTTAGTGAGGTTCCCCTACTGCTAGACTCTAATTGCAATCCCCTGCAAACCTCCTTAAAATTTTCAGCCCTCCTTGGGGCAACATCATAGGGAGGCTAAGAACAATAAAGTGCACATGCATAACATATCTATAAAACATAAATAGCCAGCCTATGAGCCCTACGGCAGTTGCGTGTGATCATCATGCTGCTGAGTGCTGTAGCATTCTTGTCTGGGTCTTTCGTCTAATAAGCCATACATGACTTAAGAACTTTGCCACACAGCACGCATAAAGTGGTCTGGAGTCTGATCTAAGAATGCGCAGGGCAACCCGATAGTCCCGTGAGCCCAATTGCTTACAAATCGATTTTAACCATTTCGCCCTCGGGATGTTATATGCCTGGCAAGCAAACATAACATGGGCAACACTTTCTACCGGGGCCCTGCAACATGGGCAGTCCTTTGGTGTTTGATTGCATTGGTGCCATTTTGCTGTTGTCTCGCAGACAGGGAGCGTACCAAACCTAAAATGGATGTATAACATCCTGTCCCGAGGGACCTGAATTATATCTAAAAAGGGCTCTAAATGTCTGGTCTGTTTGTGGAGATAAAATTCTGCAGTTAGTCTCCCCAAATTTGGTTTGCTGGATACTTGCTGTTCCACCCATTCCCAATATAAACGTTTGAGCTCTTCTTTCCTAGATTAAAATATATAAATAACTAATATTTGGTGATTCTACACCCATAGCAAACCTTTTCTGAGCTATCCGATTCAGAAAAAATAAAGTAGAGATGTAACAATTTTAATTCAACCAGTGGAATTTTGCTGTAGTTAGAATTTTACATTTCATAAATTCTGGCAAAATGTTTAATCAGTTATCCTAATAGCAAATATTTGTTCTGCAGGTTAGTTTAGCAGACGTTTTGAGCATTTTTGTCAGTTACATTGGAAAAACCGTTTTTAAAATGAGAAGCCCTTGTATTTTTCCATTGCAATCTGTTCCGGGTGTTTTGTATATTTATTTTTAGACCAAGCCAACAAGACAGCACCGCTGTCTGGGTGAGAAAGTCATTTTGTGGGCTTACCAAGATCATACAGGGGCTTGGAGCCTGCCCAATTTTTGCCATTGGTTGACCTTCCTGTCACTCTAATGTGTCTCCTTCTTATTATTATTGCCCAGCTTGTCACTCTTGTGTTTGTCCCTCTCATGGAGCATAGCCTCTTCAACATCTCTTTTGATTGGCTGGCTTCTAAACTTCCACTGCTTGCTTCTCAAGCACTACTTTTTTACTATTTGGTTAAGCACTCCATGACAGTCCATGTTTTTTCCCCAGCAGTTTCTCTTGTGTACTTCTCTTTCCCTGAGTACCGTGTTGCTCACTGTCACTGGTGTGCTTCTCTCCGCCTTCTTCCATGTAGCGCTTAATCTTGTGCCTCTTCCCCAGCTGCACTCTCACCTGTGTGCTGCTCCCTCACCCACTCCACATTTCTATCCCACCGTTGCTTCTCCCCACCCTTGCCTTCCGTGTTGCTTCTCCCCACCCCTGCCCTCCGTGTTGCTTTTCCCTACTCATGTTCTCCTTCTCTGTCGCGTAGCTTCTCCTCTCCACCTCCCAGTTGATCACCCCAGGGCCGTTTCTAGGTGTTTTGCCGCCCTAGGCGAGAATTGAAAAATGCCGCCCCCTCCCTTTTACTACCATCACTCTCTCCCCCAGTCATCCAGGGTACAAGAATTAATGCATTAGATATAAAAGAACTTGCATTCAACAATAAACAAAAAACACATCAATTAAGTCATATGGAGACTAAGCGATTTGCTCAGAATCACAGGCTGCTGAGCCGACGCTGAGACTCGGCCTGTTTCCCAGTTCTAAAGTCAGCAGCTCTGGCGGTTTCCCCACAATCTCTTAGAAATGAAAGTCAGTGATTATCACGTGAGGAGCATGTTTGTTTTACTTCTGGGACCTTTAGTTTAGGTTGTGTGTCTTACGGATTCACATTGGGAAACAATATATTTTTGGCATATCTAACAATTGTGGAGTTTCCTTTGACAAACGTTTTGATTGAGTTTGTCACTCGCGCAAACACCACGTGCACTGGTGGAGCCAACAGTAAGTAGAGCGGCAACACCAGCAGCATGTGCGTAGCCCTGACATCCCTTAATGCTGCCTGTAGAGTCAGCTCACGCATAGGCCTGGGGCCCCCAACTGCCAAAAGTAAGTGACTGGTTTTTAATCCTAGTTGCTTATGCTGCTATATAATGTTTTATAAAGGTTTACTTTTAGAGCTGCGGCGGGCAGGGTGATAAATGTGCTCAACAGTTATCAGCGCAGTTAGTGGCTGGCTTCAATAGCTCATTTTGGTCGGCTCAGCATTAACTAATGTTTTTTCGTCGAGTGAGGCTGAGCTCACATTTGCACCAGTTTTAAAGTCTTCTTAGTTTATCATTGCTCAAATGGGTGTAATTACTGATATGTATATGTTTCCCCTGCTTCATTGCTTGAGTTTTGCTCGCAAAAAAGTGTCACTCATAGTCGTTGAAATGTCACTCATAATTACACTTTAATTATGAAAATGTCACACATAGCAATTTGAAACCTTGGCAGCTATGTAGCCGGTGCATTCTATTCAAGGAACGCTTATTGTGACTGGCAATGGCATTGGTACAGCGCGTACCTGACCAGGCCTTAAATAATTAGCCCCCTATATTTTTTTTACATGATTTGAACTACCCTGCCTGCCGCTGCCAGCCGACCCGGTTCCCATCCCGGCCTCCCCCCGGACCCCGGTACCTGATAGGCCTGCAGGCGGGCCGCAGCGCCGCGGTAACTCTCTCTCTGCTCTGCCTCTGCCTGCCTCTTTTGCCGGCAGCGCGCGCATAGGCACAGCCCCCAGGGCCACCTTGGCGCGCCGCGGCCGAACGTGACCTCGCGTCACGTCACCCTGGTCATCATGATGATGTCGACGACGGTCTAATTTGAAGGCGAGCCGGCGCCGCGCCCGCGCTACACCTACACTACCTGGTAGTGGTAGATTCATTCAATAATAATAATAGAACGAAGTTAGGACAGAGAAGAGAGTAAAGAAGAACTCTCATGTTTTTAACTTTTGCCACGGCACGCCGCACGGCCGCCGGCCGCCCTCCACCTTTTGCCGCCCTAGGCAGCCGCCTAGTCCGGCCTAGTGGTAGAAACGGCCCTGGATCACCCCCACCTGTGCCCTCTGTGTTCCTTCCCCATTTGTGTTCTCCATGTTCCTCCACCCACCCACGATAAAAAAATCGCTTTCATGCATGTTTTTATTTGTATTTGCTGATCCGAATCGCAGCGGTAAATAAAAAGAAAAAAAAAGTGGCTGCCTCATATTATAGACATAATTTTGCACTGTGCATATGCCTACAAAACGATGCAGCTGGCCAATTCACAGGCTTTTTTTTAGCCAGGCTGTACCACATGTCAAAAAACCATTGACAACCCCAATAGGTCTCAAAGGCAAGACATATTTGCGTTGCCAGTGCTTGTCTCTTTTATGGAAGAATAAATACACAGATGTGTAAAAACATTAACATGCATTTGTAGCATAAGATTTATGCACGAAATGTTGTAACATCAAATGTTCACCATCATTCTCAGTTGCTGGATACAGTACGGAACCATTATAAACTCAGTACAAGATTTTGAAGCCTTAAATATTAGGCCTACAGCATACTGTGTACGGGTCCTGGCAGCGCACATATTTCTTCTCTTTCTCCTTCCCTTGGCGCCGAGAGAGTTCAGTGGTTTTGTACACATCGAATAACAGGGTGATTTAGCATTTAGGATCGATTGATGTAACTTCGCAGAACTGCTACTTGGACTTACCCTGTAAAAAAAAAAGCTCCTCTTTTTGGACAATTATATTTCATCTGACGTGCTCTCGTTTTACACAACTGTCTGCCTGAAAAATGAAACAGCTCTCTCTGACCCGCATTAGGACAGGGCTCGGGTCCCAGTTCTTCAACTTTGGGTTTTTCCCAAAAAAGCAAAGTGTTTTGATTTTGAATTAGCAAATATGTCATTCGTGTATGTAATCCGTCATCTGATTGTTTTACATGCCACTACGCAGTCTCAGTCGTGTTGGCTAACAGTGCGTGACTAGTACTGAAACACGTTTTCCTACCAATTGTTTTGATCTAAAAATAGAAATAATATTTTGCGAGAAATATAAACTTTAAAAGTTCATGAAATAGTGGACTTCCAAAAAGGGCTATTCAAACGTAAGACACGGGCTACTGTTTGTATAAAGTTAACTCTTTAGTAAAGATCACAAGTGTTTCCCTCCTATTTGCGTAGTGAAAACGTGTGATTAGTTAGAAGTAGCTTAGCTTTATTATCACTACAGGCCCCAGCACGTCAAGGAGCGATCTGCTTGCACAGCTTCTTCTCTCGATCGTTACATTCCCTTGCATTTGAATAAATTGCATCACATCACAACACACCCACATAACTGTTTTATTCCAGTATGCCTAGTGATTTAATTTGTGGTCTTGTTAAATAAGGGAAACCTACAACCATGTCCACCACACTGACACCAGCACTTCCTTAACTACAAATGATACAAATTTACAAATTATAAAATATATTAGTTCAACCATTCCCCTTTGCTGTCTGATGGGGTGAGGTACCCTCTTTTCCATTGTTTATGAAGGCTCACTAACCAAGCATGGCAGGGATAAGGCCTATGGGGCCAGATAGACCAGTATTCACAGAGGCCACAGTCCCTCAATACTGAGCATCTCAAGCACGTAACTCTACAGCATTTATAATCTATCCAGACATCATAACAGTCACGGCCTGTGCAGGCAAGAGTGGTGGGGCCAGGTTGGGGGGGGGGATTCGACAGACGACCAAGAGGGAAAATTAAATAAATAATTAATTTTCCCTCGCTGTCGAAATCCCCCACCACTGGCCACACCACCACACCGCTCTTACCTGCACGGGCCGCGGCTGCATCATAAGCATGTATCAGTCTCTAGTAAACTAAAAGAGGAGTCGCTATATATCAAAGGGTAACCCCCCACCCCTACTACATAACACTCCTCCCAAAACACCAAAAAGAAAAAAGACACATTGTACCACGAAAAACTCTGGCACTGAAAACACATGTATTGAAAACTTGAAGGCCAATCAACTTTTAATTTACAAGTGTTGAATCCTTTGATGAGTAGGACTAAGCCTCAGTTCATACTCGATTCCTTCTTGCCATTGTTGAGAGGTTCCTGGTGAGGCAGCTGAACAGCCTTCGGCAGGTCTGCATAATGTCCTTCATCCTGAAGGGGAGACGAAGGAATAGTGTGGACGCATCCCTCGCGTGATAACCCAACATCACTGTTACACTGGCCGAAGAAGCCTAATGAGAAGAAGTAGTAGCAGCACATTCCATCACTGGAATCTTCTCTACCTTGTGATGGAGGATTTGTCACACTGGACAGATATCATAGTATGTTTAATCACTGTTAAAGTCCATGGTTGAGGTTCAAATATCAGTTTTAACTAACTTCTGTGACTGTGATCCTGCAGTAGTATCTGATCCCCCCCATAACCAACTTTCTTTGTTGAGACTATACCCTTCGGCTTATCCGTCTATTTGCCTGTCTTCACTTCTTCTGCGTTCATGTGACAGAAGAGCCAGATCCCATTGCGGGTGATGTGAGGTCGCCTCTGTTGGCAAATGCCCAAACAATACTGCTGGTGTGATATTTCTGGCAGCAAAATGCAGTATGTTCTGGTATTCTCTCAAGACTTTGTAGATGGGCCATTGTACATCTCCATTTTCACAATTTGAACCACCTTGTTGAGCATACCCATGAACCCTGCTGCCACTATGTTGGCTTGAGGTCACCTCAGCATTTTTTTCCGATGAGTAATGGGAAGAGACTTGAGCTAAGAACAGTTTTGCCCTTGGAAGGGAAGACTACTGTCAGTTGTTATCTCTTTGGAAGTCCATGGGAGGCAAGTATTTTCTTACTTTTTGGTATCACATCATCTGCTGAGAACTTCAATTTCTGGGTGCTTGATGCAGTCATCTACTACTACTAACAAATGGCGGCCATTCAATACTTCATCGCCTTTAGTGGTGCCTTTAGAGGCGGTTCAGTTTAGAATGAAAATTTATAATAAGAAAACCTTTTTAAAAGTTAGTAACATAGAATACTGTGGCTCTTGTTCCAATGCTATAGGTCAATAATTTCTATACTCTATATATCTAATAGTTCGTCAAACTCACTGATCACAAGGATACAGCAGGAGGTATTTGTAACTTCTATCCCTTGTAAAGTAGTTTTGTTTTCGCAGGCAAAACAGAGCAGGAAATCGTATGGTGTTTATAACAGTCTGCTGGAGCTCTAAAACCCTACATTTGAGCTACCTGTTATTTTAAATGATGTAAATCTAGTTTCGGAAGAAAGATTTGTACCAGTAACCATGCAGGAAGCAGGGGCCATTCCAATTTCTAAGTAAAATACAACAAACTATGAAAATTGTAGAGCAACCCAAATGCGGCACACAAAGGTTAAGGTAGACAGGATATTAAATGGCTAAGATATGCAGATAACTCCTTTTTGGATGCATAAAAGCATGGTTAAAAGAAAGTGCCTGAATTTTCCAGTGAATCAGAATTCAGGCAATGGATTGGTAAGGTAGAGAAGAATAGCTACACAATGACAACTATTTAAAAAGTGTCGTTTAAACCTCTTATCCTTTGACTCACAAACATCTGTTGATAGAATCCAGAGAGACACATTTTGGAAGTCAAAGCAGGGAAACTGTCATTTGTAATTTAAACAGAGGTATTTGTCTTCAAATAGGACTGAGTCTAAAGAGGAGTCAGCAGAGTTGGTGTCCGATGGTGTCCAGTGGTTTGCACGAAATCTTGCTCAAATGTATGCTTTTTAAAATGCTAATGTATTAAATAATAAGTTGCACAATCTGTTGCTCTGCAACTACTAGGTGTATTCTAACTCTTAAGTCGGTGGCCACAAATCAAAATAAAACTAAAGGCTTTCTTCTAGGGCACAATAGACCAATGAGCAAGAATTCCTATATAAAAAAATGCAAAACGTGACAACATTAAAACATTCAACTGCCGAGGAACTCTCTTTGCTAAGATACACATGGTGCGGGGCACAGTTGAAGGGAGGTAGGGCAGACCAGGCCCACCAAGCTTTTAGCAGAAGACTTCAGGGTGTCAGGGAATCAGCCACAGGGGAAGAGTATCAGGCAAAGGTTATGTTGGCAACTCTATATGCTTTAAATTATAGGAGCATATTATTTCTCAGAAGCCTGCATTTTTAAACCATTCACTTTCACGTGGAATTGAGTTTAAATGGATATAGTTCACATTACAGCACTATGATTATATCACCTCAATCCAGTGACGCTTCCAATATTACACCATTATTATTTAACCCCACATAGCAGCCCAGTGGCAGGAATACTAATAGTGACTACAGCAGAAGCCTTGTCATTTTCACTGCAGTCCTTGTGTCCTTGATTTTATATTCTTCCTACCCCTGGCCTCTTACACCATCGGTCCAGATCACACATCTTTGTACATCTCTGTGTTTGTGCCCTTTTATCTCTTGCTGCTCTGACTCCTAGAATCAGCTCGACTAAGGCACCTATGTCCCACAATCAGGGCTACACATACAGCTAACTTACACTTGTAATTTACTCTAAAACCTTTGAGTAATTTTACTGCTTTTGGTTATTCACAAAATCAAGATGCAAAGTTACTCAAAAGTGTGGACATTCCCAACTTCACCACCTGACACAGGGGTGGTGCCAAATTTACAAGTATAAGTTACTACTGCCAAAAAGATACAGTAGTAAGTCCAGATACTCACATATCCAACCACTAATGCTGCAACTCCTATCCTTAGAAAATAATGGAGGCAGGGACTTAAAATAAAACATCATAGGAAAAATGGTAAATGACATTAAATTATTTAAAATAGTTAGAAATAAATAAATATAATTTAAATTTTCATTTAATTTCAAATAACTTTATTTCAGCCACCAGGGCCATAAAGGTACAATCCATTTACAATAAATACAGTATGCGACATAGTCAAAAGTCCATTACAAAATAGATCATATTAAAAAAAAAAAAAAAAGTCAATTATTACATGAAGATATAAGCATATAAAAATATACACAGTTGGTTATCAGAATGGGGAGTATCCTTAAAACAGAATGTTCAGTGCATTTGAATAAAAAGACATCATATAGGAGGGCGGCAAAGGTCTTTGCTATGGAGCACCCACATTGCCCCCAGAAATTTAGCTATGGACACGGCCATTACTGGGCGAGAATCTGATCTAAGAATCGGGAGGGCTTCCTGATGGTTCCGTACACCTATTAACCTACAAATGAGTGCAAGCCAGGTATGCCTAGGGGATAAATACCCTGGGCACGCAAACAAGACATGGGAGACACTTTCTCTCGGGTAGTCACAGATAGGGCAAGAGGTGCCTCCTTTGTCAGATAAGCCTGATGTAAACACTCTGAGAGGTAAAGTGCCTATACGGAACTAAAAGTAAAGTTTTCTATGGAGTGGAATAGGCACTACATTCCAAAATGACTCCAGCCCCCGAATAGACCTAATGTCCATGAAATCACTGGTTAACTTGGCGGTGGCTGCCTTCCAAGACTCCTCGGCCACCACAAGGGACCAGTATTTCTTTTTCATCACAGCCTTTGGTGGGAAAACAGATATGTCCGGATGACCCCACAGGTCATGGAGCACCCAGTACAAAACTGACTTCATGTTTTTGAGCCATGAGATTTTATAAAATTCGTCGACCTTCATGACATCTTTTAGACATTCAGCATAATGGGCAAGTTCAGCAGTGGTCCACATGCTTCTCCATTACAGTAAGGGCCGCAGGTAAATTTTATCCAAGGCCCTAGTGACACCTAGGTAACTAAACAAGGGACTATAGCGAGGTGCTAACTGGAAGAGATGCAAGGTTCCTGAGGAATTTGTTCTTGGTTTTTATGATGTCATCGTATTTTGAAAACCCCCACAGTTCGGCCCCATACAGGGGTGACCTCAGGCCCTTGGCCTCTTAGATCTTTAGAGCAGGAGCGATGGGTTTAGAGTATGATGTCGAAAACGTCTTAAGTATTACACCTGAGATCTGCTTAAGCTTAATAGTGGCCTTGTTGATATGGAGTTGCCAAGACATGCCCTTTGCAAAAGTGACCCAAAATATGCAAAGGAATCAACCTTCTCTAGGAGAACTCCTCTTGAGACTAGATATATGCTGGTTAAAAAACATCACCTTAGTTTTAGAAGTGTTGATTTCCAAGCCCTAATCCTCACAGAACCCATTAAAATGGATCAAGAGTTTCTGGAGGCCTGACGGAGTCTTGGAAATCAACAAGGTGTCATTTGCAAATAAAAGAATCAGGGTTTTGAGGCCAGCCAAAGATGGAGCGTCTGCTTCCACTTGGGACAAAAAGGGAACAATATTGTTAATAAAAAAGTGAAAACAGGGTGGGAGCCAAGACACAGCCCTAGCGAACACCTTTGCACACTGGTACCCTTTACGTCAACTGGGCCTGATCCCCTTCCCAGCGTATGCACACATGATTATCTTTGTGCAAACAAATTAAAAGGGATGAGATGTCAAGGGACATTCCTAAGTCTGCCAGGACACTCCAGGGTTTAAATCTTGGAATCAAATCAAAAGCCGATTTTAGGTTGACAAAGGTGACATAAAGACTGCCTCCACTAATCAGAAAAGTTCTCCAATAGATTAGTATGAGACCCTAGAGCGAAAGCCTGTTTGAAATGAGCTGAGAATATTGCTCTCCTCAGTCCAGTTTTGTATTTTGTAGTGTAGGCTACGACCAAAAATGTTCTGGATACAATCTGTAAGGCTTATTGGCCTGTAGTTGGATGGTAATAATCGGTCGTCTTTTTTGTATATAGGTAAGACTGGGGCACCTTTCCACGAATCAGGGATGGGAGCCCCTGCTGCAAATGCATTGGCCAAGGCTAGGATGTAATGACTAGAAAAATATCTGGCAAATATATATTGGCTAGAAAAATATCTGCTGGAATACCATCGGGACCAGGCCCTCACCCACGTGAGACAGCGTTCAGGGTCTATAAAATGTCTGATATTTCAAACATCTGCGTGGAACTGGTGTTTTGTCTGGGGAACTAAAAAATCTGTTGAAACTACGCGGTCAGCAGCATTGCCTGAGTATAGATTACCAAAATATTCTACTCGATCAGAAGCGGCCACATTAGTGGCTAGATTCTGTGCAGCTCTGGAGCGATCCCGTGCCACCAAAGCCCGGAATTTGGACAAATCACCAGTAGAACACGTGTCCAAAAGGGCCCCCACCTCTGTTAATCCCAATCTTTTTTGGCGTGCAAAATAGCCTTTTCATAAGTTTTCCTTGGAGCTGGTATACAGCCATATCTTTTGTTTTTATGGCCTTGACTAATAAGCAACTTGTTACTCGACATTCTTTGTTATACCAGGAATGTTGTTTACTTTTGTTCTTCCTGGGTGTTACATTAGAGATGGTAAAAAAAGATAAAACACAACTCAGGACCAATTGGTTAGAAACACTAACTTGGGCCCCCTCAATCTGCGTGAGGACTACATTGAGATCATCTTGAATTGCGGCCAAGATTTCTGGGTGTGCAACAATGTGGGGCTATTTCAGGTGACGTTTATCTCCTGCCAGGGCAGCCTCCCTGGTATAGGAAGGTGGATAGGAGTCTGAGTGAATATACTCGCAAAGGACTTAAAGGTTGCAGATAGGGGATTATGGTCACTATCAATTCTTTCTAGCACTGTCATATCAATGACTATTGGCCATAACCTCAGATCAACCAAGATATAGTCTATACAACTTGTGTGGGAGGGCTTGTTATAGGAATGGGCACCCTTGGTATCAGATTTAGTATGACCATTGGGTGCCCTCAAGCCATGCTCAATAGTAAGTACCTTTAGATGCACTGCAGACAAGCCCAGATATGAATAGGTTAAATTTCTAGGAGAGGAACTGCCCAAGTGGCATCCTCATCCTCTGTTATGTACACATCTTGGTGTCCAATGGCTCGAATGTAAGATTAAAATTACCCCCTATGAAGTGGAAATATTGTTGGGGAAGTGAATCAAGAACACGTTCAAGGGCTTGTAGAGTGCTTGAAACGGTTCCCTTTCTGGCCCCCTTACATAGATATTGAGAATGGTTACCCGCATATGGCTACCAATGACCAGTTGGATGCCCAATATATCAGGGGAATCAATTTTGAGTTGATGGACAGTACAATTTCCAGAGTTTCTGGTCCAAATTACCAAACCCCCTGCAGCCCTTCCACTTAGACGAGGAATGGCAGGGACAAAAAAATGTACATAGCCTGGCCTATGGGCAGAATCCACAGACCAGGTTTTTTATATTAAAAATCAAATTTAAAAAAAACTTATTTATTAATTATCTATGTAATAGTTTAGCAACCTTATTTAATTTATAAATTAATGGAACATTTTGTTATAGAACATCATTAAATTATTTTAATTAATTCTCTACATCAAATTTAATCATAATAATGCACAATAAAATAAGTGTCCTTTTTTTCCTTTGGTGAGAATTTATTTTCTTAATTGCGACTTCAGAAAAAATATGTTTAATTATTAATGTAGATAAAGTATTTAAGGGTTTAATTCAAAATAAAGTTAATAGTGCTGGGCATTTGTATTTTTTTAAATTTAAAATACATATGTAAATTAATTTAATGAAATATTTAACATACAAATATTTTAGTAATTTCATATAAAGGTGAACAAACTGTTCATCCTCCCTATCGGTGAAACACAGCTGGTGTACTTGTGAAATGTCTCTCGCGGTCCTTGAAATTAGTACAACAATGTATCCCCAGTATTTCAAGTCGTGCGGTTCGATAGTTTCCCGAGTACACCAGCTGTGTTTCACCGAATGATTCCCCTGAAGAAGGGCTTTGTCCCGAAATGCATCGGGAATGTATTTGAGAATGCATTTCAAATGAAATAACAATGTATTCAAAAGAAGTGATATATTGAAAATTTCCCTCTTGAAGAGGAGACTATGGAAGATGAATTTGCAAGTGTGACGTAACACTAAGATATCAACCTAATAAAAAGAAGATTTCTAAAGAAAAGCTTAACGTATTTTTGAAAATTTTGAAAAAGACACGTTAAAGGGTCATTAGACCCTCTGGAGTGCAAAGTGGGGACGTTGTTTATGGGTTAAATAATGCAATTAGAATCTTTATAAACAGACACCCTCAGGTCAGAGGGAGATACCTACCTGCACCCTACCAAAGTATCAATAACATAATTTGGAATACAATTCAGGAACTACAGTGTGCCACGCAGCCTTTGAAGTTTTTGCTTCAAAAGAATGTACAATTTACTTTATGATGCTTCATGTAATGTATAAAACGATGACCGAAACCAATGTGCTTTGAGACAGTCTTCAGATTCTGTTGCCTGTTCTCCCAGCCGCTGCGCATAATTAAACCAACTGTTCCTGTTTTGCCAAATGCCTCTTGTCTTTCATTTTTTTTAAGGTAAATTCATATTCGAGCAACACCTTCCTGACAAAACAATCAGGGCCAAGGGTCATATGATGCCACTTCTGTTACCCCTGGCATTTTGGTGAATTGACTCCCATGACAGCACTAGACAAAATTCAAGGGAACATTATTGTGGGACAATTGCTCACCCTTTTTAGGAGCTTCTACTTCTATATTGGTAAACCGTATTCTGATGCATGTCAGCTACCCCATGATAGCACTGCATGACACTTTAGTAGTACTCCATCTTTATTTACCAAATGTGCACTTAGTAGTGCTGTTAAATGGGGTGCATCCTGTAATTTATAGTTCTTAGAAACAAAAACAATGCAGGAAGAAATTGTTAAAATTTTATTGCATCTTAAAGTATGATATAACTGCAGTTAACAATAGTTGAGCTCGATGTCTCTCAATACAAAAAAATCCATTCAAAGAAAGTGGTTCCCGATAACTTTTATTCTGATTAGCACATTCATATTTCACCAGTAGGGAATACAAATGTAAGAGCTTCAAATTATCAATCAATCATTTGTAAAGCACAAAACGGTCACCCCTAAGGGTATCTGGGCACTGAGGGTGCTGAGTCTCAGTCAAAAAGTCAGGTCTTGAGTGTCTTTCTGAAGGCCGCTGCGGGGTGCGGTTCAGAGGTAGAGGGGCAGCAGGTTGTTCCAGGTCTTGGCAGCGATGCAGGAGAAGGAGTAGCCCCTCGTGGCTGCAGCAAGTGCCGGGGGTGTGCACGAGGGCGAGTGAGGCTGAGCGCAGGTGTCTTGAGGACAGATGGAAGTTTAGTCGTTGGTTGATGTAGGATGGTCCATGGTCGTGAAGAGCTTTGTAGTTGTGTGTGAGGATCTTAAACTGGCGTCTTTTCTGGAGCCAGTGAAGGTATCTGAGGAGAGGGGTGATGTGGGTCAGTTTGGGGAGTTCTAGGATTAGCCCGGCTGCAGAGTTCAGGATTCTTCTGAGGAGCTGGGTGGAGAATCCAGTGTAGACTGTGTTGCCATTGTCGAGGCAGCTGGTGACGAGGATCTGCGTCACGGTTTTTCTGGTGTTGATTGGGGTCCATCTGAAGATTCTGCAGAACATGCGAAGGGTGGCGAAGCAGGAGGAGGCCACTGAGTTGACTTGTCGTTTCATAGTCAGTTGACTGTCGATGATGCCGAGGTTGCGTGTGTGCTTGTGTCAGTGTGGGTCTGAGTTCTGCTGGCCACCAGCTGTGGTTCCATGCAGAGTTGTTCTTCTATTTTGTTGGAGTGAGTTTGAGGTAGTTGTCTCTCATCCATTTAGCTACTTCGGTCATGGCATTGCAGAAGTTGGTTTTGGCACTGGTGTTATATTCTATATAGGTTCCCCAATATACAGTGGTGTAACGAAAGTTGAAGGGGCCCCCCTGCAAGGTACACAGAGGGGCCCCTGCTCCGGATTTAATCCGGAGCTATCAGGCCTGCGTACTGTGCTTAGGGGGCCCCCCGTACCGCAGGGGCTGCGGGGGGGCCTGTGTTACGCCCCTGCCAATATAGGCTCAGGTAACATCCTAACCTTTCACCTATATTCTCCCCAATACTACACACAAAACGGTTCTTGGGGACCGACCTTTTACCTAGATACGACACTGCACACAGAACGCGGGATTTTCCCTGGTAAAAGCCTCATGCATTATGCATGAGGATTCTTGGAACCTCAGCAGGACTACAATCTCCTGAATAATAACTATGTATAAAGTTCATTCCCGACGTCATCCTAAGTCCGACAATGGCACAGCAAGGTAGAACCCCTGGGGACACCTTTGGGTATATAAACATCACATCTTGCTGAGATAGGAAGAGGAAAACTAGGACTTCCATGCCGACACACTGACGCGAGACGCTGAGGCTCCTGCATGCAGATTCTCCAGCTCTCAGTGGTCTGACATCCCTTGCGGGGTGTCCACCTTGAGACCAAGACGGGGTCCCACAGTTTCTCACTTCAGGTAATAGGGTTGACTTTATCCTAGAGGGATTCTTGGCTTAACACCTACACACATGCTAGGTACACTTAGGTACATCTAGTTAGGATTGCATCGTAGGAGTACGCACTTTATTGGCATGTATTTTATATACCTGCCTGTATTCATGGTTTTAGCACAATGGTAGAAATCTACCATCCTTTTACTTTCCTAGTGCTTCTAATCATTTATATCTGTTTCTGTCTATTGGTTGTTTCAGCACACCTATTTTACACTAGAAGGACGACTTTTTAATAAATGCTCATTGAAAAACGTCCATATCGTTTATTCTGTGTATCTCTCTGAGACAAAGTGAGCACGAGTGACTGAGCAAAAAGTATTGCACTGTTTCCACGGTCCTGAGAGATCAGGGTTGTCATGTTCGACAGTTGCCAAGAACTATTCTCTCCTTGGTAAGAGGGGTTTCTAGTGGCACTGTGAGCTAGCTGGTATACAGGCTAACATACCCGGTGGGGGTGTCTAGAAACAGTCTGGACACCAAACCCACAGTGTATGTAGTCTAACCACGCAGATCCTATATAGGTTTTATAGGAACTACACAACACTGGAGGGGTCCTCGGTGAGTGAGAGGATTAGTTGAGTGTTGTCTGCGTAATAGATTACGTGAGTCTGTGGGATCTGACGACATCTGCGAGGCAGGTCATGTAAATGTTGAACAGAGTGAGGCTGAGGGATGATCCTTGTGGTACACCGCATATAATGTCCTTGGGTGTGGGGGTGAAGAAAGGCAGACAGATGCTCTGTGTGCTTCCTGTAAGGAAGGAGCAGTTCCACTTGAGGGCATTTTTCTGTATGCTAATGTTGTAAAGTCTATCGATGAGGGTGTGGTGTAGTGGGAGACAGTGTCGAAAGCAGCGGAGAGGTAGAGGAGGATCAGGGCCACAGTTTCTGCATGGTCGAGGAGAGTCCTGATGTCATCTGTGACAGCGATCAGCGGGGTCTCAGTTCTGTGGTTGGGACAGAATCCTGATGAAGAGGCGTCGAGGAGGTGGTTTTGTTCCAGGTATTCGGTGAGCTGTTGGTTGATGGCTTTCTCGAGCCATATCATTTTTCGAGAATGATAGAACGGTGATGCTAGAAACCTTCTTGTAACTCAACATAAATTATCAGAGAACTTATTCACAAAGGGTTTTCAAGGTATAGATATGATTCACAAATCCAGTTTGGTGTGCTGAGGGGTGAGTTACAAATGCAAACATTATGTAAGATAGGTGGCTCTGCATGGGCTAGGGCTTACTAGGGCTGAGTCTTGACAATGCAAAAATAAGACATTGAACCAGGGCTCTAATGGACCTTTGTATGTCTCTCCTACCAGGCAGAGCAAGGTTTCCATTTGCAAAAAGACCTATTGTCAGCTTACTGTGGGTTTACTGTCCACCGATAGCTTACAATTGGTTTGCTTTTATTTCACCTCTCATTTACATTGCTTTTTATTTGATAACCTGAGTGGGCTTTCCTGCTTCTTCTTGGGTTTGTCCCTCTCCTGGGCCATGGCCTCCTTAGCAGTGTCCTTCCACTGCTTACCTTTCAAGCACTTCTTTTTAGTTAAACACTCCATGAGAGTGCCTGTATTTTCCAGCTGTCTCCCTCGTGTACTTCCTTTCTCCCCGCCTCCATGCTCCACATTGCTCTCTCTTGTCTGTGAGCGTCTCCTCACCCGATCTGTGATGTTCTCGCCCTCGTGTGCTTCTCCTCTGCATTGCTTTCCCACCCATGTGCTACTTCCCTCAGATCCAAGTTCCTCTCTCTCACACATTTGCTTCTCTTCTCCCACGGGGTCCACACTGGTATTTCACCTTTTCGTGTTCTATTCCCCCATCCTCTAAGTGGCTTCCACTACCCTTCATGATGCTTCTCCCCACCTGTGCCCTCCGTGTTTTTTCCCCCATCTGCACCATCTGTGGTGCTTCAGAAACCCTAGCTTCTGCCCCCCCATCCTCTTTGTTTGCCCCCCATCTGCTTTAAAAAAAAAAAAAGCAAAAGCTTTTGGGCTACTTATTTTCTTTATATTCACCCATCCAATTTGGATCAGTAAAACAAAAAAAAAAAGCACCTGCATCATTTTGTAGGCGTGCACGCCTACATAATGATGCGGCCAGCAGTGTCATCGACTTTTTTCCCTCCTCTGTAGCCATGCTGCACAACATTAAGGATTCTGTAGAGCATCATTAACAACCATTGGCAAAGCCAAGAGGTCCCAAAAGCAAGACCTATTGACTTTGCCAGTGCTTGTTTTTGTCTGGAATTAGCCACGTCTATTTGATTTTACTAAAATTATATGTGTGATATATTTACCTGTAGTGGGTTTCAGCCAACCCTGTTCATCTAATGGTCTGTTTTTTGTTTCATTCACATTTTGCTTCCACCCACTAAAGCATACAGAATGGGGCAATAGGTCAGCCTACTTTAGATATTGGCTAACTGCACTGTGTGTGATGACATTCTGCTTTCACAAGGAGTACATTGACACACAGAATAGTTTACTTCAGTACCAGAGACCTCTATGTCAATGTGTGCTTGTTTTGCTTCTAACCAATGTTTTTTTCTATATTGAGGAGGGCCTTACAGCTCATCCAACAAGAACGTACAAAACGTATGGCAAAACCAAACAAGCAGTGACAAAGCTAAAAGCCTGGCAGCCAGCACCAGACCTATTAGCTTTGATATGCTTGTTTTGTCATATGCTGCCTGAAGAAAAAAACTGTACCTGTCTGCTTGCCGCATAATTCTATTTCACCAAAACATAACTAGAAGCCCCCTTTGTGACATAGAATGAAGCAATACAGAAGATAGTGTTGGTTACCATTGATAACCCCCAGCCTAAAATACAAGAATTCATTCCAATTGTTCCTTTGTATACCTGCCTCTCTATGGGTAAAAATAGCTAGCAATCAAGGTGCTGGTTAGTTTTAACTTTACCTTTTCAAATGTTTTATTTCCAATAGCCAAGGATATTTGTCCTATATACACTGTTTACTAAATACTTTGTTGCCTTGTAGCTTGTGTCATTCTTCATCTAGAATTTTAATTTGTCAAGCTCAGGAATATATTTCACACGTTTTACTCTGCACCCTTAGTAATGTAGGCCAGGCCTCATGTGGAAGTTTCTTAGATATGCTCCTTGCACCACCCCTTTTAAAGAGCCTGCCTCCACACATCCCTTACAATCCACTGGAAGTATGTGGAACTTCTGCAGGAGTAAACAACACCTAAATGCAAAGAAGTGGGTGTTCCGAGGTGAGGGACAGAGGATTGGTAGAGTAAGAGCAATGCAGATGAGGTGAACATCCATACAGTCGTAGCAGTCTTCATGGAAAAACAGGAAAAACCGAATTTAAAGATAGTTCCACAATTCCTCTCATCTTTCCTTTTATTCCTATATGTCCGTGCGTGTGTGTAATCTCCAAAATGTGGAGACTAAGCACTGCTAGGGTAGGAAAAACAGATGTACTCCAGAAATATAGCCGAAAACCATACATTCCCATGCATGGATTCGAGAACCCAGCAAACAGGCTCATGTGATTTGCATCTGAGAGGTTTGCTAGCACAGAAACCAGCAATCAATCACAGCAGTATGTAGTTGAATGTCACAAGGTAAGATGAAATAAGGGACGCATACTTTCAGTATTATATTAGAATTATATTATATTGTTCAATCACAGTCACCATCGTGTTAGAATGCATGCAGAACATTTCAACCGAGGGCGAGGCAGACAAGACGATCACAACCTCGCCCAAATAAATAGCCTGCCAGTTCCAATAAATAAAAGCCTGGTTTGGATTATTTTTAGAGAAACCGCCAGAAAGGTGTGTCTACCACTTTATGTTACTTTTCTGCATATTACGTATTTCCCGGTTTATTCAACTTTCTATTGATATTGGCCGGCACCAAAGGGAAGCATGTCCAGTGGTCGTTTATTTCAGCAGCATTCCTGATTTAGCCAATCTCATTGTTTTATTATAATCGCAACATCATTTGTTGTCAAGTAAGGTGCAGTACTTTTGCCAGAATAGAAGATTTTGAAAATTTATGTTGAATAGTATTTCTTTTGGATATGAAAGAATAATTCGTAAAAACGAGTTAATTTTGCAGACTACTGAACTCACAGGAATTGTTTTCTTATTTCCAAACTGGTGTACTTTAAACTGCTGAGTGCACATTATGGTCCATTCTTATGTTTTTTTAACCAGACCTTTTTTGCTTTTTCCTCAAGTGACTGAAAATCAGCAAGATCACGTGAATCCTTTTATTTGTTTAGAATATGTAATCATTCTAATTTTTATTTTCTGTTTTCTGTGTTCTATTTCGTTTACCATAATGTCTTTTGCTGGAACTTTATTTAGTTCCAACTATTTGTGCCTCAACCCACATTTCCAAAATTCCATTAAACCTTCTGTACGCCTCTAGACTTGTTTAATACAATCAGATCTTTTATGATTCCATGATTTTTGTGCTTTAGGCTCCAACTCCTATTTGAGGTCACATAGCACCAGTATTTTATTTATTTATTTATTTATTGTTATAAGTTAATAAAAACCGTCACAATATTTTACAATTAATACAAAATAAGTGTTTGCTTTAAGATACATCACCTTTGTAAATAATCCCCGGACATTTTTTATGATTAATATAGATTAATAAGACATATTTAAAATTCAAATCCTTTTTAAAATGATCAGTTTTCTAAAATGCATTAATTGATATTTCCAGAATACAGGATAATATATTGGTCTTCTTTGCAGCATATTATTGTAACAATTCCTTTAATTCATAACCATTAATAATCTTCTCGATTATTATAAAGTGGCATGTGCATCAGTATAAAATTAACTACTAGTTTTATTTATAAAAGTATCCGCAGCTCCAAGTGTCAGAGTCCCACAGTTGTGTCAATGTCATATCAATGTCTTTTGCTCACAATCTAGGCCAAGTTGCTTATACTGATGGAAGCTGCTTGGAGTTCTGTTTAATTGCTTTATCATGTAATTGTAAAAACTTCAAAAGTTTTAATTTAGCTGGGGGTCTGTGGAGTCAAGGCTTCTCATGATAGCTGTTCTGCATGTACGAATCCCCCTCTCATTTAACCGGTTAACTGCTTAGAACGTTCCGCGCCAGTGCGGAACGTTCTATTAAGCGGGCGGGGCCGCGTCGGCCAACGGACGTGCGCAGCACTAGCGAGGTAGTGCTCGCGACGGCCGTTGGCCGACAGAAGCACTTAACGGGTTAATAGGCGCTTTAAAAGTATACGGCGTACATTATTTAGTATGGGACATATGCAGACCAAATGCAAGAAATCCTCTTTAAGGGCACCACATAACCTGCACATTTTTGGGCCTTTGTATCTCCACGGCGGTTTATCTGCTAAGGATGGCAGTTCTCCTAAGTGTATGGCCAATATTTTTTTCTTGAGATAAGACTGATAGGTTAGATGTAAATATGTTGCAGGTTGCAATGTGACATATGTTTGAATTGTCATCCAGGCATGGGCTCGCCGCGAGAATATGTTTTTATCTTCGACTAGCGAATGGATTTTTGCTGCTTTATTCATCGCATGACAAAAAGTGGAATGCGTCAGATTCAGGTCCCATAAATCACCCGCATTAGATATTTGTAATGATGATAGCAAATATTTGTTGTAACTTGAGTTCACATCGTTAATCAGAGATTCCCACATAGCACCATAAATTACAATGAATGTGCTAAATACAAAATAAATTCATCATGATTTATGTTATTACAAATCAAGCCTGTTTCCTTTTATTTAATTTCAACGTGCCTCGATTCTACTTTATGCAGTAGAAAAATATAACTTTATCAAAAATGTTCACATTGATCGGGCACTGTATTACTATCTAAAAACACTAAGTGCCGGAGAAATTCAATGTTTTTTACCATCTGCATGAAGCATGAGAGTAAAAACAATTGAACAACAGAATCAAAAGTCAACGGTCCAAAAGCCAATAGGTGTTTTTTGATCTAGGATACTACCTTATTTTGAAACACTTCTTGCAAAAGTGGCAGGTGATTAACCAAATCAGTTATGCAGTGGGGTTTTAGAAGTGACTTATAGGAGGGGAACGTTGGGCCACAGATAAAACTGTTCGGTCCATCTATAATGAGCTATTGGAAAGTGCATGCGTGCCCATATATATATATATATATATATATATATATATATATACTGAAAAAACCATAGGTTTCAGGGACGTTATAGTTAGAAATTAGCATTTAAAAAACCTTAGAAATTCACTGAAAAAAACCACAGGTTTCAGGGACGTTATAGTTAGTTGGACATTTCACTCTTACAAAACCAGAGAAATTCGGCTGTTATAGTTAGTAGAGCTAACTATAACTCGCGCCCCCGCAATGCACTGCTGATGACGTCACATATTACATCACTCATGACATGCTCAGTGACATCACTGATGACATCACTGATGACATCTCAAATGACATCACTGATGACATCATCCAGTGACTGAGTGCTTCTAAAAATTTCAAGAATGTTATATCTATATATGCCAAGGTATATTGAAGAATGATTGGTTGTCTGAGAACCTGTATGGGTGCCTGAGTGTCTGTGTGGGTGGAGGGGTGTGTGACTCCCTGCATGGATGTGTGAGTGGGTGATTCACTGGGTGTATGCATTTATGAGTGCATGTGTTAGGGAGTGTATGGGTGAGTCAGTGTACGTATAGCTCTGTTGGTGAGTGAATGGATATGTTAGTGGTATATGTGTAAGTAACTACATATGTGAAAGGCAGTATTTGTGAGTGTTGGAGTATATAACTGTATAGGTGATTTAATGGCAGTGTAATTAATTCTTTGGGTGACTGACTAGGTTTTTGAGTAACTCGTTGGGTGAGTGGCAGTGTGTCAGTGTTTATATGGGTGTATGAGTGAATATATCAGTGGCTGTATTGATGAATGACTGCGTGTATGAGTACTGTATGGGTTAGTGGGTGGATGTGTGTGTAGACGTATGAATCACTGAGTGAGTATGTACTAACTGCTATTGGTGTGTCTATGGTTTCCATATTGGTAGTCTGTATTTTAGAGTGTGTATGAAAGGTTTTATTAGTGTGTGAGGAGGTGCATCAGACGATCACGTGGATGATGTCATCAGTGATGTCATTTGAGATGTCATCAGTGATGTCATCAGTGATGTCACTGAGCATGTCATGAGTGATGTAATATGTGATGTCATCAGCAGTGCATTGCGGGGGCGCGAGTTATAGTTAGCTCTACTAACTATAACAGCCGAATTTCTCTGGTTTTGTATGAGTGAAATGTCCAACTAACTAACGTCCCTGAAACCTGTGGTTTTTTCAGTGAATTTCTAACGTTTTTTAAATGCTAATTTCTAACTATAACGTCCCTGAAACCTATGTTTTTTTCAGTGAATTTCTACGTTTTTTTAAATGCTAACTTCTAACTATAACGTCCCTAAAACCTATGGTTTTTTCAGTGAATTTCCAAGGTTTTTTAAATGCTAATTTCTAACTATAACATAGCAGTCGCGTTTGCAAAGTGGTGGAGAAAGGTGAGCGTGGTCTCCGAACACCTCTTAGCAATCCCACTGTGTGGGATTTACTGGAGGTAACAGAAGGAGTAGTTAACCCCCCACATCAACCTTGGGGGCCAACTACCCCTCCTATTACCTCCAGTAAGTCCCACACAGCAGGATTGCTAACTTCACATACCAGGCCCGCCCCCTCCCTGCACCACTCTGCAAACGCGCCCCCGGGCACGTTGTAAGTTGGGGAATTAATTCCCCTTGAATATTGGGGGTCACTGGGGGCCAACTAGCCCACCAGGTACCTCCAGTAAGCACCACAGAGCTGGATTGCATAGAGGTGGTCCGAGGCCACGCCCCTTTTTACACCACTCTGCAAACGCGGCTCCTGGTGCACTGCTGCTCGGAGGATGAAATCCACTTGTGTCCTGAGGTCCTCAAGACACAAGAGGACCTCATCGCCCCACCAGCAGTGCGCCAAGAGGCGCGTTTGCAGAGTGGTGTAAAAATGGGCGCGGCCTCGGACCACCTCTCTGCAATCCAGCTCTGTGGCACTTACTGGAGGTACCTGGTGGGCTAGTTGGCCCCCAGGGACCCTCAGTATTCAAGGGGAATTAATTCCCCAACTTACAACGCGCCAGGGGGTGCGTTTGCAGAGTGGTGCAGGGAGGGGGCGGGGCCTCCGGCAATATGTCGGCTTTTTCTTTTATATTTCTTTTTTAGAAGGGGGGCTGTGTGGCCCCCCTTCTTTTACATTTTTGGGGCCCTGAGGACCCCATCCCCAGGGCCTGACCCCTTTTTATAACAACAACAAAAAAACGGGAAGGGGGCCGCGTGACCCTCCTCCCGAGGCCAATTTCGGCCCCGGGGACCCCATCCCCTGGGGCATGGCCAGACTTTTATTGTCTTCATTTTTAAAAATAATTTGGAGGGGGGCCGCGTGGCCCCCCCTCCTCAGGCCAATTATGGCCCCGGGGACCCCATCCCCCGGGCCGGCCTTTCCGTTTTTTTTTTATTATTGGGGAGGGGGGCCGCGTGGCCCTCCTCCCGGGACACTTCTGGTGCCGGGGACCCCATCCCCCGGGGCCTGGCCTCACTGTTGGGGACCGTGGGGGGAGCCCCAATGCCCCCACGGTCCCAGCCGGCTCCCTGCCTCCTGCGGGAGCCGGCATTGCTTTTGCACAAGGGGAGCTACTAACATGCAGCTCCCCTTGTGCAAAAGCAATTCTGCTTCGGTTTTTGGAAGCGAGAGCAGGTTTCCTGCTCTCGCTTCCAAAAACCGAAGCAGAGTTTGCTATGACAGGGCGGGAGCCATGCTCCCACCCGCCCTCCCTGCCATAGCAAACAGCAATGTCCCGGGGGTGGGCACCCTGGCGGTCCTCAGGGCCATCAAGGGCTCCTGGAGGGGGGCCGCACGGCCCCCCTCCCAAGTATTTAAAGCCCCGGGGAGGTGGTGGTCCCCGGGGCTCGGGGGTCCGTAACGGACCCCTGCATTTGAATAAACAGTACCCCGGGGAGGTGGTGGTCCCCGGGGCAGTGTGGGGGGGCTCGAGCCCCCCACACAGATTATTTATTTTAGCCCCGGGGAGGTGGTGGTCCCCGGGGCTTGGTGGGTCCGTGAGGCCCCCGATCCTATGTTAATGAAGCCCCGGGGAGGTGGCGGTCCCCGGGGCTTGGGGGGCCCGTGAGGCCCCCCACCCTTTTATAAGAAAGCCCCGGGGAGGTGGCGGTCCCAGGGGCTGCGGGGGGGCCGCGTGCCCCCGCGCATAAATTATAAAGCCCCAGGGAGGTGGCGGTCCCCGGGGACCCCGCGGGCCCCTGCTACACAGTTCAGAATTGCCCCCGGGACCTGGCCCGCCCGGGGGCTTAAAAAACAAAGCGCTTTTTTTGGGCCTGGGGGGTCAGGGTGTTTTTACCCTGCCCCCTTTTCTTGTTTGTAATCTTTTTTTTTACCTTTTTCCTTCTCCCTCGGTCTGAAGCACAAGATGGCTGCCAACACTTCCTGGTTTGAAGTGTTGGCAGCCAATCAGAGGCAAGCTCGTGCTCGGGAGGGCTCAGCCAATCAGATCTCACAATTCTCAAATATCGATATCTATAATCTTTCAATATCTCAAAAACTACTGAACGGAATTACACCATTTAAAAAAAAGCGTGCTTTCTAGACCAAGAGCTATCTCTCTGGCAAATTTCGTGTAATTCCGTTCAGCAGTTCAGGCTGTAGCCGTGTCTAACGTTTCCTATGGAAATTAACATGGAGAAAACACGTTTTGGGACCCCCCCTTTTTTCTCGGCCCCCCCCTTGACGAATCACCCCGAAACTGTCAAGACAGGAGCTGACCTGAGTGAACAATTAGTTTTGAAAATTTCGTGAAGATTCGTCAAACGGCGCCAAAGTTATTGGCAAATCAAAAAACGCTTTTCCTATGGAAACTAGGTTCTAACTATAACTACCTACTGGCGACTGCCAGTAGCTTATATATATATATATATATATATTCACTGAAAAAACCATAGGTTTTAGGGACAGTTATAGTTACTTGGACATTGCACTCGTACAAAACCCGTGAAATTCCCCCGTTATAGTTAGTTCAGCTAACTATAACTCGCGCCCGCAATGCACTGCTGATGACGTCACATATTACATCACTCATGACATGGTCAGTGACATCACTGATGACATCACTGATGACATCTCAAATGACATCACTGATGACATCATCCAGTGACTGTGTGTTTCTCTAAAGTTTAAATATTTTTAATATATATAGGAAAAGACGTATTGAAGAATGAGTGGGTGTGTAAGTGTCTGTATGGATGATTTAGTAGGTGCGTGACTGACTGTATAAGTGAGTGATTTAACGTATCTTACTGAATGCATGGGTTAGTGACTAAACTGGGTGAATGTCTGTATCCGTCTGTCTGTTGCTGTGTAAGTGGCTGCATGTGTTTGTGAATAGCTACATGAGTGTCTATTTGAGTTATTGAATGCTTGTGTGAGTATCTGTATGGGTGCCTGAGTGTTTGTGTGGGAGGGGTGTGTGCGACTCTGTGCATAGATGTGTGAGTGGGTGATTCACTGGGTGGATGGTTTCAAGAGTGCATCTGTGATAGACTTTATGGGTGGGTAAGTGTGTGTAAGAGTGTGTTAGTGAGTGAATGTATGTCCCAGTGGTACATGTGTGAGTAACTACATATGTGAAAGGCAGTATATATGTGTGTTGGAGTATATAAATAGCTATAAGCGAGAGTGACTGATTGTGATAGTGGCTGTATGGATGAGTGTGTGCTTGTATCAGTGATTGTATAAGAGCGTAAGAATGTGCTAGTATTTGTATGAGTAAGTGAGCTGGTGTGTGTATAACTGTATAGGTGAGTAAATGGTAGTGTGTTTAATTATTTGCATGACTGACTAGGTGTGTGAGTATCTCTATGGATGAGTGGCGTTGTTTGAGTGTCTATATAGGAGTAAGAGTGCATATGATAGTCCTGTACTGAGTGACCGTAAGTATGAGTGACTGTACGGGTGAGTGAGTGGATGTGTGTGTGTAGACCTAAGAATCAGTGAGTGAGTATGTAGTTATTGGTGTTGGAGTGTCTATGGTTTTGCGAATGGCAGTCTGTAATTTAGAGTGGGTGTATCAAAGGTTATATTAGGGTGTGAGGAGGTGCATCAGATTATCACGTGGATGATGTCATCAGTGATGTCATTTGAGATGTCATCAGTGATGTCATCAGTGATGTCACTGACCATGTCATGAGTGATGTAATATGTGACGTCATCAGCAGTGCATTACGGGCGCGAGTTATAGTTAGCTGAACTAACTATAACGGGGGAATTTCACGGGTTTTGTACGAGTGCAATGTCCAAGTAACTATAACTGTCCCTAAAACCTATGGTTTTTTCAGTGAATTTCAAAGGTTTTTAAATGCTAATTTGTAACTATAACGTGTCTGAAACCTATGGTTTTTTCAGTGAATTTCAAAGGTTTTTTAAATGCTAATTTGTAACTATAACGTGTCTGAAACCTATGGTTTTTTCAGTGAATTTCAAAGGTTTTTTAAATGCTAATTTCTAACTATAACGTGCCTGAAACCTACGGTTTTTTCAGTGAATTTCAAAGGTTTTGTAAATGACAATTTTTAAATGTATTAATTGTTATATTAATTTTTTTCATACTGATTTACTACATTTTTAGAAACAATTTTTTTTTACATATTTTATTTTTTAAATTACATTGTAATTACATTATACATTACATTACAAAAAATACTTTATCAGAATGAATTACTTTAGTTTAAATACTTTGCAGATAGGCAATAGACTTTTAAGTACAGTAGTTACAGTTGTTGCAATGGGCAACACATTTTCAAACACAATGCAACATTCAGCTCAATGTGAATTTCTAGTTAAATGCAATTAGTTACTTTATGGATTACTTTTGTAACCACAGGACTGGATCCTAGATTCAGTCCTGGTACATCTCCTGTAAACAGTTGAGTAAAAGCGTTTTGGTTACAGTCGTGATTTTTAAGGAATATTATTGTATTTTAAAAGTTGACACTTTGAAACTTTTTCTCATAGAATCACCAATGTTATCCTATGGAAGGAAATTCACTTAGCAGGTAAAAACTGTTATCGTTACTTTTTCTTACTCAGTGTTGGATCCTGGATCCAGCACTGGTGCATCTCCTGTAAACAGTTGAAAGAATGCGTTTAAGTCATACTGTCGATTTTTAAGGAATATTTGTAGTTTGTGAAAATCAACACTTTGAAACTTTTTGCTGAAAACCAGTCAATGTTAGCCTATGAAGGAAATTCAAGTTACCGGTAAGTACGGTTAAAATTACTTTTGAGGATCAGTACTGGGCTGAAACATGCAGCACTGAGGTCTCTCCTGATAACAGGTGAGTAAATCGGAATTCGTATTTCGGCTGATTTTAGAGGAATATTTTAAAGTTCCAAAACTCCACACTTAGAAGAATTTCCAAGTGAAACCAGTCAATGTTAGCCTATGGAAGGAAATTCAAGTTACTGGTAAGTACGGTTAAAATTACTTTTCAGGACCAGTACTGGGCTGAAAGATGCAGCACTGAGGTCTCTCCTGATAACAGGTGAGTAAATCAGAATTCGGATTTCGGCTGATTTTAGAGGAATATTTGTATGTTTCAAAAATCAACACTTAGAAGAATTTCCAAGTGAAACCAGTCAATGTTAGCCTATGAAGGAAATTCAAGTTACCGGTAAGTACGGTTAAAATTACTTTTCAGGATCAGTACTGGGCTGAAAGATGCAGCACTGAGGTCTCTCCTGATAACAGGTGAGTAAATCGGAATTCGTATTTCGGCTGATTTTAGAGGAATATTTTAAAGTTCCAAAACTCCACACTTAGAAGAATTTCCAAGTGAAACCAGTCAATGTTAGCCTATGAAGGAAATTCAAGTTACCGGTAAGTACGGTTAAAATTACTTTTCAGGATCAGTACTGGGCTGAAAGATGCAGCACTGAGGTCTCTCCTGATAACAGGTGAGTAAATCGGAATTCCTATTTCGGCTGATTTTAGAGGAATATTTGCACAATGGTGAAGGGAGGGGCGGGGCCTGAGGTGACATCTTTGCAAACGCGCCCCGTGGCGCGTTTTAAGTTGGGGGAATAAGTCCCCTTGAATCCTGAGGGTCCCTAGGGGCCAACTAGACCACCAGGAACCTCCAATATGCGCCAGGGGGCTGCGTTGCAGAGACGTGTAGAGAGGCCACACCCCTTTACACCTCACTGCAACGCAGCTCTGTGGCGCATTCTGGATGTACCTGTTGGGCTAGTTGGCCCCAGGACCCTCAGGATTGAAGGGGATTTAATTCCCCATCTTAAAACGCGCCACGGGGCCTGTTTGCACACATGTCACCTGAAGCCCCGCCCTCCCTTCACCACTGTGCAAACGCGCCCCGAGGCGCGTTTTAAGTTGGGGGATTAAGTCCCCTTGAATCCTGAGGGTCCCCGGAGTCCAACTAGCCCACCATATACCTCCAAAAGCGCCACAGAGCTGCGTTGCAGAGAGGTGTAAAAGGGCGTGGCCTCTGTACACCTCTCTGCAAGGCAGCCCCCTGGCGCATACTGGAGGTACCTGGTGGGCTATTTGCCCCCAGGGACCCCCAGTATTCAAGGGGAATTCGTTCCCCCTCTGCAAACGCGCCAGGGGGCGCGTTTGCAGAGTGGTGAAGGAAGGGGCGGGGCCTGCGGGCCCGATCGTTTTTTTTTTTTTGTTTGTTTTCTCCCTGAAGGGGGCTGTGTGGCCCCCTTCCTTTTTTCTTTTTTGGGCCCTGGGGACCCCATCCCCCAGGGCCTTACACCTTTTTTTAAATTACCTTTTAAAAAAAAAAAACGGGAAGGGGGCCGCGTGGCCCCCCTTCCCTGGGCCTGTATTGGCCCCGGGGACCCCATCCCCCAGGGCATGGCCTCTATATTTATTTTTTTGAGGGGGGCAGCGTGGCCCCCCTCCTCTGGCCATTTTAAGGCCCCGGGGACCCCATCTCCCGGGGCCGGCCTTTCCATTTTTTTTTTTTTTTAATTTTTCCTCTTTTTTGGGGAGGGGGCCGCGTGGCCCCCTCCCGGGCCACTACTTGCCCTGGGGACCCCATCCCCCGGGCTGGCCCTCTCCGTTGGGGACTGTGGGGGTCCCCAATCCCCCCACAGTCCCGCCGGCTCCCCACGTCCCTTGGGAGCCGGCATTGCTGTTCCACATGGGGAGCAGCTGACATGCTGCTCCCCATGTGGAAAAGCAATCGCTTTGGATATTGGAAGAGAGAGCAGGTTTCCCTGCTCTCTCTTCCAATATCCAAAGCAGTTTGCTATGGCAGGACGGGAGCCGCGAGGCTCCCGTCCCTGCCATAGCACACTACAGTGTCCCGGGGGTAGGCACCCCGGGACACTGCAGGAGCCGGCCCTGGGGGTGGTGGTCCCCAGGGCCATCAAGGGCTCCAGGAGGGGGCCGCGCGGCCCCCCTCCCATTCAGTACACAGCCCCGGGGAGGTGGTGGTCCCCGGGCTCTGGGGTCCGTAACGGACCCCCATATTAAAATGTTTAGTGCCCCGGGAGGTGGTGGTCCCGGGGTGTGTGGGGGCTGGAGCCCCCCACACAGGTTTAATAATGTATTTTAAAAAATCCCCGGGGAGGTGGTGGTCCCCGGGGCTGCGGGAGGGCTCAGAGCCCTCCCGCACCATTTTTAAAAAAGCCCAGGGGGTGGCGGTCCCTGGGGCTTGGGGGCCCTTTGAGGCCCCCCACACATTAAATTATCCCCCACCATGCCCCCGGACTTGGGCCACCCGGGGCCAATTAACATCGAAGCGCAGGAGACCGCGCTTCGATTTTTTTTCCGGCAGGATTCGCGCACCCTGAGCGCATCCTGCCGATTTTTAAAAAAAATATTTTTTTTTTTGCCCAGGGGGTCCTTGTGGGACCCCTGAGCAAACCTAGGGGGTCAGGGTGTTTCTACCCTGCCCCTTTGTGCGCTTTGCGCACTTGTTTCTGTCCCTCGGTTCTACCGAGGGACAAAATGGCTGCCAACATTTCCTGAATCGGAATGTTGACAGCCAGCTGACAGCCAATTAACATGCAGCTCGTGATCGGGAGGGTACGCGGACCCTACTCGTCCCTAGATATCACTAACTTTTTACTTTTCATTTTCTCAGCAACTACTGAACGGATTTACACCATTTAACAAAAAGGGTTCTTTCTGAACCAAGAACTACCTCTTTGCCAAATTTGGTGTAATTCCGTTCAGCAGTTCGGGCTGTAGCTGTGTCTAAAGTTTCCTATGGGAAAATGCATGGGGAAAACGCGTTTTGGGACCCCCCTTTTTTCTCGGCCCCCGCTTGACGTATCACCCCGAGACTTTCAGGGTAGGAGCGGACCGGAGCGCCCCACGAAGTTTGAAAATTTCGCGAAGATACGTCAACCGGCAAGAGAGTTATTTCAAATAGAATGTCGCGGATTTCCTATGGATAATATGTTGTAACTATAACTATCTACTGGCGACCGCCAGTATATATATATATATATATATATATATATATATATATATATATATATATATATATATATATATATACACACTTCAAGAAGGAGCACTCACAGGGTAGGTTGATGATTTATTTTTAATTAAAGTAGAATGCTTTTCAATTAAAATGACAACTGGCACACAAAATGTCACGATGTTTAAAAGTCACGGTATCACTCCTATTGGAGCATTTCACATAAAAAACAGTGTCAAACGACTGCAATCTTGCTCTGAATGTCTTTAAATTCAACCGACATGACAGCGTGCTGTTGCTCCATTTCATCCCATATAGCAACCCTGGTATCAGGCTGTATGTCTCCTTAAACCATCTCTCCTTTATAGGCGTGCAAATACATCAGGGCTGACACTTTCTCCAATGCTTCAAGGGGCTCTATGCATTTAGTCCTATCACTCTGTGATGCGTGCCACATACCCCTCGCTTGCCGCATATTAAGACCGTTTCCCTGCAGGTGCCAGTTTGAATAACTGGACAACAATGAGTTAAATAACTCAGCCGTAAGCACAGGAATCCATTCTGATGAGGGGGTTCAGGCACTTCCAATATTAATCATAGCACCCACTCCACCAATTAGTGGCGAACTCGCAGCGAGTGCTGCCAGTGATGTGAGAATGGAACTCACTGTAATATGCAAGCTTCAAGAAGCAGCACTCATGGGGTAGGTTGATAATTTCTTTATAATTAAAGTAGACACACCTACGGATAGAGTTCAATCTCTACACTATTCCATGTACACCATCCCAATACAGTGTTTCATATGTCTCAGTGTTCGCCACACTAACTATAACTTCTCCCTACTCACTGTAGGTGTAAGCCTTTGTGTGGCTAGCATATACGGCATACATTCCTTGGTCAATCTCATGGTGGCGGTGGAGTGATCCTTAAACTATACACAACGTTCCTACCCGGTCTCCTTACTCAGTGTAGGTGTAAGCCTTTGAGTGGCTAATGTATATGGCATACATTCCTTGGTCCATTTCATTGTGGCAGTGTACTGCAACCTAGTACTATATACAACATTCCTACCCATCTAGTGTTGAGTATTTGTACTGGTTACTTCTGCTTTCTACCACTGCTGGTCGAGTTCTCTCTTCCCTTCACTTCCATTCAGGCTAAATTTTCAGAGGTTCTCATCCATGTTCTATATCCCTTAACCTTTCCAGCTAAGTGCCTATACCTTCCTCCTTCTAATGGCTAAGTGCCCAAGTGAGTCCTACTCTCTATGTGGGGGCTGTCTGTTGTTGGTAGCGTATTGTTGTTGTTGCGTTCGATTCCTGGCTAAGTGCCTTGGTTGTTTGGTCACCACAATTTTTTGTTTCATGTATCCTATATATGCCTATCTACTGCTGACCTCCCACAGGGGAACCCTTAGTCATTACATCAACTCATATCTTTTAACAATGTTAAATCACCATCCACAGATATATACATGCTTAATAAGGCATTTGCATGATTCAGATGTGTATGGAGTTCTCCGTCCGTATTCAGGCCGAGTGGGACCTTAGTTTTTAATCTAAAGATCAAGCGTGATTCCAAGCATCTGAGTTTCAGGACTCTATGTCCTCCTCTCTTGTCTTTAGGCACACTAACTATTCCATAGTATTGCAGACTCTTCCAGTCCTGATCTGGATGTACTTCCAAATGTTTTGCCAGGGCATAATTATGGTCTTTGTTTACTATTACTCTGATATGTTCCAAGATGCGCTTTTTGAGTGGACATATCGTACTTCCCATGTACTTTAATCCACAAATGCACTCAATCACATTCATCACATAGTTGATTTCACAAGTAATTCTATAGCTAATAGCAACTTACTTTCCTTTATTTTTTATTTAGCAATGTTCGTGCTCATCTGATTAACATTCCTACCAAAGCAGTCTATGGATAATAGCAAACGTGAAGGTCATATCAGAGCATTTCCCAACCTTTCACTCGAGCAATATACATTCAGTTACTGCAGCAGATGATATCAGCACTGCTAAGCATCCGTGGAGTGAGATTGTAGATAGTTTTTGAGAGGCTGCCAAATGTCACAAGGGCGTGAGGTGGCGGATAGTAGTGTAGCGTAAATGTCGCTCATGGTGTCACAGTAAGTGAGATCTCGGATCCACGCTTGCAATGACGGCGTTTGCGTCCTGCCCAGTCCAGCGAAACCTGTCTCTTAGCTATCAGTAGAGCAATAGCGCTAAAACATCTTATGCTTCTCTTAAAAGGCTTAACATATCCTAATAGGGCTGTCAGCGGTTCAGGGGGTATAGTATGTTCTACCATGATAGATAGACGGCTAAACACATCTACCCAATATGCATTTACCAGTGTGCAAGTCCAAGCTAAATGAAAAAAATCCGCTTCAATAGTACCGTATCTTACACAGGCACCAGACAATGCGGGAATCATCTTGGCCATCAGTCTAGGAGTAACGTAAATTCTATGTAAATATTTAAAGTGTAGCAGCTTGTGCTTGTAGTTACTCGAGACATAACGCATCTGCGAGCAGCAGTAACGCCGCATGTCATCAGTTATGTTTATTTCCAAATTTTTCTCCCAAAATGTACGTACTTTGGTGCCCACATTCGGGCGAAGGGAGAGGGCCAGATGGTACATGCGGGAAACCAGGTGGGCACTGTCCGGTGAGGTTATGACAAGTGTAAGTGGTGGGAAATCGTCCGGTTCAGACGATTGATCAGGCAAAATCTTTAATAAGGAACTGCGGGTTCTGTGAAGCAAACATTTGTCCATGTGTGTATTGGCGCGTCGTGCAGCCAATTCCATAGTAGAACATGGCTTGGAATCATGGAACAGATCACCCAACTTCAAGAGTCTGTTTTTAACTAGCGCTTTCTTCGTGATTGTTTTTAAAGTAGGGGGTATTGCAGGGTTATCAGTCAGCAGTATATGTGGGGAGTATAGAAATGTGTGGTTTAAGTATTTTCACAATTTAGTCCATGCCCAACATGTAGTTAGGACAGTTTGAATTTCAGTGGGGACGCGGGGGAGACCCTGTGGTAACAATGTTGATAAGGCGTGTGGGTAAATCTGTGACCGGTCTGGTTTGAGATATTGCAATCTGGCAGCCGGATGGTACCAATAGTACGTAAAGTGAGTTTGGGTAATCAAATAGTAAAGATAAAAATCAGGGACACCGAAGCCACCTCGTTCAAATGGCATGGTTAGTGTGATCCAGTTCACTCTCGGTTGTTTACCTGCCCAAACTAGTCGAATTAGAAGTGAATGGAGTGTATTGAAAAAGGCCATTGTTAAAGATAAGGGGATATTTAAAAAAAGGTACAGGAAGCGCGGAAGTACTACCATCTTAATGATAGCAATTCTGCCTGCTTTGGAAAGCGGGAGTTTTGTCCACTTAAGGATTTGCGAGTCGAGTCGGTCTATCGCAGGCCCATAGTTCAACCGAATCACCTCTGTGGCATCCCAATGTAGATAAATCCCCAGGTATTTGGGAGGCTCAGTGCACCATCGCAGAGGGAACTCAAGATCGTAGGGATGGGTACCAGGGGTCAAGGCAAATATTTCAGATTTTGTCCAGTTGATGACCAGACCTGAATGCACTCCGAAACGGACTACCTCCCGCAAAAGAGGGGGCACATTTTCCTCGGGCCGGCGCACAAAGAGCATAACATCGTCTGCGTAAAAAGATGCAATGAGAGGGCCTGTATGGAGTTGTAACCCGCGGTGTAAATGGCGTTCCTGAATGTGGCGGGCAAGTGGATCCATAGCAATTATGAATAGTAGTGGTGAGAGCGGACATCCCTGCCTGGTGCCCCGAGTCAAAACAAACTGCTGTGTAATCAGTCCATTAATTTTAAGTCGAGCAACGGGAGAAGAGTATAATAAACAAACTAATTTAAAAAAACCTATAGGAATCCCCAGCTTTTGCATAACCGCGTTTAAAAAAGGCCATTCTAAAGAATCAAAGGCCTTTTCGGCATCTAGCATCACTGCGACTGCCGGCAGGGTGGGCTCCATTTGGTTTATTACCGAAAAAATTGTGCGTAGGTTGAGTGTCGTTGATCGTCCCGGTATAAAACCAGCCTGAAAAGGGCACAGTGAGGTGTCAACGAGCAGCGCTAATTGAGTGGCCAGTATTTTAGCAAGGATTTTGTAGTCGTGATTTAACAGCGAGAGAGGTCTGTAGGACTGGCATTTCTGAGGGGACTTACCAGGTTTGAGCAGTAAGGTGATAATTGCCTCCTGCATTGTCTGTGAGAGGGTACCAGTCTGTAATGATTTGTCATATACTTCCAGGAGGCGGGGAGCTAATTCTTGCTGATAGGCTTTATAAAAATCTCCGGTAAGCCCATCAGATCCCGGAGCGCGGCTGCTGGCTAGATCTTTTATAGCTTGTTTAATTTCGTCGACGTCAATTGGGGAAGCTAAGAATTCTCGCTGCCCATCCTCAAGCCATATCATGGCTATTTCTTGAAGATATGCATCAAGGGCCTGTCCAGTGGGCGGGCATCTCATCTGATACAATTTGGTATAGTAGTCAAGAAAAACTTGTGTGATATCCGTCCCTGTCGTCACTGGCCGGTCAGTATCCACGTCTAGCTGTGTGATAAATGTATACTGGTATTGTAGTCTAAGGAGGCGTGCGAGTGTTCTGCTGAGTCTCTCTCACTCACCGTACGTCCGTGCTCTGTCATACTTGCCTAAAAATTTTACTTCCCGGACCGCAGCGTCTGTAAATTCAGCCATCAAAGCTGAACGGTCGTGTAAAAGCGTCATGGATAGGGTGGTTTGCACGAGGATATCTATGTCTTTCAGTTTCTGCTCAATGTTTGTCAATTCAGTCCGAATAGAACACAAGACTCCAGCGTGTTTGGAGATACAAACACCGCGGTTAAATGCCTTAAAGGCGTCCCAAAGTGTGAGTTGAGACTCGACCGAGCCCTCATTCAGCTCAAAGAATTCGGTTATAGCGTCACCGATTTCACTATGGAACACTGAGTCCAAAAGCGCATTCGCGGGGAATCTCCACAGAGGGCGTTGCTTAGGAATAGATGGAAAAGCGACTTCCAATATCACCAGGGAGTGATCTGATATGGCACGAGGGAAGTATTCTACGCTACGCACTTCTGTCAATAGCTGTGGTGTTAAATACCAATGGTCTATGCGTGACTAGGTGCCATGAGGGGCTGAATAGAAAGAGTAATTACGAACTCCCGGGTGATTAACACATCAAGGGTCCGCTAGCAGTGATGATCGCAGAAGTGTGAGGAGGTCTTTAGTGGCCTGAGGCTTAGTGACTCGGCCCGGTCCAGTAGTATCAGTGGTAGGGTCTAATGTAAGGTTAAAATCTCCCCCCATCAGTATAGTGTCTGAGCCAAAATGGTCCATATGTGATGAAATTGTGGTAAAGAAATTGGGTGTGTCGACATTGGGAGCGTAGACATTGACCAACAATATGGGCTGCCAGCCAATAAACCCTTGAACTAGCAAAAATCTACTGTCTGGGTCTGATATAACCGACACAGTGCAAAAGGGGAGAGAGCGGTGCACGAGTATACACACTCCACGTGAGTACATACTATAGCAGGAAAAGAAACTAAGTTGCCCCCCGGACGCTGCAAAGCCATGAGTCGGGAGGGGCGCTTAGTGCGTCGCCTGAAGGAACGCTATCTGTATGGAGTGGCGTGTCAAATATGCCAACACTTGTCTGCTCTTTTTTGGGCATGAAAGCCCTCTAACATTCCAGGACAGACATTTAACATGTAGATCAGTGATAGTGGGTCTATTCATGGTCGCATCAGCACCAATGTTTGGCTATGAATGAGAGTAACAAAAGGCTAAAGCGTAGCATGTTGCACTTGATAGTATGCTCCAAAAAACAAAACTGCTAAACCATAACCAAAGATAAACATCCCACTGTAACCCCCCCCCACCCCCATCGGATACTCAAATATACGGCACCCATTGAATGCCAAGAAGAAAGTGAGAGACAATAGGAAGAGAAGAAGAAGAGGGGGAGAAGAAAAAGAGGAGGAAATAGAGACATAGGGAAATTTCCTGGGGGAAGTAGCAACACTCCATTGGATCCGTCACGTGTAGAAATAGTCACTGTTCGGTCGACAGCCACTCAGCCAGCACTAGCTTACAGTTCAATGCCATTGTACACAGGAGAGAATAAGGCAAGGACGGAATATACATAGTCTAGGTGTCAAAGAGCTGCGGATCGCTGCAGCCAAACCATACGACTCCGTCACGATAAAAGAGATAGAACAAGGGATGTACAGCGTTTCATGTCATATCATATCCATGAGCTTCAAAAACCTAATAAAACAAAGGGAGAAGAGGGGGAAAGGTGTCAGGCTGCTGAGTGGCGTCAGTCCTCCTTGTCTAGTCGCTGCATCGACTGTTGGTGATTTTTCCAGAATATGGCCGCAGAGTCCGGTGTGTCGAAGATCTGTGACTTGTTCCCAATCTGCACCCGGAGCCTGGCAGGATATAACATCGCGTAGCGTATGTTGGCTTTTTGTAATGAGCGTTTCACATCCGCGTATTTTCGGCGGGCATCCTGTACCATGGGTGTGAAATCAGGGAACAGGGAGATGTTGGAGCCTTGATAAGTAAGTGAACTGCATTCCCTGGACAGTCGAAGTGCTGTGTCCCGATCATTGTAATTGAGCAGCTTGGCAATAATAATCCGGGGGGTCGCTCCCGGGGGTGGCGGTGGACCCAGAGATCTATGAGCTTGTTCTACAGCAAACGTAGTCGAGAAGGCTTCCCTGCCAAAAAGATCAGTTAGAATGGCTTCGATGAATTTGGTCATGGGGCCGTTGTTGGTGGATTCTGCAATCCCTGCAACCCGCAGGTTATTTCTGCGCGAGCGCGCTTCTAAATCCTCCGCCTTCATCGCCAGTTGTTTAAGGAGGTCTTCTGATCTGTCCAATCTTTTCTGGATAGAGGGATGACCATCCTCGACATCCGATATTCTCTGCTCAACTTTGTCTAATCGGGTATCATGTCCATCTAAACGTCCGTTGATATCATCCAGGCGAGTAGTCAGTGTGTCAAGCCGTGAATCTATGGATTGGAATCCCGCCCTGAGCTCTGCTAAAAAGGCTGCCGCTCCATCTAATGAAGACTGTTCCGGGCCAGGGGCCCCGTCTACTTAATCGGGCCGAGGGGTCTTGCCCCCATCAAAGTTCAATTGTTTCTGTTTCGGGTCGGTGCGGCCCTTCGTTGCACGCAGTGGAGGTCAAGGCACAGCTATTTCTATAAGGATAGCCAGGGGTTCGCCAGGGCAGGAGGGCAGGGTCAGTTGGTGTCAGCTCGCATTCCAAAGATCAAATCCAGCGCAGTCTGCTGAATGGGGGCAGTGAAATCAGAGTGGTTATGTACCGGTCTGATAACTAGAACTGCACGCCCAGCCAATCGGATATAAGGTCTATCCTGGGACAACGATGCCCTGGTTCAATATGGCAGCCAAAAACTAGAAGTGAATAGGGTGAACTAGACAAGGAGGATGCAAGCGAGTATCATCAGCAGCAGGTGATGCCCCATCTCTCGAGCGGTGCGAGGCGCAGCGGGCAGCTCACATCTGAGCGTTAGGGAAAGGCACCTCGATGTAGCTCAACGTCACACTAGCGGTATGCACGCTGGGCAGGTCCCGGAGATGATCGCGGTGTATCACAGTGCAGATCAGTGTGGGACAAGAGCTGTGTGTATTTGCTCGTCCGTCGGCAGTAGTATGAAATGAGATTACAGGATAGCATGGGTGACCCTTTGACCGTCCCGTGCTTTAGTAAGAGCATCATACTACTGTATGAGACAGCTGATAGCCACCGCTAGGATAAGGGGTGCGTCAACACGCTCCAGCAGTAGCACCACATGAGATTACAGGACTACATGGGTGGTAGCTACCGATTAACCTAAGGAGCGCCCCCACTGTAAGCTGAATGTCATATTTGGGAGTAAATGAGTACTAAGCAGCTCCTTAGCAGGTACCATCAAATTTGTAAGAAAGACCTTTTTGGGGGTGAGAACAGAGTGATATCACCTTTGCATACGGCTAGCACTAAACTTTAATCCTTGAATGATGGCCTCCATACAGACCATTATCCAAAACATGAGTTACATTACTGAACTTTATATGAGTAACGGTTAGTGGTGGCAATGAAGAGACCATGACAACGGGGTTTTTTCATCATGACACTAAGGGATCAATGCTTATTGAATGAAAATGTTACCTTATTATTATTTTTTGTTCCCCTGTTAGCTTCACATATAAGCAATGTCTTATGCGTGACCTACCGGGTACTGTTGAAGCCTGGTTAGTCTACAGAAATGGGTGAGTCCAGATGGATACACCACTGTTGATGCACCAATGTGCCATAAGGGCTATAGTTCACACTAGCTCACTGTGGGCACTCACTATCTGCCACTGCTCAATTGTTTTAATTGTTTTTAATGGTTGCAAGAGTCCTCAATGCAATTGCATTTTTTGTTTCACCACTATAGATATGAAGTCAGAGTCACAAGGGAATATAGATTGCACATTTAAGTGTACCACACTGAATTGAATGATGTAATGCTTTGTTTTTCCACACAGGTAGTTCCAGGTCAAACAGGTACACTATAAGATAGACAGTTGGTTGATTTGATTCCATGTCACTACTCTTTTAAGTGTAGATAGTTTCACTATTTTGGTCCTGAAGAATCGCAGGTAGAGTTTACTTCAAGCGAGAAACATGTTGACCTTCAATTATCAATAGGTACGCTCAACCCCAAGACATTTTACTTAGGAGAGCACCTCATTGGTTGTTTTTACCTAGGGTAGGAGACCCGAGAATAAAGTTTGGCTGTTCTGGTACTCCCAGCCCTATTTTAAATCACTTTCCCAAAAACTCTCACATCTACACACTTCTGGCCCCACACCCCCACTTCACCCTACGGCTTTTGGATAAAAGATCTCCGATAAAGTGCCCCTATTATAGGGAGCCCGTTGAGTATTGCACCGCCGACTCGACGAGGAGCAGCCCAGATGATGAAGCATGACACCCGAAAGGGTGTGTGAGGGCATTAAAATCCAAGATATGGATTTCCAACTTTGAACCACTCCGGGTCAAGTTGGTTATTGTTCCCCCTGATTTTGACTTTTTATTACTAAGGAACAGCATAATCACCGTGTTCATTATTTCCGCAGCGCCACATTCAAATCGGCCGAACCAGGCCCCCACCGTCTCCCGAGTCAGGGATCAGGCCGTCTCTACTGCCGCTACCGCTCGCCACAGCTCCCGACTTCAATAGGATAATGGCGTCAATCAGGCTCTGAGAAATTCAGGTCCTTGTTCATGCGCCGAAGCTCTGCAGCGCGACGCGCTCGAACCGGGGGCACTCCGTAGGTCCGCACGAACCGAGCCCGGCCCTTAGGCTCACCCGAGTCCCCTGTCGACTCAGGCTTGCAGCGGTCAGATCGTCGGGTTGCCAGCACCTCTGGATTTCGCTCTTGGTGTCGAAATCTTCCTTGCTGCTTCAGCTGTTAGTTCCCGGTGCCGGTGGTCAGTTTAAACGCCGATCTTAGCCGGCTGGTGGCATGTTTAGCGTGGCGGCTCCGGAGCTTTCGAGTTAGGCTGCCATTTTGGTCGCCGGCTTGGCCACGCCCCCCAACTTACTTTCCTTTATGATCCTGAAATTGCTTCGTATTCTTTCCAATTTGACATGCTTTACACTTTTCAACCTAGTGAAGCCATTCTTTTGTTTATCCAGCCATGTTTTTGGTTTCATTATGGTGAAGTGACTCCTCACTAGCTTGTCTTTTATCAATGGCACTTTCTTGTACGTTAAATTGGGTCGTTCTGCTACTTTATGGCCAATGTCGGGATCCTTACTTAGCAGATTCCAGTATTTACTTAGAATGCTGTAAATTTGCTTATTCTGCTTGATAAATGTAAGAATCACCCTAATGTTTTCATCTCTGCTTCCCATATTTGTTTCCTGCCCTTTACTCACCAATGTTTGTATGTGAGTTATTGTTTTAGTATGTTCCTTTCCTCTTTCATGTACCTGATTGGATATCCCCTTTTCCGGATTCTGTGTTCAGTTGTTTTGAATTGCTCCTCCATCTCCTTTTCATTGGAGCAATTCCATCTGATCCTTATGAACTCCCCATGCGGAATATTTTTCGTTAGGGATTTGGGATGGAAGCTTGATCTGTGTAGGATACTGTTAGTGGCCGTAGGCTTACGGTACAAGGTCATTTGTATAGAGCTCTCTTCGATATATACTTTAAGATTCAGGAATTCCACTTCTTCAGTGCTCACATTGCAGGTGAACCGCAACCCCTATGCATTGTTATTTAGTATATCAAAATACGTGTAGAATTTAGATTTGGTTCTATTCCAGATGATGAAGAGATCATCGATGAATCTCAACCACAGTTCAATTTCTCAGTGTAGGTCTCATTCTCCTCTATCCAAGCTATATTCTTCTCCCACCAACTCATGGTCAGGTTGACGCAGTTTTTAGAGAAGGAGACTCCCATCGCTGTCACTTGAATGTGCGTGTACTGCTGGTGGTTGAAAAGAAACACATTATTCTGGAAGCACATGTCGATCATGCTGAGCAACATCTCTGAGTTTTTCAATTCTTTGATATTTATCTGTTTAAGAAAGTACTCAGTTGCTTTCAATTCTTAAATTATGATTGATCGACGTATATAAAGATGCCCTGTCAATTGTTACTAACAGGTACCCTTCTTGCCAGCATGTGTTTGCTAGAATCCTAAGGAAATCCCCTGTGTCCTTTATATATGAACTCAAGGTTGATTCTGTGGGGTACAGGAAGTAGTCCACATATGCTGAGATGTTCTCATACAGTGCACTACACCTAGGTATTATTGGTCTTCCCGGTGGTTTGTTGAGAGTTGTATTCACTTACGACAAGAAATAGATTGTGGGGACAGTAGTGCTGTCATTGATAAGAAAAAGCAATTCAACATCACTCAGCATGGCATCGTTGTACCATATCTTTAGTTTCTTATTCAGATCTATTGTTAGATCATTGATAGGATTTTGCTCCAGTTTCTTGTAATTAGTGGTGTCATTAAGTTGGCGATATGCTTCTTCCAAGTAACCCTGTTTATTTAGGATGACCATGTTCTCGCCCTTTTCTGCTGGTCTGATTTCCAGTGTATTATTCATCAATAGTTGTAAGGCATCCCATTCTTTTTTTGTTAAATTCTCCTTCTTGTTCATGTGTTTAACATTTTACATTTTGTCCAAATCAGTGATCACCAACTCATAGAATGTATCTATCTTATTTTCTGGAGTTAAGGCTGGACAGAAATTAGGTTTTGCTTTGATATTTGTCTGTACATGGTTGTCTGTTTCAATTCCCAGTTGGTCCAGTATCTGTGTTTCAGTTAGCGCTTCATCCTGTAAGTTGTACATCAGGTCAAACACCGTTTTTATATCAGGTTTTTATTTAATTGTTAGACCAGTCTCTTGGCCTTGTTGCCCTGATATCAGTTTCCCTTTTACCTCAATCTTTGCAAAATATTTGGGCAACTTCACCTTGTGCACAAACTTATAAATGTCAGTTTTGGTTTCAACAAATTCAAAATGTTTTTCAGGGCAGATTGTGAGCCCTTTGTTCAGGAGTTTTTCCTCTTCCTCCTTCAGATGATATTCAGCGAGGTTAAATACCAAGTTCTCTTCTTCACTCTCTGTTTCCATTGTTTTTCTTCTGTCTGTGGCATATTTGATCATTTCTTTTTTCTTTCAGCCCCTCTTCTGGTTTTCCGGCGTTTGATTGGCCTTCTGGGTGGCCTCTCCCATTGTCCTGCCTCTTCCTCTTGCTCTCCCTCTACTCCTCGGTGTTCTTTGGTCTTTATACATAAGTCTAGTTTGGTCTAAAAAGAGGTCTTAGTGGGTATTTTGGAAGTTCCTTCATTGACTTCAGTGTCAGATTCACAGTGTCATCCGGCGATTGACTGATTGTTACTATTCCTGTAGGGAACTTCTTTTTAAGTACGTCGAACCTCTTGGCAAATGTGAATATTATCATTCCATTTGTGTAGTCTTGTTCATCCCTTAAAAACGTTCTTTTCTTTCTTTCTTCTACTTCTGCTTCATGTTTGTCCAGTTTTATTTCCATATTCATTCTTAGTTTCTTGCTTTCATCTACCTGTTTGATAGATTGGATTTGTGTCTCAATCTCTTTAATTCATTCGTGAATTTCATCAATGTCCTTTTTTGCATAGTTTATTATAATGCAAATCATGATCTTGGAGCATTGCATGCTGTTTACGCCCCATTTCTTCAACATATCTGGTTTGGTGTCCAGGTAGTTGGGTAGGGCAAAGATTCTAAGTCCTCTTGGTACTCTGTCTACTTCAACATATTTTTCCAAAGTTATTACATCCCAATTCTTTGTTATTTCTTTCTTTACGAGTTTATCCAATTGGATACATAGTTCCTTGATTGAGCAATCTCCCTGCATTGTTTTAGAACCGACATCTGTTTTTCCTTGATTGTTCTCGCTGCTTTTTTTTTACTAACACTTCTGCTTTCTGTAACCTTTTCGCTGGCCTTGCTTCCATGTTTTTCCTGCCTGGAGTGCTACTCCTCCATTCAGGTTCAGCTTAGTAAACAAGTTCCCCTTGCCTAGGCTCACAGTGGCGGCAATTGTTAGTCTCAGCTTCGTAACAATGGCGCAACAGTGTTGCTAAGGATTCTCAGTCAAAGTGCCTAAGCCTGTACTTGCTCATGCTAGACTGTAACAATACTGTATCCTTTTATTTATTTTGAACCCAATGCCGAGCTCCTTACCTCAGGGAGATTTATGTCTAGGAGACGTCTTCCGACCCCGCTCTTTCGGGGCTCAGCCTCACTCCTCGTGAGGTGCCTTGCAGGTACATTTTGGTGTGTGTGCAAGTTCCCAGCCATTTATTTCAACTCGAGTTGCTATTACTCCACTAATCACGGGTGATTTTGCAAAGAGTGTGTCATCCCCAACAAGCACACATTGCTCTTACTGCTGCTTCCTCTGCATCCGCTGCTCAGTATGGGGTGCCGCCTGATACCGGTATATATAGATCCACCAAAAAAAACTTTATAGTTAAGTGTGCTAAGAAGTTCTTCGCTAATGTTAAAAACATCCTAGTAATTTACTGAAAAAACAAAGGTTAAAGTGATGTTATAGTTACATGTGGAAAATAACTCTGAAATTCACCAGTTATAGTTTACAGATGTAACTATAAATAACACTCCCACCATGCACTGTTTGTGACCCAACATATTACATCACTCATGACATGTTGAATGACATCATTGATGACATCTAAAATGACACAACAGATGACATCAGTGATAACATAATAGTCATAAATAGCATAGGATTAGTGAGTGTACATGTGTGGGTCGATAGCATGCAAATTGTGTAAGCCTTGGAGGCAAGTGTATGTGTCAACCTCTTGATCTAAAATTGCAGTTCATGTGAAGTGTTTAATAGGGTAATCCCTTTAATGTGAATAGAAAATTGTCCACATGTGTAGAGTGTTGAATTACTTCAAAATCCAAAACACCTATAGGACGGTGTCACAATGGTTCTGTGAGGCCTTCAGTTATGCCATCATTGATGTAATTTGAGATGTCAATAGAGATGTCATCAATTATGCCATTTTACATGTCAGGGGTGATGTATTATGTGAGGTCATGAGCAGTGCATGGTGGCGGTGCATGTTAACCAAACAAATGCTGCTTTTACATACAAAAGTAGTTAGACAAACTTATGTGATGGCAAGTGCACTATTTGATTTTTTTCTGTTTTGCCTCCTGGCATATTCAACAGGTGAGCTTGTGGGGCACAGGACGGGTGGTCGGGGGGTAGGACAAAAAGTGCTGGGGCACAGGCTTCATCTGGCCCCCTTCTGGGACAGCAGTGCAGTTTGGCCTGTGGAGATGTTTCTTATGCATGACAATGCAATGCAAATGAGGTGAACATCTACACACCACAAAACCATAAAATTGTGTGTTTTCACAAACATTTGAAATATCTTTCCTACACTTATCAACACATCTATAGATATGCCTAAATAACCCTGGGGTCAGAGGTTCAGTGAGTTTGGGAACTCGCACCTAAAGTCCTCATTTTCAGGTGTTGTAAGAGAAGGAAAGACTTTTCATGAAAAAAATAATTTTTTAAAAAGTACAAACGGAAATGGGAGAAAATGTATTTTAAAAATATGTCTAATTTGTTTTCACTACACATGTAGATTCTCTGCAAGGTAGTTACTTCGCACACAGGGTTAGAAAAACTGAGGTCCATCAGAATTTATAGATTGTAAGTCCACTTAAGTTTCATGACTGCTAGGCAACTTACATGTAAGCCAGGGAATTATGTGAATCAAACAGCCTTAAATAACACACAAACGTTGAAAGATTTGTGAGTTCTTTGTGAATCGCAAGCGTGCTGTGGCAGAGTTCCTTTTTATATGCATATATATTTTTTAGATCTCATGAGCAATAATAAGGCCACTTTGTGAATGAGAGGTCTGTACATACTTATGATGAGCACAATTGGCCTTTCCTTCATAAACATCGTGTCATTATCTGTCACCAGGCGATCACTTACAGAGGCATGTTTGTACTATAAGCCCTATGAGGACCAATTGAAACAGAGTGACAGCTGTCACCACAGAAGTTGATCAAAGAGCTACATGAGTGTAATAGCTTTTGCTTACTGGAATATTCAACGTATAAAGATATGTGTGAGCCAACACATAGGGCGTGAGGGAGAGGGGTTGGGCTGCGGAACCATGCGTGGAGGATGGGGGGGGGGAGGGTGACCCACAGAGACCTCAGCACAATGTGGCTGATTGTGAATCCAGACTACTATCCAGAGTGAGATCAAGGTGGCAAGAGGAATGGTTTCCTGATATCCCAAAGAGTCAGAGAAGCAGTCCCATCTTCACAAGCGTAGCAACTTAACACACTGTTATTCAGGTATGAGTTGGTTAAAGCATGATACTAATGCACTCTCAGATATGCACAACACTACTTTCATTCTGTTTCTGTAGCAGAGCAGGAGACGTCAATTTAGACTGACATTTTAATTTGTAGGGCTTATTTTAAATGTTTATTGCATTTTTTGGCGTTGAATAGGAATTCTTATGCAATTAGAAACACCATGAGTGGCAATGGACATTTTAATGTAGTGTCATTGTAATAGAAAGGCAAGAACTTGAATCCAACTTCAACATATTCAACATCTTTACAAGCCCTTAAATGAAAATCACTACGCACTTATCTATTATTATTTTACCTAACAAGGCACCGTGGTAATTAACTTGATTTATTAACTGTATCACAGAAAAATTCAGTACTGCTAGATGATTTTCAGCATTTTAGAGTCTCCTTCTAGGCTACGTAGATAATACCTTGTGTCTATAAAGTTCATAACGGCTATAGCGCCATAGGGTTTACACTTGTGGGTTATGTTGCTGGAATTTTAGAGGAATATTTTTCAACTGGGTCTTAGTTTAATTTAAGCAGTGCAGAACATTGCTTTTGCAAAGGTACTTAAACTTTACTCCCATTGTGGATGGAGTTCAGGAAAGAGCTGAAGATGCATCTCTGCAAGGAGAATTACATGGACAACCGATAAGGGCTGCTGCACAAAGGCACAATCCAGACACACCTCCCTGTCACTTCCTTAATACTGTACAATTGTCCCCATGTGTTCCTTGATATACAGAGTTCATTGCTCCTCAGCCATGTTTACAGTATATGAGTACCAATACATGCATACTTACATGTTAAGGTGCTAATCTTGAACTTTCAGACTTAGGCCTTGAATACGAGTTTGGTGGTAAAACCCACCAAGCATGCATATAGGGTTAATTCCGATTCCACTGCGATCGGTAAATAACACATGTTAAATAACACTGATTATGAGTTTTTTCCCGTGTACAGCGGAATCGTTATTTACCACATGTGGTAAATATCGAATGTGTGTTATTGGGCGCATGTGGTAAATACAGCCGTAGAGAAATAGCACATACACAATACATCAGGAGGTGTCCATAGTCAAACACTGGAAGCGCCTGCAGTGAGAAAACAAATTCCTAGAGAACAGAAACAGCCAGGGTAAGACACAAAGCGACCGACACACACCCCAAAAGTATGCCAACAACTTCTTTCTGTGAGTGTGGACAAAGTACTTTGAAACAGGGCAAATAGAATCCAAAGCCATCCTCTGATATCACTCACACATCTCAAGACAAAACCTGCCAGACTTTTCCATCATGGACCCAGGCATGGAAAAGAAGTACATGCTTACGGATCTGGAGCTAGAGGTCCTGGCCAAGGAGGTAGTAAGACACCATGACCATCTAAGGTGTCATCTGATTATGAAGATCCCACCAAAAACAAACAAAAGCATGCATGTGGAAAACAATAATGGACAAAATCAGTACTGAATCATTATATCCACATGATGTTGAGAACATTATAAGCATGTTCCAATCCTTGAAATTCTCAGTACTTAAGGGAAGTCGAAGGAATCCAAGATAAGAGACATTAGAGTTGTAGTGGATGTGCATGAAGTTGTTTAAAAGTTGACTTGGCTGAGAATCATGATCACTGTGTAGCATGGCTGATGTAATTTGTTACACGTATTCACATGATACATGTATGTGATGTTATAGGGGGTAACAACTCTCTAATGGTACTGCTGGCATATATTGAGATTGGACTACAACAATCATAATTAATTTTGATCTTGATAATGACGGGTTGATTTGTCTGCCCAGTATCTTTAATGTGACGTGTTACCACAGTATTACTAAAGTTTCCTCTCATCAGGATATGAGATTGTGGTTTTGTACCGGTCACATAACACAGCAGTTCAGTATACACAGATCCAAATCAAACAGAATTTGTATATAAACAGTCTGCCTCATTTGATCATTTCAGCACACTTGTTCTGGTCTATGTGAGGTCACCAGGTGTACATGTGTGCAGTCAATTGACCCTAGGATGTCAGGAAGTACTGCTTTAGCATAGATGTTTGCTTTACTGGAATTAGCTCTTTGGGTGTCCAAGGAGAACTGTATGCTGCTCAGTCACTTTATGCAAAGCATCCATCACTTAGCAGAGTATTTTTCTAAAGATTAAGTGAGAAATACAATGCACTAATGTCTGCTGTGTGGTGGCTATTGCAAAGAATTCTAGCTCTGCAAGCATTAACAGGAAGGGAGGATGGCAGTGGATCCCAACGTTGGGCTCCAGGGTATCCATAATGATGAAAATATGTTTTGTACAATGCCCATATTGAGCCTGTGTATCCTCAGGTTCTCAAGCAGACTCATATTTATTATTCTAGCCTTACTCAGTTAGTCCTGGCTCTCATCCTGCATTGCTGCGCCTTTTGCGGTCATTGATTGTTGGCCTGGTTTCCATCCTCATGCTGCATGGTTTGTTGTAGTAGAACATGGATCGGCATAGCATGACATAGTGGCTTATCAGGACTGCGTCCATGGAAGTGTGAAGCAGAATGGAAGTGTGAGCGGCTGCATTCAACCTGTGACAGCTTCACATGCCCCTGGCTGTTTATGTTGGTCTGACCCTGTGTGCAGGTGTGTGTGTGTGTGATGTTATTTTTTTCAGCTCTAACATTTGTCTGTACTGTGTTTTTTGCATTTATGTTGGTGTTAGACTTGGCATCTTTTGGCGTGTTTCCCCTGAGTTTTTGCTTTCTGACCTCCCGGTTTTGACTCGGTTTGTGTTGGCTTAGTGTTTCTGCACACTTTTCTCACTGCTGATCAGTGGTAAAGTGCAAGTGCTCCTGTGGTAAAATGTGTTATGGATTGGTGTTTCCATGTACTAGTGGGCCTGCAGCACTGATTGTGCCACCCACGTGAGTAGCCCTGAAAAGGTAACTCAGACCTGCCATTGCAGAGTCTGCGCGCAGTCTGGTACTGCCATGTCGACTTGGCAAGTGCATCCACTTGCCAGGCCCCAACCTTCCCTTTTCTTACATGTCAGCCACCCCTAAGGTAGGCCCAAGGTACCCCTGTGGGCAGGGTGCAGTGTATGTCAAAGGTAGGACATGCCCTGGTGTGTGTGGCATGTCCTGATAGTGAATTACTGCCAATTTCGTTTTTCACTATTGCAAGGCTACCTGTTCCCCATAGGACAGAATGGGAAGTATGTTTATAACATCTTATAAACATAACTGGCCCTGGGAACTAGGTAAGAAAATAAAGTTTAGTATGCCTGAACTCAGAATCTAAAGATGCATCTTTTAGTGAAGGTGATTTTTACATTCTGTGTTTGAAAATACCACTTTGAGAAAGTAGGTATTTTCTTGCTCAGTCATCCTGTGTGCCTCTGTTGGAATGTGGATTGCCTGTCTGGGTTTTGGATGACAGAAGGCTGGGGAGCAGGAGTGGCTCCAGATAGTCTAGGTGATGCAGGAAAGGGCTGAATAGACCTGGGCTGCAACGGGGGAAGTGGGAGGAGATTTCCTTGCACCTCAAAGGGCCTGGTCTGCCTCTGACAATGCCGTCTCCACCTCCTGCCAGGAAGTCATACCAGAGAAGGCAGAACTGGTTCTGGCTGGGCACAGACACTCTCTGCCTAAAGGATCAAAGAATTTGGGATATAAATATTGGGGCCCAGACCACTGAACTTTAGAACTCTTTTGGATCAAGAAGACTGCCAAGAAGAAGAGCCGGAGAAGCTATGTGGAGGAACTACCACTTTGCTGTGTGCTTTGCTGTGTTGGCCTGCAGTGGCTGCTTCTGTCTTGGGCAGTGAAAGGACTGGACTGAACTTTCTGCAATCTACTTTGTGAGTCTCTCCAAGGGCTGGAGGTAGAGTCTGACCCCTGTTCAAGAAGTCTCAGGAACAGCAAAGACTTCAAGCTCTTCTGCCCTCAGCACTGGGGACTGTGTGTTTTGTGCTGCAACAGAAGAAAAACAACTCGACGACGACGACGACACCGCTGCCGACTCCGTGTCCCGAAGGCACCGCAGAGGGCACCGCCGCAACGCCGCACCGCGACCCTGGTCTCACCGACGACGCCTGCTGACACCGCCACCGAGCCGCTGCTCGCACCGCGACCTGTGGGCACCGCACTCCGCACCACTTCGCTTCACGACTAAGCCTTGGCACCGCAGAGGGCACCGCTGCAACGCCGCACCGCGACCCTGGTCTCACCGACGACGTTTGCTGACGCCGCCACCGAGCCGCTGCTCGCCGCCGCGACCTGTGAGCACCGCACTCCGCACCACCTCGCTTCACAACGACGCCTTGGTGTCCCCGATGACGCTGCTCCACGCCGAAATCTACGCCGCTGCTTGCACCGTGGTTCGAAGCCACCGCTCGTAAAGTTACACGATGCACCGCCCTCATCCCGCACCGCAGCCTTGGCCTAGCGACTCCGGCGCCATCGACTCCAGTTCGTCAGCCGACGACAGCGCTTCAGCAATGACGACACCGCTGCTTGCACCGTGTTAGACTTGGCATCTTTTGGCGTGTTTCCCCTGACTTTTTGCTTTCTGACCTCCCGGTTGTGACTCTGTTTTTGCTGGTGTAATGATTCTGCGCACTTTCCTCACTGCTGTCCAGTGGGAAAGTGCAAGTGCTCCAGTATAAAATGTGTTACGGATTGGCGTTTCCATGATTGGCCTATTTGGTTTATGTGTCAGTCCCTTGTAAAGTGCACTGCGAGTGCCAGGGCCTATAGACCAAATGCTGTTGGTGGGCTGCAGCACTGGATTGTGACACCCACGCAAACAGCCCGTAAAGTGTAACTCGGGCCTGCCATTGCAGAGCCTGTGCGCAGCCTGGGGCTGCCATGTCGACTTGGCATGTACGCACACTTGCAAGTCCCTAAACCTTCCCTTTTCTACATGTTAGTCACCCCTAAGGTAGGCCCAAGGTACCCCTGTGGGCAGGGTGCGTTGTATGCGAAAGGTAGGACATGCCCTGGTGTGTGTGGCATGTCCTGATAGTGAATTACAGCCTAGTTCGTTTTTCACTATTGCAAGGCTACCTGTTCCCCATAGGCCAGAATGGGCAGTTTGGATTATTACAGCTTATAATCCTAACTGACCCCGGGAACATGGTAGAAATTCGAGTTTAGTATGCCTGGACTCAGAATGATAAAATGCATCTTTTAGTGAAGTTGGTTTTAACATTCTGTGTTTGAAAATACCACTTTTAGAAAGTGGGTATTTTCTTGTCTAACCATCCAAGCCTGCCTCTGCGAGGTTGTGTATTCCTTGTCTGGAGTGTGAGTGACAGGGGCTGGGGGATGCCAGGAGACAGGGTGAGTCAGCACAGGGCTGAATAGCAAGATCTACATGTAGATGGGTGGGAGGAGTTGCACCTGGGCCCTGAATAGGACAGTGCCTTCCCTCCACAATGCTGGCTCCACCTCCTGTGGTGCGTCTGATGTCCCTGGCCTACACTCTGAAAGAAGGGACGGAGACTTGTCAACAAAGTGCTCCAGAACTGGTTTGGACTAGGCAAAGGCCTCTCTGCCTTCAGAGAACAAAGGAATTTGGGATATAAATATTGGGGCCCTGACCCCATGAATTGAGATCTCGCTGGAATCAAGGAACCTGCCAAGACGAAGAGCTGGAAGAGCTGCCAGGAGGAGTACTGCCCCTTTGCTGTGTTGTTGCTTTGTTGGGTTGGCCTGCAGCTGCTGCTTCTGCCTTGGGCAGTGAAAGGACTGAACTTTCCACAAACTTGTGCTGAGTATCTCCAAGGGCCTGGAACCGAGCTGGCCTCCTGTTAAGAAGTCTCAGGGACTACAAAGACTTCACAAGCCTCTGGGTACCGCTTCTGGAACGCTGTTTCAGTTGCCACAGAGGAAGGGAACTGCAACCGACTCCGTCAACCGAGTCCATCCCTGACCGGTGACCTGCTTGCACCGCAGACCGCATCGCCCCGCTTCGCATCACAACCCTGGTCTCACCGTGGGCGACGTCCGACGCCGCCAACACCGAGCCGCTGCTTGCACCGTGACCTGTGGGCACCGCAGTTCGCATCGCATCGCTTCACTGAACCAGCCGGACCCGACCGACGCGGACGCTGCAACTGGCTCAACAGTCGTGACCGCATCGCATTTGGGGCACCGCTCGCACGTTTGCGACGCACCGCTCTGACTCGCACCGCTGTCCGACGCCAGCTCCCGCACTCCGGCTTGGTCGCCTGCATCGCAACCTGTCAGCACCGCATCGAGCATTGTCTCACCCTGCATCGCACGCCTTGGACTCACCGACTCCATCTGCACGACGCTCATCGAGCCGCTGCCTGCACCGCATCGAGGGACACCGCACCTTGCATCGCTCCGTCTTGCACCGCAACCGCGACGAACGCCGACCGGCTCGTACACTCCGTACCAGCCACAACGAGAAAGGTACTGTGACCGAGTTTGTTCACGACTCTGCGGGCCTGTAGCGACGCGGTCGGCTGGAACTGTTAGACTCTGTGTATTTCAGCATCGCGGTAGACTCGGACGGAGCTACCGACTCGTACGAACTTTGTTTTTGAACTATTCCTGCAAAGAAGAAGTTACCTTATCAAGCATTCATTTTTAAAGTGTAGTATTGTGGATTTTTGTCGTAATTGGTCTTGTCTTGAGTATATAAAAATTGGTTATTTTTCTAAACTGGTGTGGTGTCCGTTTGTTGTGCTTACACTGTATTACTGTTGGTTATGTGCAAATGCTTTACACACTGCCTCTAGAATAAGCCTGACTGCTCGTGCCAAGCTACCAAGGGGGTGAGCAGGGGTTATTTTAGGAGTGTAACTCCCGTACCCTGACTAGGAAGAAGGGTCCCTACTTGGACAAAGGTGCAAGCCCTTGCCAACTAGAGATCCCATTTCTAACATTGGTTGTCAGCGGTGAGGATAGGACTTGTGTTTGCACTTGACTTACAGTGATTGGTGTGCACTACTACCATATCGCAGACCATTACGTACCACATACTGGTCTCTTTTTCGTTTGGCCTATTTTTGATCTTGCCAGTTTTCAACTCACTACTTTTGTCATGCCTGACTCAGCTGCATCATCCGTTGCATCTCTGGAAGTTATCTTTGAGGAGGATAGGTTGGAAACCTACGCCGTAAAGGAACTACGAGCAATTTGTAAAAACCTGAAAGTCCAAATTAAAGGCCTCACAAGGAAGGAGGAGCTTCAGAAGGCGCTGAGGGCCTGGGTAGCAGCCAGACATGCCAGTGGGCAGCCTGGTAATCTCAGCGAGGAGGTGGAGGAGCCTATTTCCAGGGTGGATGTGCTTTTGGGTGGGGGTGAACCCGCCAGGTCAGGCAGCAGCAGTCTGTCCCCAGAGGAGCTGGAGGACAGGCGGGAGGCAAGGCAGTTTGAGCTGCAGAAGCTCAGGCTGGAGAGTGAGCGGGAGGAGAAGAGATTGGCCATGGAGGAGAAGAAGATGCTCTTAGAGCATGAGAGAGAACTGAAGGAGCTAGAACTTAGGAGTAAGTCAGGCTCAGATGGTGGCAGCAGTTCGTCCAGAAAGGCAGACAGGATTGTGCACATTCCCAAGAATGTAGGCAAGGAGTTCAAGAAGGGGGATGACATACAAAGGTGGTTTCAGGGTTATGAGGCAGCCATACACATGAATGGGGTCCCTGAGGAGAATTGGGGAGCAGGATTGTGGCCACTTTTCCCTGAAGAAGCAAGGGATGCTCTGATAGCTTTGGGTAAGGGGTATCACCTCACCTATGCTGACATGAAGGATGCCCTTCTCACGAAGTATGGTCTTACTCCTGAAAAGTACAGGGATCAGTTCAGGTCCAGTAAGAAGTCTGATGCCAACACTTGGTTGGAATGTGTGGATGTGTTCTGCAGGTCGCTGGATGGTTGGGTGAAGGGCAGTAGTGTAACAGATTTTCAGGGGCTCTACAACTTGATTGCATGGGAGCACTTGTCTAGTCTATGTTTTGCAGATCTGCGCCAGCACCTAGTGGATAGTAAGCTAACTGACCCCAGGAAGCTTGCTATGGAAGCGGACCGCTGGGTGAGTACCAGGGTCCACAAGAAAGCGTTTGGGGGAGACTCAGCCAAAGGTGGGCAGGGTCCCCAGCAGAAAGGTGGGGGGACAAGGGTAAAGCACAGGAGTTCTCTAAAGGGCCCCAAACTAGTACCCAGGGTAAAGGTTCCCAGCCCCCGGTGATAAGAAGAAAGGGGTCTCTACAGGGAAGCCTGTTGAGACCGGCCCCCGCAAGTGTTATGCATGTGACCAGGTAGGTCACTTTAAGGGGGACCCCAAGTGCCCGAAGGGGACACAGCCACCCACCGGTGGACAGTCCAAAGTGTTGGCTAGTGTAGCGCTTGGGGAGGAGGGGTGCCCACAGGAGGGTGGGGATCCTGCAGAAATGACCCTTGTCTCACTAGGGGACAGTGAGATGGTCCCAGGAAACCAGGTGCCCCCTAACACAAAGAAATATAGCACCTTGGTGACCATCAATGGGAACAGGATAGAGGCTCTCAGAGATACTGGAGCCAGTGTGACCTCAGTCCGGTGTCACCTGGTCTCTGAGAAGCAGGTAGTCCCAGGGGCATTCCACCAAGTAGTTGCTGTAGACAACTCTGAGCGCCAGTGTACGGTGGCGCAGGTTCCCTTTGAATGGGGGGGGGTCTCAGGTCCCTTGAGGGTGGTTGTGAGCCCTACCATGCCTGTAGATTGTCTGCTAGGTAACGACCTGGAGCAGTCCTTATGGAAGGATGTTGAGCTCAGGTCTCACTTGGAGATGCTTGGGTTGCCAGAGTGGGCATGCGTGTCCACTCGGTCAATGGCAGCCAGAAAGGGTGATCAAGAGGACTTGGAGCCTGGAACAGTGGCCCAAGTCCCTGCCAAGAGAAAGGGCAGGGGGCGCAGGAATCCGGCCCCCGAAGTTCCCACGGACCGGGAGGAGGCGGACCTCGAGGGGGACGCCCCGGTGCCTACAGGGGAGCAGGTAGCCGAACTGGGAGACATCTCTGAGCTGACCCATTGGCAGCAAGAAGGGGGTCCCACCAGGGAGGAGTTCTGCAGGGAGCAGAACGAGTGCCCTACTCTGGAGGGTCTGCAGCGGCAGGCTGCAGACCAGGCAGCTGGTAATCAGTCCGGGTCACATCTGATCTACTGGGAGAGTGGTCTCCTATACAGTGAGCCTAAGGTTGCTGAGCCTGGGTCAGCCCGTGTGCTGGTGGTACCCCAGCGCTTCAGGACCTTCCTACTGGGTCTGGCTCATGACGTGCCTTTGGAAGGACATTTGGGGCAGGACAAGACCTTTGACAGGCTTGTCACCCACTTCTTTTGGCCCCAAATGCGAAGGCAGTCAGATGCACACTGTAGGTCTTGCCAAACTTGCCAGGCAAGTGGTAAGAGTGGGAGGAAGGTCAAAGCTCCTCTCCAACCTTTTCCTGTTGTTGGTACACCCTTTGAAAGGGTAGGGATGGATATTGTGGGGCCACTGGATCCCAAGACAGCCATGGGCAACAGGTACATCCTGGTCTTGGTGGACCATGCCACCCGGTACCCGGAGGCAATCCCTCTCAGGACAACGACGGTGCCAGTGGTGGGCCGGACGTTAATGGGGATCTTTTCCCGTGTGGGATTCCCCAGAGAGGTGGTTTCTGATAGGGGGACCAATTTCATATCCAAGTATATGACATCCCTGTGGAAGGAGTGTGGTGTAACCTACAAGTTCACCACTCCTTACCACCCACAAGGAAACGGTCTGGTAGAGAGATTCAACCAGACCTTGAAAGGCATGATCAAGGGTCTAACAGAACCCATGAGGCGTAAGTGGGACGTCCTCTTGCCATGCCTACTCTTTGCATACAGGGAGGTGCCTCAGAAGTCTCTTGGGTACAGCCCCTTTGAGCTCCTGTATGGCCACCCTGTCAGAGGACCTCTGAGTTTGGTAAAGGAAGGCTGGGAGGCGGCTCCCAGGAAAACTCCCCAGGATGTATTTAGCTACATGCTGGCCTTTAGAAACCAAACTGCCCGCTTCAGGAAACTCGCTCAGGCGAACCTAGAAGCAAGCCAGGAAGAAATGAAGAGATGGTATGACCAGAATGCCACTTTGGTCGAATTTCAACCTGGGCAAAAAGTGTGGGTCATGGCCCCGTTGGCACCTTGTGCCTTGCAGGACAAGTGGACTGGGCCATATGAGGTGGTGGAGCGCAAAAGTGACGTCACCTACCTGGTGGATTTGCAAGCTCCAAGGAACCCTTTGAGGGTCCTTCACGTGAACCGCCTCAAGCCCCACTTCGAGAGGTCCGAAGTGAGTATGCTCTTGGCGACAGATGATGGGGTGGAAGAGGAGAGTGAGCCTATCCCTGACCTCCTGTCTACCAAGGAGCATGATGGGTCAGTAGAAGGTGTGATCCTCTCCCCTACTCTGACTCAGGAGCAGCAGGGGGACTGTCACCAGTTGTTGGGACAGTTCGCCCCACTGTTCTCTCTGACCCCCGGTGTTACTCACTGGTGTACCCATGACGTGGACACTGGTGACAGCCCTCCTGTGAAGCACAAGATTTACAGGTTGACTGACCGGGTCAGAGCCAGCATCAAGGAGGAGGTCTCTAAGATGTTGACGTTAGGGGTGATTGAGCCCTCCCACAGTCCTTGGGCCAGCCCAGTGGTCTTGGTCCCAAAGGCTGCTGCGCCCGGTGCCACTCCAGAACTCCGGTTTTGTGTGGACTACCGTGGGCTCAATACCGTCACCAGGACTGACGCGCACCCCATCCACAGAGCTGATGAGCTCATTGATCGGTTGGGAGCTGCCCGGTTCCTCAGCACGTTTGATTTGACGTCTGGGTACTGGCAGATTGCCTTAACCGATGGGGCCAAGGAGAGATCAGCATTCTCAACCCCAGAAGGTCATTACCAATTCCGGGTGATGCCCTTTGGGTTGAAGAATGCCCCTGCCACCTTTCAGAGGTTGGTCAATCAGGTGTTGGCTGGGTTGGAGGATTTCAGTGCCGCCTACCTGGATGACATTGCTGTGTTCAGTTCCAGCTGGGAAGAACATTTACAGCACCTTGAGAAAGTGTTGAGGGCTCTGCAAGGTGCAGGCCTCACAATCAAGGCCAGTAAGTGCCAGATCGGGCAGGGTTCTGTGGTGTACTTGGGACACCAGGTAGGAAGCGGCCAGGTGGCGCCCCTACAACCCAAGATTGACACCATTCTGGCTTGGGAGCCCCCAAGACCCAGACAGAGGTGAGAGCCTTCTTAGGTCTCACCGGCTACTATAGGAGATTTGTTAAGGGCTATGGCACTATCGTTGCCCCCTTAACAGAGCTGACTTCTAAGAAGCAGCCCAGGAAAGTGATCTGGCCCGAGTCCTGCCAGAAAGCTTTTGATGCCCTGAAGGCAGCCATGTGCACGGCGCCCGTGCTCAAGGCACCTGACTTCTCCAAGGAATTCGTCGTGCAGACTGACGCTTCAGAGCATGGTGTGGGAGCGGTGCTCTCACAACTGAACGAAGAGGGCCTGGATCAGCCTGTAGTCTTCCTTAGCAGGAGACTACTCCCCAGGGAACAGAGGTGGAGTGCCATAGAAAGGGAAGCTTTTGCTGTGGTCTGGGCGCTGAAGAAGTTGAGACCATACCTGTTTGGGACTCACTTCCGGGTTCAGACAGACCACAGGCCCCTCAGATGGTTGATGCAAATGAGGGGTGAGAATCCAAAACTGCTGAGGTGGTCCATCTCCCTACAGGGAATGGACTTTACGGTGGAACACCGTCCTGGTACAGAACACGCCAACTCAGATGGTCTGTCCAGGTTCTTCCGCCTTAGTGAAGAGAACTCCAATGGGGTTGGGTAGTTCTCCCTACTTTCAGCTGGAGGGGACATGTGTTAGACTTGGCATCTTTTGGCGTGTTTCCCCTGACTTTTTGCTTTCTGACCTCCCGGTTGTGACTCTGTTTTTGCTGGTGTAATGATTCTGCGCACTTTCCTCACTGCTGTCCAGTGGGAAAGTGCAAGTGCTCCTGTATAAAATGTGTTACGGATTGGCGTTTCCATGATTGGCCTATTTGGTTTATGTGTCAGTCCCTTGTAAAGTGCACTGCGAGTGCCAGGGCCTATAGGCCAAATGCTGTTGGTGGGCTGCAGCACTGGATTGTGCCACCCACGCAAACAGCCCGTAAAGTGTAACTCGGGCCTGCCATTGCAGAGCCTGTGCGCAGCCTGGGGCTGCCATGTCGACTTGGCAAGTACGCACACTTGCAAGTCCCTAAACCTTCCTTTTTCTACATGTTAGTCACCCCTAAGGTAGGCCCAAGGTACCCCTGTGGGCAGGGTGCGTTGTATGCGAAAGGTAGGACATGCCCTGGTGTGTGTGGCATGTCCTGATAGTGAATTACAGCCTAGTTCGTTTTTCACTATTGCAAGGCTACCTGTTCCCCATAGGCCAGAATGGGCAGTTTGGATTATTACAGCTTATAATCCTAACTGACCCCGGGAACATGGTAGAAATTCGAGTTTAGTATGCCTGGACTCAGAATGATAAAATGCATCTTTTAGTGAAGTTGGTTTTAACATTCTGTGTTTGAAAATACCACTTTTAGAAAGTGGGTATTTTCTTGTCTAACCATCCACGCCTGCCTCTGCGAGGTTGTGTATTCCTTGTCTGGAGTGTGAGTGACAGGGGCTGGGGGATGCCAGGAGACAGGGTGAGTCAGCACAGGGCTGAATAGCAAGATCTAAATGTAGATGGGTGGGAGGAGTTGCACCTGGGCCCTGAATAGGACAGTGCCTTCCCTCCACAATGCTGGCTCCACCTCCTGTGGTGCGTCTGATGTCCCTGGCCTACTCTCTGAAAGAAGGGACGGAGACTTGTCAACAAAGTGCTCCAGAACTGGTTTGGACTAGGCAAAGGCCTCTCTGCCTTCAGAGAACAAAGGAATTTGGGATATAAATATTGGGGCCCTGACCCCATGAATTGAGATCTCGCTGGAATCAAGGAACCTGACAAGACGAAGAGCTGGAAGAGCTGCCAGGAGGAGTACTGCCCCTTTGCTGTGTTGTTGCTTTGTTGGGTTGGCCTGCAGCTGCTGCTTCTGCCTTGGGCAGTGAAAGGACTGAACTTTCCACAAACTTGTGCTGAGTATCTCCAAGGGACTGGAACCGAGCTGGCCTCCTGTTAAGAAGTCTCAGGGACTACAAAGACTTCACAAGCCTCTGGGTACCGTTTCTGGAACGCTGTTTCAGTTGCCACAGAGGAAGGGAACTGCAACCGACTCCGTCAACCGAGTCCATCCCTGACCGGTGACCTGCTTGCACCGCAGACCGCATCGCACCGCTTCGCATCGCAACCCTGGTCTCACCGTGGGCGACGTCCGACGCCGCCAACACCGAGCCGCTGCTTGCACCGTGACCTGTGGGCACCGCAGTTCGCATCGCTTCACTGAACCAGCCGGACCCGACCGACGCGGATGCTGCAACTGGCTCAATAGTCGTGACCGCATCGCATTTGGGGCACCGCTCGCACGTTTGCGACGCACCGCTCTGACTCGCACCGCTGTCCGACGCCAGCTCCCGCACTCCGGCTTGGTCGCCTGCATCGCAACCTGTCAGCACCGCATCGAGCATCGTCTCACCCTGCATCGCACGCCTTGGACTCACCGACTCCGTCTGCACGACGCTGATCGAGCCGCTGCCTGCACCGCATCGAGGGACACCGCACCTTGCATCGCTCCGTCTTGCACCGCAACCGCGACGAACGCCGACCGGCTCGTACACTCCGTACCAGCCACAACGAGAAAGGTACTGTGACCGAGTCTGTTCACGACTCTGCTGGCCCGTAGCGACGCGGTCGGCTGGAACTGTTAGACTCTGTGTATTTCAGCATCGCGGTAGACTCGGACGGAGCTACCGACTCGTACGAACTTTGTTTTTGAACTATTCCTGCAAAGAAGAAGTTACCTTATCAAGCATTCATTTTTAAAGTGTAGTATTGTGGATTTTTGTCGTAATTGGTCTTGTCTTGAGTATATAAAAATTGGTTATTTTTCTAAACTGGTGTGGTGTCCGTTTGTAGTGCTTACACTGTATTACTGTTGGTTATGTGCAAATGCTTTACACACTGCCTCTAGAATAAGCCTGACTGCTCGTGCCAAGCTACCAAGGGGTGAGCAGGGGTTATTTTAGGAGTGTAACTCCCTGTACCCTGACTAGGAAGAAGGGTCCCTACTTGGACAAAGGTGCAAGCCCTTGCCAACTAGAGATCCCATTTCTAACATTGGTTGTCAGCGGTGAGGATAAGACTTGTGTTTGCACTTGACTTACAGTGATTGGTGTGCACTACTACCATATCGCAGACCATTACGTACCACATACTGTGTCTTTTTCGTTTGGCCTATTTTTGATCTTGCCAGTTTTCAACTCACTACTTTTGTCATGCCTGACTCAGCTGCATCATCCGTTGCATCTCTGGAAGTTATCTTTGAGGAGGATAGGTTGGAAACCTACGCCGTAAAGGAACTACGAGCAATTTGTAAAAACCTGAAAGTCCAAATTAAAGGCCTCACAAGGAAGGAGGAGCTTCAGAAGGCGCTGAGGGCCTGGGTAGCAGCCAGACATGCCAGTGGGCAGCCTGGTAATCTCAGCGAGGAGGTGGAGGAGCCTATTTCCAGGGTGGATGTGCTTTTGGGTGGGGGGAACCCGCCAGGTCAGGCAGCAGCAGTCTGTCCCCAGAGGAGCTGGAGGACAGGCGGGAGGCAAGGCAGTTTGAGCTGCAGAAGCTCAGGCTGGAGAGTGAGCGGGAGGAGAAGAGATTGGCCATGGAGGAGAAGAAGATGCTCTTAGAGCATGAGAGAGAACTGAAGGAGCTAGAACTTAGGAGTAAGTCAGGCTCAGATGGTGGCAGCAATTCGTCCAGAAAGGCAGACAGGATTGTGCACATTCCCAAGAATGTATGCAAGGAGTTCAAGAAGGGGGATGACATACAAACGTGGTTTCAGGGTTATGAGGCAGCCATACACATGAATGGGGTCCCTGAGGAGAATTGGGGAGCAGGATTGTGGCCACTTTTCCCTGAAGAAGCAAGGGATGCTCTGATAGCTTTGGGTAAGGGGTATCACCTCACCTATGCTGACATGAAGGATGCCCTTCTCACGAAGTATGGTCTTACTCCTGAAAAGTACAGGGATCAGTTCAGGTCCAGTAAGAAGTCTGATGCCAACACTTGGTTGGAATGTGTGGATGTGTTCTGCAGGTCGCTGGATGGTTGGGTGAAGGGCAGTAGTGTAACAGATTTTCAGGGGCTCTACAACTTGATTGCATGGGAGCACTTGTCTAGTCTATGTTTTGCAGATCTGCGCCAGCACCTAGTGGATAGTAAGCTAACTGACCCCAGGAAGCTTGCTATGGAAGCGGACCGCTGGGTGAGTACCAGGGTCCACAAGAAAGCGTTTGGGGGAGACTCAGCCAAAGGTGGGCAGGGTCCCCAGCAGAAAGGTGGGGGGGACAAGGGTAAAGCACAGGAGTTCTCTAAAGGGCCCCAAACTAGTACCCAGGGTAAAGGTTCCCAGCCCCCCGGTGATAAGAAGAAAGGGGTCTCTACAGGGAAGCCTGTTGAGACCGGCCCCCGCAAGTGTTATGCATGTGACCAGGTAGGTCACTTTAAGGGGGACCCCAAGTGCCCGAAGGGGACACAGCCACCCACCGGTGGACAGTCCAAAGTGTTGGCTAGTGTAGCGCTTGGGGAGGAGGGGTGCCCACAGGAGGGTGGGGATCCTGCAGAAATGACCCTTGTCTCACTAGGGGACAGTGAGATGGTCCCAGGAAACCAGGTGCCCCCTAACACAAAGAAATATAGCACCTGGGTGACCATCAATGGGAACAGGGTAGAGGCTCTCAGAGATACTGGAGCCAGTGTGACCTCAGTCCGGTGTCACCTGGTCTCTGAGAAGCAGGTAGTCCCAGGGGCATTCCACCAAGTAGTTGCTGTAGACAACTCTGAGCGCCAGTGTATGGTGGCGCAGGTTCCCTTTGAATGGGGGGGGGTCTCAGGTCCCTTGAGGGTGGATGTGAGCCCTACCATGCCTGTATATTGTCTGCTAGGTAACGACCTGGAGCAGTCCTTATGGAAGGATGTTGAGCTCAGGTCTCACTTGGAGATGCTTGGGTTGCCAGAGTGGGCATGCGTGTCCACTCGGTCAATGGCAGCCAGAAAGGGTGATCAAGAGGACTTGGAGCCTGGAACAGTGGCCCAAGTCCCTGCCAAGAGAAAGGGCAGGGGGCGCGGGAATCCGGCCCCCGAAGTTCCCACGGACCGGGAGGAGGCGGACCTCGAGGGGAACGCCCCGGTGCCTACAGGGGAGCAGGTAGCCGAACTGGGAGACATCTCTGAGCTGACCCATTGGCAGCAAGAAGGGGGTCCCACCAGGGAGGAGTTCTGCAGGGAGCAGAACGAGTGCACTACTCTGGAGGGTCTGCAGCGGCAGGCTGCAGACCAGGCAGCTGGTAATCAGTCCGGGTCACATCTGATCTACTGGGAGAGTGGTCTCCTATACAGTGAGCCTAAGGTTGCTGAGCCTGGGTCAGCCCGTGTGCTGGTGGTACCCCAGTGCTTCAGGACCTTCCTACTGGGTCTGGCTCATGACGTGCCTTTGGCAGGACATTTGGGGCAGGACAAGACCTTTGACAGGCTTGTCACCCACTTCTTTTGGCCCCAAATGCGAAGGCAGTCAGATGCACACTGTAGGTCTTGCCAAACTTGCCAGGCAAGTGGTAAGAGTGGGAGGAAGGTCAAAGCTCCTCTCCAACCTTTTCCTGTTGTTGGTACACCCTTTGAAAGGGTAGGGATGGATATTGTGGGGCCACTGGATCCCAAGACAGCCATGGGCAACAGGTACATCCTGGTCTTGGTGGACCATGCCACCCGGTACCCGGAGGCAATCCCTCTCAGGACAACGACGGCGCCAGTGGTGGGCCGGGCGTTAATGGGGATCTTTTCCCGTGTGGGATTCCCCAGAGAGGTGGTTTCTGATAGGGGGACCAATTTCATATCCAAGTATATGACATCCCTGTGGAAGGAGTGTGGTGTAACCTACAAGTTCACCACTCCTTACCACCCACAAGGAAACGGTCTGGTAGAGAGATTCAACCAGACCTTGAAAGGCATGATCAAGGGTCTAACAGAACCCATGAGGCGTAAGTGGGACGTCCTCTTGCCATGCCTACTCTTTGCATACAGGGAGGTGCCTCAGAAGTCTCTTGGGTACAGCCCCTTTGAGCTCCTGTATGGCCACCCTGTCAGAGGACCTCTGAGTTTGGTAAAGGAAGGCTGGGAGGCGGCTCCCAGGAAAACTCCCCAGGATGTATTTAGCTACATGCTGGCCTTTAGAAACCAAACTGCCCGCTTCAGGAAACTCGCTCAGACGAACCTAGAAGCAAGCCAGGAAGAAATGAAGAGATGGTATGACCAGAATGCCACTTTGGTCGAATTTCAACCTGGGCAAAAAGTGTGGGTCATGGCCCCGTTGGCACCTTGTGCCTTGCAGGACAAGTGGACTGGGCCATATGAGGTGGTGGAGCGCAAAAGTGACGTCACCTACCTGGTGGATTTGCAAGCTCCAAGGAACCCTTTGAAGGTCCTTCACGTGAACCGCCTCAAGCCCCACTTCGAGAGGTCCGAAGTGAGTATGCTCTTGGCGACAGATGATGGGGTGGAAGAGGAGAGTGAGCCTCTCCCTGACCTCCTGTCTACCAAGGAGCATGATGGGTCAGTAGAAGGTGTGATCCTCTCCCCTACTCTGACTCAGGAGCAGCAGGGGACTGTCACCAGTTGTTGGGACAGTTCGCCCCACTGTTCTCTCTGACCCCCGGTGTTACTCACTGGTGTACCCATGACGTGGACACTGGTGACAGCCCTCCTGTGAAGCACAAGATTTACAGGTTGACTGACCGGGTCAGAGCCAGCATCAAGGAGGAGGTCTCTAAGATGTTGACGTTAGGGGTGATTGAGCCCTCCCACAGTCCTTGGGCCAGCCCAGTGGTCTTGGTCCCAAAGGCTGCTGCGCCCGGTGCCACTCCAGAACTCCGGTTTTGTGTGGACTACCGTGGGCTCAATACCGTCACCAGGACTGACGCGCACCCCATCCCCAGAGCTGATGAGCTCATTGATCGGTTGGGAGCTGCCCGGTTCCTCAGCACGTTTGATTTGACATCTGGGTACTGGCAGATTGCCTTAACCGATGGGGCCAAGGAGAGATCAGCATTCTCAACCCCAGAAGGTCATTACCAATTCCGGGTGATGCCCTTTGGGTTGAAGAATGCCCCTGCCACCTTTCAGAGGTTGGTCAATCAGGTGTTGGCTGGGTTGGAGGATTTCAGTGCCGCCTACCTGGATGACATTGCTGTGTTCAGTTCCAGCTGGGAAGAACATTTACAGCACCTTGAGAAAGTGTTGAGGGCTCTGCAAGGTGCAGGCCTCACGATCAAGGCCAGTAAGTGCCAGATCGGGCAGGGTTCTGTGGTGTACTTGGGACACCAGGTAGGAAGCAGCCAGGTGGCCCCCCTACAACCCAAGATTGACACCATTCTGGCTTGGGAGCCCCCCAAGACCCAGACAGAGGTGAGAGCCTTCTTAGGTCTCACCGGCTACTATAGGAGATTTGTTAAGGGCTATGGCACTATCGTTGCCCCCTTAACAGAGCTGACTTCTAAGAAGCAGCCCAGGAAAGTGATCTGGCCCGAGTCCTGCCAGAAAGCTTTTGATGCCCTGAAGGCAGCCATGTGCACGGCGCCCGTGCTCAAGGCACCTGACTTCTCCAAGGAATTCGTCGTGCAGACTGACGCTTCAGAGCATGGTGTGGGAGCGAGGCTCTCACAACTGAACGAAGAGGGCCTGGATCAGCCTGTAGTCTTCCTTAGCAGGAGACTACTCCCCAGGGAAGAGAGGTGGAGTGCCATAGAAAGGGAAGCTTTTGCTGTGGTCTGGGCGATGAAGAAGTTGAGACCATACCTGTTTGGGACTCACTTCCGGGTTCAGACAGACCACAGGCCCCTCAGATGGTTGATGCAAATGAGGGGTGAGAATCCAAAACTGCTGAGGTGGTCCATCTCCCTACAGGGAATGGACTTTACGGTGGAACACCGCCCTGGTACAGAACACGCCAACGCAGATGGTCTGTCCAGGTTCTTCCGCCTTAGTGAAGAGAACTCCAATGGGGTTGGGTAGTTCTCCCTACTTTCAGCTGGAGGGGACATGTGTTAGACTTGGCATCTTTTGGCGTGTTTCCCCTGACTTTTTGCTTTCTGACCTCCCGGTTGTGACTCTGTTTTTGCTGGTGTAATGATTCTGCGCACTTTCCTCACTGCTGTCCAGTGGGAAAGTGCAAGTGCTCCTGTATAAAATGTGTTACGGATTGGCGTTTCCATGATTGGCCTATTTGGTTTATGTGTCAGTCCCTTGTAAAGTGCACTGCGAGTGCCAGGGCCTATAGACCAAATGCTGTTGGTGGGCTGCAGCACTGGATTGTGCCACCCACGCAAACAGCCCGTAAAGTGTAACTCAGGCCTGCCATTGCAGAGCCTGTGCGCAGGCTGGGGCTGCCATGTCGACTTGGCAAGTACGCACACTTGCAAGTCCCTAAACCTTCCCTTTTCTACATGTTAGTCACCCCTAAGGTAGGCCCAAGGTACCCCTGTGGGCAGGGTGCGTTGTATGCGAAAGGTAGGACATGCCCTGGTGTGTGTGGCATGTCCTAATAGTGAATTACAGCCTAGTTCGTTTTTCACTATTGCAAGGCTACCTGTTCCCCATAGGCCAGAATGGGCAGTTTGGATTATTACAGCTTATAATCCTAACTGACCCCGGGAACATGGTAGAAATTCGAGTTTAGTATGCCTGGACTCAGAATGATAAAATGCATCTTTTAGTGAAGTTGGTTTTAACATTCTGTGTTTGAAAATACCACTTTTAGAAAGTGGGTATTTTCTTGTCTAACCATCCAAGCCTGCCTCTGCGAGGTTGTGTATTCCTTGTCTGGAGTGTGAGTGACAGGGGCTGGGGGATGCCAGGAGACAGGGTGAGTCAGCACAGGGCTGAATAGCAAGATCTACATGTAGATGGGTGGGAGGAGTTGCACCTGGGCCCTGAATAGGACAGTGCCTTCCCTCCACAATGCTGGCTCCACCTCCTGTGCTGCGTCTGATGTCCCTGGCCTACTCTCTGAAAGAAGGGACGGAGACTTGTCAACAAAGTGCTCCAGAACTGGTTTGGACTAGGCAAAGGCCTCTCTGCCTTCAGAGAACAAAGGAATTTGGGATATAAATATTGGGGCCCTGACCCCATGAATTGAGATCTCGCTGGAATCAAGGAACCTGCCAAGATGAAGAGCTGGAAGAGCTGCCAGGAGGAGTACTGCCCCTTTGCTGTGTTGTTGCTTTGTTGGGTTGGCCTGCAGCTGCTGCTTCTGCCTTGGGCAGTGAAAGGACTGAACTTTCCACAAACTTGTGCTGAGTATCTCCAAGGGACTGGAACCGAGCTGGCCTCCTGTTAAGAAGTCTCAGGGACTACAAAGACTTCACAAGCCTCTGGGTACCGCTTCTGGAACGCTGTTTCAGTTGCCACAGAGGAAGGGAACTGCAACCGACTCCGTCAACCGAGTCCATCCCTGACCGGTGACCTGCTTGCACCGCAGACCGCATCGCCCCGCTTCGCATCGCAACCCTGGTCTCACCGTGGGCGACGTCCGACGCCGCCAACACCGAGCCGCTGCTTGCACCGTGACCTGTGGGCACCGCAGATCGCATCGCTTCACTGAACCAGCCGGACCCGACCGACGCGGATGCTGCAACTGGCTCAATAGTCGTGACCGTATCGCATTTGGGGCACCGCTCGCATGTTTGCGACGCACCGCTCTGACTCGCACCGCTGTCCGACGCCAGCTCCCGCACTCCGGCTTGGTCGCCTGCATCGCAACCTGTCAGCACCGCATCGAGCATCGTCTCACCCTGCATCGCACGCCTTGGACTCAACGACTCCGTCTGCACGACGCTCATCGAGCCGCTGCCTGCACCGCATCGAGGGACACCGCACCTTGCATCGCTCCGTCTTGCACCGCAACCGCGACGAACGCCGACCGGCTCATACACTCCGTACCAGCCACAACGAGAAAGGTACTGTGACCGAGTCTGTTCACGACTCTGCTGGCCCGTAGCGACGCGGTTGGCTGGAACTGTTAGACTCTGTGTATTTCAGCATCGCGGTAGACTCGGACGGAGCTACCGACTCGTACGAACTTTGTTTTTGAACAATTCCTGCAAAGAAGAAGTTACCTTATCAAGCATTCATTTTTAAAGTGTAGTATTGTGGATTTTTGTCGTAATTGGTCTTGTCTTGAGTATATAAAAATTGGTTATTTTTCTAAACTGGTGTGGTGTCCGTTTGTAGTGCTTACACTGTATTACTGTTGGTTATGTGCAAATGCTTTACACACTGCCTCTAGAATAAGCCTGACTGCTCGTGCCAAGCTACCAAGGGGGTGAGCAGAGGTTATTTTAGGAGTGTAACTCCCGTACCCTGACTAGGAAGAAGGGTCCCTACTTGGACAAAGGTGCAAGCCCTTGCCAACTAGAGATCCCATTTCTAACACACCGTGACCTTCCAGTACCGTGACGAGCACCGCCTTCATCTCGCACCGCGACCCTGGTCTCACCGACGACGCCACCCGACGCCGCCACCGAGCCGCTGCTCGCACCGCGACCTGAGGGCACCGCATGCCGCACCGCTGCACTTTGCACCACAGCACCCGGCGCCTGCCAACGCCAGCGCTCCTGACTTCAACAGAGAGGAGATTGATCTGCAACTCGTGTGACTTCGAGGGCCCCGACGACTCCTGCACCGACCTCCGGAACCGACGCCTGCAGACGCCGTGCTTTCGGAAGCCCAACTAGAGGTCGCCGACACCCTGCATTTCTAAAAGGTACTGTTTGCGGGTCTTCCCGACACCGTAGCTGGCCCGCGATGCCGCGGTCAGCCAGAACTGTTTGGATTTGTTTGCTCACAACGCCGTGATAGCCCCGGACTGAGCTATCGACATCAAGGAACTGTTTTTAAAGCATATTTTGATAACTGAAGATTTTTAAGTACTGTATTGTGGATTTTTATCGTTTTTGGGTCTTGCTTAAGTATATAAAAATATTGGATATTTTTCTAAACTGGTGTGGTGTCCTTTTGTAGTGCTTACACTGTATTACTGTTGGTTATGTGCAAAAGCTTAACACACTGCCTCTAAGATAAGCCTGACTGCTCGTGCCAAGCTACCAAGGGGGTGAGCAGGGGTTATTTTAGGAGTGTAACTCCCTTACCCTGACTAGGAAGAAGGGTCCCTATTTGGACAAAGGTGCAAGCCCTGGCCAACTAGAGACCTCCATTTCTAACAGTTGGTCTTAGTTTTTTTGTATTGCTTTACAGCTTGTCTTGCGTCCACTAAACTTTCACACATTTTTACCACTTGCTTTCGACTGGAGGTATTTTAAGGTGCCATTTCAACAGTTTTTATTGACCTCTCATAATTGTAATAGGGAGTTATTTACCACATGTGTTATTTTTTCCATGTGGTAAATGCGCCATGAGGTAAACAGCCTATGCATTAAATAGCACATGTGGACCACAGGCATACAGTATTTAGCACGTGTGCTAAATATCACATGAGGTTTTCAACTCGTGACCAGACAATTTGTTAAAGTCATCCACTATTTACCCTGGCATGTGGTAATTACCACTATGCAATAACTCACATTCAGGGCCAAAGATGGCATTGTTACATCTGTACCATATGAATCACATTCTCAGATTTATAAATCCTGTCACTAATATCTGCTAAACATGTATCGCAGATATATGATGAGTAAAGCTATTTTTGTAATATCTAGTGTCTAACCTCATAATTGCAGTTTGCTTAAACAACAGAAATTGAAACTCTGGGCAAAGGATGTGGTGTAACGGGCAGGGCTGCCGACTTTGGAACTGGGGAACCAGGCTTGAGTCTAGGCATTGTCTCAACATACTGTGTTTCTGGGCAAATCACTTAACTTCACTGTGCTTAAAACAAAAAAAAATGAATGTGTCCTTGTGTAATGTAACTGGTACGCATGTAAAGCGTTCCAATACCTTTGGGTAGAGCTTGCGCTATATAAAACTGCAAAAAAAAAGGGGGGAGACATCGCCATTAGGGACATACTACCGTGCCTGATTCTAGGCATGTGGAATATTCTCCTATGGAAGCCTTCTAGTTTCTTCCTAATGGAGAGAAGTTAGTCTCTGACAGAGCATGGTATGAGAGCTGCATCTGGATTGTATGCATGCAAGATGAGTATGCAGTGCTGGCTTTAGGGCAGTGTGACTGGTGCCACTGAACTGGGCATTGAGTTGGGGGTTGGGCACTGCATTTTAAAATATCTTACAAGGTTGGTGGCACCTGCTACAGAGTTCTTTGTGTGGACAGCAAATTTAAGGAGATAATTAGTTACATTAACTGGTGATGTTTTAACTAGCTAGAGAGATCGTAGGTTTGTCTTGTGGAAGTTTTAACTCTTGTTGCTGTAAAGCTCAACCTGTAACATACAAATTATAGTAACATGCAAACCACAGGTTGTATCATGCTTTTGTTAATGAGATCATATTATTATGCACAGGAGGCGTGGCTAAGACTGCAATCATGGCTGACGCCTAATCTAAGTGCTCTCGGTTTGTGGCTCACCTGTCCAGCTCAATCCTCCGGTACCGGGTGACTCACCTCTCTCATTACGGTGGAAGGCGGTCAGGAGATCACTGGTGGTGTGTGGGAACTGAAGGGGGTGAGGTAGAAGCCTCCTCAACATCACGCTCCTAGAAGTGCAGCCTGCCTGCCAGAGGTCTGCAGACTGCAAGGAGCGCGCCATATGGCTGACGCAGCCCTGGGTTCAAGTTTCTGGCAGCCTGACGAGCCCGGCCGATTCCATGGAGGAGGGTGAGTGATCCGAACCCCCACTGGTTCTTGGGGGTGTGCTAGGCCTGGGGTCCTCCTACTGCAGGGCGACCCCATCATGTACCGCTTGGAGGGATTCCAGAGACCCCTAGGCCACACCCCTAGCTGGGGGACTACTGTGCTCTGCCCAGGGGACAGTCACCCTCCTGGTTCACAATGTTGGATCAGGGTGCACAGTGTCTCTCCATATGGTTCCCGTGGCACTCTCCCACCTGTTGAACTGCCAACCCACTCTTTCCTTCCTCTGAGGGCCCCTCAAGTGTAATCCAGACAGCACCAAGCCTCTCAGACTACCCATGGTGAAAGTTTTTTGATGCCTCTAAACCATAGTGGCCATCCTTTGTCAACAGACCTACTGGGAATACCCAAGCGTTATGAAGAGACTAGTGAGGCCAGGCTGCTCATGCTGCCTTACCCTACTGGAGCCTACCTGTGGCGGTGGTCAGTGGCCCCATCCCTAGTTTGTTGGCCTCATCCTCCCCTCCACAGTGGGCATCACAATGGGGTGTACAAAGTCTCTCAAGGCGGGCTCCCAGCCCTCATCGCTATCCATCAGCCTCACCCATCCAGCACTTTCTGAAGGATTCAGGATAAACTGCACACCATTCTCCAGGCAATTGAGGCCTACTAAGTATGCCTTTAGCAAATGTTGATGCAGTAGCTGAAGACATAAATATTTTGAGTAACAACCATTGGAAATTTCCAATCTGAAAAAAATTTGACTGACTTATAACCCCACACAACAGACCTCTGAAAACCTCTATGGGTCCTAACTGAACGGATTCCCTTCCTGGAGGACAGGGTGGATAAATCATATGGAAGGACGAGCCAGACACAGCAACATACACATTGTGGGCCTTCCTGAGGGAAGCAAGGGCCCGATATGCTGAACTACCTAGAAGCATAGTTTAAGGAACTCTTGGCCCCACATGACCTCACACCATCCTTCTCCTTTAAGAGTGCCCATTGAGTTCCCACTCGGCATCCCCTTGTGGGGGTTTCCCCGAGGCCAATAGTAGCCAAAATCCTCCATTTTGAAGACTGGGATGCAGTCCTCAGGAAAGCGAGACAGTCAGACCTGCTATTCAGCGTATCGTCATTTTTCTTGACTATATATATATAGTGGGCCAATGCCAGAGATCCTCGTTCTAAGGTGTCAATCGCAAATTGCGGGAGATGGGGACGAAGTATGCTCTTCTCTTTCCTGCAAAAAAAAAAAGCTAACCTGGGCAATAAGGCCTACTTTTTTTCAGAACCTTCAGGACAGGACAGAGAGGCATGCATCTTCAGGAAACATGGCTGCACTCTCGGGTGTGTGGCCCAGGAGCCGCATGGTCACCGCTCAAGGAAACAGTCCAGCAAATCTTATACCACAGCAGTCTCCCCATCACCAGATCAGGTCCAGAGCAGACGTTGGTCATCCCTGGATGCAATGGCGGCTTTCCGGGACCTGCTGGGGGATATTTTGAAAGCTACTTCTGAAGTTTCAAGGGACAGAGACTCCACCTCACCCTTCCACCCTGATCAGTGCTCCCTTCTGTGGACCCCCCCCCAAACAACAGACGAAATCCTGTATCGTACAGAATGCCCTGGTGACACTTACCTAGAAGGGACCCCGGGGGGGCAGGAGTGGTCACTGGATGACTCCCCATGGACCTCCCCCTGGCCCCTAAGGCCCAATGTTCTGAGCCTTGCCACACAGTCCACTATAACATTCCTCCACAAGCCTATGTCCCCTTTGTGGACAGTTGTTTACTTGCTTTTGACAGCTGGCAGCTGGCCTTCTGCCCATAGTATTCTTTTCCTCACTGCTCATTGTTTTGTTCTTTCCATCAATGTTGTTCAAGTTTCACAAGCTAGTATTCCTCCCCTTTCCTAATGCTGACTCCTTGGGTCTCCTCGGACTACCCTGGGGCTTTCGAGTGGGAACAATTGGGGCAACAGCACCCGACAGGATGACAAGCATTCATGATGTTTAGAATTATTTCCTGGAATATTCGGAGACTGCAGACCCATCAAAATAATACAGAATTCTTTCCTATCTTAAACATAAAGGGTGTGAATTACCTTAATTCAGGAATCCCTTATTCCACAACCTGAAGGAGATAAATTTCCAGAAGAGATGGAGAGGTCAGATTTACACAACCAACTACTCAGCCTATGCCAGGGCTATGTTTATTTGTCCTCTCTTGTGACATAGACCCAGAGGGAAGGTTCATTCTCATAGAAGCCTAATTTGATGACTCCCTCATTCTCATAGGCAGCCTGTATGCCCCTAATACTGATCAACGAAAATTCCTCAATCCATTGTGATTCCCACCTTGCTTATTGGGCACATAGCCTGTGGCTGTTGGGAGGGGATTTTAATTGTGTAATAGACCTGTTGCTTGGTCACTTATGCCCCCACTTCTTAGTGCCCCAGCAGTTTCAAATGCATAGAGTCTGGTTGCATAGTTCCAACAATAGTCTTTGTCAGATGCCTGATGCCATTCAGCACCCTGGGATCAACTCTACTCCTACTGTGCATGTACGCCTGGACAGAATAGTTTCTTCCTCTTCATTCAGCTTCCATTCCCTCTTCTAACTACCTTGGTAGGGATTTGTCTGATCGTATCCCTCTAATACTGAGTTTAGACTAGGCTGAATTCCCCTCACCCATCCCCATCTGGTACCTGCAGGACTCCACTCTCTAGGACCCAAACTTCAGAAACACAATTTCAACTCAAATCTCTGAATAATTTGAGCATAATGACAGCACAGCTTCCTCCCAGTCTGTTGAATGAGAGGCCTTCAAGGTGGTGCTCCGAGGTACTTGCATCCATACGGTAGCAGGGCTCTGCCTGACAAGATAGGGACTTTCCTAGCGGTGGCTCCTCTCCCCAGATTCACTCCAAAGGAACATGAAGTTCTCGATTCACCAATTACGGTTTAAGATGTGAAGGTGGCCATAACTGAGCAATCAAATGTCAAATCTCCCAGGATGGACAGTTTCCCAGTCGAGTTCTATAATACATTTGCACGCTTTCTGGCTCTCTGACTGACTTGGCTGCAGGAGGGGGCCCTGGATGCCGAATGACTCCCGGCCACACTACACGAAGCCTCACTAATCTCACTATTGAAGCCTGGGAAAGACCCAATGGATCTTACCTCATATCACCACATAGCTATAGTACAGCTATACTCATCATGGATTATAAAATGCTCAGTAAGATCCTAGCCAATCATATTCAACAAGTACTTCCCCACCTTGTGCATGCAGACCAAAACAAGTTCCTTCCAGGCAGAGACACCTCCCAAAAAATCAGGCGGTTTTAACTGAATCATTGAATATGTCCGGTGGAGATGGCTGCCTGCTGCTGCCCTAGTGTTGGACTTGCAAAAAGCATTCAATACACTCAGCTGGGATTATATATATTGAATGTGCTGTCAGCCTTCACTTTTGGAGCTCGCATTACTAGATTAGTCCGCCTACTCTACACAGGCCCAACAGTCCTGGTCCATTAATGCAGACTATTCTCTCCCAGGCCATATCTGTAGGTAGTGGTACAAGACAAGGCTACCAGCTCTCACCACTCTTTTTTGCCTTGTCAATGGAACCATTTGCGACTCACGCAAGACAATGTAGTAGAAATTGTGCATCCTTTATCAGATAGAATCCATGCAATTTTGTTGTACGCGGATAATGCCCTCTTTTTTTAAGGGACTTATCATTAGATCACTCTTCCATAGCAAGACTTCTGGTGGACTTCGGTACAGCTTTAGGACTCTGGGTGAGCTGAGCTAAATCCTGCATTTTACCTTTGGTCCCTGGCATGAGTCCAGTGCCCCTGGATTTGGGTAAGGGCCCAGTTCACTGGGAGACAGCCTCCTTCCAACCTGGGTATCCGTATATACTATACTATCCAAAACCTGCTAGATGAGAATCTGACAGCATCTTTGTCATCGCTTCGATCACAGGTGTCATTTAAACAGTTTCTCCCTTTGTCAGTGATGAGTCGTATTGCATTTTTAAAAGTAGCCATCAGGACCACTGAGGAAAATCGGGGCCGCACCCTCCAAAAGTCTTTTAAAACCAACAACTCAACCTATAACACTACAGACTCCCAAAGTGAAGCAGACATGTTACCTATCGGCGATAGCAAAACCAGATTTAATAGCCGCGAAAACTGCGAAAACAAATGGAAAGCTCTATCTGCTACAGGAACAGAAGTTCCATTGAACATAAACAGAGAAGTCCCAAGCCTGCAACTTCTAACAACGAAAGCCCTTCACCCTTATGAAACCGGTCAAAGTTCAAAACCCCAAGTTACTGAAGCACTAATCCATTGTCACTCTCCCCTTCTAGTCCCCCAATTCCAGATGGAACAACAAACCTCACCTGGAACCATCGTACACAATAGAGACAATGATAACAATATGGATTGCGAAGCAAACTCACCAAAACAGAAGAACACAAACTTATTGAGCCCTTTTTGTGTTCAGGTGTCCACCAACTTATACATCAACAATCAAGACAAGCTCGAGTCATCATTTCTCTTCTCGGAAACGGACCACCAACCCGGTCAGGGACTTTGTCAGTTGGACTCACAAGCCCCGATCTATAACAATATTTTGGAAACTAAGATATTACCCTCACAAAATCACAAGCAATTCAGTACTACTCAGTGTACCTTGAGCAACTCATCATCGGGGTTTCCATCCCATCAGAACCAATTTGCTCGCTCGCCCTCAGCAGAACCCTGCACCTCCCCAACATCTACGGTTTGGCAGCACTTGTTAAACACCATGGACACTATTGGAAAAGCAATGTCATACCACGCAGATAAGTTAGACACGCAAGTCGATCTATTAAACATCTTAGCAATCCATGTTCAGGGGATCGAACAAAAGTTGCACAACTTCAACGAGTTGATTATGAAGGTACATGGAGATCGGGAAACAACATACCAAACCTGCCACTGCCACTGTAATCAAATAATCGACAAATTAGCATCAGTACCAACTTTACTAACCCAAATACTGGGGTCAACCAGGGATAACCAACCCAAGCCCGTAACACCAGCTGAGAAAGCCAATGAAGCATCCAGTGAAGTAGATAAGGCACGCCGCAGTTCACCTAGGGGTAAAAACACAAGTGAAACTGGGACAAATCCAGCTTTGGCAATGGCAAGTTTATCCTCCCCAAACCTACCTACTGAATCTGTGATCTCAGGAACTCCAGACACACCTCCCACCGGCCAAAACATGACATCTCCAGCAAGGCAATATAAAGTACTAAAGCCATTAACAAAACGGGAAAGAAAACGCCAGAGAAAGGCTAGAAAAAGTAAACAAATTAGACAGGCAACTAACCCAACCACTGCCACGACCGAGCAGGACAGGATTAAAAATGAGGATAACACAACTCAAAATGAGGACAACATAACACAAAACACTGTGGAAACAAGTACCAACGACCTTCAACTCTCACCAACCAATTTGGACACCATCTCAAGTAGCCTGAACCAAAACAATAAGGAGCAATCGCCATTAGCAAAGGTTTATAGCCTTTTTAAACCGTCCACGAGAAAAAGAAAAAACAGCTCAAAAACTCAGGTCACACAAACCGTGACACCGATATCAACACCAGGGCGCACCACTGAAGTAACCAGCACCATTCGCCCACCAGAGGCCATGTTAGCCATGATAAATGACCACGAGGAAAGATGTAAGCCAGAATCAACTCACCATCACGGAGCAGGATGCAATAAAGTTTCGCACACAGGGAACCATGAACCAAAGGCACAAAACAATCCACAAGTTCTCTGGAATCCACCAACGACAAACCTGGAGCACACATCAGGGGATAAAGTCACCGGAAAAAGCTTAATCCACGGATCGCAGTATGATGTCACCGAAAATAACAACAAACTGGTGTTCATTCCCCATTATATCTCAAGGGGACCCCAAGACATTCTCAACAGAAGTGTGTTACTCAAACTATTCAATGCCCTTCCCTCCCTGAGCCACATCAATTCAAGTAACTTAGAAAGCATAGAATTCAAACAAAACCCATACCCGGGGGATCAAGAAATCACCTCAGCTACATTTTTTGACTCCTTCTTCATAGGGCAGATCTGGCAACAGAAGGACTCATTTGCTAACTGGGGTATTGAGTTAAAAAAGGTCACTCCCCCCCCCTATCCAAGCCCACTGCAACCGTCAAACCATCCAGAGTGCCTATTAAAGGGAGCCAAAGGCCCGGAGCACCTTAGTTCAGCGAAGGGCACAGACTTCATAGCAAGGAAAATCACCATTACCATTGCTCATCCAGAGGCAATCAAGCCTCTGGGTTCTCGACAGTCGAACATAGACGGGACTGCCCTCGCAGCATCATGAAGACTCCTATCACCAGCCCCCAAATTAATTCGGGGCAGTAACATCTGCTCTTGGAACGTGCACGGCCTAAGCACGAAATTAGAAGATCCAGACTTCATGGAATTCATCACCAAGTATAACGTCCTTCTCTTCCAGGAAACATGGCAGATAAATTCTTCTCCGATTGTAGGTTATAAAGAATTTTTTATTCCTGCTAAGCGATCAACAATACACGGGAGAGCAAAAGGTGGCCTTTCTACTTTCATTTCTACCGACATTCCATGGCAGGCCTCAGCAATAGACCTGGAATCGTCCTGGATGCAATGTACAAAATTCGAGTATCTGTCCAGCAACAGCTTGCCAATACTGAATATCTACATTCATCCAGCCTCCAATCAAAAAAGGTCAAGAATCGAGAAATTAACATCTACATTAGAAACACTCCAACTCGCTTACTCAGATGCCAACATCATACTATCGGGAAATTTTAACATGAATCTACTTCACGACACCAAAGAAAGTACAGTAGGCAATTTATCAGCTCCAAACCGAAGCGATACACATGGCAAGAGATGCTCGGTTCGTCTAGAGAAACTCTCAATGTACAAGCTTAACGGAAAAGGCCAGACTGATCGCCCCGCAGCTTTCACTAGGGTAACTCAAACAACAAGATCTACCATAGATTATACATTTGTGGACAAGGAAATGATTTCACATATCACGAACTTTCAAATAATTGACAGGGCGGAAAGCGATCACTTACCACAATCCTTCAAGCTGTATAGAAACACGGCAACTCCAGTTAAAAATAACACGATGTCCCAATCAACCCAAAGTTACAACCCTAAACGGCTAATCTGGAAATGTGAACGCATCGACGATATCATGTGCACATGTATCAGCCTCTCAAAGAGCGTCGAATCAGCATTATCGTGCCCAAGGGCCTGGGAGTCTTTTATTTACGAATTACACAATAAATTCCCGAACCGGACTAATTGCCGCAAAACCGAAAGACAAACAGGGGCAGCTTGGTTTACCAACAACTTGAGGAAACAAAAGCAACGTTTGAATAAATATACAAGACAGTTAAGAAATAGGAACTCAGAATCTTTCCAGGAAATCCTGTTACTTATATCTAGAACAAGAAAAGATTTAAAACGGGACATCAGGGGGGCCAAGTAAATGTACAACGAACACACCTGGGCGAAACTCCTCCACGCCAGCAAACAAAGAGATTCAAAACTCTTTTGGGAAACCATCAACCAACTAATAAATGGCAGGCACCGACATCACAACTCGGATATAATGGAGGACACCTGGAGAGCCCACATTGAACTTTTATATAATGAAACTCCATCCCCAGGCAATCCAACTCAAGGAATACTAATAGGGGATTTCAGTGCAGGACCAGTCAATGACACCTCAAGTCTAGATACATCCGACTTCTCCCCGCAGATATCACAAGAGCAAGTCTTTAAAACCATCAACAAGTTGAGAATGGAGGGAGCACCAGGGCCTAATGGCTTGCCAAATGCCCTGTTTCGTCACGATCCATCATTTTGGTCTAGGCTCCTGACCCCCCTCTTCACCCACGCCCTGGTGTCCGGCACGCTTCCCGACTCTTGGCGAGGTAGTATCCTAAATCCAATCTACAAGTCGGGTGCACGCTCAGACCCAACCAACTACAGGCTAATAGCATTAATTGATGTGGAGGCAAAAATGTACGCTTCAAACCTGTTGATAGACCTAGAGGATTGGGTTCGCCGGACAAACCTTATTCCTACCACGCAAACTGGATTCAGGGCAGGGATGGGTACCCTCACAAATATCTCTGCAGTCACGCTCTTAGCTAATAAAGCCATATCAAATTCCAACACCTTGTACGCATGCTTCATAGACCTTAAAGCTGCGTTCGATAAGATATCGAGAGCCAAACTATGGGCCAAGATGCAATGTTGGGGGGTACCAACTAAACTTTTGGCAGCCATCATCAACCTGTACTCGGATAGGTGGGTCCAAATAAGGAAAGGATATGGCCGCAGTATAACTAGTAAGATTGCAACATCCAACGGGCTAAAACAGGGGTGTGTATTGGCCCTCTGTTTATTCAACATTTACACCGCAGACCTAGACAAGCACCTCCAGCTTGTTCAAGCCGACCCCCCAAGATTGGGCAAAATTCCAACTCCAAGTCTTCAATACGCGGACGATATAGACCTATTAGCACAAACCCCAGTAGGTCTGCAGCGACTAATCTCCAAACTTGGAGCTTATGTCACTTCAGTTCAACTTACTATCAACCATAAAAACGAAGGTGATGTGCTTCTCCAAACACCATTCTACAAGTAAAAAAGTAAATTCATCTGGAAATTAGATGAGAAACCGCTGATTAGGGTGTCTTCGTATAAATACTTAGGCTTCCAACTGGACTGCCACCTCAACTACACACAACACCTGGACCAAGGCCGCACGAAAGCCAAACAACTGCTTTTTGCATTTAAAAGCCTACAGCAAAAGCTTTCAGGTTGCTCAACAGTAATCGCTGTTAAATTTCTACCTTCCATCGCATACGGCTCAGAAATTTTGAATACTAAAGATGCTACAGCACTAAACACAGCACAATCCACCCTATTCAAACGCTTGTTCTCAATTCCTCGATATATCTCGCAAGCCCAAATCTGACTGGAATATGGATTAAAAAACCAGCAACCAGCCAGACAAGGTGCACTAGTTAAATACTACTGGAGGATGAAAGCAGCCGAAGAGAACACCTTAGCACATCGCTGTTGGGTGGAGATTGAAATCCAAACAAGGCTAAAAAACTCCATTACATCAGTGCTAAAAAATTTGCTCCTGGCACTACAGTTAGAGGAGGCATGGTTGACCATCACAACGTTTTCCGGATTCAAAAAAGCTGTGAATAATACGATCAAACGAACATCCTTACTAATTGATAAAACAGCCATAACAAAAAAATCACGTATGGGCAGTGATACAATCGTACCAGACTCTAAAACCCCAACAGTACCTGTCTGAACACTTCTCATATCACAAAAAGCACTATTTGACGCTGCCGAGGCTGGGGGCATACGCCACGAAAGACCTGACCCCCAAATGGAAACACACATGGCCAACTAAAGTATGTTGGCTATGTGGACAGGGGGACGAGTCTTTGTTGCACCTCCTATGTATCTGCCCCGCACTATTAGTAATCAGGAAAACTGTCTTGCGGGAGGCACTAAGAAATGCACAAATAAGGACATGCAGAGCGGCAGTTATAAAATGCCTCGGAGGGACGTCTATCCAACTGTCCTGCAGAGCGATAAACTTTTGGAAAATAGCGGCAAAAGAACTGGACAAAATAGCGATTTAACAAAAGCAGCTGGAAAATAACGGTATACAGCTATTTAATTGCACTGATCATATAATCTTTTTAATGATTTAGCGGCTAATTGCCCAGGACGGTTTCATCATGTCACAAACGTTTGGAAAAAGGAGGCAAAATAACTTTTAATTTCTTAACTATTTATTACCCGTTGACACGATTTAGCTTCAATCCTCTTCTGTCTCTTCACTGTCCTACAACTCTCGTCTCTTCTTAAATTCTAGTTCTCAAATGTTGACCCTCGGTTTTATGAAACATGGTGGTACGCCCACCCTTTTATGATTTTAATGAAATCAAATAAAAGGATTTTTTGATTGATTGATTGAGTCGTATTGCAGTTTCCAAAATACTGATGCTCCCCTGTCTCCTGTCCTTTTTTGCAAACCTTCCCATCGTCCTTTCCCAAAACATTTTTGGGGGGCAACACAATCTTTTGCAAGATTCTCATAGATGGCTAGCTCTCTCAAAATTACAGCTTCCACCAGATCATGGAGAACATTTACAATGGCTTTCCCTCTTGCTCACAGATCACTCTCTTGAGGAGGTGTGTGTGTGACGGGCCCCCCACTTACGTTAGTTGAATTTCTATCGCTCACAGGTCTGAGGATTAGACCCCTACAGGGTCATTCCCTCTTTTTCTGTGAGGCCTTTTCTTGCTTTGCCCTGTGATGAATATCACGAGCTTCCTACACACCCATTATACCTTTGCGCAGTCTTCGGACACAGTGAGGACTGGGTACCAGATGGGGTAAGAGCTACACATCTGGGAATAGGCCAGGATCCTCACCTTCTCTCTTTTCTGACCCTGATGAAACAATATGGTCTATATGAGGGTCAATTTCTCCTTTATCCTTCTCTGAAGGGGGCCCTTAGAGATATTTGGGCTATTCGAGACACAGGTGTGGTTACCCACCAGCTTATACAAACTCGCCACACTATGGCCAGCGTTTGCAGACTGATCAGTTGGCTCACTAGCTCCCGAGTGGCCCAAACACACTCCCCGCTACAACACTTGAGAAAAACGTGGGAGACCAAACTTAGCAGATCCCTCTGTCACAAAGAGTGGGAGAAATCATTGGCATACTCAAGGAATGTCCGATTTAAACATACTACATACTGCACAGAGCCTACCTTTCTCTGATGTGAGTCACTAAGATCTTCTTAGGCTCCCCGGACTCCTGTGCCACACTAAATGCAGCACTTTGGCAGATTTGAAACATATGCTGTGGGAATGCCCCCAGTTATGCCTCTTCTAAGAGACGGTGCTGTCGAGACTCAAGGAGTTCACGAGCATACAGAGGTCTGGTTCTTTGGAGGTAGGGGCTCTGGGCGTCAATAGATGATCCCACAGGCAAAAAACTGCTGCACACTTGTTTGATATTGCCCTAATCTTGGCCAAAAGGACCATAAGTACAAAGTGGAAGCCTGCGGTGCCCCATCTACTGAGTCCTGGTTCGATGCACTGAAGAGGCAAGAAGCCTATGACACCACCCCATCACCCATGATTGGGAGTCATTGCTTTCTAGACTGCTTGACGCCCCAAATGCTAGCGATTCCACATCTGAGGTTTCTGGCTCAACATCTGACCCCTATAATAATGACATCGGATCCCTCTACTGTGCCCCTAATAGTCCCTGATACTCCTCCCTACTCCTTTTAGCACTACATATGTCGCCACACCCCTGTTTACCAGCTGACAGTACTCGGTGCCGTGGGGCCTCTACTCCCCCTCCTCCGTTTTCCCCCCTCACAACTTGCTAGCTCAGAAATAGTCCCCCTATATTTAGACCACCCATATGATTGGTGTATATAGATTACTGGTATTCCTTTGGGGCCGTATATCTCTACACAGTGGACATACCCCTGCCCCCTTGTCACCGAATACCAGATCAGTCAGCCTGTTGTAATCAAACGAGGATCCAACTCCAGGGGAGCTTAGGTAGTATTTATTAAGATGGTAAGATCCTGAGTACAAGTACAGAGAGCCCCACCAGGAGCAGCCTTCCTGCTGCTCAGCGCATACACCAACTGCCACCTTCACTCATCCAACATTCCACAGCCTCATCACGCACCAACATTCCACACCACACACACTGGCTAAGCAGCAAGTATAACACATCTTCCTTCTTTACAGTGAACAAGAACACAATGCAATGGTCCAAGGAAAAGTACACATTGGTAAAAGGTACATGCACAGAAATAACATGAAGATCCATTGCAAAGACCTGAAAATGAGTAAGGGCATACAAGTTAAGCTCAAAAGCAAAGAAAGCACAGTACAATGGGCATGCACGTTAACATCAAAATGCAAAGAAAGCACAGAAGAATGTAACAATTTACTTGAATGTTAACAAAAACATATAAAATGAGGAAAAATGACAATGCCCACCCATGTACTCACATTAATGAAAACAACAAACTGGGCAAGATAAAAACAGTCTTTAAGAAAGCAAAAAGACTACACCTACCCACATCCTCTCCCTTTCCACACAAAATAAACAAACATCTTCTACTTTTCCACACAAAACAAAACAAACCCGCATTCTACTACACCACGCATAACCAACCAAACCCCTTATGCCACAAACATACCAGCTGGCCAGACTGAAATGAAGGTGAACACACAGGGAACCAAAGCCCAACGGTGCAGTAGAGATCTCACCACAGCAAAACAAATACACTAACGTGAGACCATCCCCCAAGTCACCAAAAGAGGAAGGAAAGGGTGAACAAGAACGCAAACAATTCTCAACCACAAAGCCAATACTAGGGGTGATACCTAATTCACCCACCAACCAGATAAAGGTGGTAGATGGGAGTGACTACTACCCAGTCAACTCAAACACCATGCCAACCAGGGTGATTTACCTAAATCAACCCACAACCACAAAAATAGTGGGAGAGCAGAGAGGCTTAGCACCTTAAAGCCTTCTCACACACCACCAACAGTGAGGGATTCACATGTATCCACCCACCAACCACACAAAGATGACAGACACGAGTGCCTAACACCCAGTCAACTCGAACACTACAACAGGGTGATTTACTCAAATCAACCCATACCCACAAAAATAGTGGGAGAGCAGAGAGGCTTAGCACCTTAAAGCCTTCTCACACACACCACCAACAGTGAAGGATTCCCTTATCCGCACGAGCACGCCAAGGTGGTAACCCAGAGTGACTTAACACCAAAACGTCAACTCAAACACCACGCCAACCAGGGTGATTTACCTAAATCAACCCACACCCACAAAAATAGTGGGAGAACAGAGAGGCTTAGCATCTTAAAGCCTTCTCACACACCACCAACAGTGAGGGATTCACATGTATCCACCCACCATCCACACAAAGGCGGTAGACATGAGTGACTAACACTCAGTCAACTTGAACACTACAACAGGGTGATTTACCCAAATCAACCCATACCCACAAAAATAGTGGGAGAGCAGAGAAACTTAGCACCTTAAAGCCTTCTCACACACACACCATCAACAGTGAGGGATTCACTTACCCCCACAAGCATGCCAAGGAGGTAACCCAGAGTGACTTAACACCAAAACGTCAACTCAAACACCATACCAACAGTGGGTGAATTACATAAATCGTCCCACAACCACACACAAACGTGGTAACCCAGAGTGACTTTGCGCCTAAAGGTCAACACACACACACAATAGGTGAAGTACCTAAACCTCCCACAACCACACACAAATGGTAACTCTGAGTGACTTTAGACCTAACAGTCATCTCACACACAAGTCATCCTAAAGAATAAACAAAATGACTGTAAACTTCCAAAAACACAGCACCAACAGTGGTTTAAGCAAAGAGTGACACCCCTTCTATGAAGTTTAAAACATTTTTAGCGAAGCACCCCATCCATGAAATTGACAATTTTTGTTTTAAAGTAGAACACCCCATTGTTAGACCTGGCATCCTTGGCGTGGGTCTCCCTTCCATTTTTTCACTATGCCTCCACTGTTGTTGATATGTTTTTGCTGGTCTAGATGCTTTGGGCACTTTGCCACTGCTATTCAGTGCCAAAGTGCAAGTGCTCCCTATGATAAATTGATGTATGGATTAGTGACTCCATGTTTGGCCTATTTGATTCACTGTCAGACCCTAGTACCGTGCACTGTTTGTGCCAGGGCCTGTGAATCAAATGCTGCTGGTGGGCTTGCAGCACTGGTTGTGCCACCCACAGGAGCAGCTTGTAAAGTGTGTCTCAGGCCTGCCATTGCAGAGCCTGTGTGCAGTCTGGTACTGCCATGTCGACTTGGTAAGTGCACCCACTTACCAGTCCCCAAACCTTCCCTTTCCTGCATATTAGTCACCCCTAAGGTAGGCCCTAGGGCAGGGTGCATTGTATGTGTAAGGTAGGACATGCCCTGGTATGTGTGGCATGTCCTGATAGTGAATTACAGCCAATTTCGTTTTCACTATTGCAAGGCTACCTGTTCCCATAGGCCAGAATGGGCAGTTTGATTATAACATCTTATAATCCTAACTGACCCAGGGAACATGGTAGAAAAACGAATTTAGTATGCCTGAACTCAGAATGATAAAATACATCTTTTAGTGAAGTTGGTTTTGACATTCTGTGTTTGAAAATACCACTTTTAGAAAGTAGGTATTTTCTTGCCTAATCATCCAGCCTGCCTCTGCTAGCTTGTGTATTGTGTGTCTGGGTTTGTGAGTGACATGGGCTGGGGGACTCCAGGAGGCAGGGTGAGTCAGCACTAGGCTGAATAGACCTATCTGCATGAGGAGTGGTGGGAGGAGTAGCACCTGGGCCTGAATAGGGCTGTGCCTGCCTTCCACAATGCTGGCTCCAGCTCCTGTGGTGTGTCTGATGACCCTGGCCCACACTGACAAAGGAAGAAGTTGTGCACTGGCAGAATGCACCCAGAACTGGTTTGGACTAGGTACAGGACCCTCTGCCTTCAAAGGACAAAGGATTTATGGGTATAAATACTGGGGCCCAGACCCCAAGACTTTAGATCACTTCTGGGAAACAAGAAGAACCTTTGCTGAGGAGAGGAACCAGAGAAACTGAAGGAGGAGACTATCCCTATGCTGTGTGCTGTTTGAGGGATTGGCCTGCAGTGGTTGCCTGATTGCCAAAGAAAGGAGAAAGGAACTTTGTGCTTACTTTCATCATCTTGCAGAACATCTCCAAGGGCTTGAAGATTGAGTTTGCCTCCTGCTGAAGTCTCAGGGACACAAGACTTCACCAACCAGCTCCCCTGAATTCCCTTGCTGGGAATTTGAAGTGCCTACTGTTGTGTTGGGCCTTCTGAGAGACTGCGTGACACTGGGAGCTGGAAGCGCGACTCACGAAGAAGAAGCGTGTCGCCGCCGCAGCAGTTGTCGTCGCATCGCCGAGAAAGCGTGCCGCTGCTGCCGCCATCGCATCACCGAAGCGCCTCGCATCACCGGAGAAGAGTGTCGCAGACGCTGTCGCATCATCAGAGAAGCGTGTCGCAGGGCCTGTCGCGGCTCCAACGATTCACTGAGTCGCTGCATGGCCGTCGGGCATGCACACATCGCCCCTTCGTTGTCGCATCGAGAGGAAGACGCCATTTTGTTTCATTGCACCGGGTCATCATCGCATCGAGGCGCTGCTGGTCGCATCGCCACAGAAGCGCAGTAAGAAACCGACGCATCACCTCCCCACGCGGTGAAGAACCAACGCATCACCTCCTCTCCGGTAAGGAACCGACGCATCACCGTCCCCTACGCAGCAGTAGGGAACCGACGCATCACCTCCCCCGGAGCAAGGAACCGACGCATCACTGTTCTTGCGTGTAAGAAACCGACGCATCACCTTCCCTGCAACTCTTTTGTTTGTATCGCGTTACGCATCCAAAGGTACATTGAACGTAGAGTGTCACATTTATCACCTGCATTTGAACTGAACTATTTTCTACCATTGACAGTCATATTTTTCATAGTGTATTGTGGATTTTTGTCGTTTTGGGTCTTGTGTTAAGTCTATATAAAAATACTTATTTTTATAATACAACCTGTGTGGTGTCCATCTGTAGTGTTGTCACTGTGTTACTGTATGTGTTCACAAATGCTTTACACACTGCCTCTGAGATAAGCCTGTCTGCTCGTGCCAAGCTACCAAGGGGGTGAGCAGGGTTATTTTAGTAGTGTATCCCCCTTACCCTGACTAGAAGCAAGGGTCCCTATTTGGACAAAGGTACCTACCTCTGCCAATTAGAGACCCCCAGTTCTAACATTGGTGGTCAGCGGTGAGGATTCTGGACTTTCATTTGTGACTCATATACAGTGATTGGTGTACACTACTAGTGAGTGCAGACCAAACGCAACCACTTACATTTTGGTAGATTGTTTTTTCCTGGGATTTCTATTTTTGCCAAGAACTGCCAAGTTTCACCATGAGCAAAACAGCATCCATCGCATCTGTTGATTTAGATTTTGAGGAAGAGAAACTAGAAAGTTACACTGTAAAACAGCTGAAATACTTCTGCAGGAGATTTAAAGTTGCTATGACTGGTCTCTCCAAGAAGGATGAGTTCCAAAAGGCGCTGAGGGCCTGGGTGGAAGCAAGGAATAACCCTGAGCATGTGGACGAGCATGTGGAGGGGGCTGAGGATGCAGGAGGCCAGCTAGATGGGCTATTGGTTCCAGGGGGGAGGAAAGCACCTTCCCCAGCAGGTAGCAGTGTTTCTTCCAAGGGCCTGTCCCCAGGAGAACTGGAGGACAGGGAGAGAAGTAGGGTGCATGAAATGGAGCTGACCAAGCTTAAGATGGGTGGGCAGTTAGAATTGGAAATTAAGAAATTGGCCCTAGAGGAAAAGAGGATACAAATGGAGCATGAGAGACGTTTGAGGGAGTTGGAGTTGAAAGCTAGGAGCTTAGAGATTACTCCCTCTGGTGGCAGCACACCGTCCATGCCTGTTGAAGCAAGGGTGTATATACCTAAAGATGTGGTGTAAGAGTTTTATAAAAATGATGACATTGGGCAATGGTTTAAAGCCTATGAGGTAGCTATGACCTCACACCGGGTCCCTGAGAAGGATTGGGGAGCGGGGTTGTGGGGGCGGTTCCTTAGTGAGGGGCGGGATACCTTATTAGACTTGCCCTCTGAAGTCCACAATTCTTATGGTCATATGAAAGAAGCATTAATGTCCAGGTATGGGTTGACTCCTGAACTGTATAGGCAGAGGTTCAGGAATTGCAAAACGTTGGAGGGCAGTACCTGGGTAGAATATGAGACTTTTTTTTGCAGAGCATTGGATGGTTGGGTGAAGGGTAGCAAAGTGAATGATTTTGAAGCGCTCTTTGATTTGATTGCATGGGAGCACTTGTCAGGAAATTGTTTTCCAGAGCTACGCCAGCACCTTATTGATAGTAGGCTGACTAACCCTAGGAAGCTTGCTGAGGAGGCAGACCGCTGGGTGAGCACCCGGGTTCACAAGGGTCACGTGGGAGACTCCGCCAAGGGTGGGCAGGGTCCCCAGCAGAGGAGTGGGGGGGACAAGGGTAAACAGAGGGAGTTCCAGAAAGGGCCCCAAAGTAATCCCCAAGGGAACCAAGGGAAGGGTTCCCAGCCTCCCCCTGAAAAGAAGCCAGGGGCCCGACAGATAAGCCTGTTCACAGGGGGCCCAAGACTTGTTTTAAGTGTGGTCAAGTGGGCCACTGCTCCTGGGAAACTAGATGTCCCTTGTATGGAAAATCAGCACCCATTGGTGCACCACCCCGGCAGGTAGCTAGTGTAGCCCTGGGGGAGGAGATGGGTGCCCAAGGTGGGTGGGGTCCCGTAGCAATGTCCTTGGTCTCTTTAGGAGACAGTGAGATGGTCCCCAGGGCCCAACTGCCTGATAACACTAAGAAATACAGGCAGTGGGTGACCATCAATGGCCAAAGGGTGGAGGCTCTAAGAGACACCGGAGCCAGTGTGACAGCTGTCAGTTGTCGGCTGGTGTCTGAAGAGCAGGTGATCCCCAATGCATTCTGCCCAGTAGTTGCCGCGGACAACTCAGAGAGCCATTGCAGAGTGGCTCAAGTTCCATTTGAGTGGGGGGGGGTCTCAGGTACCTTTCAAGTAGCTGTGAGGCCAGCCATGCCTGTAGACTGTCTGTTGGGCAATGATTTGGAGAGTTCACCTTGGGCAGAGGTGGAGAGAAGGTCTCATTTAGAGATGTTGGGTCTGCCTGAGTGGGCGTGCGTGACCTCTCGGTCTATGGCAGCCAGTAGAGTTATTCAAGAGGACCTGGAGCCTGAGAGGGTGGCCCAGGTGCCTGCCTTGAAGAGAAGAGGCAGGGGGCGCGGGAAACTGGCCCCCGTAGTTCCCACGGTCCAGGAGGAAGCAGAACCTGAGGGGGATGCTCTGGAACCTACAGGGGAGCAAGTGGCCGAACTGGGGGGCCTGCCTGAGCTGACCCATTGGCAGCAGGAGGGAGGCCCCTCCAGGGAGGAGTTCTGTGATGAGCAGAACAAGTGCCCTTCTCTTGTGGGTTTGCGGCAACAGGCCACAAACCAGGCAGCAGGTGATCAGTCTGGATCACATTGGATCTACTGGGAGAATGGTCTCCTGTATAGCGAGCCTAAGGTTGCTGAGCCTGGATCAGCCCGTGTGCTGGTGGTACCCCAGAGCTTCAGAGCCTTCCTACTGGGTTTGGCTCATGATGTGCCTTTATCAGGACATCTGGGGCAGAGCAAGACCTTTGAAAGGCTTGTCACCCACTTTTATTGGCCCCAGATGCGCAAGAGTTCAGACACTCATTGCAGGACATGTCAGACTTGCCAGGCAAGTGGAAAAAGTGGGAGGAAGCACAAGGCTCCCCTCCAGCCATTCCCTGTGGTCAGCACCCCCTTTGAATGGGTGGGTATTGACATTGTGGGGCCACTGGACCCCAAGACAGCCATGGGCAACAGGTTCATCCTGGTCTTGGTGGACCATGCCACCCGGTACCCGGAAGCCATCCCTCTTCGGACAGTGACGGCCCCTGTGGTGGGACGTGCACTGATGGGGATTTTCTCCCGTGTGGGGTTCCCCAAGGAGGTGGTGAGTGACCGTGGTACAAACTTCATATCCAAGTATATGAAGTCCCTGTGGCAGGAGTGCGGTGTTACCTATAAGTTCACCACTCCTTACCACCCCCAAGGAAATGGGCTGGTTGAGAGATTCAACCGGACCCTGAAGGGCATGATTATGGGCCTGGAAGAACCCATGAGGCGTAAGTGGGACGTTCTCTTGCCATGCCTTCTCTTTGCTTACCGTGAGGTGCCACAGAAGTCCTTAGGGTTCAGTCCCTTTCAACTGCTCTATGGTCACCCGGTAAGAGGAACTCTGAGTTTGGTGAAAGAAGGCTGGGAGAAAGCTCCTAGTAAACCTCCCCAGGATGTATTTAGCTACATGCTGGCCTTTAGAAACCAAACTAGGCGATTCAGACAACTCGCTGAGGCGAATCTGGAAGCCAGCCAGGAGGAGATGAAACGATGGTATGATCAGAATGCCACTCTGATCGAGTTTCAGCCTGGACAGGAAGTGTGGGTCATGGCCCCCGTGGAGCCTTGCGCGCTCCAGGATAAGTGGACCGGACCATTTGACGTGGTGGAGCGCAAGAGTAACGTCACCTACCTGGTGGACTTGCGATCTCCCAGGAACCCTTTGCAGGTCCTACATGTCAACCGCCTGAAGCTCCATTTTGAGAGGTCTGAAGTGGGCATGCTCCTAGCAACGGATGATGGGATGTAAGAGGAGACAGAACCTCTTCCTGACCTCCTGTCTGCAACAGAGCAAGATGGGTCAGTGGAGGGTGTGAACCTCTCTAACTCCCTGACACCTGAACAGCAGGAAGACTTTCGCCAACTGTTGGGACAGTTTTCTGACCTGTTTTCCCTGGTTCCTAGTGTCACTGATTGGTGCGTCCATGATGTGGACACTGGGGACAGTCCTCCTGTCAAGCACAAGGCTTACAGAGTGACTGACAGGGTGAGAGCTTGCATCAAGGAGGAGGTCTCCAAGATGTTTGCATTGGGGGTGATTGAGTCCTCTCACAGCCCTTGGGCCAGCCCAGTGGTCTTGGTCCCAAAGGCTGCCGCTCCTGGTGCCACACCCGAACTTCGGTTCTGTGTGGACTACCGAGGACTCAATTCAGTCACCAGGACTGACGCGCACCCCATCCCCAGAGCTGATGAGCTCATCGATCGTTTAGGGGCTGCCCGGTACCTCAGCACGTTTGACTTAACGTCTGGGTACTGGCAGATCGCCTTGACTGATGGGGCCAAAGAGAGGTCAGCATTCTCCACACCAGATGGGCACTACCAATTCCGGGTTATGCCCTTTGGGATGAAGAATGCCCCTGCCACCTTTCAGAGGTTGGTCAACCAGGTGTTGGTTGGACTGGAAGATTTCTGTGCCGCCTACCTGGATGACATCGCAGTGTTCAGCGCCAGTTGGGAAGAACATCTGTGCCACCTCTGGGAAGTGTTGATGGCGCTGCGGAGGGCAAGCCTCACGATCAAGGCGAGTAAGTGCCAGATCGGGCAGGGTTCCGTGGTGTACTTGGGACACCAGGTTGGGAGCGGCCAGGTGGCGCCCCTACAGCTCAAGATTGATACCATTCTGGCTTGGGAGCCCCCCAAGACCCAGACAGAGGTGAGAGCCTTTTTAGGACTCACCGGGTATTACAGGAGATTTGTCAAGGGGTATGGCAGCATCGTTGCACCCTTGACAGAGCTGACTTCCAGGAAGCAGCTCAAGAGAGTGATTTGGACTGACACCTGTCAGAGAGCTTTTGACGCCTTGAAGACTGCCATGTGCACGGCCCCCGTGCTTCAGGCGCCCAACTTCTCAAAAGAGTTCGTGGTCCAAACAGACACTTCAGAGCATGGTGCAGGGGCTGTTCTGGCACAGTTAAATGAGGAGGGCCTAGACCAACCTGTAGCCTTCATCAGTAGGAGGTTACTTCCACGGGAACAGAGGTGGAGTGCTATTGAGCGTGAGGCATTTGCTGTGGTCTGGGCGCTGAAGAAGTTGAGACCATACCTGTTTGGGACTCACTTCCGGGTTCAGACAGACCACAGGCCCCTCAGATGGTTGATGCAGATGAGGGGTGAGAATCCAAAACTGTTGAGGTGGTCCATTTCTCTACAGGGGATGGACTTCACGGTGGAACACCGCCCTGGTACAGCACACGCCAATGCTGATGGTCTGTCCAGATTCTTCCGCCTTAGTGATGAGAACTCCCTAGAGGTAGGATAGTTCTCCCCACATTTCAGATGGAGGGGACACATGTTAGACCTGGCATCCTTGGCGTGAGTCTCCCTTCCATTTTTTCACTATGCCTCCACTGTTGTTGATATGTTTTTGCTGGTCTAGATGCTTTGGGCACTTTGCCACTGTTATTCAGTGCCAAAGTGCAAGTGCTCCCTAGGGAGCAGTAGCACCTGGGCCTGAATAGGGCTGTGCCTGCCTTCCACAATGCTGGCTCCACCTCCTGTGGTGTGTCTGATGACCCTGGCCCACACTGACAAAGGAAGACGTTGTGCACTGGCAGAATGCACCCAGAACTGGTTTGGACTAGGTACAGGACCCTCTGCCTTCAGAGGACAAAGGATTTATGGGTATAAATACTGGGGCCCAGACCCCAAGACTTTAGATCACTTCTGGGAAACAAGAAGAACCTTTGCTGAGGAGAGGAACCAGAGAAACTGAAGGAGGAGACTATCCCTATGCTGTGTGCTGTTTGAGGGATTGGCCTGCAGTGGTTGCCTCATTGCCAAAGAAAGGAGAAAGGAACTTTGTGTTTACTTTCATCATCTTGCAGAACATCTCCAAGGGCTTGAAGATTGAGCTTGCCTCCTGCTGAAGTCTCAGGGACACAAGACTTCACCAACCAGCTCCCCTGAATTCCCTTGCTGGGAATTTGAAGTGCCTACTGTTGTGTTGGGCCTTCTGAGAGACTGCGTGTCGCTGGGAGCTGGAAGCGCGACTCACGATGAAGAAGCGTGTCGCCGCCGCAGCAGTTGTCATCGCATCGCCGAGAAAGCGTGCCGCCGCTGCCGCCATCGCATCACCGAAGCGCCTCGCATCACCGGAGAAGAGTGTTGCCGTCGCATCATCGGAGAAGCGTGTCGCAGGGCCTGTCGCGGCTCCAAAGATTTACCGAGTCGCCGCACGGCCATCGGGCGTGCACGCATCGCCCCTTCGTTGTCACATCGAGAGGAAGACGCCATTTTGTTTCATTGCACCGGGTCGTCATCGCATCGAGGCGCTGCTGGTCGCATCGCCACAGAAGCGCAGACGCATCACCTCCCCACGTGGTGAAGAACCAACGCATCACCTCCTCTCCGGTAAGGAACCGACGCATCACCGTCCCCTACGCAGCAGTAGGGAACCGACGCATCACCTCCCCCGGAGCAAGGAACCGACGCATCACAGTTCTTGTGTGTAAGGAACCGACGCGTCACCTTCCCTGCAACTCTTTTGTTTGTATCGCGTTACGCATCCAAAGGTACATTGAACGTAGAGTGTCGCATTTATCACCTGCATTTGAACTGAACTATTTTCTACCATTGACAGTCATATTTTTCATAGTGTATTGTGGATTTTTGTCGTTTTGGGTCTTGTGTTAAGTCTATATAAAAATACTTATTTTTATAATACAACCTGTGTGGTGTCCATCTGTAGTGTTGTCACTGTGTTAATGTATGTGTTCACAAATGCTTTACACACTGCCTCTGAGATAAGCCTGTCTGCTCGTGCCAAGCTACCAAGGGGGTGAGTAGGGGTTATTTTAGTAGTGTATCCCCCTTACCCTGACTAGAAGCAAGGGTCCCTATTTGGACAAAGGTACCTACCTCTGCCAACTAGAGACCCCCAGTTCTAACACCCATCTATGAAGTTTACTTTTTTTTCCCAAGCGTGGATGTTGTAATAAAATGGGCTCGCAAAGTCATAGTCAGATGGGTGCCAGGATTCCCAGGGTGTGCGCCGACACTGACCCAGCAGTAGAGTAAAGTAGTTACTCCAGCAAACGAAGGCAGCAGCGATTCTCCCAAAAGCGAAGATGTTGCTCCGCCCACACACCACTATCAGAAGTTGATGCTTGAAAAACATAAAGCAAACAAAGGGAACGTGAGCCCATCTATGTGACAAATGGAAACACAGACCTCACCAGAATTCCATGGCTACATCGAAACCGCATACCCACACAGTGACATTGTATGTTCCTCTGCCACAAATGCGTATTACTAGAAGTCGGAGGAACAGAAGTCTCCGTGCGTACCAGGCATCTGGAACAATCACGAGGTTGAAAGATGGAAGCACGCTGAAAACAGGTCCACCAGGAGCATCCCGGGTGGCTCCAGGCATGAAGTTGCAGTACAGCGCCACACAGCTTCTCACCTCTCCACAAGCTCCCGAAGATACGGCTCGCACTGGAGCAAGAGAAGAGACAGCGCACGAGCAGGAAACGTTGAAGACAGGTGAGCGCTCAAACTCAAAAAATATTTAAACACAGGAGCAGCGGTCAACCGTTTCCTAAGTAGCACCAACACAGCTTCCTCCTTTCCGTTGCTCACCACATGTCGCTCTCCAAAAGACGCTCTCCACATGTTGCTCAAACCAATTCCTCTGGACTGCCGATGAGCTGCTCTTGTACAACGAACACAGCTGGCACGCTGGCCACGGCCCAGCAGCCAATAACCTCACACCGTGCTGGAACACAGCAGATCTCCTCACGGTGAACCAGTCAGGGACACACAAAGCTGCCCCACATATGTCGAGGTCAGGTCCTCCCACACTGCGGTTGCGGCAGACCAATGCAACAGTGGTAGGTGGGGCAGAACGCAGCCGGTCCAGCTTCAATCAACGCAGTCCACACCTTACAAGTCGAAGAAGACACACAAAGTTCTCGCACGCCTGGGTTGGGGCCGACTGGTGTTGAGGTCACAGGTGGGGCTCAGGGCTGCCAGACTCACTGTTACACTCGTTATTATTGGTTTCAATAAACGTAATTCCTTTTGTGGTTCCTTTAGACTCTAATTTCTTGAAGAACTTGTTACCATAATCTCTTCTCCCAACTAAATCGTCACCAAAATGTTGTATTCCAACGAGGATCCAACTCCAGGGTAGCTTAGGTAGTATTTATTAAGATGGTAAGATCATGAGTAAAAGTACAGAGAGCCCCACCAGGAGCTGCCTTCCTGCTGCTCAGCTTATATGCCAACTGCCACCCTCACTCATCCAACATTCCACAGCATCATCACGCACCAACATTCCACACCACACTCACACTGGCTGAGCAGCAAGTATAAGACAGCCATTATGGGTTGGTAAGATAATTGCTGCCTTATTGCTGCCTTGTTGTTGGTTATACTAATCCGGGGTGCTTGCAATGCATGGATTGAAATGTGTTGCTATGTTTTGCTCCTGTATTGCTAAATGCCAATAAACAGATTTAAAAAAAAGAGAGATTCTTTTGTTACTTGCATAAATTACAGTCCCTCTAAAAAAGCACAGAAAGTTATGAACCAGCATCAAATAGTTGCATTCAAACTTCAAGGCATTGGTATAAAGCCTTATTGTTTTTCCATCAATCTTTTTTTATTCTAGGTTTGCAGGAAAGGGTTCCTTTGGGAAATAATATTTTTAAATTAGTGCAGACAACCCCAATCGCTGCAATTCATTCTTAAATTCTATCTCTGTGTTTCTCCAGACCAAGCATGTTTAACATTCACTGCCTGCCTGTATAGTGATATGCGACTCCTACACCTAGTAGCCCTCATTTCCTATACATGGTTTGTCTCTGTATAATTTGTGTCTGTGATGTAAAGCAATCTAACACCCTACACTGAGATGCTCAACGCTATAAAAAAATATGAGAGGGGGATTTGAAGGGATAAGGGCCACCATTGGTGGTTGTAGTGAGCGAGCCCACGGAGAAGGAGGTAATTTGGGAGCACCAACAAAGACTGACACACCGGGGGCCTCTAGCGCTAACCCTGGCCCTGTGAGTTTGTTTTCTAGCCTCCTCACTCTCTTATCAACACAATCACACCTAATCTGTATATCCATGCACATTACTCTGAGCTCCCTTGGAACCTTAACCACTACTTCTGGCTCTTTCCATCGAGTTTATCCTTCAATCATACACTCTTACAACCACTAATGCAATTTCAAGCTTGTAAATGATCAGAAAAGACATGCAGGATGCAGTGGCAGCTGGCATGGATTGGAGGTAGGGTGGCGGGAGGGAGGGAGGAAATGTGAGGTGGGGGAAGGACGCGGGAGGGGGGAGGACGCGGGGGCAGCAGCTATAAAAAAAATAATAAAAAATGTAAAACGTACCTTCTCGCCGCTTCCTGGCCGCGTCTCTCCTCCATAGTCCTCCCTTGCTCGGCCACAGGAAGCACACCCAGGCTCCGAGTAAGCCAACCACAATGCTGCCTTCGCAGTGTTGTGATTGGTCTGAGCACCGTGTTTCGGCACTTAGAAACTAACTGGAGGCCTGGGCATGTTCTCCACAAAGGCTGCGATGCACCCTGCATAGAGAACATGCGAAGTGTGCAAGACTGTTTTGGGCGGCCTGAGAGGGCCGTCCAAGCAGTCATTGCTCACTTTTGGAGGGTGCTACCACTCCTCCCCTGCCCCGCCCCCCACGCAAAGCTGTGGGTGGAATTAGGAGAAAATAAAATTATAATAACGTGAGTTATCATTTATTTTCTCTGTGTTTCAATGCAAAAAAGCAGTGGGGCGACGCTCCTCCAGCTTAGCAGAGTGGCCGCCTCTGGCAGGATGCGACTTGCAGCCATTCAGACAAGTCATGCATTCTATGGCCTTCAACCAACAATAAAGTAACACAAAGAAAAATCACACCAGCGATAGAAGCATCAATTGGAAATGGCAAGTAACACAACTTAACATAACACGTTCAGCAGTTTAGCTAGGCTTCGTTCAAAGCGTCATTAACTCGAAAAAGATTTAATATCACTGTTAGAATTAACTTTGTTACACCTCATTTAAATATCAGATGGCACGTGGGAAACATTTGATGGCCCTAATCAACAATGATTAAAAGACATGGATAGATCATTGCATTCATAGACTATAATTATTTATTAAGTAATGTAAAGAAATAAAATGTGCCCTTGTTTTAATCTGTTAATGAATAAATAATTATGATAGGAAATGAAATGGAGACAAGCTAAGTAACAAAGTAGCCTTATCCTGTACAGTGGAAAAGATTTTCTATATTAGATAGAGTGCAATCTTAATTAAAGTCTTAGCCCCTCATTTCAAATGGACTGGTGTTACTGATGAATAATGATACTGTAGGGTATGTGTAGTAATTGAGTCCACGCAGATTAGTGTGATTCAGGTGGATTTATTCAAGATCCAGTGAAGACCCAATCAAGACCCCACCAGGAGCAGCCAGCATGCTGCTCAGCCCAGCCAACTGTGGCTCTTTGACTCCCAACATTCTGTAAGGTGACATCACATAAAGATTCCACAGAGAGGGCAAGTATAACATGGGAGTCAAAGTACAACATATCCTCCTTTCTTCTTAATAAAAAAAGGACAATGAGAAAAGAAAAGAGAAGAACCGAGAAAGAGGAGACACGAAGAAACAGAAGCGTAAAACCATCGAATGAAAAGCAACATGAACGAAATCGAGAAGCAGAGCAGAAAGAATAACAAAAACATAGCAACCATCCTCCCTTCTATACACAACAGAAAAGAAGAGAAATAACGACATCAGAGAAGAGGAGAAAAAGAAACACAAAAGACTGCCACAATGCACACACACAGGCCAGAACAGGAAGGAAATGAGGCCGAAAATGGAAAGCTAACAGAACACAGGGCTACAGGCTGCGATGAGCGCAGAGAAAGGAAACACAACAGAAAAGCAGAGGAAAGTTCAGAATACACAAGAGACACAAGAAGAATACATAAGAAGGAAAACAGAAATGAAGAAAGATATAAGGAAAATGAGGAAAAGTAAGAGGGGATTCCTCATCCCATCCTCGTCGCCAAAAACTTGTAGTAATTGAGTCCACGCAGATTAGTGTGATTCAGGTGGATTTATTCAAGATCCAGTGAAGACCCAATCAAGACCCCACCAGGAGCAGCCAGCATGCTGCTCAGCCCAGCCAACTGTGGCTCTTTGACTCCCAACATTCTGTAAGGTGACATCACATAAAGATTCCACAGAGAGGGCAAGTATAACATGGGAGTCAAAGTACAACATAATGTTATTTATCATGTGTGAAAAATTGCACTTCTTATGAGTTCACACCCTAAAATGAGGCATAACATGTGGACTTTGGGATTTCCCACACCAAAATCTGCATGTCTTGGTATTTACTGGGTACCTTTTTTCTAATAAATATCAACAGATATGACCTGCCGAAATTTATGAGGGGATGCAATTTTTATTGCTAAATAAATAATTCCAATATGTGCGATAACTGAAGTTACTGCACATGTCGGAATTTATCGGCCAAGAGGAACCTATAGCTATGTTTAGGAGTACAGAACATTAAACTGTCTGATCTAAATGATGTTGCAAGGTTGGTTAGAATGTCCCTCTAAGTCTGTTTCGTCAACTTCTGAACACAAAACTGTTCCATGAAATTTTAGCATTGTCACCAATGTGCCCACTAAGTGCAGTCATGGTTTGCACCTGATTACGCATTCTTAGTGCAGTTTTGTATTATATATGGGGATGCAGCTGCTCAAGTGCCTGCTTCTCTAATAGCAATGCAGATCGGCAACTATAGCACCCGTATAATGGCAATGAGGCATTGCTTAATTTGCGAGGTGGCTTGGCCTTATGAAAATGAAGGAATCCATTGGCCCATTTACATTAGCAACCTTTTTATGAGATGTGCTAAATGTGCCTTTAAAGGAAACAGGAGCTAGCCTGGATCCCGTCCAGCATCCACCTTACAACAGGGTGTAGTCACAGCCACAGACTACAGCTCCCAATAGACCCTGAAGTCCCCTTCCAATATTAGGCTAGGTTGATCATGCCCAAACTCTGACAGTGTGACAGAGCAACACTGTTAGATTCTGTGTAGAGGTTACACAGCATCACAACCCCTGGGGGACATTGAAGGAACCCAATGAAGGGTTGGTTTAATGTGTGGCAGCACTCTACCATAAATGGGTCTTCAAGCTCCTCTCAAGGGTCTAGATTTCCTGCATATAAACATAAGTGGTAGGCAAACTGCAGCTTCATGTTCCCTGGACTCCTTCCAAAAGCACGTGGGCAGGGTACATGGTCACTTTTTACATAGAGGCATCCTGCATTGCAGATGATTATGAGCTCCGGATGAAGGCCACCAGCAGGGTGGCTGCAGTCTTGACTATGTGCACTTAACTGGTGGATTTTAGGCCCTCCTTAATGGTTGAGAGTCTACATTACCGCTCCCTGTTTCTCTACTAAGCCCATCATCTGTGCAATGCGGGCACTTGAGACATTGTTTTTAGGTCTCGCTTAGGCAGCGCATGCGCTGTCTTGTTGAGACATGCTGGGTTCAGTATATGGGCTTTCATTCCACCCTTCACTGCCGATTTGTCCAAGTGTGTACCATTCCTAAACGCTTCCTTTTCTATGGTTTATAATCCTTATCTGTCCCACCTTCTTGTGTCTTGCTCATCCCCTGGAGCATTGGCCTATTACGGGTATCCTTTCTCTGAAGGCTTTTTCCCGTTGTGTTTGCGTACTCTTTTTTTTAATTTGCAGCCTGCACGGTTTTTTTCCAGAAAGCCTCTGTTTTCATGAAGCTTGTGCGTGATGTTTTGGATGACTTTCTTTGTATAATTTGTATAATATACTATAGCATGCACATTTTTAAAAATGTTCCTTTTTATGTAGCTTTCTTTCATGCAGCCTGTGCGCCATAATACCAACCCAATTAGCCTATTGTGAAGCTTCTGTGTGAGTCCCTTTAAATCTAACTTATTGTCACTTAAGGCAGTTTTCTATTATGTTCCGCTGCTCAGACTGCCTGGGTCAGTTTCACACTCCACCTTTTCCCCGGGGTACAAGCAGGGACCTCCTTGCGGGCTCCCATGTTCTCTGTGCACTGTCTGGTGGCCCAGGGCCAAAGCAGACATCCATATCCATGTGCCTTTGTGGTGTGGAGGGATTCTCTGCATGTCTACGTTATTCATTGGGGCCACTGTCATTGCCTGTCCCCGGGGCGAGGACTTTGTCGAGTCGGAGAAGGAACAGCAGCCCGTTCGTGTTATAAGGGTGCAGTAAATTAACACTTTGGGCACTTTTATCGGCACCTTTCTTCTCACAAGAAAACATTTCCTGTGAGTGACCTGATGGGATTCCACATGCGGACGCATGTTTGGCATCAATGACCTCTTATCTCTTCTCTGGGAACACACATTTGCTTACATTGTTTTGTGTTTGCGTGGGTGTGCTCTGAGAGCTGGAAAGTCACATGAGCGCACACAATATTTCATCTGCACGTGGCCCCAACCGCAAGCGCCGATTGTTCCAACACAGTTATTCATGGGTTGTGAGGGAGGATAACAGTATTTGTAATCTGGTCTCAGCTGAACCCATGGTTGGAGCTGCTCCTGCTACAGTATGGCACAGTGGCCAGTCTGCTTCTGAATATATGAGATATCATTGGCTGAAATTCTGTGCATTACCCAATTCTTTTCTTGCCTAACTGTTCTGCAGCGTAATAACCTAAACCACACTTCACTAGAATACAGTGATTTGTTCTGAGATTAGAACTGTTCCTTAATTACATATAAATGAATTTTGTACTTCCAGCCGCACTTTATAGGTGAGAGGCACAATTCCTGTCATTTATTGATGTTTCATATTTTCCATGCTACTCATTCATGCTTGTAAACAAACCTACATATAAATGAACTGGGCGCAAGTAGTACAGTTAGCCTGGCAACGGTTCAGTGACTAAATATCGAGGGACAGAATATCGACTGTCCAGAATATCGATGCCAAAATATCGAGGGACCGAATATCGAGTCCCTATCTACAAACAGGTAAGTACTAAAATATCGAGTACAAAATATCGATGTTTAAAATATAGTTAACTAAAATATCGAATTTTTTAAATGTATTAAAAATAATATAAAAGTAATTAAATAATAAACACAATTAAATAAAACATAGTTAAAATAATGTAAAAAAGCTTAAAATGTAAAAATAATAAATGTAATGTAAAAAAAATATATATATATTTTTTAATAAATATATATTTACTTAATAATAGTATAAAATAATTATTAATCTTAATTATAAAATATTTAAGACATTAAAAATATATTTACATATATATATAAATAAACATATTATATAACTATAAAAATAAATAATATATAATAATTTAAATAATTAAAGTAAATGTTTGTATGTTAATTAATAATTTACACTACATTAAATATAACAAAATTTAAAACGTTGCATAGCTAAGGGAATAAAATTAGTATTCACACTGCAACAACTGCAAAAGTAGGGAATATTTTGGATAGCGGGTGGGTACAAATTACTATTCCGACTCCAGCGAGTGGAACAGTAGGAAAAGTGTTGGATAGCGGGTGGGTAAAAATTACTATTCCTACTCCAGCGAATGGAACAGTAGGGAAAGTGTTGGATAGCGAGTGGGTACAAATTACTATTCCGACTCCAGCGAGTGGAACAGTAGGAAAAGTGTTGGATAGCGGGTGGGTAAAAATTACTATTCCTACTCCAGCGAGTGGAACAGTAGGGAAAGTGTTGGATAGCGGGAAGGTAAAAATTACTATTCCGTGGAACAGTAGGGAAAGTGTTGGATAGCGGGAGGGTAAAAATTACTATTCCTACTCCAGCGAGTGGAACAGTAGCGAAAGTGTTGGATAGCGGGAGGGTAAAAATTACTATTCCGTGGAACAGTAGGGAAAGTGTTGGATAGCGGGAGGGTAAACATTACTATTCCCACTCCAGTGAGTGGAACAGTAGGGAAAGTGTTGGATAGCGGGAGGGTAAAAATTACTATTCCCACTCCAGTGAGTGGAACAGTAGTAAAAGTGTTGGATAGCGGGAGGGTAAAATTACTATTCCCACTCCAGTGAGTGGAACAGTAGGGAAAGTGTTGGATAGCGGGAGGGTAAAAATTACTATTCCCACTCCAGTGAGTGGAACAGTAGGGAAAGTGTTGGATAGCGGGAGTCTAAAAATTACTATTCCCACTCCAGTGAGTGGAACAGTAGGAAAAGTGTTGGATAGCGGGAGGGTAAAAATTACTATTCCTACTCCAGTGAGTGGAACAGTAGGGGAAGTGTTGGATTGCGGGAGGGTACAAATTATTATTCCCACTCCAGTGAGTGCAACAGTAGGGAAAGTGTTGGGTAGCGTAGGGGAATAATTGAGTAGACCCACTCCTACAATATAATTAAAATTAATTAACAAATAATTAATTAATAAAAATATATTTACCTTCCAACATTTTCCCCTATAAACGTCACCTCCAATAGTGTAAAATATTAATGAATGAACATAATTAACATTGAATTAATTAGCTAATTACAATTAACAATAAAATTAATAACCATCATATCTAAATTAATTAACACAATTAACACTATAAAATAACTCTGAATAAATAATATTTTAAAATTATTAAAATTTGAATTAAATTTAACTTAATTCTCACCCTACTCCCCTATCAACACTCAACACACTACTAATAAAAATTACACAATTAACATATTAATAAATTACTTTTTAATAATTAATATCTAATTAATTACTAATTAATAAAAAAATAAACAATTTACATAATTATCAATTAATTAAAAAAGATTATTATTCGCTTTTATATATTTAATAATAAATTAATTAACTTAATTAACAATAGTAATTATTAAGCAATACATTATTAATTAATTAACTATTTATAATTTAAATTAAATTACTTCCCACCCTATTCCCCTATAAACCCACAACCCGCTACGGAACTAATATATGCAAAAATTATTAAACAATAGTTATTATAAAACACTACGGGGCTCATTACGATGTCGGGCGGAAGCACAACCGCCGTGCTGGCGGATGCAAAAACCACCAGTTACCGCCGGCACGCAGCAGTCCACACGCCCGCCCAATTACGATGCGAAAAGTAGGCCAAACACCGCCGGCAAGCCAGCAACACCGTCCGCCATCAAAGTGCGCCCGTACACGTAGCGGCGCAGCCCAATTGACACACACCGTCCGACGAAACACGCCCCGCCCGGCGTATAAATTACGATGCCGCAAACAAACGGCTCCCACGGCCAAGAGATACCGTACGACAAACCGAAGCGGTAACACGGACGCCGAGCACGGACAACGAAGAAGCGGCTCCCCGAGCATGAATCCAGCACTGCAGGCCCTCCCCATGCTCCTGCTGATGCACCACCAAGGACGCAACGTACCGCGGAGACGCAGGTAGGCACACACACAACAAGTGCACGCAAACAGCGCACACAGTGCAAGGGCGGAAAAAGCGGACAACCCCCACCAGCGCGTGTACACTACACATCCACCATTGCATCCACATATGACACACAGGCCAAATCGTAACATCGCGTAACACATGTGTACACACCACCTGGGACTAGGAACCAACCACCCCGTCACGGCCCCAAAGCGCCGATGACGCCGCCACACATGCGCACAACGCAGAGGCCAACCGCAGCGCCATGCATGCGTCGCACACAGACACAGGGACACAACCAAGCAGCACACACATCAGCCCCACCCCGAACGCACATGACACGTGACAGGCCTGCCACAGACATGTCCCCAACGCCCAATTCACGGACAACACCCAACGCCACACAACCGACGCACACATGTCAGTGAAGTCACGCAACAGCAGGACACACCCCAGTGTAACAAACATGGCGTAGCACACAGCGGCGGCAACACCAACTAGGAGAAGCAGGGCCCCTTCGGGAAGAGGAACGCCAGTACCACACTGAAACACCCATACCACCCTGCACATATGAACAAGACATATAAAACGGAACACCAAAGAGCCCGGGGACCGACAACAGGTGGCCCAAGAATAACATCCACACACAAGGCCCAACGCAGAGCGGAAAGGCAGCCTGCCGCCCACACAAGGGAGAGCAGACAGCACTGAATGACCTTCCATTCCAACTCCGAAACCACAGCCCTACGACAGAAGCCGGTGAATACAGCCATTGTCCAAGAATAGACCAACACAGGCATGCCGAGGAGACCGACCACAGGGCAGATAGCGCATATCACAGAAGCACACAACGGACGGGGAAGAAAAAGAAAACACTCCCCCATGTCGGCCACATGCAAGTTAATTGGAAGGAGTCACACATCACTGACCTTGAACTGTCTGAGAAGCATGTGGGATGAGGGCCCGTGTCCTCCAAACAAGCCAACAGAACACAAGTCCTGTCTCCCTACGACTACACAGAGCTCACAGCAACCTCGGAGCGTGCACATTGCAGACTGCACACACAGCCGGAGCACGCCACCACAACGCACCGCTGCGAAATGGCAACCGCAACACACCTACCCAACTACGCCGGACAGCTCAAGCTGTACAAAACCAACCTGTTACATACATTGGGATGCGATCTCCTGTCCCTGCTGAACGTAAGTTACCGACTGACTTACCGCATCACATTGTTCAGCTGCGTCATGCCCGTCTTCTACTGTCGGAGGTGTCCCTACCAGCATCCAGTGGAGATATGCCTCTCCAACCCGGCATGTCTGAAGGCGGACCTGCTACCACTACTCCTCCCTCTGGATGCACACGACAGGGCCTGCTCTGCCTATGGGGGCATGGCGTATGTGGCCAACATCGCACCCGCACTGAAATGGGACCACTGTGCCTCCACACGACGGATCATCGAGAACAGCTACATCGAATGTCACCCAGCATGCCCCATCATGGTCCTCCAAGGGACAACTTACGAACAACACCTTGACAGCCACCATCCGCTACATTGGCTGGCAAACATGTACACCACCAATGACATGGAAGCCCTGCTGGACGGCATCGCATACCTGACAACCTGTAAATTCGTCGGACCACAACGCAGGTTCCCCGATTGACCTATGATGTCCAACCCCGCACCCATGCTTAGCTTCCGCACGGACTGGCCAGTCACCACCACAACAGCCATACCAAACGACCGGCAACTGTAACCACACCATCAACGACATCGCCATGACATCGGATATGACCGGGACATGCACACTGTTCCCCATCACATCCAGGAACACCGCATGCATCGTGGGAGGCAGTGGCATGGGGTCTGTGTATCGCACCCACATGGACGGAACTGCACGAACAACCAGGACACGACATGGATCCAGCGCCCATGGACACACACACCGCTCAGTGGACATGAATAGGTCACCTGGAGTCTGTGGGTGCTGCACCCCTCCCACCCCCGCCCCGGGAAACCCATACCAGGACATTTGCATGGAAGACAAGTGCATACAACAACAACACGACCCCAGTGACTGTGACATGTCCAGTAACCACCACATTGCAACAACAAGTGGCACGCCGCTGCATGCACGCAAGCCCATGCCCTGATGTCATCTCACATGCACGCGTGCATGAGGAACAACCGCAGCAAACCTGTCACATGGAACTGAGATGGACTGTGCCCATGATGCCAAGCGGTCTGGTAGGCTACATGTATACCGTCTGTGTCAAAGTCCGCAGCTCCGCAGCTATACGTAAATGTACATTAGCACAGCCTTGGCCAAGCAGATGTAACTCTGAAGCCCACATCCCACATGCAACAGCCAATCACATGTAACCCCACACCTTATCCCATTTGCAATCATGCTCAGTATATCCTCAACATGTATTCCGCTGCCAGTAGTGTCCACTATACTGCATCACAGAGGACAGAAGACTCAATATAATGTTTGAAACCAAAACTGTCTCCGCTGACTCATTTCACAAGTACGAATGAGAGAGGATGGGAGTATGTGAAGTACACGGCAGTCGTAACATGACCATGTAGTCCACTGGTATTGGATGTCAACGCAAATGAGTAGCACAACTGTGGAAGACACACATGTGTCGTGTGAAGTCGTATGGACGCAGTGCTCAGGTGGGTGGGTGTGACGGGTAGATGCGCACATGCCAAGTTGGAGCACGCCGTGTTGGGAGGGGTCATGAACAGTACACCACCGCTTCCCTGGGCATTGTGAGAGGACACCTGTCGGGGGAGTGAACACGTGTGTGCACAGCAGCCGGGCACACGTACAAAGCGGTACCAGGCGCACCTCAGCCCACCCTCTGTGGACAAGCTGGATCCTGTTATGCGCCCGCCATGCCCCTTGACAAGGCACACACAGCCCCAGTCGACCAGGTGTAACCCCAACATAGTCAATCCGCACAGGCGATACAGGGCACGGGATGGCAGTGGAGCATGGTGTGTGAGAGGTCTCCTCGCGCTCCTCCTGGTCATATCACGCAGGCAATAGAACCTCAACGTCTAGCATGGCACAAGTCAGATGGAAGTGTAGGGGGGACGCACCACAGCACGAGCAGCACTGACGTCACGGGAGGTGGCTCGCACATCCCATCCATTGCCCATCATACCAACCACGACACATGCCATTGCGACTAAGTGCAAGCGCGTGCGCCACCACCCCGAGCCCTCCCCAGAGAGGCCAAAGAGTGAATGTGTGGGCCATCAGTCACAGACGGAAGCGGCCTGGCCGCAAGGGCAGCCACAGCCACTGGGTGTCGCAGGTGGCGGATCCGGAAGGCGAAGACTGTGATGCATAGTCCATGCAGGCCGGGTCTCCATTTGGGGCACCACGCAGGTGGACGGCGTCCCGTAACACATCATACCCTGAGACAGCCCACTTGTGCAACTGGACCCACACATACACTCCTTGCCCTCTCTGGTGCGAGCTTGGGGCTGCCTGTGCAAGCGCTAGCCTCGCAGGTGCACATGCATATTGGGGGAGCGAGGGGAGGACATGAGGGCTGGGGCGAAGATGACTGTATCACTGTCAGTGAGTACAAGGGATGACCCAGATGTGGAAAGGAAGAGACGTGTCCCGTGTGTACTGCAACTAGTCGCCAATCCAACTACCCCCCATGTCCGGAATGTAAGCCCGCACCTAGGCCCGCCCATCCGCCACATCGAATATACCACCAGCACGACAACCTTCCCATTCGGAACACTGACTGGGGGTGGCGACCAGTGAACAATCATGTGTAGCCTACCCACGCGTACATGTGGGCCCTCCATGATCCATGTCACCTGCGGCAAAGTCATGACATGCGCAATGAGGGAAGTGAGGAGAGCTGTCCGCCCCACGCACAGAAGGTGCATCAGCTCCACAGACCCAGCAGCGAGTCCAGCAGGGGTCACATGTGCAGGGGCAGCTGTGCCTGGTGTGAAGGCACATGCATATAGACAGCACATCGACCAATGTGTAGTCTGCCCACATCTACAGTCCATCATCATGCGGACATAGGAATTGAACACAGGGCAACACATCTTAGTGGGTGCACCCACCGTGACCAACAATGCGCAATCATCGACGTACCCGCCCTGTGCATGGCCCCCCACCCAACGGAGGCACATCCAGTGCCACCATCCCACACACAAGCCTTCCACGGAACATGCTGTGTCCAATGCTCAGTACAGAGTCAGCGCCCATCTGGTGGATCCTGAACAGGAGACACATGCACACACATGCCAGCTCCCAATATGTACGTCTGCCACCTGGCACGTGCAATGTAACCTCTCACCTGTGACGTGTGACTGCAAGCACACAGCCGTCTTGGCATGGGGCTGTCAATGTGGACACCTGTCAATGTTTCGGGAGGTGTGATCCGTACAGTGCTGTACATAGGGTGCAGTGCTGACACCTACTACTGTCTCATATCCCCTCGTGCCACAGGTCCCACTTGTTTTGGCCGCTCAGCCTGTGCCCACATCGTCGTCGTCGTGTGCCATACTCATCCAGCCTCGGAAGCAGTTCCATGCTCAGCAGACATTCATGTTGCCGTGGCGTTGCCGCTTGACGAATATGCAGTCAGTCGCCATCAGCACGCCCGCAAGTCATTGGGGCCTAGATCCCCATGTGCATGCACATGGCAGTGGTCTGTATCACTAGCCATTGCCATTGTTGGGAGACCTGTGTAAGTGTATTGTGGCCGTGCCGCCCCAGCTTGACAGCTGGGCTGTGGCTCATGTGCTTGCTCAGTCATGTCAGTGATGTGTATGCGAAATTGCTATGTGTCGTGTTGCTTTGACATGTGTCCACTGCCATTTTCCCTAGGCGGAGACCGAACATTGACCGCCCATACCAATTGCTGGCTGACATGGACGATACAGAGGTCATTAGGAAGTTTCGGCTGGACAGGCCAACCCTGCATCGACTGTGTGCCATGTTAGAACCCCATCTCCGTCCCCGCAGGGTGTATCCGACAGCTGTCACCCCCACGGCTAAGGTGATGGCCGCCATGCATTTCTTCGGCACTGGGTCATTCCAGCACACAGTGGGCAGTGGAGGAGGGATGTCCCAGCCCATGTTCAGCAAGGTGCTGAGGGATGTACTGGCAGCCATGATGCTGTACCGAAACAGGTACATCCGCTTCCCCAGGGCTCGTGAATTGGCGGCAGTGAAGGGTGCATTCTATGCCCTTGGCAGAATCCCACACGTCGTTGGAGCCATTGACTGCACACATGTTGGCCTTGTTCCACCACAGGCCACTGAGCACCTGTACCGCAACAGGAAGCACACGCACTCCTGAATGTGCAAGTGGTGTGCCTTGCGGACATGGTGATCACCCACGTGTGTGCAAAGTTCCCAGGCTCGGCCCATGACGCACACATAATGCGCAACAGCATCTTGCCACGACTGATGTCCAAACTGCAACAGGATCGTGGCTGTATTGTCGGTGAGTATGTGGAGTGGTGTAGCGTGCTGGTTGTGCGATGCTGTCCCCTGTCCAGTTGGAATAGCAACGGTTCTCTGTGTCCCTCACACCCAGGTGACTCTGCGTACCCGAATGGGGCATGGCTGCTCAGTCCATTGAGGAATCCTCGCACCCCAGCAGACGATCGCTACAATGAGGCACATGGGAGGACCAGCCGTGTGGTCGAGCGTACCTTTGGCCTCCTCAAGTCCAGGTTCAGGTGCCTGGACCGCACCGGGGGTGCGCTGGCTTACTCCCCACAGAAGGTGTGCCAGATAGTGGTGGCGTGCTGCATGCTGCACAATCTGGCCATTCGGAAGCAGATCACCCTCATCGTGGATGACGGAGATCAACCAGGGCCCCAGCCCGCAGACCAGGACAGCTCGAGTGAGGAGGACAGCGGAGAGGAGGAAGCTGGGAATGTGCGGCAGCAGCTCATCGCCCGCTACTTCACTTGACGGTGAGTGTCCATGTACGACGGCTGATGTGGCTGTATCTGTGCAGGTGTGTGTGTGCTGTGTCAGGGTGGCCGTTTGTTCACTGCGTGCTGTGTGTCAACGCTCCATGGCCAGGGTAGTATGCCACTGTTGGTGGCTGTGGCATTGTGCCCTATTGCTCTGTGCGATGTGTGTACATTGCTTGTAGTTGTTGACATGTACTGTGTGATGGGTGTGTGACACACTCATTGAATGTGCTCCTGTTCTGTCTCCCACCCCTAGGTCCCTACAGGCCCTCCGGTTCCATTGCCATGCCACGCATCAGGTGCCTTTCCGCCCAAGGTGGCCGTTGTATTCCGTACAAATAAAACACAGGGCACAAACAGCAGTTTGTGTAAGAGGTGCATTTATTTCAAACTGTGACATGTGATTGTGTGTAAGGTGATGACAAAAGTGGTGCGTGCAGTGACAATGAGCTGTCGGTCATGGCTGCGTGATGCTCAGGGTGTACCCACTGGTTCTATGTCCATAGTCCAACACACACATGCCATCCAGATGGCTGTGTGGAGTGGGATCGTAGTCCAAGTCAATGCAGTGGGTGGTCAAGGAAGGCTGGCTGGCTGCCTCACTTGCGTCTGGAGCGTGCAAAGTCCTCCCGGGAGATCTGTTTCCACTCGGACGGCCCCTTCCACGTTTGCGAGGGGGTGCCTGCTTGCGACATGCTGGTGGTTGAGGTGTGCTCACTGGCTGTGGACGCAGGGGAACTGGACACTGCTGCTCGACCCTGCGCCCCGGCAGGTGGTGGCGGAGGGGAGCTGCTGTCCCTGGCTGTGACCTCACCGCCACCACCAGCTGGCCCATGAGGTCCACGAGTTGGCCCATACGGGCGTCCATGGACCTCAGCACCCCCAGCACCTCACGCGTGTCTGTAGCTGACCTGGCCCATTGTCCTTGGGCCTCTTCATAGGCCCCAAGGACTCTGGCCATTTGAGGCAGGGCATGGCTCCCAGGGGAGGCTGGCGTTTGCCTGACCCTGCTCCTCCTACCAGTCCTGCTGCCACCGGCCTGCCCACTAGCCACATTGCTCACCACGGTCCTCGCTGTGGCTCCCAGGGTGGATCCAGTCGGCCGGGCCACCACCTGCGCTGGGGCTGGTGCCAGCGAAGACGTGGTGGTGGTGGCGGCGGTGGTGGTCAGTGCGGCGATGGTGGCGGTTGCGGCAGTGGTAGTGGCCGCAATGACCGTGGGTGTGGCCGCAATGACCGTGGGTGTGGCCGCAATGACCGTGGGTGTGGCCGCAACGACAGTGGCAGCAGGGGGCTGGGAATGTTCAGCAGCCCTGGATGATGTGTTGGTGGGTAGGAGGAGTCCTGGGGAGCGGCTGGGCCCTGCCACACCAGATGGGCCTGCTTGGTGGTCCGTGTCCGAAGAGGAGGACAGATCCTCCACATCCGTGTGTCCTCGTTGGGGGCTTGTAGGCTGGCTGTGCTGGCTGCTGGCTCCATCCCCAGCATCCAGCAGTTCGTCACCTGTGGAGAGAATGAGATTTGTTATTGTGTTGCACCTTGCGAAGTATGTATTTGTCGTCTGACATTAACAGTTCGTGCAATCTCGTACATGGGTTTCCCGGAGGCGTGTGTGTGGCTGTACCATTTGTAGTTGTGTGTGCTTGGCAATGGGACTGTGTGCTGTGCACATGTGGCATGGGACGGATTGGCCATGCCGATGGGTGTGTTGCTGTGCCCCTACTTATTGTGACTCTGGTGTATGCGGGCTCCTGGCCCATCCTGGGTCTGGTTTGTACTTTGCTTTTGGGGTTCAAATGGAACGCTTAGGAACGCATATGGCAACATGGGGGCCATGCCCCAGAATCGCATTTGGGAGGGAATATGCTTTTGGGGTTCAAATGGAACGCTTAGGAACGCATATGGCAACATGGGGGCCATGCCCCAGATTCACATTTGGGATGGAATATGCTTTTGGGGTTCAAATGGAACGCTTAGGAACGCATATGGCAACATGGGGGCCATGCCCCAGATTCACATTTGGGATGGAATATGCTTTTGGGGTTCAAATGGAACGCTTAGGAACGCATATGGCAACATGGGGGCCATGCCCCAGATTCACATTTGGGAGGGAATATGCTTTTGGGGTTCAAATGGAACGCTTAGGAACGCATATGGCAACATGGGGGCCATGCCCCAGATTCACATTTGGGAGGGAATATGCTTTTGGGGTTCAAATGGAACGCTTAGGAACGCATATGGCAACATGGGGGCCATGCCCCAGATTCACATTTGGGAGGGAATATGCTTTTGGGGTTCAAATGGAACGCTTAGGAACGCATATGGCAACATGGGGGCCATGCCCCAGATTCGCATTTGGGAGGGAATATGCTTTTGGGGTACATGCTGTGAGCCATGGGTGCCGAACGTGACATGTGTTGTGGCAGCATGACAGTGCATGGTCTGAGGTGTGTGCATGCCTGACATGGCCTGCATATTTGCTGTCTGTTGTGATTACTGGACATGGCATTGGACGCATCGTTATGAGTGAGTGTTGGTTGTGTGCCAGCCAACGTATTGCAGTTGTCCCATCTCCTTGGTGTGCGTGCTGCCCTGTGCCATGTGCATCACTGCAGTGCTCGTGGGGGTGTGTGGCCCATGTTGTGTGTTGTTGCTCACAGTGTGGCGTGCGCTTCATTGACTTCTGGCACATGGTTGGTCATGGGCATGTATCTTAGCGTGACTGCTGTATGTGTGGCAGCTGTGCGGATGACATGCCTTTCATGAGACTGGGGCTGACGGATGGGATGGATGGTATGTTGTATGTGCATGGTGTGTCTGTGTGTTTGATGGGTTCAGTGGTGTTCGTGTGCATTTATGTTGTTCCGCTCTGTTGCGTCTAGTGTTGTTTGTCTTACATAGGCGTAGTTGTGGGGTGTGTGGTTGACAGGCAGTAGGGGCTACATGGACAGGACTTCAATGGTGTTTCGGTTGTGTGTGATGAGTTGCACAGTGGCTGCCGTGTGGTACTATATTCAGTGTGGCTTGTGCATGCAGACGTGGCTCCTTGGGTGTTGCTGTGTCTGTGATGGGTCATGTGAGGTGTGAGTCTGTGGTTCATGTCCGTGTGCACATTGTTCACTTGTTCGTGACGGTGGGCGGTGCTGCGTGTTCGTCTGCTACGTGACATGTCCCATGTGTTGGTCGTGTTACGGTACTCATGCCTCCAGTAATCCAGCCCTGTCCAGTTTCCCACCTGCAGGTTGTTCGAGCGTGCACTGTACTGGATGCCACATGGTTCTAAGCGGGGGGTGCTCCATGTTGCAGGTCTGTGGGGGTGGGGGGTGTTGTGGGTCGTGGTGGTGGCTGGACACCCACTGACACCGATTGTTGTGGATCGTGATGTCTACCTTTCGGCTGTCGGTGTGCACTGCGGTGGCTGACACGTGGCTGTGGGGGTGGGGGATGCTCCTCCTTGCTGTGCTGTGGGACTAGGGGCCTGGTGTGTGTTGTACTTGGGCTGTCCACCCTCCCACCCACTGCACTTTGTGTTCCTGCCACTTACCTGTTACTTGTCGGTTAGTGCAGCTATGACGGACACATGGGTGTGGTGGGTGCTCGTTGTGGCGCTTCTGGCATACTTGGGGACCTGTTGGTGGTTACGTGGCTGGCTGAGTGTACACATGTCCCCACGCATCTTACAGTTGTTCTGTTTGGGCTGTGTGTGGTGGTGTCTGTTGCATGTGTGTGTGATGTGTTGTGTATTGTGTGCTGGACATGGGGGTGTTTGTCCCTGGGAGCTGTGGCATGGTGGTAGTGCATGTGAGTACATAGCGGTGTGCTGGTATACATTAGTTTGTACTTGCCAGCCTCCACTCCCCTGCTAATCCGGCGAGGATCTCGGGATGTATGATGACTCGCACCTTCTCCTCCCACGCTTTGAAGGTCTTGAAGAGCGCGGGATTCCCTCCGCCAGTGACGGCTGCCAGCTCTCTGTTCTTGGTCTCCTTCTTCTTGACCAGGCTCTTGACGTCATTCCACTGTTTGTTAATTTCTACTCTGTTCCTGGGCAGGGTCCCGACTGCATTGACCTGGTCTACGATCCGGTTCCACATTCTGTTTCTGGTGGCTAGTGGTGTGTGCTGGACCATGTTCCCATAGATTTGTGGGTGCACCTTGATGATCTCGTCGACCATGACCGTCAGCTCAATGGGCGTGAACTTGGGCATTCTTTGTGGTGCCATGGTGTTTGTGGTGCTGGTGCGGTGTGTGTTGTGTAATGTGCAGGGGGTTTGTGGTGGTGGTGGTGGTGGTGGTGGTGGTGGTGGTGATGTGTGCGTTTCTGTGGTGTGCTGCTGTCCTTGCTGTGTCACTGTGTCCTCTCCTCTCCTCTCTGGTTTGCAATGTTGCAAGGGGTTGTGGTCTGTGGGAGTGCTGCTTTTGTACTTACCTATGTGGGTGTGTCCTCATGGTCTGTTGTTTTCAGGTGTGTTGTGTCTGGGGTTCTGGCCTTTGTAGTTTTTGTTTGTCCAGGGGGTGTTTTCGGGATGTGTACTGTGCTTGTGTATTTGTGCGTGCCTTGCTGTGTGGACTTGTTGGCCATGTTGTGTGCGATTGGTTTTGTGAGCGGATGGTTTCTGTGCAGGGACGTGGGTGCCATGGCTTCTGCCGTGTCGATTCTCATCGGCGTTGTTTGCGCTGGCGGGCGGTATATTTGTAGTTTTCCCGCGCTCATGGCGGTGCGATCGTAATCTCACGTGCGGTGTGTCGGCCGTGAGGGCGGGCGGTTTTGTGTTGTCGGGCGTGTTTCCGTCCGTGGCGGGCGGTTTGACTCCGACTCGGACGATGGCGGGCGGTATTTTGTGTGATTTTTCGCCGATGGCGGTTTTCGGTTTGTGTAATCGTAATGGCGTGGTCGGTGTTCAGACGGTGTGTGCGGGCGGATTTTTGCCGCTTCCATGCCTGGCGGATTTTTTTACGCCGGGTATCGTAATGGGCCCCTACATTATTAATTAATAAATTATTAATTATATTAATGTAAATTAAATTACTTCCCACCCTATTCCCCTATAAACCCACAACCCGCTACGGAACTAATATACGCAAAATTAATTCACATAAAATCCACTACTTAAAAAAATTGTAAAATACATTAAAAAAATATTATATATTTTTAACACATATACTAACATATAAAACAATAAAAATTCGATATAATAAAATCCGATATAATGACATTCGATATTACTTACCTATATGTCGATATTTTTTCCAACTATATTATGTCTTTTCTATATTTTGAACTCGATATTGTGTCCTTTCGATATTAAAAGTTCGATATTTAGTCTCTACACCCCTGGCAACATCTATGACACTACCCTTTATAGGGAAGTCTCTCCCCCCCAAATGTCCCTCTCTCTCTCTCTCTCTCTCTCTCTCTCTCTCTCTGTCTCTATCTCTCTCGTACTCTCTCTCACACCCCGCTCTTGCTCTCTCATGCACGAATCCAGCATTTATCATATCAGTTCACTTCAGGTCTTTCAGCACAGTTTCTTTACCATAACGTTTTAAAAAATATAAACCACAAACACACTTTCTACTCCTCTTGTTTCGGTCTCTTCTGCGTACACAAACACAGACTCTTTATACATCTATAACCTTCTCTCCCCTTCCTTCTCTCTTTCTCACACACTATTTCTGGCACTATCTACACTTCATCACCAGTTCATACACAAACTACTGATTCCTTCTGATCTTACTCTCTATCTATTTTATACAACTCTCACCACTATAGATTCACCATACTACATAACTCCACTACACAATTCCACCCCACACAATTCCACAACCAACAATTCCAATTCAAACCACATAATTCCACTACAAATAACATACATCCACTCCACTACAAAAAAAATATATAAATAAAAAAACAATATAATTTACAAAACCAATAGCTCTAACTTTCACAAATGTGAAACCAATTGTACTGCAAATGCTTATTTTTTACTAAAGGACTACGCCCCCTTAAATGTCTGGGTATGCTCTGGCACAAACTAGAACAGTGGGGCCCATCATTAATAGTAAAAATAAACAAAGCCCACATTCAATCTGAATCCGTCTACTATAGACCGTTCATGTGTTTTGCATTATTACAGCCTCCCACTACAGTGAAATAGTAAAATAATATGATTGTAGACACCCCAGGGAGTCTCCCTGCTGCTTATTTGACCAGACTCTCTGAGGTTCATGTGAATACCTCAAATCTTTCTAAAAAATGAAAAGGACCTGAAGTAATTTCAACTCCCTAAGCAGTCACAAAAACAGAGTAACGTAATAGAACGGGAAATAAATTCTGCATGAAATTACGAGAAATGTGTGAGTTCTCCTCTAACCATCTGTATAAGATATGTATCAACTTTTACTTTACATTGTTTACAATATATACAGATTACTAGCAAAATAAAAATAACTAAACTGAAAACATAATATATTTAAAGAATGTTTATTGCATATGGATTCCACCCATTTAGTCCACCAGGATTTTTTGCTTTTGATCACCCGGTTTTTGGATTTTTACTGTGGGTGAGTCTCATTACTCGAGTCTCACTCGTGGTGAATTACTGTAATTGGACTGAGTGAGCAAGAAATGTCATATTTCTCTAGCTCTGCTCACAATGAGATGCCAGAAGTTTGTCCACCCTACTGGGCCAATCGAATGATTCTGCTACCAAGTAGAGCGAACAAATGCCTCCCCACACAAAAGGAGCACTTATCAGTGATTGCTGTAGTTCCTGGAAGAGGGGAAGGGGCATGGAGGAAATCTGTATCTGATAATTTACTCTCACACTGCACCTGTGCTGGGTCAGCAGAGGCTCACTGAACAAAGGAGGAAACACAGACATATGGAGCCAACACAAGAGGGGAATCACCTTTGATGTTTTGGTGGGAAGCAATATGGTAGTGACGTCAGCTAGTGTTGGAGCTCAGGCCCTCCGAGGAGCTCTGTTTAGAGAAAACTTGATGGTGCCATTTTGGATTGTCCCTGAATGCTGTGCAGGAGGGTTGGGACAGATATGGAAGGATGATGTGGTATCCTAGTATTGGTCAGGAGTGCCTGGTATTTAAACTTTCCACCCCCACTTAAAAACCCCTGCACAAGTTAGAGACAAGGAGAAGACCCTGGGATCTGGGAGGCAACAACACTGGGAGAATGCAAAGCTGTGAAGAGGAGTCCTTTATGCCCTGCAAAGATCGACTAACGACATTATCTCAAGCTGACCCCCAGGACTAGGATGGGTCTCACCAGGGCAAGTGACATTGGCCGACTTATGCCCCCTGAGGACTAGCTGGGGTAACTCCCCTGCCCGCCAGGGTGCTCTGCAAGATGTCCAGAAGGCCATGAGACCTGGGACATTGGGCAGGAGGGTGTTCTGTTGTCTAATAGCAGAGAGACCATTCTAAATACCCCCACCAGCAAGTGAGTAGCACCAGGAGCCAGACAGTGGAGAAGGCTGGTGCAGGGAGACAAAAGATCCAGCTCCCCACAAAGTGCACCCATTTAGAGGCCAGGAGGCTTGTGAACATGCTCCTGGTGACTATGCCTGGCCAGCAGGAGTCAAACTAGCCAAGGAGGGAACAAATTTGCCCAATGGGGCCTGAGATAGTGCTGTTCAGAGATTTGTCCTTTGAAACAAAAAAACTAGTATATTGCACTCCAGTGCAATCAATGCAAAACTCCTCTGGGAAAGGCCAAGCCCTTGGGGGTCAGCACATTTTTATTTATTTAATTCATGCATGGAGTCATCCCCATGAGCAAACTTTTGGCCCCAGGGAACCCATCTCTTGGTCCGATGCCAGAATTGCATCCTGGGGACCCTATACTCCAGGACGAAGAAAGGAGAGGAACCAACATTTTCTTCTGGCTTGGAGAACCCATGTCCCAAGGCAGGTACAGCTTTAATAAGAGCGTTGCTGCCTCCTGTGTCTGGGGGGGATGGGGTGGATGTGCCCAGCCCCTACCTGCTGCTCCTGCTACTGTGGAAGCAGTATATCAAGCTGCACCTACCACAGGGGAATAAGAAGAATTGTTCCTGCGTGGAGGGACAGGTCATCAGCTGCTGGTTCCCACACATTTGAGTGCAGTGCACTCAGGAAGCTGGCTGGGCTGAGGTGGTCTTGAGACTCTCTTTCATGGTCCCTCAACAACCCCCCTACTACTTGTGGGTGCCCTGGTTGGAACCGGTGCACACAGCAAAAAGGAGAATCTTGCAGCACAAGTCTGCAAAGCACAACGGTTAGACCGCTCAATAATTATTCATTGTTTGGGATGGGACGCACCCCATAATGCCCCATGAGAGGGCTGAAAATCCACAATATGTTCTACGTGCTGCTCCAATGAGGGGCAGGGATGCGACCAGCACATTTGGCAAGCATTGTGGGAGCTGCAGGGAATGCATCAGCCTCCAGCAATGTGATCTGAAGCCAAAATCCTATGTGTCCTGGGACCTCAGAACCAGGACACTGGTAGAAGCTTTCATTGACATTAAAGCACTCCTGGAGTTGAGCTTTTGCTGGTGGGTTCTGGAGTGTGGGGTCCCCTTGTGGGTGGTTTTATTGCTGCATTATATGGCCTGAGGAGTGTAAAAGACAAACTCTGATACCTGGTGGTGATTGTTTTTTAAATGCTTTATTTAAACTACTTTATTGACATTAATTGTTGATCAGTACGTCAATGTTTAAAATGTATTCATATAAATATGGATATTGAGCCCATTGGTTTTAATGATGACATCTTGATATGCGATTATTATTAGTTGGTGATCTCTTGACAAAGCTAGTAGGCCTGCCTTATTTAAAATGCTCCCCCTTATAGTATGATGTTAAATGTCGTATAGATGAGAGCATTGTGATTATGGTGTTCAGCACCCACTAATGGTGAAATGTGATATAAGGATGTCACAAAAGGTACCTGATGTATATATTTGTAATTTAATGCATAGTATTTAGTAGTCTGTGTGTAATAAACATACTTTTCCTTTTTTTAAATAAAAGCAGGCTGTTGCAATACGCAGGCGTCATGAGAAACGCGTCTGACGCTGTTATGTTTGCCATGAATATTCCAATAAATGTAATATCCAGCACTACGTGGAGTACCATTTCTGTGTAGATGCATACGGAGGATTTTCATAAGGTTACTTCGCCTGGGCGCGGGCGAATTATGTTCACCATCGGCGTTCTGGTTGCACACCGCCACACACAACCATTGGAAAGAATATATATATATATATATATATATATATATATATATATATATATATATATATATATATGTGATCAAGGCCACGGACGTGGCCGAAACGCGTCAGAGACAGCACGAGCTTTCAATAAATCTGTAATTTATTGGCACCAGCTATCTTTGAGTTCGTCGTATCTGTATGTGCACCCTTGCACTTGGATTATCGTTTGGCACGTGCTTCGCGCCCAGCTACGCGAATCTTATCGTGGGCCGGTGGGAGAAGCACGTGGCCTGGAGGGATGCACCCGAACAATGGATGGATAACATCGTGTTATGGGCCCGCTACATTGATGATTTATTCATCGTGTGGAAGGGCAGCCGTCTCGCGGCTGAGAAATATGTTGCCTTCCTCAATTGTAACAACTTGAATTTAAAATTTAGTGGTAACATTAGCAACACCAGTGTCTGTTATTTAGACCTAGAAGTCTATATCGAAGAATCAAAGATTCTTACCCGCTTATGTAGAAAACCAACAGCGGGTAACGCTGTCCTACATGCTAGAAGCTTCCATCCAAGGAGTATGATTAACAACATTCCCCACAGGGAACTCCTTCAGTTAAAAAGGAATTGTACAACAGCTAAAGAATATGATAAAGCCAAGGAGGACGCTTTTACTAGATTCAGAGACAGAGGATATTCTTTAAATATCCTCAAGCAGGCACATGCGAAAACAGACAAAATAGATAGACTTCAGCTTCTGATACCCAAGACCCCCAAACCAGAAATGAAATCTAAGGTTACTCCAGCCAGAATGATTACCCGCTATAATGCAAAGTCCTCAGAAGTGGTACAAATATTCAAGAGAAATTGGCATATTCTTCAAACTGACAATATTTTGAAAAGAGTTATTCCTATGCACCCATTAATAACTTACAGGTGCAGTAAATCAATTGGTGACCATCTAGTGCACAGTCATCTTAGATCAATTCCATGCCAAATACAAAATGTGAGAAGCTTCTTTCCTTGCCTAAAGTGTAAGGCAAGTGGTTGCATCATTGGAGTGAGCACTATATTAGAATCCCAATACCAAAGGAAGCCTTCTTTTTCACTGTTACTTGAACCCTATTCCTTTGGTTTAAGGGGTCCCTCTCTGATTTTTCAGCTTGTCGATATTTTACCTCACCTTTATTACAGCTAGAACTCTATAGCGTTTCACAGACAATTAAAACATCATAAGAAATTTTGGGTAAAAATGCATACATACGTACGTACATACATACATTGCAAAGATGCTAAGTTCCAAATGGAAAATACAATTCTCGTGCATTGTGACAATCATATTTACAACAGGCATTGGTAATGCATCAGTTTCGCCTATGTAATGAATAAAGAGATGTTTTCATCAATCATCGTCTTGGAGAAGGAAAGAGCTCCCTGACAGATAACACAGGAGTGGAGAGGACGTGGCGCAGTGGCTAGAGCTGCTAACTTAAGAGCTGGGCATCCCGGTTGGAGTTTCGGCGCCGCCGCGCAACATCCTGTGATTTTAAGCAAATCACTTAATCCCTCCTTGTGATAAATTGTTATATAAATATGCTGCACAATCATTGGTAAATGCAGGAAAATATGCTACAGCCAATAGAAATGGAGGAAAGGTAAGTAGCACGCAAAGGAATCAATGAGAAGCCAGGAAAGAGAGGAGGTAAGTCCCTTTTAAGTTTATTTTAAAAACAATGGATTAAAAACAATAGGCTAAAAATACTACATATGGTTTAAATCACATAGTCCTGTGTAAACACATGTGAGCATCCTTTATCCAATAAGCAAGCATCAAAAGAAATGACCTAGGTTCACTTTGGTGCAGTGGATGGCAGCAGCTTTTTTAGAGTAAATATATAATTGCTATAGAACCCACAATTTAATGTATAATTTTTACAAAAAAAGTTATTTGTGGCTCAAACAGAACAAACATTATTAAAATTGATGTACACTTGGTGCAACAGGGTGCCTGAGACTTTGTAAATGTTGGAAGGTCCTCTTACAGCTTTTGATTGCCTATTTCAAGCATTAAGAGGTCAAAATTTGCCCAGGTAGTGTAAGCATTCACAACTACTAGAGTGATGTGTTTTTATCCGCAGCCAGAAACAAAAACATGAAGTACCTAAATGTAATTTAAACAAGGTGGGAAAACCCAGTTCTTTATTATGAAAAAGATTTGCTTCACTACTTACAAATGCATGTTTAGATCACAGTCAATGTTCTCAAACACGCCTTTTTTCAAGAGGACATTTAAACTAAAGAAGAATCACAAACCTGTTTCAACTCTTTTTAAAGTCTGATATTTTGAACTTTAACATGCCTCTTAGTGGGATACATATGTAGTAAATATGAAATGTACTATATGTTTTCCAGGACCATTTCTTGAGGGTGAGAGATGCTTCCGTATGGCTTTGTTATCTAAACACAAAGTAAGCCTAACCTGAAGACAAGCTTTAGAGCATGAGTGGAAAGTGCCAAATAAATGAGGCACACCTTTTATTGTGAGAAGTGTACACATGTAGGGCCAGGCGTATTAATTTTTCACGCAGTGCAGCAACCAAATTTGCTTCATTGTATTGCACAAGGGGGAAGATACAGTACAGAGCCACAGCTACTAGTTTTGGCCTGCTGCTGATGTCATCTGCTCTGCTGGTCCATAAACAGGCTGCCTTATGCCGTGCACATCCTCGAACCATGGTGCAAAGGTGAGTGTGTGCTGTCTAGCATAGAATGTACTGGAAACATGCCCTCCCACTCCAAATTCCTAGATCCAGTCAAACACAGAAGGATCCCATGCACTGGATCTGTAATGTGCCCTGCAACATACATGTGATGGGTGGGTGTGTTTGAAAAATAAACACATCTTCCTTTTTAGGTCGAGCCTCGAGTAGCGCGCAAGCGCTGCTTAGAGGCGAAGACTTATTGTAAGCGAGTTTGAAAAGCAGTCCCAAAAACGCTCAGTGCGTCGTGGCTGGCCTTTTGGGATGGGTACGCGCGGCAAACATGTGTTTCCAACCATCGTGCCCAGACGCGGGCGCGATAATTGGAAACACATGTCTGCCGCGCGTACCCATCCAAAGGCCAGCCACGACGCACGAGCGTTTGGTCAGCTCTGCAGGCTGCCGCGCTCGCTCGCCCCCGCTCCCTGTCCCCCGATGCGCCCCGTAGTTTCCGGCTTCGCTCACCTTCTGCGGCTCACCGCTCGCGGCCCCGCTCCCCACATGATTTCCGTCGCTCGTTTAAATTTGCACTTCGCCCACTGACGGACTTAACCCAGAAAACCTGCCCCTGCATACCACCTTCATTATCATTACTACTTTGTCAGCCGTTCCCAACACAATATCGGTCTGTTAGTCTTTGATGCGAGAGAAGCGCGGCTTCTTCGTGGTCCAGCTGTATAGTGCCGTCTACTATAGCGCTGTCTGCTGTGCCACCCGTTGGAGTGAATGTGAGCACTGTGGAGAGAAGACACCTGTTCACAGCATATAACCTTCCTGCTCAGCAAAGTTATGCTGCTGCCGCCTGGTGCTCGTGCCCTGGCACCCCCTCCATCCTGGGAGATTGATTCACGGGGTCTCAGAGACAATTTACCCGATTCTACGAGAAGATGGCCATCATTTATCGCCTTCTGAAGTATCGGCGCGCGCCGCTGCTGGTAATAGGCTGCCTAAGGGACATAAATAAACCCAGCGCCTGTCTGTCCTGTGTCAGGGCGCTGTGATGGGTGACCAAGCACGGCAGGGACCGGCTCCCCGGGGGTCCTTGACACATCCGTGGCTCTTCGTCCTGCTCTTTAGACACCAGGGCGCTACTGAGGCAGGGTTTGGAAGAGCACAATAATGTTTGTCACTGAAAGTCTTTGTTTGACCATAACTGGCCTCTAAGATGCTGGCCCTATGCGACATTAAGGTAACTGTATAAAGCTGCAGAACACCACCACAAATAGCAAGTCTCAACAGGGTGCAGTGCTTTACCAACTGTCGTAAAAAAAGAGAACTTGTGCTAGGAGAAAGAGAGTGCCCAAACAGCAAAAAGTAATTTTACTTCTTACTATACTAAATTTAAAATGAATAGGACAGTGCTTAATTTGAGCCGATGCTTGCTGGTGTGGACCACCGGCACTCATTTATGGGGAACGGCACTTATGTTCCTACATCAGACATTTACAGAGAGTAAAAGAGGAGGAAACACACAAAAGGGAAAGACAAAGGAAGAGAAAGACGGAAAAACCGTCACAAAGAGAGAAAGCAGGAACCCACAGGAGTTATTTATAGGGTCAGGGAGTGTCTGGTAGTGGATTAAAGAGGCCTGAGGTGGATGTAAGACTGCCTTGGCGCACTGACATTGAATGGCACCAGGTGCTGGCTTCGGAGCAGAGCTTTGGGCACCAGCACTCATTCATTTACAAATTACGCCCTGAAATGGAACCTAATACTCCCTCTTCAGTATGTTGGCATTTTAAGAAATGTGTTAAGCGCTATTCACCACTACTCACATATTTCACGCTCATTTGCTCAGCATCACAAAGGTGAAAGGCTGATCTCCTTTCTATTCCTGGTATCCATCTCAATAGGAACCCACTCCTTATTTCCCATTATCCATCTCTACAGGAAGTGACTTCACTGCATGACCATCATCCCACATAGCAGGAGGTTTCCCACTAAAGCCATCTTTAAAGGAAGCAGACATCATTTCCCAGCATCCATCTCAACAGGAAGCCATCTCTGGATTTTCCAGCATTTATCTTTACAGGAAGTGACATCACTGCTTTTCCCAGCATCCATCTCAATAGGTAGTGACATCACCTGTTTCGATCTGTCATTTCCTGCTTTCTCTCCTACTTTAGTCAACTCTTCAGGGCATTCAACCACTCCAGGCACCTCAAGCTGTGGGTGGACACTGACAAGTCTGTGACCTTTTTGGACTTTTCCAGACCTGGGAGATCCTTAACTAGCTCCATCATGTGCCTCACAAACATCGTAGTTCACACCATATGCAAACTTGCACCCAGACCACGCAGACACATCCACCTCACGTGTAGATCAAACTCCTCTAATCTCATCCACGTACCACTCACTAGAATGCACTCTCCCCCCACAATACACTCAATTGATGCTCATCAACACACTGCAGTCATCCACGCATCATTTTATTAATTTTATTTATAAAGGTTTATATAGCGCGAACATGACCCTAGTGGGTTTCAGAGCGCTTTACATGAAGGGGGAGGTAGGATATAGGTGAGACATCAAGAATCAGTCACATTGATGAACGAGGAACAGACTTTGATGATTAACCAATTAAGAAGCTTGCCCTCCATAGGGAGTCAGCAATGTAGTAGTCAAAATCAGCAAATGAATAGCACACAGGTATAAAATCAATAAACACAAGCATTGGCATAGCCAATAGGTCTCGCCTTTGGGACCTGCTGCATAATTAAATACTTATAAAGTCCCAAAGGCGAGACCTATTGGCTATGACAATGCTTGTTATATGCTTGCTTCAAGGAGGCTTATGTACAAAAACAAGGACTCAATTAATAGACAATGTTTTCTATCAGTCATTCCAATCATTTAAAACAATTAATGTAAGAGGTGGAAAACATTTTGTCTAGCCTCAAGCACTCAATATAACAAATGTATTATCCATTAACAACAAAGACAAAATAATTTATGCACAAAAACGTTTTGAGCTTGATGTGAGATTGAGAGACAGAGAACATTAGGTGGTTCCTGTCCCCAACTATCACACAAAAAAGAGAGAAAATATTATATACATAGCAAACATTTAGAGTGGGTATATACAAGAAAAACACAGGTTAGATTTGCAAGAAAGGACAGAAGAATCAGCAGTTCTTGTAGCCTCAGCTCCGAAGACGAGGGCAACAACTGTTCTCAAAGTTGGGAGGAAGATCAGTTGCCTAGGAGTCGAAATGGTGGCAATAATTTAGAAAAAGAGGGATATAGATGCACCCTTTGAGGGAGTTGATTCCTACCCTTCGAGGCCATCTCCTTCAGATGTCATCACCATGGGCAACTCGGTAGTGAAGAGGGCAGTGGCTCCAGCTGGAAGAAGAGAAGTCACAGACTTGCTTTTGTCTGGAAGCTCTCATATTCTCCCAGAGCAAGAGCAAATACTTTCCAATGGTGCACAGCATTCTAGACCAGGGAAGGGAGGCTTTCAGATACCCAGCAGCCTGCAAGACTGTAACTACTTAAGAAGGAAAGCGATACATGTGCACCCCTACCTAGGTGACTGGTTGGTGAAGGCAAGCTCATTCTCCCAATACAAGAGAGGCATCAAGACGGTTATGGCAGGGGCGGTTTCTCCATTAGGGCTGTGTCCCTCTGAAAATGTCTACACATTTACATTAAAAAATATAAAATAGATCGATTTATTTAGAGATACAATCGTATCTCTAAATAAATTGATGTCTTTAAGTCTGTGTTGTCTGTTTCAGGCAGCCTGCCCCGCCTCACTCTGAAGCAGGAGACGGAAGACAGGCAGTAAATCAACTTTCTTAACGTGACGCACGATGCAGGGCTTTCTGTTTTAAAGCCCTTCATTGCCATTAGGGTCTCTGGTTGTATGCACACTGTAGGCCAGTGATGCAATAAGCGTCACGGTTTCGGGCATAGGAGACTTCATCTCTGCGTGATTTCAGACGTCCGTCATTCAAAGGCGTAGATCGCACCCTTTCCTCATTAGTGAAAGTGGATGCAAGCACTTCTGATCCGGTGCCTTGTTCTCGGTAATGGTAAGTGATTGCAAGCTAATGCTGTGTTCTGTGTATTGTGCTGTGACCCCTCATCACTCTAACCTCTCCCACTGTGACACCCCAGGCTCTCGCTGCACATTGCTCGCTCCTTGAAGTGGAGCTGCAGCATTTGCTACCTTGTGAATTGGATCCAAATAAGGAGCAGGGTTCGCTCTTGCTCCCTTGCGAAATGGATCCAAATATCCGAGTCAGGCCCAAAGTGAGAGATATGTGCTTACTGTGTAACATGTGCTTACAGTGGTCAGTTCTCTGATGTATGGCATTAAAACTGGCCCTGTGTACATGCCCCTAATTTAACACTGATACTAAAAACATGGATTGACTTGCAAACAATGAATGTTAAAAACGTCGAGAGAGAATGCATTTCAGCGATTTAGTTCCTCTCTTATTTTACATGCTTTACTTAATCTTGCATTCCCCATGAGTTAGCTATTTTATAATGTTGTTGTTTATCTGTATTTTTTCTGTGCATACTTTGAAGCTTGAGCCATGCCAGGTGTTGATGAGGGGCTTTGATTGAACGCTCTGGCGCTAAGGCTATAGCCAAACAAAGGGCCTGTCAGTGGGTTGGCCTCTCTGCAGAGCACACAGACCAGTGTTTGTGTATTCCATTTGCAACTGAAATTCTGTGGATATGTGTGTGAAGGGGGTACACTGATGTCAAAATATTTGCAAGGCAAAAGTAAGAGAAATTAAAGTGCTTAAATTTGAGGGAGTGCAGTGCATGATGGGGGCGGTGAAGTGACAGAGATGCGAGGAAGGGTATTTGGGGAAGAGTGAAAATAGGATGCTGAAGAGGAAAGAGAGGGGGTTGAAGATGTGCATTTGGACAAGATATGCAGAGAAAAAGAGGATACATATCTAACATAAAGCACACATAATTGAAGGCCAAAACTCCTTCCACAGGCCTCAATGCTATTTAATTCACAGACTCACTATTTCAGAATTTAAACATTTCCAATGTTAATTATTTATAAGAAATCATTGTTGTTACTCATTTATCTTAAACAGCTAACACCCAGTGACAAAGCCAATCATACTGACAGGCTTTAGGCGTATGTCAGTTGCTGTGCCATTTATCTGGATAAAATTACATCTCAGAGAGAAACCAAAATACCGGTCTGATGGCACACTATGGGAATCACAGAAATGTATTTGGCATGTTCCTTTATAGAGAGCACCCACTTTTTTCATCTCACTTAAAGACCTGTCTGCACATATTTCTATATGACTGGTTACAGCTAGCATCTGTGGGTGCTTCTCGAAGTCTGGTTAGAGCATACTTTTCCAAAGTTAATGCTGAATGTGGTGCAAGACCCTTGGCAAGCATACATTTTAAAGGGCTAAAGTTGTCATGCAGAACAATTTACACATTACAGTAACTGTTGAACAAATTAAGGCAAGAAGATATGGGGCAGTTTTTAATGTGTTTAATATTTCAAGACTATACGTTCCCACTGCTTAATAAGCCTTGCTTTATCGCTACATTCATTTGCTTTAAAATGCACCATTTGCCAATCTTTTTTTCATTTCTTTCTCAGGAGAGGGACTCCCCCTGGACCCCAGGTTTATCCATTGAACTTGTTCACATCGCTTGCTATATAAATATCATGCCCAACGTTTATGTCTCACCACTGTCAAATGTCACCAGCCGCCACTGGGTTATGGACACCCTTCTCAAAATAGGGTTCATAATAAGCCTAGAAAAATTGTCAGCATAGTTGGAGAGAGAAAAGATATTTCTAGGGGCAAGTATAAATACAGTAGAGGCAAGAGCATTTCCCACCCTCAAGAGGATCCAAGTGCGCACAGAACAAGATCGCTGTTACTGCAAGATCCAGTCTCTCAGTGAGGACTGTAGGGGAAATGATGGGTATGATGGCCTCCTGTATCTCACTGATTTCCAATGCAGGAGTGCATATGAGACATGTTCAGGAAAGGATCCAAAATCAATTTTCATAGGCAACGGGGAGTTAGGATGATCTACTGGTTGTAACACAAAAAGTACAAAAAGAGATTACATGCTGGAACGTTGGCAACATAACAGTGGGCAGATCTTTCATGCAATTTACTCCAACGGTGACCATCACAATGTGCGCATCCCACACAGACTAGAGAGAGCACATGGGAGAGCTCATTATCAGAGGACTATGGAAAGCAGAGGAAGCAGTCCAAGACATAAGTGTCCTGGAGCTCAATATGGTCTTTCTGTCCCTAAAGGCCTTACAGAACGCAGGTTTATAGAAAGATGGTGCAAGTCCAAATAGACCAGACAACCACAATGTTTTACCTTAACAAACAAGGAGGGACACAGTCATATGTAATATCAAAGATGGCCCAAGAAATTTAGAGATGGGCCAATCTGATAAGAATAACCTTGAAAGCAATATACCTGCCAGGCGTAGAGGCCGACAGATGAAGCAGACAAGCATCAATATCACACAACTTGGAGCTAAACCAGCAAGTACTCTAAAGAGTGATCCGACAGTGGGGTATTCCAGAGGTCGACTTGTTCGCAACTCTAGAAAATGCAAAATGCCAAGACTTTACATCCTGGCATCCACACAACTGCTCCCTGGGGAATGCCCTTTAGATAGACTGGTCAAGGAAATTTGCATATGCCTTTCCACCAATTCCATTCATACCTCTTGTGATAAACAAGTGCAAAAGAGTCACAAATGACACTGATGATAGTGATCATAATTTCCCCACAGTGAGCAAGGCAGGTGTGGTTCTAAAACCTAGTGGAGATGGTGCATGGAAACTTAAAAAGTCAGCAAGTGGCACATTGTCCATGCAGGAGTCATGGTCCAACACCCTGAACCCAGCAGCCTGCCTTTAGCGGCCTGGCTTCTGAGGACATGTAGTTTGGGCACCAAGACCTCCCAAAGTGGACAATGGACTTCCTAAAGGAAGCTCGAAAACTATGTACAAGAAAATGCTGCACAGCAAAATGGAGGAGATATGGGCTGTGGTGCAGACAAATTGAACTATTCCACAATTGGACAGAAGATACCAACACAATATACCACAGTGGTCAGGTACTGAAAATACCTTCTAAATAACAGTTTAATATACACTTAGCAGCAATAGTAGCTTACACAAGGTCAAATCTAGGAAGAAGTTTCTTCAAAATACCAGTTATCAGAAGGTTTATAGGAGGAGAAAAGAGAGTACCTCGACGCAGATCAGCATCAACTTCCATGTGAAATCTCAACCTGGTGGCGAACATCTCCACAAGACAAAACTAAGGTTCTTCTATTAAACCATCCTTATTAGCTTTTTCATAGTTAGCATACAGCTGATTGGTAGCAAACGCTTGCCGGATGTGCAATACAGAATAGGTATAATATATATGTCCATGTACTGCCATGGTATGTGCATGTCTGCACTTACAGGAGTTATGTGCTCTCAATGGGGTAAATTACAAAAACAGCAAAAGAGAAGTGTTAACCAAGCACGCATTCACCCTGTTCAGGGCTCCCCACAGTATTGGGAGCTGACCAGTTGATACAAAAATAAGGTAATCACTAACTCTCATTCCCCCAAAACCCCATGTTTTATTTCTTTGACAATATATCACACACTTCCGGAGGTACTGGCACATGCCCATGGTCACCTAATGCTGAATGATCAGCTATCCTAGTAAAAAGATCTACGCTCTCGGGAAGCACCACAGATCGTTATAGGCTTAGTGTCACCTACAGGCAGTTGCAGGCCCCCTAGCAGTTCTTCCCAGTCTGCAGATATAGGTTTTTTCCATAGGCTACTGGCCTCTTCTCGCCACAGTGCTGTTGCTTTCACTGTGCCCCATAAGAGCATATAGGCTCGCCATTGTTCTATCCCTGGCAACGCTCTGGCTTTCCAGTGCATAGTTATCAGTCTACGAGTTATGGGCATCACTAGGTCAATGAAACCTGTAGTGACTCCTCACACTCACCTCTTTCTGTACAGTCCAAGCAGACAGCAGGCCATAGTATGGAGGTCAGTTCAATCCGTGAGATCGGTCAGTTTGCTCATTACCACTAGCCACAGGTTGTGTGCTACGAGACAGTCCCAAAACATATGTCTTATATCAGTCATCGGTTCCATGCAGTGCAGGCAGTTTGAGGACGAGTCACGGAAGAGTCTCTTGAGTCTAGCCGAGGTCAAGTAGGCCCTATATAGTATATTATACTGAATGTATTGCAACCTGGCATTCAGACCACTTTTCGAATTGCTATTGCATTGCTGTGCAGGGTGAGCAAGCTGCAAGTGCTAACTACCCAGAAGCCTTTTCTCCAAATACTAAAGGACAGAATAGTTGTGCAAACCAATCCATGCTTTATACAAAAGGTCATCTCACAGTTCAACACAAATCAAGTAATTCAGCTACCAATGTTCTCCAACAACCTAAAATGCAAGCCAAAAAACCCTGCATATACTGGATGTGCATGGTGCAGTAATGCAGGACCTAGAAAAGCCAAAAGAAACCAAAAAAGGAAGCCAATTCCTTATATCATTTGCAAATTCAAACAGAGGCTTATCAGAGACAAAAGGCACCATCGCAAATGGATAGTTCAAACAATCCAGATATGTTACCAAAAAGCAGGCTTGCAACTAGAAGCAAGGCCTAGAGCACAATCCACAAGCAAAAATAGAGCCACCTTTGCTTTTCTAGCAAATGTTCCAATAAATGGCATATGTATGGTAGCCACTTGGTCATTCATTCATACCTTCACAAGACACTACTGTGTGGACATTCAAGTGAACAAAAAGTCACAGGTGGGACAAAGAGTACCGAAGCATTTGTTTGGGAGCTCAAGATCATCAACCTCCAAGGGTACCCAAGAATTCTGCTACTACATCAGTGCATGGCATGTGAATCCTGAAAAGATGCATGCTACAAAACAAAATGATTACTCACCAGTACTAGTAGTTTTGCAGCTTGAAGAATTTTCTGGATTCACGTGCTGCCCGCCAACCACCCCTAGAAATAAGGTGCAACAAAGCTAAGAAGAGGCAACAATATCTTTCAAATACAACAAGATGCCAATAGGGGCAAGACAAGTCACGAAGGGGAAAAAAATCTAAAGATGGCAACCACGCACAGGGGCTTCCAGGGGGCACATCTGATTTCACAAGGGGAAGGACTAGTACAAAATTGTAACAGACAATACCAGGCAAAAACAAGCATTGGCATAGCCAATAGGTCTCGCCTTTGGGACCTTATAAGTGGTTAGTCATGCAGCACATTATCCTGGGTGCTGTGCCGCCATGGATTAAAGCATTGTCAGGCTTGCCAGCAAAGAATGTCATCCAGCTTCAACTGTGTAGGGGAAAAGAATTTAAAAAATAATAATAAAATAAAAACAAAACACAATATTACTTCTCAGGCACTATAGGTCTTAGAAAATGTTTAACTTTTAAACTGATGGCCAAAGAATGTTACATTTAATTGTTTCCAACAGGAAAGGGGGACGGGGAGATTAGGTACTTCTAAGTAATTAATGCATAGTTGAAAAAGAGCAGGAAGTCTAACAAGATGCTTACACAACTTTTGTAACGGAACATCAGACTTTGCACCACTGGACCAGCGAGACCAGGAGGAGAAGTGACTTAGGAATAATTGTAATCAATGCTAAACGCATAAATATGCAACGTGGTACTGGGTAATTCTAAAATTAGTTAAATATGTAGAGAAATAAGATTTACATACAGTGATTGTTGTGCCTTCCCAGTCCATAAAGTACAGCCATATTTTGTTGTCGATCCATTAAGAAAATTACGTTTTCTTATTTTTCTTTTACTTGGCACCCCAGAGGGTGGGGACATAAAGCTGCCGCTTTACCTTTCCTCATGAAAGGGTCTGCTCACAAACTGAATGATATGCTAGATATTGTAAAATGTGATGCAATAAAAAGATTAGGTTTTAGAGATGAGTGAAAGGAGCTTAGAGTCAGATTATGGGCAGCTAGAACCTGGATGAGAGGTGAGTAGCAGTTAAGATAAGATGAACACAGTGAAGAATTAAGTTATGTTTTGTTAAGTGTACTTTTAAAATACGGACCTCGCCCAGGAAGGTAGCCTAGCACTGCTGAGAAAGGGGGGATGCTGCCCTGGTTGGGACCTACGTGAAGATTCAGGTTTTCAGTTTCTTCCTGAATTCAAGGACTGAGCTGGCAGCCCTAATGTGAAGAAGGGAGTTCGTTCCAGGCTTTCGGAGCCAGTAATGTTAATGGTAATGTTTTTGAAGATATAGCCTGGAGTTAAGGAAACGAGGGGCAGGGCAGTGAGCGAACTAAAGGGTCAAGAAGCAGAGAGGGGTGTGATTGATCAGAGACACAAAGGAGCACAGGAGAAGGGGTAGTGTGTGACGAAAAAGGACACAGAGCTGTGAGGTCAGTGTGTGAGCAGAATTGGCTGGGAGTGCAGACAACATTGAGTTTTAAGATGGGGTAGGGAAGAGAGGCAGTAGTGTATGAACGGGGGCAGTTTGTGAACAGAAAGGGCAGTGATGTTCAGCGATGGCATGCAGCAGATGAGGCACAGTGTGATCAGAAGAGAAAAGGGAGCAGGGTGGAGCGAGTGTGTGAGCGAAGGAAAAGGCCGAGATTTGGCAATGTAAATAATGCCGTGGAATAATCTTAACATGCATCACAATTAACACATTTCAGAAGTGGGTAAGCCTGCTGTATTCCAATACTCCCTATAGTTCTTACCACATTATATATTTAAAATTGCGAAATGTGTTCTGCGCCGTACCAATACTTTTGTGAACCCGGCTCCCATGACCATAACCCAACACGAAAATAAACAGAGGTACAGGTATTTACGTTTTTTACAGGTTCTTATAGCGCGAGCTCGACCTGCGGGTATCGGAGGGCTGTACACAAGCATCAGTTACATTACACAAGGTCACTTTTTTTTCGAATTCGAACCTGGCTCCCGTTCCAACTCGACAGCTCTGGCCACAACGCCACATCCCCTACCATACTTCCCGTTTCCTACAGTGAAGTGTCAGTGATGCTCTCTCATTCGAAGTATTTCACCCAAGGTTGCAGCAGTGCATGCCGCACAATACGAAGCTAAAGGACAACACAGACACGGTGAGTGTGCTGTTTGCATACAGCAGAACAGTACGTACACGAGACAAATAACATTTCAGAGGAAAGAAATGTCAACATCACGGATGAAATCGATAAATGTGCGTGGGAGTTACACCGCTGACACTATTCTAAACCAACTAACAAAAATGTTTCGCTAATCATTGGGGAGAGGAGGATGGGAGAGAAAGTGTTTTACGGTGTGTGGGGAGATACGGGCATATTGGAAGGAGTTTTAGTATTCAGTATTAGCTTAAAAAAGTGCTTTTATTGATGTTTCGCAAAGTATCAAGTTTTATTTGAGTAACCTCATCCTGGAATGCAGCCCCAAGATAGCCCCACAGTTGTTTATGGAACTCAAAACCAGCGCAGTCGCGAAATTCAAAGCGCCCGTGCTGGGTAAATTAGTAACAGTAACCTGATCCTGGAATACAGCCTGGAATGCAGCTGGCACACTGCGCGCCGCTGCTCACTCCGCTCGCTCCCGAGACACATAGGCTATGGGAGTGAACATTTAAAGAAAAGGCGGGACATACCCACGCTTTTGGCCATTTGTGTGCTTTCATTTGTGAAACCCATACGCAATGGCCAATAAAATGTGTGGGTGTAAACAAATCCACACGGAAAAGTCTCTAGGAAGTTTGGAGTGCTTACAAGAAGCCTCCCCATAGTGCAGCGCATGCGCGCTGCGCTAGGCTCGACCTAAAAAGGAAAATTATGAAAAAAAGAGTACTATGAAAAGTATACTGGACCCAACCACTAGATGGCATAAACCAACCACTAGATGGCAGAATAATGTACAGCACGTGAATACAAAACATTTTTCATGCTGCAAAACTCCTCCTACCAGTCAGAAACCATTTCATTATACCCAGGTTCCAATTGGCAAAATGGGGTTCTCTTGAATGGCCTGTTGTGCCTTCAAAGAGGGGTTAGTTTTTGACATAAAGGACAATCTAGATATTTTTTTAGATAGGGCTGTGCATCAAAAACTTGTGGGTACTTACACTGATCTTCCCCAGTAAACCCCCCTTGAAGCAATGCAATGCAAAGCAGGACAAAGGGGTACAGTGAAGCTTTTCAAGTCTCAATCAATCAAAAAAATGCAAGGCGACACAGATTTGGAAACAGCAAACAAGCAGAAAGTATTTTTTGTTCATGACTGAGGAATAGGGAGCCAGTTTTAAAAAAAAGCCTTTTGGTCACCAGGTCAAACTTAGATGTGTATAAAGTAGCAAAAGCCATCACTATCCCCAGATCTTTATTTTATCTGTGGATTTTTAAAGGCACGGCTATGACTAGTACAGTGTAACATCTACCACATGGTCGGAATTTCAGCGGCTATACGTGAGGTTTCTGTGGGGAAGTGTCAAAGGTCCTTTGAGGGTGATGTGACGGTGTCATTTGCAATGTGCTGGATGCTCACAAAGTTGTGACTTTGTGGGTGTTTAAAATATTGGAAATGCATTCTTACACAATCTTAACGATTATAACTCGAATGAGGCCGAGGTTGCAGGAGTGCAGAAAAGTACATCAAGCATCTGCTGTTTTAATTTTTTTTCTGAGGGTCCATCAGAATAGATTTATCCACGAGGACCAATGTTTTCCATTTGGTGCAAATAAAAGAGATACATTTGCAATTTACTTTTACCAGCCCTGCGCCTGTGCTTTGTTGCCCCTGTGAACAATCAGCTTGTGCAGGGTTAATGATGACAGATATAATAAATTCATAAAGCGAACAAGTAACGCTGTAGTTTTTTCATTGAAAATACATATGAACTTTAAAGTTCGGAAGATATGTGAAAATCTATGCACATTATAGATATATGCCCACTACTTTCTAAATTTCCACAGTTTTAGAGATAGGCCCTGTTTATATCCCACATAAAATAATGGCAAAAAAGTCTTGTTAAATCACATCATGTTGGTTGAGAAACCTGAACACACACCTTTGGCCAGACATTGAGAAATCCAGTAAAAAGGGTTTTGTTTGAATTACAAGATGTATTCTGGCAAACTATGTTTTGTATTATATGAAATAGTACAAGAGACACATACAACCATTTTGGTATACAGGTTCAATGTGTCTCGAAATCAAAATCTCTTGTTTGAAAATGTAAATTAATGAAGTCTTCTGATTTTGGCTTTGCCCAAAGGATTATCACTGTTTTATTTTGGCGTACTTACAATCAGGGCCAGCTTTAGCGCTGGTGGCGCCCGGTGCGACAATCATTTTTGGCGCCCACAACCTCCTCCTCGGATTCTTTCATTACCACTGGGCAAAAGTGCCCCTCATCTCTACAATCATAAGTTATTGCTAAACACAGCACAGCCCCTGAGGTCAGCGCCCCCCTCCACAGGTCAGCGCCCAGTGCGGCTGTACCAGTCACACTGCCCTAAAGCCCGCCCTGCTTACAATCTTGGTCGAGGAGGTTTTGGACATTTGCCATATCTGGGGTTGTCCACCAGAGCTGCAAAATTGTTCTAATCAAAGTGGCTGAAGTTGCCATGGAAAAACTAATTCGGAGGAAAGACAGCTCAGGAAACAATCCGCCAGCATTCCATCACAGCTTGCAGTAAGCTAGCCAATATGTGGAGGCACTGGGAATTTCCCCCAAACTACGGATAAACTGCCATTGCCCACATGGAAGTGTGTCGAATATGCTGGATGCAAATGCTAGCATGTTTGGAGCACTGCACATACTTTCCCCTGTAGATCTGTCACAATTTCCAAGGCATTTTTTGGGGGGTTTAGTTATGAAACATATGATTACAGGTCGGTCTTTCTTAGTTGAACATCTGTTCTGCCGCAATGCGTTGCATTGTTAACTCTGGTCCATGGTGAAGCTGGAGTTGCCTCCGCCAGAAACGCATCCATAGTCTACATTGTACTAAAAACGACAGTTGAAGAGATGTTTTAAGGCATCGGCAAAGTGGGCTCTGGCCCAGGGCCCCATCCTTTCAGGGGGGCCCCTGATAGAGCCAGCTCTGTTCTGTAGAGAGCCTTGCCCTAATGGCCTTGAATAACTCTTAACCAGATTGTTTTAAATAGTTGACCTTTAATTTATTTTAATGTGGGTGATGTGTGAGAGTCTATTACAGACACAATGTTGTGTTTATGTTTCATGCAACATCCTTAAAAAAAGTTTCTTTTAGATCAAAAAAGGACCTCACATATAAGAAATTGTAGAATGTCACAGTGATTATTTGCAGTAACATTAGTGAGCTGATACTGTGTTACAATATTGAAAACAACCATCACTATTCCTGAATATTGGATGTAAACACATTTATAATTTGGACAAGTTATCTTGTGATCTGACAGTGACTTCGCAAAGAGGACACGAAAGATATGAAATTGAATCATAAATTGGAAGCTGTTCTGAACAGGCCCCCCCAAAATACATTTGGCCCACGGTCCCCAAAACCCTTAAGATATCCCTGAACAGTTGTACTGCTGCAGGAGCTGACGAGCAGTACAACATGTTGGCAGCCTTTTGTCGTAATCAGGCTGTCCCTTTGTTATTTGTTTCTTCTGTTCTGCAATTTGAGTTATGTATAGGTGTAGTATCTTGTATATGTATTTATTCTTCTCCCCTGTTGCTTTGCCCCTAGCTCCTCAGCCAGTGTGAAAATGCTGCGTGGAATGTTGAAGCAGGTGATAATGAATGGATTGTTAGGGTGCCTGTGAGGTGAAGTGTGACAGTTGGAGTATGGGCTGAGCAGCAGGCAGACTGCTCCTGGTGGGGCTGCTGTACATGGATTTACCAACCTTCAAATTAGACTTAAAAATTCATCTTAAACTACACTGCGGCTACCTGAACTTCATTACCACAACAGGTTAATATAGGCATTCTTAATTCTTCTAACAGAATGGGACTACGTGTGGAAGAGTGTATATTATGCAAACGAGCAAGTACTTTCCCATAATAACTGCTAGCATCATTGCTGTACGCGAGCCCCAAATATTCTGATGGAGTGGGTCAGTACACTACAAATTATAAGTGATAAGATACCTGAAATGAGGCTTTCTAGGTCATTAAACTTATCGCCTGTTACACTAAAGTTGTGTTTCTTTCTACGCCTCTTTTTTGCCCCCAATATTCTAATTGCTTGCCTCCGGTTGTTCAATTTCAAATTCTCCCACTTTTCCCCCTAATCCTTAGATTCCAGACATATTAACACCACTGAATGCGAAGTTAAAATATTAAAGGCAAGTACAGCCGAGAATGTACTTCTATCAGTGAATTGCACACTTGGGTCATAATATTCCTTGTAAACATCATGCAGCTGGCCTAGTCCTTAATTGCTGTAGAAACATTTTCCGGGAGGAAAGTGGAAACCAAACTCATTACGCGTTTTTTTCTCTATTTTGTTCCGCTTCCATAGTTCTTTAGTTTTTCCCGCCCTTATTTTCATGTATTGTACTTCTGTACAATTTTATAGGCATACCATCCATTAGTATTTACACTTGCCTTAACATGTGTCTCTCTAATAGTGGGACATTTAAATGACCAGAATCCATTAATGCTTTACTATCATCCATGTCAAGGTATTACTATATCAATCAATCAATAAGAATTTGTATTCGTTTTTTTTAGATAAAGCCGTAAAAGTACACACAAAATTGTAACATGCAAAAAATCATCATAGCAACATTATATCCAATATGTTAAAATACTAGAGGTAAAATAAAAAATGTGACATAGTTCTCACAGTACATTTAGGAACTCCTCAGAGATAAAAAGAAAAGGATTAAAAATTAGTGGCTTGGTTTAAAAGGCTACTTCGAAAAGGAGGGACAGGGAGCTAGTTAGGAGGTCCTGCACACAGGCTCCCGGGTATAGCTGAATATCTAAAGGGGGTGTGCAGTTCCTGTCTGGACGTGTGGAAAAGACAGGTCTTTCTTCGTGATGCCCTCACACACCCCGGGAGGTGTCATGCTTCATCATCGGGCGGGTGCCCCTCGTCAGGCCGGCGCTGCAATGCCTGACGGGCTTCCGAAACCGGGGCTCTTTGCCGGGGATCTTTTGAAGAAGAAGCCGTAGGGTGCGTGCGGGTGTGAGAGTTAGGTAGTGCACAAGGTGGTAGGAAAATTAAAATAGGTATAGAGCAATCCTATTGAACCAATTTTTAATTTAACTAGGTAGCTCTAGCCTAAATAAAAAAGTGTGTTTACCCCTGTGTGGAAATAATGTTCCTCAAGGGCACGCACCTAGACTGGTGATTATGGAATTTAATGCAAAAAAGGGAAAACATATCAATTGGTTTATGGCCAACCTTCATTACAAAAACCTATAGCCAGGGTTAGCTATGCAAGTAAAAATTGATTGGAAAACCCTCTTGCTGTACAAAGTTTCAAAATCCCCTGAGACTGACGTCACCATTATAAAATACCACACTATTAGTCAGGGTTATAGCTTAGCTACATAATCTCGGCCACATGAAGTTCTTTTTTCCGTTCCATCAGACTATGGCAGTTTACATCCAAAAACAAAATAAATAAACCATACCATACGCAGGCATGGATACATATAAGGGTTAAATCAATAATTATTATGGGTCTTAAATACACTTAAAATTAAATTCAAGACCGCATATATGGTTTCTGGAGTTCCCAGATCATAAAGGTAGCCCAAGGCCTGCTCGTGAGAAAGTAAAGTGCTTAATCCATTGTCGTGCGGAACCATCACAAGGACAGGGAGAAAGAGATGGAAACCAGGTACCCTGTTCTGGGCAGGCTGTCAGGATATGTAGGGGAAAGTTGAATGAACTCTCTACCGCTAGTTATTCGATCCGCTACCCGTGCCAAGCTTACATGCTTATAAAACATTGCTTTGATTCAACTAGATAAAACACCTTCAAGAAATTCTGGGTTGGAAAAATGTTCTGGGACACCCAGCTTAGTAAAGCTGAAATTAAATGAACTTCAGCCAGGTGATTTAAAAAATGTTTTCCAGGGTCAAGCAGTCCCTCAAGATTAAACTGCAGAAATGGCCATCAGGGATATTCCAAATTCTGAGCCATAATAAGAGCGGCTATAGTTTTAAATTATCTTCTAAATTGGACAAGCCCATCTCTACATGGCAGAATGAGGCAGGGTAGGTTGTGGAATAGCCTGCAACCTTCTTAAAAATGTATTCTCTATTATTTGAAGGGATTTACTTTTGGCATAACCCCAGATGTTTGCACCAAAAGAAATGATTGAAAGACACTTTTAAAAGCACACAGCAGTTCCTCTATTGGCTTGTGCCCTATTCGTTTAGAAAAGCTAAAAACATTGTCGATTGAGCTTTGAAACTGAAAGGCTCTGTTGTTTAACAGAAATTTTCGATTGAAGTAGACATCGACAGGGATTCCTAAGTATGTAAAATGCTGGATTTTTAAAATTTCAGTGCCCCCAAGTAAAAATGTCTTTGTTTTTGTTAGCTTTGGGTCACATTTCATTATGAATGATTTAGTGCGGTTTGTCTTAAGCCCCAAGTTTTCCATAAAACTGTTAAAAGCATCAAGTAAATTTGGAGTCCGTTGGCTGTTCTGGCTATAAGTACTGCATCGTCTGCGTAAAGTAAAAGTGGGACTTGTCGCAAGGCGAGCTTCAGCATATACTTCCCCACACTACACCAATGGGCCTCAAGACCATTTATGTAAATTAGAAAAGAAAGGGGGCTAGGACACAGACCTGCATTACCCCAGCTTGGGAGCAAAATTAGTCAGTTAAAAGCCCACCCCTGCTATATCGAACCTTGGCAGTGGTGTTTACATGGAGGAGCCTGCAGAGCAGATTAAAAATGGCACTGTCGAACCCTAAGTCAGCCATTATAGACCACAGATTTGATCAATATACTGTGTCAAATGCACGTTAGGTATGTAAAGGCAAGATGGACCCAGCCTTTTTTTGCCTTGGGATATTTTTGGACAATAAGAGACATACTCAGGGATTATTCTCAGGTTCCCAGGCCGGGTCAAAACCCGAGAGTGCCTGAGATAGCAATGGGGCCGGCTTTTGTCCCCCTTTTTAAAAATGGGGACCATAATGGCCTGCTGCCAGGTTTTCTCTAGGAGTCCTAGGATGGCGCTTCTAATGACATTTGTAATTAAGGGTTTCCCCAGAATTGTGGTAGTGATTTATAAACATCTAAAGGGATTCTCTCTGGCCCTGTTGCTCTTCCCAGAGATCCACATTCAATGGCCAGGGTGACATCTGGAACATCAATTGTTCTGGTTAAGGCATTATCAGCATTCAAATCACAGGGTACCACTGTATCTGGCAGAGCATTGTGGGGCAGGGCCCCTGATACAAAGATTTTTGAAAAAATACATCATCCAATCATTAGGTGGTATTAGTGACTCCATTCTAGGCATTTCATCTCTCAATAAACTTGTGAGTTAATAAACTGCCAAAAAGCTCGGGAGTCTTTCACCGTGCTTGCTGCCCTAAGATCTTCCCAGGCCTACTTTCTTAGTTCCACCTTCCTTAAGGTAGTTTCTCCTTTATATGACTTCCTAGCCACCTGCTTTGTTTCATGGGCATTTGGCAAGTGCTAGCTTTAGTGGCCTGTGGCTTTGAAGCAGGCCTTATTAGACCATTTAGGGCTGGCGAAATGAGACTCGATAACTTGTTACCGAATCGCATTTTGCTTTTGCGATTCGGTATTAGGAAGGGGCGTGTTCAGGGCATCCCTTCCTAACACCGGATAGCACTGGTATGTATGAATGTTTTGCGACCAGAATGCGGTCGCAATACATTCATAACTTACCGACTCCATAGTGGAGCCTGTAACCCATTCACAAACAAGAGTCCCAAGGCACCACAGCCTAATCCTAAAACATGAAAAGAACACTTTTCATTTTTATAATGCAGCCCATTTTCCTTTAAGGAAAATGGGCTGCATTACAAACAAGCAAAATATTGATTTATTTAAAAAGCAGTCACAGACATGGTGGTCTGCTGACACCAGCAGGCCACCATCCCTGTGATTGTAGCCGTTTCCATTGGGTCTGCCAGCTGCCATGTAATTGAGGATGGAGTGGACTTGTATGACTTCTGCAGGATTTGTATGAGCCCTGTTATATCGCGAGACGATATGTCTCGTAGCCTTGGGCAATACCAACAGCCTGTAGAGCATCCCGGGTGCAGTTAGAGTCACCCGGCGACGCGTATGTTAATGGTTTTTCCGCGCTGCGTGTTAGCGCTAATAAATAGGAGTACGCGTGCGTGACCGGCGTAAGAGCCGAGCACACGCGACTGCCACAATACCTCCACAAGTGTCCTGTGTTTTATTTACAATGGCCTCCCGAGCGCGCAGTCACAGTTGGGCGCCTCACACACTAATCTGCATACCGCGCACTCGGCAATCTCCGCGAGTGACACGGAAGACATAACAAATTGGCGACGAGGGTGCTGGGACCCCCGTGACTCAAGGGAAGCGGCCGCGCACGTGTTCCTTCGTGCGCGGTGCTCGTGCTCCCTCATTTACATGTGGGTTTGAAGTGCAGCTTTTGTGAGGACCTGTGCAGGCGCTGGAGGGCGTCTGGAGTGGCAGCAGGGAGCAGTAAGTCCCATCATCTGGGCGCCAGGACAGAGTGTGGACCAGTGCCTCGGGTGGGCCCCACAAACACGCAGTGAGTGGCATAAACATAACCTGTCCAGGACTATCCTCTAAGGCAGTCACCCCCAGAGTTCAGGTTACACGTGGGAATCATGGCCCACATACCGGCAGTGGAGCCCTTTGTGGTGGAAGGACCCCATCAGCGCAAGCCCCTAGATGGAAGGAGTGGGTGGAGCGCGTGATCATCTTTTTTGAGGCGACCAAGGTGGACAACGCCCAGAAGCGCACCATGCTGCTGCATCTAGGAGGGAAAGATGTGCAGAGAATAGCAAAGACGGTAGTTGAAGCGGCGCCGAAGACCCATCTCACACTAATTGCGGCCCTAAATGCCCACTTTGAGCCCATGGCAAACCAGGATTATGAAAGGTTTATATTCCGGCAGGCGAGGCAAAAGCCAGAAGAGTCCTTGGACACTTTTCACGCACGTCTCAAGGAACTGGCAGGGACATGTGACTTCAGAGATGAGACAAAAGAAATAAGGGGCCAGGTCATTCAGGGATGTGCGTCAACGAAGCTAAGGGAAAGAATACTGGAGGAGTCAGGGAAATCATTGGCGGACATACTCACCTTGGGGAGAACCAAGGAATTATCTAAAGCCAGGGCGGCACACATGGAGGCAGCTCTGCAAACGCCTGTCAAGATGGAGCCAGTCAACGTGATTGCTAACATGGCCACTGGATCGGTAGCTCGTACACGAAGCCCCACAACCACTGAATCGACGGCCCGTGCCTGGACGGGTAAGGTCAAGTCGTGCGGATACTGTGGAGGGCCGTTGCACCGACCGACGGAGTGTCCAGCGAGAGGGAAGAGGTGTACGGCCTGCGGGAGGTTTAACCATTTCATGAAGGTATTTCGAACCAGGAGGGGACAAGCAGGAAGATCACAGGTCAACATGATACCGGAAGCCCAGGAACCTGGCAGTGACATGGACGATGATGCCTGGGAAGAACATACCGTACACTCAGTCTTCACAGTGGGGTCCGCAGCCGACTCACAGACGCGGCTCCCGCGGTGCCAAGTCCTGGTAGATGGGCGCCCAGCAACAGCAATAATTGACACGGGTGCCACCATAAACATCATGTCCTGGGGAGAATACCAGGGACTGCCGTCTCCCCCATCATTGACACCGGCCAAGGTAAAGGTGTTTGCCTGTGGACAAACCAAGCCTCTGGTTCTAAAAGGAAAGTTCAAGACCAGAATAACATATGACCAGCACGAAGTGGACGATCAGGTGTTTGTGATGGAAGAGGGGCATGGCATGCTGTTGGGCTGCAAGTCAGCTGAAGCACTAGGAATCGTCACGTTCGCCTTTGGCATCCATCAAGAGGGAGTGAGCCAGATCCTAGATGATTTTCCGAAAGTATTTGATGGCATCGGATGTCTCCGTGACAAGCAGATACACCTGCACATTGATCCGTTGGTACAACCGGTGGCTCTGCGGCATAGGAGAATTGCTTTTCATCTGAGACCACTAGTCGAGAAAGAGCTATGCAAACTGGAAAAAGCTGGCATTATTGAGAAGGTGCATGGTCCGACACCATGGGTGTCTCCGATAGTGGTCGCTAGGAAGCCGAAGCAGCCAGGAGAGGTCAGGATATGTGTCGATATGAGGATCCCGAATACTGCCATCAAAAGGGAGAGGCATCTGACACCCACCATAGATGACCTCATAAGGGGGAACTCAGCGGAGCGAGTTGGTTCTCCAAATTGGACTTAAGAGCAGGGTATCACCAGTTAGTCCTAGAAGAGCAGTCCCGGTATATAACAACTTTCTCAACTCATGTGGGACTGAGGCGCTACAAGCGTTTGAGTTTCGGAATCTCCAGTGCAGCAGAAGCGTTCCAAAACTCGATCCAGGAACTTCTGGCGGACATCCCCGGAGTTGTCAATGTGAGCGACGATATTTTGGTCCATGCCAAGTCAGTGGGTGAACACAATGACCGACTCAGACAATTTCTCCAAAGAATTCAAGAATCAGGACTAACCCTGCACAAAGAGAAATGCGAGTTTTTGCAGACCAAGCTGCAATTCTTTGGATACATCTTCTCCTCAGATGGAGTAGCCCCGGATCCGAGCAAAGTTCGAGACACTAAAGAAGCCCCTGCCCCCACGAATATCACAGAAATGCGCAGTTTTCTAGGAATGGTAAATTACTGTGGGAGATTCATTAAAGACCTTTCCTCACTCACTATCCCGCTGCGAGAGCTCACCAAGTCTTCTGTTCCTTGGTCGTGGGGCCCGGAGCAAGAGGTTGCTTTTCAGGCCACCAAAGATGCCCTCTCCAGTAGCACCACGCTGCGGTATTTCGATCCTCACCAACACACACAAATAGCTGTTGATACGGACCCTCAAGGACTGGGAGCGGTGCTTCTACAGAAAGGAAAAGAGGAATATGAGTGGGCTCCAGTGGCATTTGCAAGCCGTTCGCTGACGGACACTGAAAAAAGATACTCTCAGATCGAAAAAGAGGCTATTGCGGTTCACTGGGGGTGCAGGCACTTCCATTTATATGTGTACGGCAAATCTTTCCTTGTCACTATGGTCCCCAAGCCGTTGATTCCGTTATTCATGGGCACAGCTTCAAAACCCCCACCACGCATTGAAAAGTGGATGCTCCAGCTGCAGGAGTATAACTGTAGGATTGAGTACCAGCCGGGCACGAGCAACCCAGCGGATTATCTCTCGTGGCATCCCAGAAAGGCGACCGCCAGTGAAATGGAAGAAGCAGAAGAAACGGAGGAATACGTCCGGTACGTCACGGATAGGTCGCGCCCACTACCTATGTCCCTAAGTGAAATCTGCCAAGCTACAGCCCAAGATGAGTGCCTGCAGAGAGCTGTGGAAGCGGTGCGAAGTAGCCAGTGGCATCACCTCCGAGGACAAGGAGTAACGTTCACTCCTGAAGCCCGAAGGATTCTTGACAGCCTTTACCTGGTGAGGCATGAGCTGAGTGTCGACCCTCATGGGTGTCTGCTACGAGGACATAGGTTGGTCATCCCGTCCACCCTTGTGGACCGAGTGGTAAGCCTTGCCCATGCTGGCCATCAGGGCATGGTGAAAACCAAGAGTCGGTTAAGGACCAAGGTATGGTTTCCCCTTATGGATGAAAAGGTGGACACTACTGTACGGTCCTGTCCGTGGTGCCAGGCCACCGGTGACCCGAATCCTCCTGCCCCCATTGTAACCGAACGGCGGCCTGAAGGTCCCTGGATGAGTGTCAGCATGGATTTTGGAAGTCTTCCTGATGTAAGGCACTGAATGGTAATCATTGACGACTATTCGAAATACCCGGAAGTTGAGATCCTCTCGTCTCTGGGAGCTGGTGAAGTGATCACGAAACTGGAGAAAGTGCTGGAGACTCATGGTTTGTTTCAGGAACTCAAGACTGATAATGGGCCCCCCTTTCACGGACAAGAGTTTGCGACGTATTTGTCATCTCAAGGAATCCGTCACAGGAAGATAACCCCCAAGTGGCCTCAAGCGAATGGGGAAGCTGAACTTTTCATGAGGACTCTGAATAAGGTCATAAGGATTGCTGTTGCTAATGCAGAATCTGTGGAGCAGTCTATCTATTCATTTCTTAGAGACTATCGTCAGACTCCGCATGTCACCACTGGGAGAGCTCCAGGACATTTGTCAATGGGGAGAGTGGTACGAGATTCAATTCCACATCATCCTCAATGGACCCCAACAGGAGTGGATGAGGCGAGTGTACAACAAAGACGGCAAAACGCAAATGATCAAGTGAGTGCTCGCCGTCGGGCGCAGCCATCCCAGCTACAGATTGGAGATCTGGTGTTGGTCGAGGACCGGCATCCGGGCAGCAAGTTTCGCCTCAAGTTTGAAAAAAATCCCTGGCGCATCACCCAGGTCCGTGGGACTCAAATAACTGCAATGAAGGGTTTGGAAGTGATAACTCGCAATGTATCTGCATTCCGGAAGTTTCATGGGACCGTGTAGCCTGGTGTGAGCCCGCCTGCTGAGACGGGAGTGGACTCTGACTGGGACAATGGGTCCGAAGAGGGAGGTGTCCCTGATCGGTCAGCGACCATGAGCCCAGCTGTGGATGGGCCACCCGAGATCGAAGTGTGGTGGCCAGCCCTGCTGTCCCAGATCCGAGTGCAGGGGCCCGAGGAGGTGCTGATCGCTATGGGTTGCGGAGGAACCCTGAGCCTTCCTGCCGGCTGAGAGACTTTCACTTCTATTTGGACTGATCCTGAGGTCTGGGGTCGCCGGAAGCAGGTTTGATGTGTATTCCAGCAAGGTTATGTGACACTGATCTGTTGGCTTTGTTTTGTTTCGTTGTTTAGGAGGAATGTTATATCGCGAGACGATATGTCTCGTAGCCTTGGGCAATACCAACAGCCTGTAGAGCGTCCCGGATGCAGTTAGAGTCACCCGGCGACGCGTATGTTAATGGTTTGTTCCACGCTGCGTGTTAGCGCTAATAAATAGGAGTACGCGTGCGTGACCGGCGTCAGAGCCGAGCACACACGACTGCCACAATACCTCCACAACTTTCCTGTGTTTTATTTACAACGGCCTACCGAGCGCGCAGTCACAGTTGGGCGCCTCACACACTAATCTGCATACCGCGCACTCTGCAATCTCCGCAAGTGACACGGAAGACATAACAAGCCCGAAGGACCTTAGCAATTTAGGACTGATTGTTAATGACAAGGTCTTTAATAAAAACTTCTTTGTCTAGTCTCTCCCATTTGATATTAACTTTTTTATGTATAGGCATCACATCCATTAGTATTTACACTTGCCTTTATCTGTGTCTCTCTCTAACAGTGGGACATTTAAATGATCAGAATCCATTAATGCTTTACTATCATCCATGTCACTGCTTTACTCTATCACAATGTAGGGAAACTCTGTCTTTCTCAAGGTGTTGTGGTCCATAAAATGTAACACTATATTTGCATCATGCACTTTAAGGGCTGCAATCCCTCCTGCAGAGCGCCTTCTTTCCCCACGTACTTCCTAGCTTACGTTGCAGAGAATGGCCGCCTCGAAGACATTAAGAGGCCCTCTGAAAGGAAGAGATTTTTCCCCTCTTGGAAGAGGGCCAGAATGTTCCAGCATTGTCTCTGCAACTGTCCAGTGTAAATATTTAGAGTGGTCCTTTCCACTACAGATTAAACAAAGTGTAAGTAACTGTTCGTAAGTGATAGGTCGAATTAATGCTCACGGCAACAGGCCTCTCCACCCACTTCTGTCGGGAGTAGTAGCACGCTCTAACATGACGCATGAGCCAAGGGAGCCAGCAAGACAGAAGACAGACGTCGGAAAGGAAGGTAACGCGTGCCTCCATTGGCTACAGTTAGAAACCATAATTGCAGTTGCCGCAGCTCATAGCGCAAACTGGAGCCCCTTGTGGAAAGGCACAATGTCATCACCGCAACATCATCTGTTTGTTTAGCATAAAGTTCATTTGCGGCGCGGCACGCGTGTTTATAACATGAACACTTTAGAACGCAAATCTGTGGCGGGCACAGTTTCAAGAGAGAAGTTTGCAAACTCGTAAAGCTTTCTTCTAAATTGAAATTGGAAAAAATGTAACGTAATTGCCATGCTCTCCTTGTAAAATAGCCCACGTTCCATTTAATTCAATAATGCAAATGGCCACCAGTTTTTGGCCCTGCTGATTGTAATGACCTCAGCACCGTGAGCCGAGGTGACCCGGAAGCTGCCCTGCACCATGTAACACCCTCTGGCCAGGCGTGACCAGAGGAGATAAATAAAGGGGGCGAAAGCCGCTCGGGGTCTTCCGCCCAGAGTAGTAAACCAGTGTGTATCACTGCTAGCGGTTTAGGCACGCGACATTCTGCAGCAGCGCGCGACGCTACACTGATGACGGCACAAAGTATGGTAGCACAGCACACGGCTATAGTTATGCACCCGTAGATGCATACACAGTGCACGTTTTTCTGTTAGGAATGACGATAAGACAAACAAAAAGTGCCTTGTAATATCTAATACTTATCCAAGCCGGTGGAGGCTCTAACATGTGGGAGTGTTAGCGAATTAGGGCGAAAGGAGACTTGCCAACGGTGGTTAAAGAACGGACGTGATCCAGGAAGCTGAGTTTGTTTGGTTTGCTTAAGGCTGACAATCACACTCATTGTTCACTTTCTACCTAGCAAGCACTACTTTGTCTCTTATGCATGTACATTCCAGTACGTGTACATTCTACAGCCACAATGTTTGATTGAGTGGTTGGAAGCACATAGGCTGGATATACATTTTCATAGGGGTGTGGCATATCGCCCTGTACCCTCACCAGTGGCACAATTATTTCCTTTATGGTCACATTGTGTCTGAGTCAGTAGATGAAAATTTGATCCGGGTCTCTAACATTCAGACTGAGATGTGCTTGGGTGCGCCGGCCACTATTTCTGTCAAAATCAGCAAGGTCTTAAGGTCAAGTATTGTGTGGTCCAGGAACTGGTGGTAGGGGTGCCATTACTGGTTATCAGTGTTCAGTACTGTGATCCATAGGCTATCATTAACAAGTGATTCTGCCAACAAGGTTGCACAAAGAAGTAAACATTCTCTTGGGTATGTTCTCTGTCAATAGTTACTGCATTTCATCCCCCTGTGGCTCTCTCTGTAAGCTTATGTTGTACACTAAGGAGTCTGTTTTGCAACTGAAGGTGGGAAGTTACACTTTATACTCAATGATAATACAGGATTTATAGATGTTGGCAGCAGGTACAGGAAAGCAATGTCAACTACACAGGGTTAAGGCTGCTCATAGCTCCTGTGATTTTGATGAGGATTAAGTGACATTTGGATGTGATGGTATCTATTCTGGAAAGTTTCCTTATGCATCAATAGGGATCTCCTATTTTCTAAGCCCTACTACTTTTTCTAAATTGGTGTAGGAGTTTTCTTGTAGTGCATTTTCACTTTATAACTGTTTGAAGTGCTGCATAAATACTTTATACATTGCCTCTAAATTAAGCCCGACTGTTTTGTGCCAAACTACCAGAGGGTAACGCACAGGTTAATTTGAGGTTTGTTTGTGACTTCACCCTGACAGAAATTGTGGTTGCTGCTCCAGTAGGGTTCCACCCCTCCCTCAACCAATAACCTAATTTACTTCACTAAGTAAAAACAGTGAAAAACAAATGTGCAATATTTTTAGTTAAAACAGCACTATGGTTAAAAACAAGGCTGAACATATTTTGTTAGGGCTGTGCCACTCGCTTACAACACCGGATCTAACCAGATTAGAATATGAAGTGAAAGCTGTGAACATTCTTCACATCTGTTTATTTAAAATGGTTTCTAGCTTGAACTGTACCCCAAGGGCAGTTCAACAGTCAGCAATCACAAACAGGCTTAGAGAACAACAGTCACTGGGTTACAGTTCATACAGTGGGCGCCTCACTTTCCAAAATTAAGAGACTTGCAACGAAGCCTTTTCTTGTCTATACCCCAGATGAGCATAGCATTCTATCCTTGAACTTATCACGCTCAGCTGGGATCTTTTATTTTTCAGCCAATACTTTTGAAAACGTACCTTTTCCGAATAAGCCTCCCAGGCTAATTTTCACATTTCATATACTTACAGTTGTCATAATGTATCATTAGGTCTATTTTTGTGACAGTTGACAGCAAAGCAATCAATTGCCCACGTGACTAGGTTCACAGCATACATTTTTCACAAATAAAGGAAGCTTGAAATAGCTATTTTGTCTCAAAAGTGAATATTTATTTAGTACCTTGCTCCTTAGCCAGTCGAGACCAGGTAACTTGGACCTGGATTCAGTTGTCGTTTCTGTCTCTTGCTTATCTGACTGATGAGGGGTTCCGGAACAGACAATGAGGGGCTCCAGCCATACTGGTTATGCCAATATTGATGACCGCTCTGATTAGCCTTGTAGCCATGTGGATGTGGAGTTATTTGAGATGCTAGTGAGTCCTTGTGCTGGTTTCAGTGCATGTGTCTGTGCCTAAGCCTGTGTATCGTCTTGGTGCACATACAGTTGCCCATAATTGCATACAATTGCACACAATTGCTCGTCATATTAGGAAAATTAGGCTTTGATGCAGCTACTGCTCTGCCATTAATGAACGATTTTGCCTGAATCTCTTGATTGTGGCTGATTGTGGCTTTGTTTAGTTAGCCAAAGACTCCTGTGAGGCATTTACAGGGAGTATCTTTTCCCTTTCCTATGATTTTGTTGTGGCTGCATCTTGTTTCTCTTTTTAGCCATTGGCTCTACTTTCGCTCTCTAGTTAGTTCCCCCCTGGTTTTGCTTAGCGTTGTGAGAGTGAGTACTGCGGCTCTCACAGACATGGAGTTGCATGAGCAGCAGCAGTTTGAGCAGAAAGTTGGTGTAAAGGGAAACACTTAGAGCACCTCCAGTTCCCTGAATGCAGTCTGTTTCTCTGTCGCTCATTAACCACCCACCTCAAGAAAGACAACACATGGGGACCTGGGTAAGCCAGCTGCGAGGAGAATGCCCCCACCAACTAGTTAGATAGTGAAAGACAGCTACAGGGTGCAGAGGGACCCTCACACCATTTGGCCATAGTGTCACTTCACCTGTTGCACTATAGGTACATTTATCCCTGAACACTGACCTTGACATTTCCAGACCCAGACAAATCCTATGAGAAGGTAAACTCCTTCATCAAGGAGGCTGAGATTCTATTTGTTAGATGAAATAACAAAGAAAAAAGTGGCATAATTCAGAGGCCTCATGCACTAGTCCTAATCTACCCACAATGATTTCAGCATTTTTAATATCCCCTAATGATGGGCATTCTGCCAACATAGAGATTTCTGCGCATGTTGATACCACTGCTATCAATTGCAGGGTGAACTCACCTTATTGATGTAGACTACTGCTTATCCCATCTAAGAGCTCAATTCTAGAGGGCCCTCTCATTTTGTAACTGCCTTGCATAAGGGCTGTCTACAGTTTAGTGCTAAGACTGCTTCAAGCAAAAACACTCTTCAAGGTCTCGCGTTCCTCTCACAACCTACAGAATGTAGGGTATCCGCATATTTATATTGTTCTTCTTTTACCTCCCTCTTGTTTTCAGGGGAACAATTTAGCATACCCTTTACTTACCTTTCTTAAATGCTTCAACTCGTTACCTACCATGCAGCAGGTGCTAGAATCCAAGAAGATGAAAGTGGAGAATGCCAGGCCCATATAAATGACCCTTAAAATCCTGTAAGTCCCCGGGGAGCTTGACTTCTGGAAAGAAGTAATTGTCCTAAAAATGAGGCCACCCTGCAAGCAATGTGTGCGTGGCTGCCTTTGAGGAAACACATTGCTGAAACAAACTAACCAAGTCCATTTTCTACACTGTGAAGACACATTCAAAGCAACAATATCAATCGTTCTCTCAAACAATGACTATGCAAATGGAGACAGGAAGGCAGGGGCTCGAAGGCTCAAGCTCAGCATTTACTCTAAATGAGGAGCTGAGCGTTCTGATCTTAAGACTGGCAAAGATATGAGAAGCTCCCTATAAGGGAGAAGAAAGGAGCCAGGAAATTAATAAGTATAGCTGGGAGATCAGTGTCCCTGGGGTGCACAACAAGTTACTTTGACAGGGTTAGATCTAAAGTGTCCATAACTGACTCTTTAGGACCACTAACAAAGGAAGGAGTGAAGGAGGAATAGTGGTTGTGGACACTCCATCTCTGTGATCAGTTTGCCAAAAAGATGCAATTACCATTGGTGTCAAAAGTTGCAGAGAGATGAAGCATGACTAACAGCGGTTCTGAACCATTGACTGAAGTTCTCCAGAGACCTTATTCCAGATTCCCAAAATGTCTGTCCTATCCCTCACAAATGCAACTTATTTGTAAATTGGTTTGCAAACGTCATGCAAATTTTCTCTTTTGTGCACTTTGGGGCTGATGCAAAGAAAATACATACATCTGTGCATCACAGACTTATGCTTGCATTTTGCTTAGAATTACACTTTTTATAAATTATTTAAAGAATCCCAATGAGAGACCCATGGAAATCATTGATTTTGAGTGATTCGGATGGTCCACAATGCATACAAGCGAAGATTCTAAGCATGGTGAAAATTATATTGGCATACAAAGTGTGGGAATGTGCAAAAGAACATTTTTAAATATTTTCCTACACTCTGAAAGCTTTCTTCATTGGAGAAATACCTTCTTGTATATCCTCATGAAATATTGGGGTGCAGCCTAAGCTTTTCCACCCTGGAAAGAAACTTAATACTCCTCTTTCTTAAATATGAAAGGATCTACAAAACAGTTGTGAATAAAAATAAACATATGACTTTGAAGGTGGTGTTCAATTTTTTTTATGAGTCTATCCTCCAAACTCGCTGGCCAAACACCATCAGCAACCACGACCTATGGCAGCAGACTTCCCAACTCCCTGCCCATGAGGAAATCCTGAAAAGACGCTGGGCCTGGATAGGTCACATTCTCTGCAAGCCAGCATCAAACACAATCAGGTAAGCCCTGACCTGGAACCTTCAAGGGGACAGGAAAAGAGGAAGGCCAAGAAACACCTGCCCGAAGGCCTCAAGGCTGACTGCAAGGAAACGAATTACACCTGGAGTCAGACTGAAACAAAAGCCCAAGACAGAGATGGCAGGAAAGTCCTGGTTGATGGCCTGTACCCCAGGAGGGGTAGTAGGCATAAGTAAGTACTAAGTACCGGTATACCACTTGTCCAACCCCTGGTAATTGTATTGCATTTTTATTGTGCTTGATGCCCTTATGAGTCATTGAGGCACATTATCTGCTTGGTTGCTTGCTACACTGTGGTGGAGTGCTTGGCTCTAGGAGTGCTCTAGCAGCATGGTCTCTGTGGATAGTGTTTTAGATTGGAAAGTGATTCACTCTGTTGGGCAGTTCACACAGCTGATGTATTTCCCCACATAACTGGTGGATGGTCCACAGGAGCAACTCGGATCCAAGGGAGGAAATGTCCTCCAATGCTAATTCTGTGAATCAGAGAATATCCATTTTTTTAATGCACGTGATTTATACTTGGGCAAAACAGTTTGTGAATCAGGTTCATTGTGTTTCACCACAGATAATCAGTCTGGTTTATAACTGCGAAACATCACAGGGCTATTTAATAGCATACAAATTTGTCACTTTCTGCAACCACTGTGCTTACATTTCGTGTCACAAGAAAGGCGGCCGCTCTCTACAGGCTTGAAGGATGGATATTATCAGGCCACCTTCTATTTTTGGTCTTTGCAACTCTGGTCATTCTTGGCCTGCATAAATACAGAGTGGCAAAAATCAACAAATCATCCAACATCTGTTTGCTTACACGGAGATTTCATCCAGCAGACACGCTGCATTGAGATCCTATGAGACATGACGAGCTGAGCGTTTCATAGTCTAACAATGCAGAGTTTGTTTTAAGGAAACTGCAGTTTATTTTATTACTGGCATTGCCTGTGAAGCAAGTAGTTCTCGAATCACAGAGATGCAAATCCCCATGGAATCAGACCATATCAAACGGCACACATTTCATCTGTTTGTTTTCATCCCGCCTTCTTGCTCTATTCTCCTGACCACAAAATCTCCTAAAAGCACATGAACACAATGAGCCCCAGTGTTAAGCCAGTGTCCGCGGCTGTAAGTTGAATCGCGGCTGTGTTGTTTCACCCACACTTCTGCGTTCGCCACTGACTGACCCATGGATGCAGGCACTGGGCTTGCTGCATTTTCTTAATTTCTATGTTCGTCACTCAGGGTCTGAAAAGCCACCGGAAATAGTCAAAGTTCTCCTCATTCTTACACTCTGTGAAATTTTACAGACAACTATGGAGAGTGGAATTATATTAAACAAAAAAGCAATAATGTCCGGACTGAAGTTAATGAAAACACGCATTGGCAAAGCCAATAGTTGGGGTATTGGCTGCCCAACCTTTGAATTTGCCAATGCTTGTTTTGGTATTTGAATGTAAGCACATGGCACACGAGTGGCTGGTAGCAGTGTTTAGGAAGCTGTCGTGTCCGTGCCTATATTAAAAAATAGCTTACTAAAAAGAAAATTATTTTTGGTCTCTAAATACATTTATTGCCATAGTAGACCAAGGCACTCAAAAGAACGACTTCGGGCGTGATCCTTGTGATATAACAGAATGCTGTCACTCAAAAGTGAAGTAAGGCAATTGTTCAAGTGGGCTGACCCATTACCCCATGGTGTATGATGTAGTGAGCGGATGAAAAATGTGGACGATACTACAAAAGACCAACGAGTGAAGAGAGCTGGCGGAAAGGCCCTAAAAGTAAGTATATTATACATAACATTTTAGTACAATTAAATGGTCTTAAAAGGTCTCGGCTAGTGCTAGAGCTAAAAAGCTAAGATTTCACGAGCCTGCACACTTATCAATCAGACAGCAACATGAGCTAACTACTAGACACTCCTAACACACCACCACGTCTTAAAACAGTGCATTTTCTGCTACCCAGTGTCATACTTACCACTAAGCAATCAAGTAGAAAATGTGTCTCGTCACACGCTCTGCAGCTAATTTGAAGTTATGCTAACGAGGATGAATTTTCGACAATTATTTTTACATTTGAGTAAGTTGCCATTTAAATAGCTTTTCCTAATGCTGCCTCATTGGCTTGATAGTGTTCCAGAGCACTGCTGCTAAAGCATGTGAACTCTTCATGGTGGTAGGAGCACCGCAGCTGCGCTGAAGGGTATCTCTGCAGACAGTCTCTCTGGATTATATAAGAATGACTCAGGAGAAGTCACCAATTGAAGCAAGCTGTTTGGGAATTCATATTGCTGCAAACATGGAAGGACCAAACAGTGGGGAGTATCACTGAAAAATTCCTCCAGCACAAATGTATCCCATGTTTTACTCTATATGTTGTTGTTTACCACATGGTGGTATGTTCCACCCTTTTATGATTTTAGCAAATCAAATAAAAGTATTTCTTTCTTTCCCTAGTTTTGAGCCTTACCTAGATAGGATCAGGCCCGTACAAGCTAAAAGCCTGTATATAAAGTTTAGAATTGGCAGCTTGCCATTAACATCTTTCACATGCAAATGGGACAAAAGTAGATTTTCGCCTTCTCATTGCCCCTTTTGCCCGCTGCTCCAAAAGACACAGGAACATTTCTTTTTTTTTTCTGTCCGGGTTATGCTCTGCCTCAAAGTAGGTGGATTATTGCAGTTTATAAATTTATGGGCATAGTACATTACTGGGAAGCCTATAGGATTCTCAGATGCGACAGGAAGGAGCAAATTGTGTTTGCCGTCTCCAGGTTTCTTTAGGTATGGAGAATTAGATCAAGCAAAGCTGCCAGTGAGGCCTATTGGCTCAGACTGGGGTTAGTTTGTTATTTAATTTGTGTTTTTTAAACCAAATGTTGCACCTGCACTTTAGAGATTTTGTTGTTATTTTAAAATATGTATATTTATGCTGGGTTTTAAGAATGTTTTTGAGTACAGTGACATGTTTTAATCTATATATGCTTGTACTCCTTTTATGGTTTTTCATAAGCCGAAATGAAATAAAGTAATATTGATTGATTGATTGATTGATTGACTCAAGAGTATGTCTTATTCTGCTGTGAATGAAAGAGTGCTAAGGTTGGAGGTTAAGCATGGAGAATTTTTCGACCCTTCCCAGTCCTTTGGTGGCTGGGCTGAATAAAGGCATCTAAGATTGAAAATCCATGTTGTGACGGTTTTGCTCATTTGAGACAGCTGGGCACCAGTTTTAAGGGATGTGTTTGGGTAGCGGCACCTTTGCTTTGTATAAAAGGAGTAAAAGTATGCCTGAGGCATTTGACCTGAGGAGAGCACACAGTAGCTGCTAGGATTTGAATTGACTGAGAAATCAGATTGAGAAGACTTATATGTTCACAATTGGGCAGTACCATGTATTCCAAAGAAAAGTCCCATAAATATACTCACGCCAAAGACTACATTTTCATCACTAGATTGGCCAATAGGTTAAAAACTGGAGAGTGCCAGATTCCTCACAAAGGAATTCCACTGTATTAATTATCAGATAAGCCCCTGTGCACATTTCAAATTTGTATGCTTTAATTTGGTAAAATGCCTCCACACTGAGGTGTTTCACCCAAGTGCTTGAACATATTTATATAGTTAGCTGAACGTCATAACAACATCATTATCTGTTGGCAGGACTTACTGGAAATCAGTAAAGGTTTGTTAGTTGGGTCTAATTTTTATTTCTCATGATGTGCAAAATGTCTTAACTGTATAATGTGGAAACAGGGAATGTTAGACTACAGCAGTGATGTTGTCGTTGAATATGACAGAAGTAACATTGAGGAGTAAAACTGATGTGATGGAAATTGTTCATTATGTGTTGGATGCCATAATGGAAACTGTCATGTTCAGTCAGTGTGTGACAACTGGATGTAATAGGTTGTCCCAAAATTTTCCAACTGAACATAAATATAAGTATTAGTGATGTGTTAAATGTTCATAGCGGAGACTGGTCATGGTGTGCCAATTAGGCCAAGTGGAAGCTGGTCATGCTGTGGTAAGCAAGTATAAAGTAAAATGGTCATGATGTACTAAATGGGACTTAATGAAAACTTTGATTAGCTTGCTAACCATACCTAATGGAAGTAGCAATGATGTTCTATTAAGGGTAAATGGAAACTGATCATGCTATACTGTCTGCATAATGAAACTGGTCAAGATATCCCATCGAAGCACGAGGAACTGATAGCTATGCGTATAGGAAATTGGCCATGATATCCTAACCAGTAGTGTGTTATATGGAATGGAAACTGGCCATTATATTCTACCTGGATGTAACAGAAACAGGTCGTGATTTTCTAAATACCCACAATGGAATGTGGTCGCAATCCACTAACCAGGCCTCATGGAAACTGTCAATGTTGTTAGACCTTTCAGCCTTTGGGTGGTCTTCCCCCCAAATGTTTTCCCTGCTTGCCTCCAGTTTTGCTGAATTCTTTTTGTTGGCCATAGGACTCTGTGCACTTTACCACTTCTAATCAGTGCTAAAGTGCTTGTGCTCACTCTCCTAAACATGGTTTCATTGACTTATTCACAATTGACATATTAAATTTACCTATAATTCTCTAGTAGAGTGCACTACCTGTGTCCAGGGCCTGTAAATTAAATGCTGCTAGTGGGCCTGCAGCACTGATTGTGCCACTCACTCAAGTAGCCCTTTAAACATGTCTCAGTTCTGCCACTGCAGAGCCTGTGTGTGCGGTTTACAGTGCCATGTCGACTTGGCATTTATAACAACTTGCCAGGCCTTAAACTCCCCTTTTATTTCATATACGTCACCCCCAATGTAAGCCATAGGGCAGGGTGCTGTGTAATCAAAAGGTAGGACATGTATATCCTGGAAGTGAAAAACATCCACATTTGTTTTTCACTACTGTGGGGCCTACCCCTCTCATAGGATAACATTGGGGATTCCGTATTGCACTTAATAAGCTGTAATTGTTTAGTACCTCTGGAGTAGTAATTATAAACCCTCTTTACTTGTAAAGTCGAATTTATTATTACACTTTTAAAAATGGCACTTTTTTACTTTTAGAAAGATGGCATTTTGTGCCTGCAGCCTGTCTCCAATACACGTCTGAGGGGAGGGGGGGGGCAGCTGGACTTTGTGCATCCCCTCTAGACAGCCACACACAAAGGGAACTTAGGTCTGACTTGATGGTTCTTCCTGGGAGGATAGGAGGGAGGAGCTGGGCACAGTCTCACACTTACAGATGAATAGGCTGCGTCCTGTCACACACAAAGGGCTGCATAACCCCCTGAAGTGAATCCGGAGCCCGGGAAGGAAGGTAGGACCGCTGTGCACTTCAAAGCCTATCTTTGAAGTCTCCCTCACTTCAAAGGCACCACTGTGTATAAGAACTGGACTTCTGACCCTACCACTGCAGTACACTACTGGACTGAGGATACCCTGCCAAGAAAAAGGAATGCTGTGCTGAAGGACTGCCACTCTTCGAGACTGCTATTCTGGAAGAACTGCTTTCTGCTGTGCTGAACTGCTGCCTGCTGCTCTATCTTCCTGGGTGAGAAGGACTGGACCTGTCTCTCTCTGGTCCTCAGAACCCAGAGTGACTCCAAGGGCTAGCTAGCTAGTCTCCTGGTCCAAAGTCTCAGGGACATAACAGACTTTAAAGCACCCTGCTCCTACAACTAGGACCATTAGAAGTGGGTGTAAGGTGTTCTGCTTCAGCACCGACATATCCTCTGCTGTGAGAGCAGAATCGACCTATCGCTGCTGTTGTGGGAGGAGGACCGACGCATTGGTTTCGGAACAAGCGCATTGTCCTCAGAACTGACACATCGCCACTGTTGCATGGAAAAACCCGATGCATCACATCTCAGAACCAGCACATCACCCTCATAACTGACACATCTTCTACCTCCAAAGAAGAGTCATCGCATTCCCTTTGGAACCAGCACATTGCCCTCAGGACCGACGCATCTCTGCCGCTGCATGGAGAAAATCGACACATTGCTGTCACAGTGTGGACCATTGACGACTCATCGCCTCTTTTGCAGTAGGCCAAATCTGGTCCCTGTATCCAACCTGAACTCCATCGCGGTTGGTTTGAACTGTTGACTTTATCCCAGTCCAGCGCGACCATATATCCCAAATAGAATGGCGCAATGAACTCTGCCATATGCCGGTTTTGGGGACCGCATTCATGACCCAAACTCATGACCGACCACTCCTGACACTACGTCGCCCGATTTAGAAATACAGTTCCATTCAGGCAGTCTCTTTAGTTGGCCTACACTCTGCATTACTCTCCCTAACATTGCCTCAAGCAGGCTGTGTAATTCAAAGTAAGGACGGTATTGATGGCAAGCGAGGATTCCGCAGCTCCTCCTTTAGAGTGCCAACGGCATATTTCTGACTGAGTTCTGGGGGGACATTTGTTCCACTTAGTCCTGATAAGGTCACAAATAATAAGGCTGAAACACATCGACCCACACCTTCTAGGATCCACGCCAAGCAAGAAGAAACAGCAGATTATTAAAAATTGGTTGTAGAGCTACGCTTGAGTTATAGTTGTGTGCAATTGATTTGTGCACTATTTGTGCTGGTCTATTATTATTTGGTGTCTTTACCTAGAGACGGCAATTCTCTTTTGCCTTTCAGTAATGGTGTATTGTCCGTCATTGCGGTCCTAATGCTCACCTTCATTTAAATGTTTGTCTTTTACATTTTTTGCCTTCTGTGTATAATAGTAATACATTTGATAACTTTTTGTAAAATATGCAAGAAATATTGAACAAGTAAACATGGATATGTGAATGCAAGTTTGGTGTCATTGCCTTTCCTGATTGGAGCACAGCAATGTCTCTAATTATGATTGTATTTTTCAATTGATTATATAGGATCCATTCTTAAAGGGCGATTTTAGTCCCAATGAGGCCACAAATAATACGTTTGACTCTCTTTAAAATTTATTATATTTATCCTGCTAGACCTTCTCTTTTTTTCTCCAGATTTCCCAAATAGGCGCTTATTGCTTCTAAGTGCTATTTTCACATTTATTCTTTAAAAATCAATATGTCAAGTTGTACTCATTGGATTTTTGTTGTTTTGGTTTTGTTTTATTTATAAAATTGACTTCTATTTTTCTAACTTGGTGATGAGTCTTTTGTGGTTTTTTCACTGTGTTATTGTTTAAAGCATTGCACAAACTCCTTACACCTTGCCTCTTAAGTTAAGCCTGACTACTTTGTGCCAAGCTACCAGAGGGTGAGACCAGGTTAATTTAGGGTGTGCTGTTGACTTACCCTGACTAGGACAGCAGTTCCTGCTTGGACAGGGTGCATATCTCTGCCAACCAGAAGCCCAATTTCTAACAGTTGTGCTGTTTGGGCACAATAAAAACTATAAATGATGTGCTAAATGGTCATACTTGAAACTGTCAATAGTGTGTGAATCGTGTATAATTGAAATGGATATGCAATTATCTCTCATAAGGCCTTCATTACAAGTGGCCCTGGAAATGGACTGGTGTTTTCCCACCCACAGAATTTACCATATTGGGAGAACAGCCAATTATAAGCTGGAACCTCAGGGTCCACAAAGAAATGTGACAATACAAAAGAAAAAGCAATTCTGTGTGTAATTCCTCATTTTGGCTCTGACTTTTGCTTGGTTTAAATTAAACAGATCTGCAGTGTTCCCACCCATCTCATATTTCCTAAGGATCTGGTAACCGCTATAACCAGACCCATCAGAGCTAAGTGTCTATTAACAATGAGGGCCTGACATTTATTTTAAATTCCTGTTAAGTTCTGTGTAGGAGATGGTGTGCTACAATGTGTAACTTCACCATTACCATCATCTACTTGTGACTCAGCCTTCATTTTGGCGTCTAAATAATTCTCATTAGGTTTAATAATGTCAAAGGGCCAGATTTATCTTACTTTCACGCAATGTGGCAAGACACCATGCTACGCTGCGCTGCCTGAAAGGGGGAGGACAGGAATGCACCATATTTAACATCATATGGCACGTTCCTGCTCTCTCTCAGTGCTGGCGCACAATGTATTGTTTTGTAATTACATTTATATAGCGCTTACTACCCCTGACGAGGTGTTGAAGCGCTTTTTCGGCGAGTAGCACGCTACTCCGGAACCCATAAAGTATTAGTGGTAAATTAGTATAGTGAAAATATGAACGTAATTTGAGTGGTGGATATGTTAGTCAGTTATTTGGATTGAGAAGGATAGTGGAGGGATAGAAGAGGAAAATAAGTTTGCATTTATATAGCGCTTACTACCCTTGATGGGGTGTTGAAGCGCTTTTTCGGCGAGTAGCACGCTACTTCGGAACCCATAAAGGATTAGTGGTGAATTAGTATAGTGAAAATATGAAAGTAATTTGAGTTTTGGATATGTTAGTCAGTTATTTGGATTAAGAAGGATAGTGGAGGGATAGTGCTGCAGTGCATCAATGCAGGCACCCTTACGCCTTGGTGCAAGGATGCCTGCATGCAGGCAGTATTGTTTTTGAGCAGGAAGGGCCACCTTCCTGCATGAAACAATCCTCAGAGGCCTCTTCCTCTTTCTATGTGTGTGCAGAAGACAGCAACAAGGAGAAATAAAGACATTTCTCCTCACTGCACCTCTGCTGGGAAGGTGTACAATTCTGAGGCATTTCCAGGTCTACCAGTGTTGATAAATCTGGAAACGAGTCAGAAAGCATGAGTGGATGCGTGGGCAGATCCACGCTCCACCCATGTAACGCCCCCACTATGCAGTGTAAGTTAAGGCAGCAACTTGCACTGCCTTCCCTTACACCAGATTTACCAAGCCGCACAGGGCCACACAAGGTGGCCCTGCATAGCCTGGTAAATCTGAATCTAGGTTTTGCGTCGCCCTGCAAGGGTGATGCAAAACTATGGTAAATTGGACCCAAAGTGTCCACAAATATAAATGGCGTGCAATTTGATGGGAATGTATTTTATATAATTCAGTCAGGAAGTGATGCTCTCAGGTTTTCAAGCTTTATGTGTCCAATGACTTTGCTCATTGGGATTAAAACGAACCAAGAAATAACATATTCTACTGCCCCAAACAACTTATAAAATACATATATGTATATCACAGTGAACATGAGCGACTGAACCTTCTTTATTATCTAATATATCCTTCCGAAGTAAAGCCTTTCAGGGTCTCTAGTTTCCATAAGATCTCATTTTCGTCAGATAAACCGGAACATGAGTCCGCATTTGCACAAGTAGCATTCATCGCAGAATGGCAGGAGCACTATAGAGTAACATTGTGCAGTGTTGTGTAATTTGCATGAGTCTTTTTCTCAGCATGATTGGTGTGATCTTAGAGCAAGGGTGCCAGAAGTAATTAGTGCTAGATTTCTAGTACCAAACCAAAGCGTCCTAGCTGGGTAAATAGGGAAGTGTATGTAGCACGTGAACTGACGAAGTCTGTGGGAGCAATCAAGTATAGCCTAAAATGTGTATGTGGGGTTAGCTTTGGTCACTTTATTGGAGTGTTATATGATTGCCAGGGCAGACTCTGGAGTTCAGAAGCCACGATGGGCTATGCATAACTTCAACAGTCCGGCAGACTTTAGTTTTCTTCTCATAGGTTTAGTTTAGTGGAATGTCCGGTGTTCAGTTCATCCCCTCCGGAACTGTTAAAGGTGGAAAGGTGGGCTATGTGTCATAATTATACTGAGACTCTGATAACTAGTAGCTGTATTTTATAGAGTGTAGCATACCCGCTAATTAGGGTATCTTGGAGCTATGAATCCAGAATTCGATGTATATAGTACTATTACTTCAAATCCTAAAAAATAAGAGATGCAGAATAAAAGCAGGGAAATAGCCAGGTCTTCAGTAACCTCCTAAATCTCAGTAGATCACGTTCAGAATCTATTGACAAAGGCAATGATTTCCACCTAGATACAGCAGCAACAGAAAGAGATCTATTACCTACGTTTTTAACCGAAATATGGCAATAACTAGGCAAAACTGATTCTTGGGTCACAGCACACAAGTGTTTGTTTAGCACATTGACACCCTGAGGTAATATGTAGCATAGGTCAGCTAAATATACGGGTTTGCTCCATAACTGGGGTGTAACTCAGACCCCTACAGCCCCTAAGGTGCAGAGGGGTCCAACTTCTCAGGGCCCCCATTCAGCACAAAGCTATTGAATATGTGTGAGATATGGGGGACTAAGCACACCCTCTTCACATTTTGCAGTGCACACCATCCTTTGCACCTGATTACGCTAAATTGCACACCTAATGTTCCCAACTAAGTATAGCGTAAGCGATCGATCTTTTATTTACCTAAAGTGGTTGAGGGGAGGATACAACTCAGACAGACATCAGCAAAGTCGTCATGCCTGAAAAGACCACCAACTCCAAAGTGCAGTTTGAATATTTATTATAAGGCCAAAAACAATTGGATGTAAATACATCTCAATAGCAAAGTATAGAGGTACAGAAAAATTAATACAGAGCCAAGTTTACGAATATAAGTAATTCAGCCCAAAAGACAGATGATTATAAATTCCAAAATCACAACGCAACATAGAATAGATGCGATATTCAGTTCTCGACTCATTGAAAGAAATTAAAATCTTTCCCTACACTACTCTACATGAGGGCCCTTCCTGTCTCTCTTCTATCATTCCCCAACGGTGTCAGCACGTGTTGACTTTCTAAGAAGTACTCACGTCAAATGGGTCGTTTTAGCTTATGGCTATGGAGCTCGCTCTAAGATGCTCCTTTTCCTCTGAAAGCTAGCAGAAGTCTGGTCTCGCTGTCCCTGCGCATCATACAAAAGATGGGATTCAACCCACAATACGTCATTCTTCTTAAAACTTTCCATTGCACCTCTATGCAGTAGCTTTTTTTCCTTTCATGGCACAAATTTAATTAATGATATCTTCTTTCCAGTGGCCTTGGCTTTCAGACAGACAAGATATGCAAGGCATCCTCCCTTCTCGCTTCCCAGCCATCTTCAAAGACATTCCGGGTCTCTCCTTAACTCTGAAAATAACGATGTGTATTCTTTCACCTGCAGTAGGATGAGAACATTCTAACTTCGAACACAACAACATTTAATTATTTATTTCTCAAGAGCAAGGGGAATCGAAACTTGTGACTTTGGGCCTATAATTCAGGCAACTTAAACTAACCACAATTACGGTGTATAGCAATAATATCGTCCTGCACATTATGCATGAAGGAATCGTAATACATACAAAGTTCTACTTAAATGCGTTCACTAGTTTTCAACATCAAATGATTCAAATAAATGTTTCTTAATAGTCGTAAAACACTGCAAACAATACGAATACATGAGAGTGCGTTTAAACCATGAGTATAGTGCACTCATACAAAATAGAGTGCTATCAGCGCTCTATCAGATCCCCCCTCTTATGACTAGTGTCATAACACCAACTTTCTATTCTTCTGTAGTTTTTCTCCTTGTAGAAGAGACCGACCTAAACAGAAGCTGTAGCTTGCCGTCCCTGTCTGAATCATTCTAACCCCTTAAGGTGCTGGTAATGACTGTCCTGCAGTCGTTCAAGTTGAAGCTCTCGCTTTTTCGAAACAGTCTCCTGATGTCGTGACCTTTGCCATTTGTAAGCCTTGATGGCTCCCTGTAGAACAATTATACAAATGACAGCTATTATAATAGGCTTCAAGATATATCCCATTATTCCTTGTCACAAACTTCCAAACCAACTGCCTATCTTGCCAAATCCTTTCCCCACTTGTTCCCAGAGTCCTTCAGCAGCCATCTCACGTAACTCTTGGTGTATATCTGAAATATTGTTGATATATTTCCTTATATCCCGACTGTTGTCAGGAATATAAGTACAGCACTGTTGAACTTTCAATAATTTGCAGACTCCTCCGGCTTTTGCTAGCAGCACATATAGGGCAAGACGGTTTTGCAGAACCATAGCCCTTATCGAAACCATCTCCCCATCTACAAGTAATAAAATCTGAGCTGTATTTATTGAGAGCTTATCTACTAATGTTGCCAGCTTTCTGATTTTCAAATCATTCAGAATCACACCCATGCTCGTTATCATAGCCCCAAATATGTCTCCAATCACTTCTCCTGCACTCACACCACGTTTTCCTCTGTGAGGTCCTTTTCTTTCTAGGGGCCATAAATCATTCACATGAAAAATCTTGGGAAATACCACAGCCAAATAACAAGTGCCATACCAATTTTTGGGCAACTTCACATAGGCATTCTTTCCACACACAAAATACACATTGGGCACTATTGTTATTTTGTCCAATAATGCTTTTCTAATTGATTCTTCGATCAAGAAGACATGCTCACAATCCCTTTCACCCACAAATATCTTATCGTAGTATGTGGTCGGGTGTCTAATACACAACTTCCCCTTCTGCTGGAAATCTAATGCTATGGGTCCAAAACTCGCCTTTGCTTTATGATCTAATTCTTCTTTAGTCCATGGGGTAACCTTGTGCTTTGGATCTGGTCTAAATAGAGTCTGTCTATGCCGATCTTCTATCTGATCTATAAATTTCTTTTCAATGTCAGTTAATATACAGGTTAAATTGTGTCTATGGGCATAGGACGTATCTAAAGTAATGGTAGGCACGAAATACTTTGACATTCGCTCTACTTCCTTATAATAATCATATTTATTCATGTATTTAAGAACTGGGACTTCCGAGAGTACCACATCATAATTTGAGAAATAGTACTCGAAGTGTGCCTTGCTATAAAACATGCTCAACAACACACTACATGTAATGCCATAGGTCAAAGGCAAATGATGGTATCGAATGCCTTCTTCTACTGAGGCTGGTAATTGCATACACACATAGCAATCCTTTGCTTCCATGGTATCCACATACTCATACAATAATCGAGCATACGCATTCAAAGTGAAATCACCCTTTGACAAATCAACATGTAATCTACGACTGGTTTCCTTAATCATTTCTAGATCCCTTGCGGATGCATCATCATCTATCTCAGAGATTGGTGTAGTGAGTGTTGCCTGTACCCTATTCTGTCCGACATCCAACTAGAGATACAACAATCACCACAGTTATAACAATAAGCACCACTACAATGAGGGTGCCAATGATGCACTTCTGTTTGCGTGTTGATTTTTCGGACACCATGGTTTCTACTGATCCGTTCCGAAGCACAAAAGGGAAAACACAGTCTCTTTCTGTTTTCTTTGTTTTAACAATGTCTTTCTCACGTCTCCCCTCCCATGCAATTAATGTCAAAATTCATTCGATTGATACTACACCTATTGAAGAGATGTAGTCAGCCCTATTCCTCACTCCATCATCTACTAGAAAGTTCCTAATTTTAAATCTTCTTAAACTGGGGTCTAAGTTATCTTCTTTCTAAGGCCCAATGCTTTCTTTGGTTATAATTCAAGCTTCATCGTTAATGATATTTGATCCAAGTATTTCGAGGACAAATTGCAAAATCTCCGCACAAATTTCTCCTAATTCGTGCGCGGTGAGCTGTCGGCCAAATGAAGGGAAGATAACCTGATTGAGGATCAGGAAATGCAATCCACTCAGCTTTGGAGGATTTGGAACTTGCAGAGTTAGCTTTCCAAACGCTTCTACGCCTGGGACCAGCAACTGTATTTAAATCGAGAGGGTGTCCCCTCCATAGCTTACCGTACCAGCTCACAACCTCCCGGACTTCGCTGGGCTCTGCATCTGCAGCCAGGTATGTCCACTCAGGAGATGCGTATCTTCGAGACGCTATTCTTTCTCTTCTGGAGCGTCTCAGACCATCCGGTCTTTCTTCAGCATCACTTTGGTTTGATTCAGATGTTTCAGGAATCAGAGCGAGATCTTTCTCGGATGCAAGCCTTAGATTCAGCCTTTCTTTTCTTGCTGGCCACTTTTCCGCTCTGGCATCTGCTCTCCTCTCTTCCTCTTGATCTGATCCTTCTGCAATAGACTGCTCACCTTGATCTGGTGCAAAGTTCACATCTGCAAGATCATCTATTTCAGGATCTGGACTCAATTCAGGGGCACTCAGCTCTCGTCTCTCGTGCTCAATTGGCTGTTCCGTTTCATCCGAAACTCTTACAGCTGAGCCTGTGCCTTCGTCATTGTCTGTGGCAGGTCCACACACGCTTCTCGGAACCAGGGGACTCTCTTCCTCCGCAGGCGCTTGAACTCGGCGAGTGTGGGAAGCGTGTATCCAGTTCGGCAATCCTCCACACTTCACAGCGGTACTTGTGACCAATATCACCTGATATGGTCCTCTCCAGCGAGCATTGAGACAACTCTTCCTCACGTGCTTGCGAACTAGTACCCAATCACCTGGATTAAGATCATGCAGCAGGTCTCTCGAGGTGGATGCAGTCGCAGCCTCGACCTGGTGGGATACAGAAGTAACCACATCAGCTAGTCCCTTACAATAATCCAACACTAAATCATCAGTGATGTTTATCAATGCTGTAGCTGGCACCATAGGCAAACGCATAGCTCTTCCGGTCAAAATTTAGTGGGGAGAAAGCCCTGTTCTCCTATCAGGGGTGCTACGCAGACTCATGAGCACCAGAGGCAGCGCATCTGGCCATTTCAATGAAGTTGACGAACACACCTTTGCCACCCTTGACTTGATGGTGCCATTAACCTGCTCTACAAGACCTGAAGTCTCCGGCCTGTAGCTACAATGCAGTCTCTGATCAATGTTCAAAGCAGAGCACAACAATTTCATGAATTCACTGTGGAAATGAGTTCCTCTATCTGTCTCCACTGATGTCAGAAATCCATATCTCGGGATCAATTCTCTTAACAACAACTTGGCTACGGGGGATCTGTCACATCGTCTAGTTGGATATGCTTCCACCCAACGCGAAAAGATACACACCACCACCAAAACATATCTCAACCTATTGCACCTCAGCATTTCAATAAAGTCCAATTGTATTCTATTGAAGGGACCTCCAGATCTTCCAATGTGACTCAATGCAACCACAGTTTTCTTTCCAACATTCATTTGTTGACAAGTAACACACCTGTGACATACCGTTTCAGCCCACACACGAAAGCGTGGATTAAACCACGTCTGCCTAAACACTCGCACCATAGCATCTCTTCCCAGATGAACTGCTCCGTGGATTTGCCTTGCCATTGGGCTCAGCAGACAATTGGGTAATACTGCTCTCTCATCTGTGGACACCCAAATGCCATAGTCTCTTTTTGTGCAACCTGCTCTGACCCATGAAGCAGCTTCCTCTTCTGGGACTTCATCCTGCAACCGCTTCACCTCATCCCAAGTATCGGCTATAGCTAACATCATGCTGAGCTCGGTCTCTTCTGTGCTCTCGCCTATATATTCTCCATTAAAAATACAAGCATGTTCAGCGCAAAATCGTGCTACTTCAGCTGCATAATTGTTGCCCTTAGTGACAAAGTCTTCTCCCTTTCCATGAGCTGCACATTTCACAACTGATATCTCTTTGGGCTTCTGCAAAGCTTCCAATAGTTGGCGCACATACTCGCCGTTACGTATAGGTGACCCTGAGGACATTAGAAACCCCCTCTGTGACCATAACTGCCCAAAGTCATGAACTAAACCAAATCCGTATTGACTGTCAGTATACACAGTCACTCGAATATCAGCTGCAATGATACAGGCACGTGTCAAAGCGACAATTTCGGCCACCTGAGCAGAGAATACTCTATTTAAACAGGCAGCTTCCACTACTCCCATGATGGTGCACACAGCAAACACTGCTCTCAAATACCCTTCATTGTCTCTTAAGCATGAACCATCAACAAAAAGGATCAAATCAGATTGGGGCAAAGGTTCATCGACAATGTCAGGTCTGGGTTTGGTAGATAGGTCAGTAACATCTAGGCAGTCATGCTCATCACAATCCTCATCTCCTTCCTCTTCCGGAACAGGTAACAATGTAGCAGGGTTCAGGGTGGTACAACGTTTCAGGGTAACATTTTTTAGCGGCCAAGATAACCTGCTCACACTTGGTAAGTCTGTTGTTGGTCAGATACTGTGTTTTTGTTCTCGTCATCAATAATTCTACTGAATGGGGCACGTAAACAATGAGCGGATAACCCATCACTATGCTTTCACATCTTTCAATGCTGACACCGGTTGCAGCAACGGATTTCAGACATCCGGGCAACGCAGAAGCTACAGGATCTAATGTAGCTGAGAAGTAAGTTACTGGTCTACGGGCACCCCCATGTGTCTGTACAAGGACTGCTAACGCACATCCCTCCTTTTCACAGCAAAAGAGCGAAAACGCTTTGTTATAATCTTGCATTCCGAGAGCTGGAGCATGACAGATACTTTCCTTCAGCTCACGGAAGGCTTTCAAGCACTCGTCATCCCATGGTACCGGATCACTAACATCCTTTTGAGTCAGTTTCAACAGAGGCTTTGCTTGCAAGGAAAAATTTGGGATCCACTGTCGACAATAGCTGACCCTTCCCAAAAACATGCGGACTTCTTTTTGTGTTTTCGGAGTTCCCATTTGCAGAATCGTCTCTATGCGATCTGGTGACACCCTTCGTTTTCCTTTCTCAATCCGGTGACCTAGGTACTGAACTTCAGACAAACAATACTGCAGTTTGTTTGGAGACACTTTGTGTCCATTCTCTGCCAAATGATTCAGCAACGCCACAGTGTTAATCCTGCAAGCATCCTCAGTCTCTGAGGCGACCAAAAGGTCGTCTATATATTGCACTAAGACTGGGTCTTGGGGCATCACCAGTCCTTCAAGATTCTTTTTCAGACTTTGACTAAAAATGGAGGGGCTTTCTGTATACCCCTGAGGAATTCTTTCCCATGTTAACACACGATCGTCCATCCTAAACGCAAATAAAAACTGACTTTCTTCATGCAATGGTATGGAGTAAAATGCATGACACAAATCTCTCACTGTAAACCATTCTGCTTTGCATGGTATCTGGAATAGAATAATAGCTGGATTCGGTACCACAGGACAACATGGGATCACAATTTCATTAACCCAACGCAGATCCTGCACTATTCTGTACTTGCTACTTGGCTTTTGCAGTCCCATGATAGGTGAGTTGCAGGGACTTCCTCTTATCTCCTTAAGAATACCTTGGGCAATCATAGTCTCAATCACAGGTCTTATTCCGGCCACGGTTTCTGGAGTCAATTTATATTGTGGCGTTCGTGGGAATTCAACATTGGGTTTGACCTGTATCTTAACTGGCTCAACCCCTCTCATCAGACCTACATCCACGCCAGTAAAATCCCACACTTTCGGATCAACTGAGTCTCTCAAGTCATGTGGCAATTCTGCTGGTGTGAGCACCACAAACATTTCTGCACACAGACTCATGTTAGCCATTTTAAAATCAGCATCGTCATCATATGTTTGCAATTCCACACCTCTCGGAGTGCATGATATAGTACAATTGAGCTTGCACAGAAGGTCTCGTCCCAAAAGACAGACCGGACTTGAATTGCACACTACAAATTGGTGTTTATCCCGAAATGGTCCTATTCTCACGGGTAATTCGTTTGTCAATGGATTGGTCATTTTATGATTACTAACCCCCCACTACTTGAGTCGATTGTCCCGAAAGAGTTAAATTTGGGACTACTTCAGTTCTCACCGTGGAGTGAGCAGCTCCAGTGTCTAATAAGAAGGAAACAGGATATCCATTCACATCTGCATCTTCAAACGGCCCACTCTGATCTACTTCTAGGATCGCATCTAAGGTGCATTCCTCATGCACCCCCCCTCTGACACTCTTGTAAATCTTGATTTTGATCAAATCTATCTTGTATTTCAAAATAAGGCATCTGATGGTATAACTGATTATGCATGGGTATCCTAGGAGGTTGAGGTACTTGCACTTGCGGCTCATATCCTCCTCCATACATAGACCTGGGTCTTGTCACAGTATTGACAGTCTCGGACAGCTGTCCCTCTCCTTCCATCTGTATCTGATTTGCTAGATTCGATCTACACTCGCGCTTCCAATGCCCGATTTTGTGACAATAATGGCAGGCAGTGACCCTTTTCTGTTGGGCCACCCATTCACTTGCACCTGGATCCATTCCTCTTCCTCTACCTTGACCAGGTTGGGTCACCATCTGTTGTCCCATTCCTCTTCCACCTCCTCTACCTCTACCTATCGCTCCTCCAATCCCTTGCGTCATATCAGCGTTTCTCAACTGCACCAACATCAACTTGTCCTTCAATTTCTTCTGTGTTGACTCCACTTGATCACTGCAATATTTAGCATAACGCAGAATCTCGTCCACCGACTTATTCTGCCAACATATCAAGTGCTGCTGTATCATCAAACTAATATCAGATTTCAGTCCCAACACAAACTTCGAGACAAATTGTCCCATATCTTTCTGTTCAATTGTATCCAATCCACTATGCTGCTTAAAAGCTAACAACAATCTTTCGTAGTAATCATGTACTGATTCCTTAGAGTCTTGAGTGGTGCGATCAATCTTCAACCAATCAACAATCTGAGGAGCTACCTTCGATTGCAACCATGTAATCACTTGCTCGTATTTTCTCATTACATCAGGTGAAGGACCATGAGTCAATGAATCTCTAGGTGGCTCTGCAGTAAGCCACTCAATGGCAATCTTACATGCCGCCCACAAATCCGCCGGCACTACTATATCAAACAAGGTGTTTAAATCAATCCACAATACTTTCGAAATCTTTACAAACCGATCTATTTGCTTGTACCACTCAGCAGGTTTTTCCCTCAGCCGAGGAAAATCATTCGTAAATGCTGCTAAATCACCCCTGCTCCATGGCACGTGTACATACCCTCTTCTGTACCTCCCTGAGGGGGAAATTTCCTGCAGCTCCCGTTCCTCCACCCGGAGGCGGAGTATTTCCTATTCCAGTCTTGAAGCTTTTCTTTTTGGCCCATCTTTCTTTCCATCTGTCTAATTCTTTCCATGTCCGCATCCCTATCACTAGTTCTCTAATTTGTGCTTTTAATCCAATCGTTCGCTTCTCTTCCAAATCTTTATCTGTGTAATTTAATCTGCTAGAATTCTGTATCATCTTGGTCTTTGACAAATCAACCTCATACCTTTGTGCCAAAAGCAACAATGCATCATAAGCTCGTTTGGCCTTTCTTGTCATGTCCTTTGCTACGAACAGTAGTTCGCTCGAATCATACGTATCAATTCTGTTCAGAGGTAGATTACCTTCAATCACCTCATCTAGTTCTGCCTTTAATCGTACCACATCTAGCACTGGCGCTTTTAATGCACTTTTTAACACTTTCTGAATTTCCTCGTTTCTTGTATCTTCCCTGTCACAGCTTTGGGTTCTCTTAGGAACTGCACCCTCTTCTATTTTCGAAGCTGGGCGTCTATCTCTTTCCAAGCTTCGACTTCTCCAATGGTCACCTGCACAAATAACCTGTGTCTCAAACAGTACTCTAGGCGCTTCTTGCCTCTTGCTTGACTCTTCCCTTGGCATCATTGACTCTCTCACTGGTTGAACCCACATTCGAAGGTCAGACCTAGAATTCGCTAGTGCTCCTGTCCGTCTTCGTTCTGACCCACTATCCATTCTTGATGGATCAGCTGTAGCTGGCAGCGGAGTACTAGAGTCCACTGGTATCCGACTTAACCCAGTCCCACTCATTGCAAGGCTCCCTCCAGACATCGTCTCTTCCCCTTCACTTATTTGCTGTTGACTGCCATCGGTTCTTTCTCTAGGAGTATATATCAGAACCACCGGCCCTATTGTGACTGGTACCGACAGAGCATCTGATAACTGCATGTTTCCTGCAGGTTGTACTGGCTCAGGGTTTGGATACCTCATTCCTCCAGACCCTCCCGGAATGTGTACCATTGTAATCTTGCCTCTTACTCCTGCCGATTGTTCCTCTGAACCCAGTTGTCCCACACCTAAAAGCTCTTCTGATGGGCGCAACCTCTCTGTCTCTGATCTAGAGTCGCACGGTGGAGGACGTTCCGCTAGCAATCTATCGAGGAAGCTGTCATCTGTATCACTGTCCTCCTCTGTCGTCTTTTTCCCTTCAGCCCCCTCTTCTAACGTAAGAAATGGGTACAAACTTTCTCCCTCTATGGTGTCTACTCTCCATCTTTTCAACTGGGCATCCCATCTAGCATCATGATATGCCTTCATTGCTTTCTTCATTCTTCCCCGTGAAGCCTCTCTCCTTTTTGCTAGAGCAGCTCTCATCCATGCATCTAATGCCTCAAATTGTGTGGGTCTAGGGGGAGGTTTCAGGGCATTCATCACCCCCCCTCAGCTGGGTCAGCACTTCCATACGAAAAGACCCATAACGAGGGAAAGCCAATTCACCCTCTTTCTCTGTAAGTTTATGCCAATTCTGAAGCCACACTATAGTATGCAGTCCTACATTCGTTGCCATGTAATGTGCCGGTGTGTCTTCTGGTGGAGCGTCTTCTCCTACCCGAGTCACTACCCCTGTGTCGCCTCTACACAAATCTCGCAATACCCTAAAGCATCTCATTGTAGAATCGATCAATTGCAAGCCCAAAATACGCTATTCCACTGCAAACGAACTTCCACCAATCCCAGCGCGGCGTTACACCAACCAACCTATCGCAGCGTGGCGCACCCTGACGTCACTTCTCACTCCTTGCAGCGGCTCATCTGCCTTTACAATTTCACCGCAAACTCACTTACACACATTCGTACCACAAGTAACTGTATATCCAAAAGTTATTAAACCAAGTAACTGTTCCTACACAATTACAATAACTTACAGTCACATAAAACAAGTAATTGTCTGTCACTAAAGATCGATAGAACACTCTCACAAGAACATTCAGCCGTTGTGACCCCCCGACCTGCGTTGGTCACTCAATCGCCATAGTCCACCCCCGGTACCTGAGGCTTTCTACCGCGACCTATTCCTCATTCACACAAAGTTCCCTAACACAAGTGGATCGTCGATAGCGCTTCACAACACCCACATTTGATCAGACAATTACAATACAAAACTATCCCCGGATCTTGGACTTCTCTTGAGTCCGTTCACCAAAACTTCCTGTTCCGCACTTGTCCGGACCAGTAAACCAAAAACCACATTCACTCAACATACATCCCAACTCTGCAAGACATCACCCACTTACTCATCACCGCAATCTAACACCACAATTCCTTTCATACTCACGCCACCACTGTTTCCGCCGCATCATCAACGTCCGCCAGTCTCCGCCGTCTTCCGCTCCACTTCAGGGCTCTTCAACCTTCAACCCTACTCCTGATTACTCCCCTCACCTTAGAGATAAACCACTTTAGAGGTAAACCATCCTCTGCTACCATTTGATTACGCTAAATTGCACACCTAATGTTCCCTACTAAGTATAGCGTAAGCGATCGATCGATCTTTTATTTACCTAAAGTGGTTGAGGGGAGGAAAGACAGACATCAGCAAAGTCGTCATGCCTGAAAAGACAACCAACTCCAAAGTGCAGTTTGAATATTTATTATAAGGCCAAAAACAATTGGATGTAAATACATCTCAATAGCAAAGTATAGAGGTACAGAAAAATTAATACAGAGCCAAGTTTACGAATATAAGTAATTCGGCCCAAAAGACAGATGATTATAAATTCCAAAATCACAACGCAACATAGAATAGATGCGATATTCAGTTCTCGACTCATTGAAAGAAATTAAAATCTTTCCCTACACTACTCTACATGAGGGCCCTTCCTGTCTCTCTTCTATCATTCCCCAACGGTGTCGGCACGTGTTGACTTCCTAAGAAGTACTCACGTCAAATGGGTCGTTTTAGCTTATGGCTATGGAGCTCGCTCTAAGATGCTCCTTCTCCTCCGAAAGCTAGCAGAAGTCTGGTCTCGCTGTCCCTGCGCATCATACAAAAGATGGGATTCAACCCACAATGCGTCATTCTTCTTAAAACTTTCCATTGCACCTCTATGCAGTAGCTTTTTTCCTTTCATGGAACAAATTTAATTAATGATATCTTCTTTCCAGTGGCCTTGGCTTCCAGACAGACCAGATACGCAAGGCATCCTCCCTTCTCGCTTCCCAGCCATCTTCAAAGACATTCCGGGTCTCTCCTTAACTCTGAAAATAACGATGTGTATTCTTTCACCTGCAGTAGGATGAGAACATTCTAACTTCGAACACAACTACATTTAATTATTTATTCCTCAAGAGCAAGGGGAATCGAAACTTGTGACTTTGGGCCTATAATTCAGGCAACTTAAACTAACCACAATTACGGTGTATAGCAATAATATCGTCCTGCACATTATGCATGAAGGAATCGCAATACATACAAAGTTCTACTTAAATGCGTTCACTAGTTTTCAACATCAAATGATTCAAATAAATGTTTTTTAGTAGTCGTAAAACACTGCAAACAATACGAATACATGAGAGTGCGTTTAAACCATGAGTATAGTGCACTCATACAAAATAGAGTGCTATCAGCGCTCTATCACACCTTTCCACTGACTCTTGAGGAATAATCTTTGAAGTCCTTCCCACACAGGAATTCGGGGGTGATTCTGGAGCCTTACAGCTACATTTGGGATTTGAGGGGAAGGGCAGACACCACAGAGAAGTTCATAAATTCTTTTCATTTTTTAAAACCCAGTAATTAAATATTGGCACACTATAGAAAATGCAGTAATAACGAAAATGCATACCTACTATAATAAATCATGAGCAAAAACACAGCACCAGATGTACAAATATCTGGTCACAAAATATTAGTCATAAATAGCGACTAGAACATTTTTAAGGCTTCACCTATGCACTAATCGATCAGTGTGTTAAAAAATGGAATCATAGTGGATCGAAATCGGACCTACCTCATGAATATTAATTAAGTTTGTTGCAGATTGCAACTCACTATGATTGGAGGCCATGACAAGGATGGCGACCTGATGCAGAGTGAGCAGAGCACCATCTCTGTGATTACCTTTCAATAAAGTAAAGATTTTTTTTAAATGCAGCCTGTTTTCCGTAAAGGAAACGGGAATGCATTTAAAAAGAAAAATTTACTTTTTTTGTTTGTTTAACAGTTGGCAGTGATCCCGTGCAGCACTGCCTAGTCTCCAACAAGCCTTTTTTCAGAAAAACTAAAAAGGCATTAGTACACAAGAAAAACACGTTTTAATGTTCACAAACGCAAGTATGGTGCATTTGTGGCTGTTAAAATGCTTAGTACATAGCACATAGTCATCGGTTTAGACGAATGGCCACAGTCTGCTATTTATATGCAATAAACATGGCAAAAGAGACTTCTTCAACTATGTTCATGGGACCAATGATTTACACTGTATTCAGCTCTGACATCTATCAATGCATGAGTTCATATCCTAGGCCTGACCTGCACCGTGAGCCTGGGTTGTCAGCATTTTTTCTAAGTGCATGTGAGGTTTGTGATAATATGTTGTTGCGTGTGTTTTTTGAGAGTCATGTAAGATGAATGTGTGTGTAAGTTGTCAGGTATTTTCCAATATGTTTGGTTTCAGTTTGCAATGTTTCCAGTAACCCTAAGAATGCACAATGTTTCCCCGTTGACTTTTGGGAGGCATAACTCTTCATTTTTCACGTGATCATGGCCGTGGCAGGATGTCTTTCTCCTTGTGGTTTGGTCCTTTGATACTGTTCTGAGGGTTCAACGAAGCTAGTGTAATATTATCTGCTGGTGTGATCGAGAAGGAGAGGTGGGAGTTCAATTATATTGTTAATATTGTGAAACAAGCATGACGCAGACTTCTCTTGGTAGATGTGCAGAACAGAGTAAGTGTTCTCTGGGGAGAACCAGTCGCGGCCGGCATTAATCGTGGGTGGGAGGGGGGGGTCGGCCGGGAGGGGGTGGGGTAAATTTAATAATTAATTTTAAAAAACGTACCCGTCTGCCGGCCGGGTCCCGCGTGTTTTTCGGTTCCGGCTCCACCTCCTGCTCTCCTGCCTCTAGCAGGAACAGGAAGCAGGCAGCCTCCATCCCCTCCCCTAAGCCAATCACAATGCTGCAATGGCAGCATTGTGATTGGTGGGGACACCGCCCAGCCAGGGGCTTACGAGGAATCAATTTTCTCCATTTAGGCTGCATTGCAGCCTGCATGGAGAAAGGGCAGAGCGCGCATGACTGGTTTGGGCGGCCCCAGAGGGCCGACCAAACAGCCATTGCGCCCTCAGGAGTGGACACACCACTCCTTCCCTGCCCAGCCCTGCTCGCAGAGCAGCCCTGCCCACCCGTCCCCCCTCAACCAAACCATTCTGCTTTTTCGCAGTGCGAGAATCAGAAACATAAAATAGTAGTTATTACCATTTTCTGTTTCTGTTCCTCGCACTACGAGAAAGCAGTGGGGCGATGCTTCTCCACCCTAGTGGAGGAGCCACCCCTGGGGAGAACACTCTTTTTATATCTTATGCTATATTTGTTGGCAAACAGAAAGTTGAAGTAAAGTGCTAGGGTGCTATGTAAAAAATGCGAAGTGGGCTGGGCCCAGAAGGAGCGTCAAGCAATGAATACAAAGACATACATGTCCTTTTCCAGGGCACACTGCTCTTATTAATTGCTGGGGCCCATTTATTTATAACCTATCCTGTCATAATCAGGAGTGAACCGTTACGTGGTATTAACAGGGATGCGGTGTCCATAACCGCAGGGAATACCACTGCACCTTCTTGGATATAGCACAAGAGGTAGGGACGGGCTGGCGTTCTTTTCACAGCGAAACTAAACGTAATAAAATAAAATAAATAGTATATCCGTTTTTTCAAAACGAAGAGGCATGTTCAGTGGGGGTGTGCTTGGCCCCCGATGGCCATCCACCTCCCTATGTGCCCCAACAATAAAAGACACACACACATGTGGTGGTTACATGCTCTTGCCACAAGCAGCTGCATAACCTTATTTAATCCCTCGGGCCGAGACTGGCCCTCTGGGTGTAAAGGGATACAATTTATAGAAAGGCCCGGATGGTTCACTACATCCCTACTAACCTTTAAAGCAAAATAAAATAGACAAAAACAGAAGAAAATGCAAAGCAATAATGTAAGATGCAGAATACAAGTGCACTATGTAGTAACTCAACACACATAGTCTTTCATGTTCTGACTAGGTTGAGGGTTAGCTATCAGGTGATACGGATGACCTGCCTCGGTTGGACAATTCACTGCCACTAAGAGCAGGATGATCATCAGCTGTTCTTGATTGTTCACCTTCCCCGACTTCACTTCTGTTGCCTCTACCAGACTTTCTTTCCTGAGTGTTCTTTTTTTCCATTGCCCCACCACCTCTATTGCAGCCAGTATCATCTGAGGGACCCTCTCGAACCAGGATATGTTCTGTGATACTTTCACACCTCCTCTTTTAGCTGTGACCATTGTCTCACGTACTCGCACTACTTTCCACACTTCTTTTTCAAAAGGAGTATGAAATTTCCACCCTGGTTGTTGGTCTTTGATAACTACCAAGTCACGTTCCTTGATGTTTGGATCTGTAGTTCTCCAGTTGCAGCTTGCCCCTTCATTATTGCCTGTTCTTTTCACCTGGGCTGCTTGGATGTCAAGTGTAGCCAGCTCCCACTGGGGGCCGGTAGGCACAAGATTTCAGATTGGGCTCCTGGCACATCCAGTCTTGCTGTGTTGAGTTTGGCAATATGCCCTCAGAAATTGATGCAAAACAGCTCTCAAGATCCTCCCCTTGTTCCACTCTGATTTGCATTGCCTTGTTGAGCGTCCTCATGAATCTTTTTACCTCCCCGTTAGCTTGGGGCCGTTGGGGGTTTATCCATCGATGTCGAATATTGAGGTGACTGAGATATTCCTTGAATTCTTGACCTTGAAATGGGGGCCCATTATCCGTCTTTGGTTCATCAGGCAAGCCGAAAAATGCAAAGATTTTCTCCAGAGCGGGTTTCATGTAGCTGTCCATTAGCACCAGCGCCACTCGGTTATCTGAAAAATTCCAAAGTCCATGCTTTCGGCTGACCACGGCATCGTGCATTGACTGTCTGTGAGCACTGGGGTGGCAGAAGGTTCGCTGCTGATAATCAGACATGAGTGACAGTTTTTTACATTTTCTTCCACTAGTCAGTCCATCCCCGGGAACCACACCTTGCTTTGGAGGCTGGCTTTTGGCCACTCCTTGATGGCCCTAGTGTGCCAACTCCTCTGTGTGGGTCCACAACCTCCAAGACATGACGATTAAATGCCCTCGCAACAAGAGCCCTTCTTCACTTTTACTTCCCTCATTGTGATACCTCTGCAGCTGTTGGCTCACTGTCTGTTCATCTTCTGTGAGACCATGGAGGCCGTCCAGGAAATTACGCCAGTGTTTTTCCTAGAGTGCTTCTTTGGTTCTTGCGATGCATGTGTGGTCTTTGGTGGGCTCAACAATTTCCTCCAATGACGGTGCCCTAGGACAGGCCCACCCTGTGATCATCCTGATGAAACCCTCAGCACCTGGTCATCTTCCTGCTGTGTTCGGGGATCCATAGCCAGGAGATGCCTTGATGGGTAATTAGCTGGATTGTTGATCCCTGGTCGGAAACTACATCAAAAGAGTATTGCTGCAACTGGACCGCTCATCTTTCAATCCTTATGGGACTGTTCCATGACAGCCCTCCAAACAATGGTACTAAAGGTTTATGATCAGTAATTACTTGAAACTGGTGGCCACAAAGATACAAGTGGAAGTGTTTGCAGGCCCACCTGATTGCCAAGGCCTCTCTCTCTATTTAGGCATATCGGTTCTCAACAGCGGTGAGGGTGTGTTAAAAGCAAAACGACAATCGTGAACATTACCTGCGCCATCTTGTCTGGTGGAATTCTATGTGCACATAAGTTGCAGTCATTTTAATCTATCACAGCCATTTTGTACTCTGTAGGTCACCTTTGTTTCACCCTGCCCTTACTAGCATCCCTCTGACCGACCTGGTACGTGTGCTGGGGGCTATAAACTCTATTTGCCGCAACAAACCTCAGCGCCACTTGCTGCCACAAACTCGTTTTCCTCTCATCTCTGTTTTCAGGCAAACCTTTGGACACTCTACCCCTCACTGCACCTAGTTACACAAACAGGTTCCAAACACCAAAAAGACTCTTGCAACATGATTTATTGCACTGCAAACAGCAAGACTTGTTGTTACCAACAATGGGACCTGTTTTTATCAACAGAACGGACTCTTAGATCTGGCCGGTCTCACATGTTTTAGACCCTGAAGCAAGGTCCAGCTGCAAGATAAGATTGTCTGTTTGACCTGGGTGGGAAGAGAATTACTGTTGGGCTTGTGTGACAACCTGCCCGGGGCGGGGACCCCAAGCTTGTGTAACCATGTTGATGAAACCAATGCATTGTGTCAAACCTGTATAAAAGGAAGAGCCAAAGGAGTTATCAGCAGAACACCTCCCTCAGACATCCCGGTGTCTGCAGTTGACGTGATCTCCTCATGAGAAATAAACCTTTTTCTTGTCTTCCAGTTTCCAGCGCTTGCTTCATTATTTTGATAGCGAACCCAAAGTGAATTAGAGGTGGAACCCTGCACCGGGCAGCATTGAGGGTCTTAGAAGACTCGCTGCCTTTCACAAATTGGCGCCCAAACGTGGGGGCCCATCAGCGACGCGTGGGTCCGGTAGAGAGGTCCTAACGACGGAGTGAACGACTAAACGGGTATACCTGCCTGAGAAGACCCTTGTCTGGCTGCCGATCGACTGAACTTCACCGGTTCCGAACGGACCTCTCTCGAGTGACCTGCGGTCCTGACTGGGACCTTAGAGGAACGCCGCATTGATTGTTGGAGTGAGAGGACAACCAGGCACTGGAAGGGGAAGACGAAGAACTGTCCATACGGTCCGGGTAAGGTCGTGAAAAACGACTTAAATTGATTGATTGATTGAATAGTTTGATAGAAATACTAGTATTCCTTTTTTGATATTGAGTTATTTGCGACATTTCCCTGCTTGCAAACAACGAAGAATAGGAATATTCTCTCTCTCTTTGCAGGCAGCGAAGGACAGGTAGTGCAGACTTTTTGTCTAAATTGATTGATTGAGATATTCATTTTTGACCCATAAATACGTCATGCCTGTTTTCTCTAGATTGTTTGATTGTAATTGTTTTGGACCAGACCGTTCGTTAGAGGTTAGTCAGCCGGCACCGCCGGAAGGCACCCCTAACAAGGACATGTACGTAAAGTATGGATTAGCCACCGTAGCTTATAGCAAACTATGGCATAAATACACTAGGAAGGACCGGGTAAATCAGTGGCCACTGATGGGATCTTTCGATCCCGCTAAAATAGAAACGTTAGAATTAGCTCTCCACAAAAAGAAAACTAGACCAGCCATGTTTGACAGTTTTGGTTTATGGCGAAAAGAGGCAAAGAAAGAAAAGGGACGAAGCTAGACAAGATAAAGAAACGCGAAAATCAGCTTACCAAGCCTGTAAAAGATTAGAAGAAAAACTAAAAGAAAAGGAAATCGATAAAAAGGAACAGGAATCAAAAATATCAGGTCAATGCCCTGTTAGAACGCCCTCGACTCTTTACCCCAAGTTACCAGCAAAACAAAGGGTAGATGATGATTTATTGTTAGGTCCCCCAATCATATACATGCCACCCCCTTACGCCCCTACTCATCCCGTAGTACAACGCCAGGACCACCAAAGTATAGCCGGAGATGGCACGATCGCCTCAGTCTCCACCGCCTCTGCTCCCCCGAGTCACCCACACCAAATGCCTCATCAAAGGATACAGTAGTAGAGGTAGGATCAAAAGAAAAAGGAGCACCCAGGGTCCCGCGATTAAGTAAAAATGAGCGAGCAGGCATTGATAAAATAGTTAAATCCCTCATAGATAGGAAGGAGACAGAAGAGTATGTAACTGACATATGCAACTCCTATGTTGAAAACCGCAAACGATACTTTATTGTACGTCTCTGTTACCACACTCTTACTGCATATGAAGAGAAGTACCAAGATGTAGGGCCCGAGCGGCTAGTGGCTCTCTATAGGAAGGTAGACACCGGAGATGAAGGCGACAACGATGTTACAGAACTCTTTTCATCCACACTGGAGGTATTCCGTCATTCGTGGAACAAGGGTGGATAGATAAGGACAGGACATCTAAGATAGCAGGACCCCCGGTGGAAAAACCAGATAGCATGATGCTGATAAAAGAAGCTGCCCATTATTAGGTACCTCCTAGAGGACAAGGGACTCATGACGATATGAACCATCAAGACGCTAGAGGAAGGGTGGTCTACAATTGGGTGTATCAACCATGGGACAGACAGGACATTTTGACGTTCCGTAAATCTTTACCGGATTTACGAAAGAACCCCACCGCCTTTTACACCGAGCTAGGTACCGCTCTGGGATCAACAATAATGACACTTGCCGACATAGACTTGTTCTTCGGGTTATGTTTGCCAGCAGATGTGTGGAAACAGATTAGGAAAATAGACCATACCGAACTGCTTGGTCATACCTGGGAACAACTCAACACACTAGATAAACAGCGGAACCCTGGTCAAAAACCGGTTAAAGCAATATTGGACCTCCCTGACAAAATAGTGCAGAAAGTGAAAACGCTGATCCCAGAGAAAAAGATAGACTGGTCCATAGTAACCGCGTGCCGCCAGAAACCACAAGAGGATGTCTCAGAGTATTTCTCCAGATTTGAAACGGTGTTCTCCGATTACAGTGGACAAGACATGTCCACCGCAACCGGACACCACTTATTTGTGCAGAACTATGTCAAAGGACTACTGCCAGATGTATCCCAGAAATTACAAGCCAGCGAAAGTAGTTGGGCAGCATCTAAACCGGCGGCCATTCTCCAAATGGCCCAGTACTATGAGCATCAGAGAAACGAAAATGACAGGGCTACAGAAAGGAAAAAGAAGGACTTGAAGGAAAGGGTAATGGTTGCACAACTCCAGGGGCGAATACAGGAAGGGAGCAATATAGGGGAGGATACCAGCAGAATACCCCTAGAGTACAGCCACCTAGAAACAATTCATCGACATCATATGTAGGACGCCAAGACCTAGGACAGGATCAATGTGCATTTTGCAAAGAATATGGACACTGGAAAACCCAATGCCTGGCTTTGTTAGGAGCTGGTAGGGGCAGAGGGGCGAGGGAAATAGCAAGTGGACAGAGAGGAAGAGGACGTGGGAGAGGGTACGCGAGTGAAGCAAGCGAGGAAAGGCCAGGAAGAGTGAACACATTTGACCATCCCAAACAGAATCAGTACCAACAGACAGATTATGACAATACGTACGACTTTGCATAGGACAGCCAGGGGCAAGGGAGGGATCCAGTCGAGCTCTATGTTGATCAGTAAGGCCTTTATGTTACCGCTGAGGTCCTGGGCACAAAGTCGCCATTTCTGGTAGACACGGGAGCAACACGTAGTGCACTATCCAAACGACTGATTCCAAGGGCACCCTTGTCAGGCTCACATGTGACCTCAATAGGATTTAACGGTACGCCCTCCACCAACCCTTTGTCCCGACCGATCCCTTTTATCCTTGACAACAATAGCGTCGAAACGACATTCCTCCTCTCTTCCAACACCCCAGACGCCATTATGGGTCTCGACCTTTGTAACACTTCCATGCGACTATCAGATGCTCACCAGACGGAGTGCGTGTCGTCCTGTATGACAACCCCCAGCGCCATAGAGAGAACCCTTCTCAGCACATGTTTCCCATCTCCGAGACTGACGCATCCCTACTGGACACTTTGCCATCACACTTATGGGCTAGGGCTGATTCAGACATAGGACGAATGATGATTGACCCAGTACACGTAACAATACGACAGGACGCAACCCTACCGAAAGTACCGCAGTACAAAATATTGCCAGAGGGTGAGAAGGCACTGACAGAGATCATACACTCTTTGGTAGAGGCATGGGTGGTAGAGGAAGTAGTGAGCAACGTTTGTAACAGTCCCATACTACTGATTGTAAAGAGACAGGGAGAGGGAGACGGAAAAGCCTACCGCTTCATCATTGACCTGCGGGAGATAAACAAAATCGTAGTGCCACAATACCCAGTAGTTTCCGACATCAGGACAATTTTGACTTTAATCCCCTCCACTGCCACCACCTTCACTGTAATTGACCTCAAAAACGCATTCTTTTCCATACCTATACACAAGGACAGCCGCTATCTATTTGGATTCACCCTAAACTCCCGTTCGTACAGATTTTGCAGAGCACCTCAGGGGTACACTGAGAGGCCAAGCATCTATAGCCAGGCGCTTAAAAGACAGTTGGACGCCATACAATTGCCAGATGGAGTGGCACTAATACAATATGTAGACGACATCCTTCTAGCAGCGGACACCATACCAATAGCCATCATAGCCACCATCAAACTACTCCATTTTCTTGCTGAGAATGGTCACAAGGTCTCCCGAAAGAAATTGCAGTTCTGTAAATCACAAGTGACCTATTTGGGTCACCTTTTATCCAAAGAAGGGAGGAAACTCACGCCTGACAGGATCCAGACAATTCTAGACACCCCTGTCCCCAAAGATCAGAAACAAGTCCGCTCTTTGATAGGTCTCACTTCATTTTGCCGACAGTGGTTACCGAACTTTAGCCTCACTGTTAAACCCCTTCTCTCCCTCCTAGCTAAAGACATCCCCTCACCTCTCCCCTGGACCCCTGAATGCCAGTCAGCCTTTAAAGAACTACGCAATGCCCTTTGTTCAGCGCCTGTCCTAGGAACCCCGGATTACTCCAAACCATTCTTCCTCTACACGCACGAGAGGGAAGGATGTGCATTTTCTGTCTTAACACAATCAATTGGTCACAAACAACGCCCTTGTGCATATTTCTCTGCCACCCTCGATCCAGTAGCCAGAGCGCTGCCAGCGTGCCTGCGCGCTGTGGCAGCTGCAGCAGTATCGATACGCCAGAGCGAAGGAATAGTACTCTCCAATCCAGTCACTGTTTTAGTATCCCATGCAGTCGACACACTACTAAACCAGACCAAAACCCAACACTTGACTAGCGCCCGACTGACAGGATATTAGTTGACCCTGCTAGCACCGCACATTACCCTAAAGCGATGCACCACCCTCAATCCAGCCACACTGTTACCCCTACCCGAAAATGATCCTAGCGTGACTCCACTACACGACTGTGTGACACTAACCGATGAACAAACAAAGAGTAGAATAGATCTCAGAGACACCGCCTTTCTAGAACCAGATGGAGAACTATGGGTGGATGGTTCGTGCATCAAACTCCCCGACGGCACCACCTCAGCTGCATACGCTGTCACCACAGCCCGAACTGTTCTGGAAACAGCCCGTATTCCCCAACGTTCAGCCCAGGCTGCAGAACTCATTGCCCTCACACGAGCATGTATCTTAGCGACTGACACGACAGTTAACATATACACCGACAGCCAATATGCCTTCGGGGTGGTTCACCATTTTGGGATCTTATGGAAAGAAAGAGGGTTCCTGACTTCACACGGTACACCCATCCTGCATGGAGATTTAGTCTCCGCCTTGACGCAAGCAGTCCTCCTCCCCAAGAAGTTAGCAGTGATAAAATGCCAAGCACATAGGAAACTGACTGATCTCATTGGACAGGGAAATGCACTAGCAGACGTTACTGCCCGAGCCACGGCAGGAGACAGAACTACGACACAAATGTATGTGACCAGGTCACAAGCTGAACGATGGACTGACGCTAGGACCACTGTAAGGGACATACAGACTACAGGCACACAAGACGAATTGACCGAGTGGGAAAAGGTGGGACTAAAAGACGAGGAAGATTGCTGGAGAACTAAAGACGGAAATAAATGGCTGTTACCCAATGCCTACCTCATCCCCATATTGACCATGGCACATTTACCAGCACACATAGGCTCCACCCCCATGATTGAACTAATCACCAGAGTATGGCATAACGTCAAGATAGCAGAATCTGCAAAACTCCTAGTACAACATAGTCTGCCTACAACACAACCCAGGGAAGGGGACAGTAGTACCACGGGGAGGGTTTGGAGTCCCTGACCACCCCTTTGAAATCCTTCAAATGGATTACATTCAACTAGAGAGATGCCTTGGTCTAAAATATGTCCTGGTGGTTGTGTGCGCTTTTAGCAAATGGGTGGAGGCATATCCCACCCACGAAAATACCGCCTTAGCCACTGCAAAAGTATTGCTGAAAGAATTCTTCCCCCGATACGGCCTTTGCAGAATTTTATGGAGCGACAACGGCCCCCACTTCGTAGCCGAGGTGATACAGAACATACTGAGAGGGTTGGGGGTAAAACAAAAGTTCCATGCCGTCTTCCACCCCCAATCAGCGGGCCTGGTAGAGAGACACAATGCAACGTTGAAACTAAAACTAGCCAAAATAGTTGCCACGACCAGGTTGAAATGGCCCGACGCCCTCCCATTGGCATTGTTATCGATGCGCTCCACCTCAACCAAACACCGACTGACCCCATATGAGGTGGTCTTCGGCAGGCCTATGAGCATTTGGGCGGCACCAAGACCCACCTCCATTAACGATGTCCCGAACATATTAATGTCGGATTACTTGCATAAATTGACAAACGAGCTAACAATTATCCACCAACAGGTGCAGCAAGCCTTGCCTGACGTATCCAGGGGCCCGGGACATGAAATAAAGCCAGGCGACCATGTATTGATTCGCAACTTCCAAAGAACGAAGAATCTGGAGCCAAGGTGGACGGGCCCCTGGCAAGTCCTGATCACCACCCGAACTGCCCTCCGAGTGGAAGGAAAACGAAACTGGCTGCACGCTCATCATTGCAAACGAGTCCCTCCAACCCTGGCAACCTGTGAAGGGGTGGAGGTGCAAGAGGAAGTACTCGCGAGAGACCGACCAGCTCTGAGTTGCTACCCACAAGAAGACACCCTCGAACTATCAGAATTTCCCGACCCCACGGTGCCATCCAGGAAAGGGTACAACCCAAGATCGACGAAAGGAGGGAGCTCCAACGACCAGGCCACTAACTAAGTCAAGGTCTCAGATCAGTAGCACAGTCAAACAACGCTACCAGGAAAGCGCCAGACAAAAGTCTGTGGTCCTAACAGTTATTGAGCTCCTCGAAGATGATGGAAGAAACTGAACACCTGCAAAACCACCGCAAAGACACCAAGACTGCTAACCTGCACAGCACAAAGACAATTGCACTTGTAGCCGCATTTCTCACCTGTCTCCTGCTAATGGTCGCACTCTGGATCATTGAAGAGAATGCACCTGCATACAGAACATTGTCACCCACCATGCAACCAACCACCAAGAAAGAACACTACCTGGTATCACTACCGCCACATCTCCGAGAACGACGCAAAGAATTCTGGAATAATTCTTTCGTGCAGATGTTGCACCAGCACAATCTTGCCACCAATGCTACCAACTGTTGGGTCTGTGGGCTGTTACCACATGCCACTGAACATTCCATCCCTTTCATCCCTTCGCCCTTTTCTATTCACGGATCTTGCCTTGCCTGGATGATGCTCCTACAAGAAAGTTACAAAGACAATGCCACTTCCGACGGAACAATCGCCCAGTTCTACAACGAGTTCTGGCGAAACAAAACAGGAAGGACAGCCGCCCCCTTCTGCCCTCACACCTTCAATGCGACATTCCAGATTAATGTCCCCTCCAAAGAACGAGTGGAAATGCAAGTGTTCAATAATCCTAACAGAGCCACATTTTCCTACTTGAAGAAAAGAACTGCTGCAACACTGACTGTGGCCCTATCTGTGGTGAACGTCTCTGGCCTTGTATGCATTGAAGGCCGTGGGACTAAGAATGTGGGTCACAGCACTTGTAGCATTGTAAGGACTTTGAACACTGCCAACCCCCCAGCGCTTGTTGCATCACCCAATATGTACTTTGTTTGTGGAACCAAAGCCTACACCTGGCTCCCAAGAAACTGGGGGGCACGTGCTACATCGCCTTTGTTTTGCCACCAACCTACACAGCCCCTGCAGAGCATCATCAAGAAAAGCGTTCTAAAGACATTGATCAAGCAGACTCTGCCTCATCACAGTTCCTCGACGCAGCAAAAGGGCTCGTCCCGCTATGGGGTCCGATGGCAAACAGCTGAGCCATCAGACATCTGTCCCAAGCGGTAGAGACCGCCCTGAACGTCACTGCTGGCATCCTCACCAACAACACTGCTGAGCTCCAAGCGATCCGTCTGGTTACCCTGCAAAATCGCATGGTCCTGGACGTGGTACTAGCGGACCGTGGAGGAGCAGGCCGCATCATCGGTGCCAGCTGCTGTGTATACATTCCTGATAATTCACCTTCTGTCTATGAAGCAATCGAACATCTCCATAGACTATCTTCAGAAATTCATCAAGGATCAGAGACTTGGACAATTGGAAGTTGGCTTTGGGGCATCTTGAAGGAGTGGGGTTGGAAAATATCAATGATTCTCTTGGTCCCAGTATTGACAATATGTGGTTGTTGTTTGGGTATACACTGTATACCACCTTTGTGTTCTCTTTGCATAACTACCTTGCACCCTAAGACTATGGACACTCAGCTAACAAAAATGAGAGTAATGTATGATCAAGAGATACAGGACATTATGGATATCGAAATAGACTGACAAGCTGGCTAGTTATGTTCAAAGGGGCCACTGTTAAAAGCAAAACGACAATCGTGAACATTACCTGCGCCATCTTGTCTGGTGGAATTCTATGTGCACATAAGTTGCAGTCATTTTAATCTATCACAGCCATTTTGTACTCTGTTGGTCACCTTTGTTTCACCCTGCCCTTACTAGCATCCCTCTGACCCTCTGACCGACCTGGTACGTGTGCTGGGGGCTATAAACTCTATTTGCCGCAACAAACCTCAGCGCCACTTGCTGCCACAAACTCGTTTTTCCTCTCATCTCTGTTTTCAGGCAAACCTTTGGACACTCTACCCCTCACTGCACCTAGTTACACAAACAGGTTCCAAACACCAAAAAGACTCTTGCAACATGATTTATTGCACTGCAAACAGCAAGACTTGTTGTTACCAACAATGGGACCTGTTTTTATCAACAGAACGGACTCTTAGATCTGGCCGGTCTCACATGTTTTAGACCCTGAAGCAAGGTCCAGCTGCAAGATAAGATTGTCTGTTTGACCTGGGTGGGAAGAGAATTACTGTTGGGCTTGTGTGACAACTGCCCGGGGCGGGGACCCCAAGCTTGTGTAACCATGTTGATGAAACCAATGCATTGTGTCAAACCTGTATAAAAGGAAGAGCCAAAGGAGTTATCAGCAGAACACCTCCCTCAGACATCCCGGTGTCTGCAGTTGACGTGATCTCCTCATGAGAAATAAACCTTTTTCTTGTCTTCCAGTTTCCAGCGCTTGCCTCATTATTTTGATAGCGAACCCAAAGTGAATTAGAGGTGGAACCCTGCACCGGGCAGCATTGAGGGTCTTAGAAGACTCGCTGCCTTTCACAGGTGCGGCTGGCATACGCAATAGGTACCCATTCCTCAGTGTCCTTCAGTTGCATGAGCATGGCACCAAGCCCTACTGGGCTGGTGTCAACAGCTAGTTCCGTCTTCCTTGTGGGCCTGAAGTATGCCATTGTGGCATCATGAAGGAGTGCTTTTTTGAGGTCTCTAAAGGTCTGTGCTGTTTTGTTGTTCCACGTGACATCTTTCCTCATCAGGGCCCATAGAGGTTTGGAAAGGGTAGTCAAATTTGGAATGAATCTCCCGCAATAGTTAGCGTCCCAATAAAACTGCATACCTCTGAGGGATTTGGGGGAACTGCCGCCGTTCTGATGGCCTCGATCCTCCGCAGATCCACCTGCAAGCCATCCTTGGAGAAGCAGTACCCGCAGAATTCCACCTCATTAGAATAGAAAGAACATTTCTGTCCGTGCAGGGTCAGCCCTTATTCCACCAGTTGCCGCAGGGTGGCCCCCAATCTGTAGTGGTGTTCCTCTAGAGTGCTGAAAAAAATCAATATATTGTCACTCACATTGATCACTCCCAATAGACCAGAGAGTGCCTCTCACATAGTGTCCTGGAATACTTCCACCACAGACAACACCCCAAAACTTAGGTGCTTGAACCTTCGCAACCCCATGTGCGTGTACTGGCTGAACTCTTCCAGCATCAATCGGTGATATCCAGATTTGAGGTCGAACTTAGAGAACCATTTGGCTCTGTTCAGGTCAGCCGCAATATTTTCAGTTGTTTGGGTGATCTGTCTCTCTCTATGAATAGCCTTATCAGGCAGTCTCATATCCACTCTTGATGGGTATAGTGCCAGGTTGTTTGGGTTTCGGCACGATGACCAGCGGCGATACCCATGGTGTGGGACCAGTGGCCTTTTCATTGACTTCAGCCTCATGCATAACCATATTCCAGCTTGGATTCGGGCCTCTTGTGCCCACTGCGGTCAGTCCGCCAAGCCGAAGGCCGCTTCAGGGGACACGTAGCCTTCAAGCTACAGCTCCTAGCCTTTTCCGACAGTAATGCCCACACTCCCACGGGAGGCTGCACGGGCTGCTGACTGCACACCACGTGCACAGCTCAGCCAACTCAGCAGGGCTGCGCATGCCAACCAGACAGCGTGCACGCTTGTACCTGAAACTACGCTGCTGCCAGATCACACACTGCTCAGTAAGGTGTCTGCTCCATGCCTGAGTGGCCAGGAACTTGTAGGGGGGGCAGGCACAACACAAACACAAGAACTTCAGGGTCAGGCTAGACTAGGCCTCATGCATAACCACGGAACGTGGCTGCACCACTCCAGTGGACTCTTCACTGTCAGGTATGTAGCGCCGGAGAATCGGAGGCAGCTGTTGCGGGTCGCGCCCTCATCACCAATTTAGTGAGGCGTGCTGGGCTCCCCGTGGCAAGTGGTATGCACCTCCCTATGGGCCCCACCAATAAAAGCAAAAAGAACAGATGATTGACGCAATGCTGAACAAATAAAATATTCACTGCCCGTCACAGATCAGGATTAAATTGATTGTTTTTTTCCTTGCCATGCCATTCCAGTTTTAACCCAGCCATATGCAAATCAGCCTTTGACCATGCTCTCCATGAAAACAGTCCAGACCGAATTGCCAGGCCAAGTCCTCCTTGGACCAGAAGCAAGCATCCTGGGACCGGTTTCGGGGTGTCACCTCTCATCAGCCAGGCTAGCTTGAATTTGGTGGCATAGCGAGCATGGGACCCATGTCTGGGCATACCTTTTCCACTTAGGGAAACAAATGCAAAAAGAAGAGATGATGGACAGAATGCTGAACAAATCAAACATTAACTTCCAGTCACAGATCTGGGTTAAATCCATCGTTTTTGTCCTCACCATGCAATTCCAATGTGGAGCGAATCATATGCAAATCAGGGGTACACAAGAACATCGCACTGCATTACGCATCTTAAAATCAGATGCACGCACCCTCTTTGCCTGTGGCGTTGCAAAATATCTCAATTGTGCCTGGATCATAAGGTTCAAATTTTTGTGTTTAGCACCTTAATGAATTATCATGTTTTTATGATGTTTTTTAGCTTTGTCTTGTACAGATGTATATCGTATTGTAGTTTATAGTATAGCCATTCTTCTTGTTAGACAAAAACGTACATCGTATCCACTTAAAGAAAATGTGTTAGAATGAATCTATTTCTATGATGAATTGCACTAGAATGAAATTATTTTTATGATGTTTTAAACTTTTTTAATACTTTGTTTCTAAGTTTTTATTAGGTATTGTGATGCATAAATTGATTATATTGGGTTTTTGATACTAATTGATGTCTTTTTGGTAAATTTTAAGGTCCTCGTCGAATACTGTAAGATAGTTAATGCTTTTAAGATACATGTTTATCGAAATAAAGCTATTTGACTGGCAAATCAGCCTTGACCCTGCTCTCCATGGGAACAGTTGATAATAAAAGACACAGCACACATTTGTGGTGACTAGGTCCTGTGGCCACGAGTGGACGCAGCACCTTTACTTAGGGGTACATGCATCAAGAAATGCTTTTGCGAGTCCTTAATTGCGATTATTAAGGAATCGCAATTAGGGACTCTCAAAAGCCTATGCATGTAGAAATCGCTATTAAAATAGCGATTTGTAAACATTCCTTAATTGCGACTCTCATTTGCGAGTCGCAATTAAGGAATGGCCTCCCATTCATTCCTATGGGCCTACAGGCCCATAGGAATGAATGGGAAATTGCATGCGCAATTTGCGAGTACCAATATGTACTCGCAAATTGCGCATGCAATTTCAAGGGTGCAAAGGTGTCAAAAGGACACCCTGTTGCACCCCTGAAATTGTGATGTGCACCCATGTTGCGCACACACATGCCCGAAGGGCATGTTTGTGCGTAACCTGAAACTTTGAAAAATGCATTTTATTGCATTTTTCAAAGTTTTAGCAAATTACAGACCAGTTTGATTTCACTGTAATTTGCGGTCCCAAATAGCGAAATCGCTATTTTAAAGTACCTCTTGAATTGCATATAAGGAATCGCAATTGAGGAACTGCAAAAAATTGCGAATTCTTTAATTGCGCTTGCCAAACACTTTCATGCATCGCTAAAGGCCAATTTGCGAGCGCAAACGGCTGATTTTTGCGAGTCGCACCGTTTGCGCTTGCAAAAACCGTTGATGCATGTGCCTGTTAATCCCTCAGGCCGAGCCTGGCCCTCCTGGTGTAAAGGGATACAATGTGAAGAACGGCCTGAATGGTTCACTATATCATGTAAGCTACTACAGAGTATTCAAGACAAAGAAGAGAACTCTCTGTAATGCTTCATTGGTGCAGGTGGTTGCAGGTGGTGGACATCAGCAATTATTATTGGGACTCAGGACATATTTGATAATAGCAGACACTGACCCTGAGCGAGAGTGGGAAAGGCAGAAAAAGAGGAAGAGAAAGACATGAAACCTGAGAAATGGAGAAAGCAGAGATGACAAAGACTTACTAGAATGAAATATAGAGACAGGGAGTGCAGGGTGGTGAAAGAAAGTGGCACGAGGTGGAATCAAGACTTGGCAGCCTGGCAATTCGGTATCTGCATTCGGCAGAGCTGGCAGTGGGCTCATATGAAATATGTTGGGCCCCCGCACTTGCAATTCTTTTTTTTACAAATTAAGCACTGTTAGCTTCTGACCACTTGGGAACACCAACTAGTTACAGCAAAAGACACTCCACCCCATTGCTCCTAGCTGATAATATTACATTCGATGGACATCAAGTTGCCTAATTTAAAAACAGAAACTAATTTTAAGTTGCTTTCTAACTGCTGTAATTTGTTCTCCTAGTGTTCAGGTCCTAGAAAAAGTAAAATGATCCTCTCCAGAGGCACCATTTACAGAGTGAGAAAGTAAAAAGTAAAACATTTATATACCCCAATATCAAGATTAAAGTACCTATAAATCATGATAAACTAAATAGACTGTGTAGTTTTCCTTCTAGCAGTCAGTTTTGATTCATTACCATTTTCTTAGAAACCTTCAGTTCTGGAAACATCATGGAATAAAATATCTGGCAAGTACCAAAGCCAAAAAGATTGCAGATTTTTATCTGCCCACAGTCAAGTCTATCAATCTCTGTGCTACCACATTATTGTTATGTTATGTTATTTTATGTCGATTTGTATGGCGCAGCATATCACTGTGAGGGTATCCAGGTGCTGGAGTAGGAACGTAGGCTGGGCGGCGCTCCTAGTTGAACTGTCTGGTCTCTGCTGTTCTGTGGGGATAGTTACTCTTACGAGCGTGTTTGCTAAAATGCCAACAGACACCCATAAAGAACATAAATAACAAGCATTGGCAAAGTCAATAGGTCTCACCTATGCAAGAGCTATTGCTTTGGCAATGTGTTTTTGCCATGTTGTACACCAGTGTGGCTGCCGTTCAGCATGGCTAAACGTTAGAAGTGTGGAGTGTCCTAGAGTGGAGTGGGGGGGAGTAGAGTGTTGTAGACTGGTTTTATTTGGAGTAGGGTGTTGTAGAGTGGAGTAGGGGGAGTAGAGTGTCATAGAGTTGAGTAGAGGTCAATGATTCAGTGGCAGAGAGTGTCGTAGAGTGCAGTGTCATAAAGTGCATTGTTATAGTTATAGAGTGGCTTAGAGTGGAGTGGCGTAAGGTGGAGTGGGGTGGAGTGGGTTGGAGTGGATTGAGGTAGTAGAGCGGATTGGATTGGAGTAGATTGGGGTGGATTCGATTGGGTAGAGTAAGTTGAATTGAGTGGAGTGGGTGGATTGGAGTTGTTGGACTGGATGGGGGGATAGGTGTGGGCTGGATTGAAATGGGGTGAGGTGGATTTGACTGGGGTGGATTGGAGTGGGGTGGATTAGATTGGTTTGGGGTGGGGTGGATTGTATTAGAGTAGGGTGATTTGCAGTGGGGTGAATTAGAGTGGAGTGGATGGGGGTGGATTGGGCTATACTAGAGGGGGTGGATTGAATTGGAGTGGGGTGTATGGGGTAGATTCGATTGGAGTGGGGTGGGGTGGATTGGACTGGTGTGGGATAGATTGGATTGGATTGGAGTGGGGTGGATTGGAGTGTGGTGAGCTGGATTGAATGGATTGAGTGGGGTGGATTGGATTGGATTAGGGTGGAGTGGGATGAATTGGAGTCCAGTGGGTGGATTGGACTGCAGTGGAGTGGGGTGGATAGGAGTGGGGTGATGTGGAGTAGATGGGGTAGACTATCTAGATTGGAGTGGGGTGGATTGAAATGGGGTGGAGTGGAATGGAGTGGGGCGAATTGGAGTGGGGTGAATTGGAGGGGTGAATTGGATTGGCATGGGGTGGGTATAGTAGAATGGATTGCAGTGGGGTGGATTGGAAATTGAGTGAGGTGGATTGGATTAAGTGGGGTGGAATGGATTGGATTGATTGGGGTTGATTCAATCAGTAGCACTGGCATGGCTTGCACGTGGGGGGCGGGCTCGCGGGGTCATGCGGGGGAGGGGGGTGTCACGCAGGGGTCATAATTTAAAAAAAAAACTACCTTTCCGCAGGGTCCCGCGTCTTCACTGCTCCTGCTCTCCTGCCTCCGACAGGAACAGGAAGCAAGCAGCCAGGCTCTCTCCCCTAAGCCAATCACAACGCTGCATGCAGCGTTGTGATTGGTCTGGAGCGCCGTGACATGACGCTCAGCCAGGGGCTAGAGGGGTGTGCATGTTCTCCATGAAGGCTGCAATGCAGCCTACATTGAGAAGGGCAAAGTGCACATGACTGGTTTGGATGCCCCGAGAGGGCTGACCAAACAGTCTTTGCGCACTCACGAGTGGGCAAACCACTGATCCCCTGCCCTGCTCGAGGAGCACAGCAGCCCCACCCTCCCGTCCGCCCGCAAAGCAAACATAAAATGGTAAGAACTAAAAGTTATTACCATTTTATGTTTTGACTTCTCACACTGCGAGAAAGCAGTGGAGACGCTCCTCCGCCATAGCGGAGGAGCTGCCTCTAGATTCAATTGAGGTGGTTTGGATTGGGTGGGGTGAACTAAATTGGGGTGGGGTGGATTGAAGTGGGGTGGGGTGGATTGGAATGGGGCAGATTGGATTTGGCGATTGGAGTAGGGCAGATTGTTTTGGACTGGAGGGGGGCAGATTGTAGTGGAGCAGATTATTTTGGATTGGAGTGGGGTAGATTGGAGTATGGCAGATTGTTTTGGACTGGAGTGGGACAGATTTATTTGGATTGGAGTGGGAAGATTGTTTTGGATTGGAGTGGGGCAGATTGAAGTGGGGCAGATTCTTTTTTATTAAAGTGGGGCAGATTGTTTTGGATTGGAGTGGGGCAGATTGTTTTGGATTGGAGTGGGGCAGATTGTTTTGGATTGGAATGGGGCAGATTGTTGTGGATTGGATTGGGGCTAGTTAGAGTGGGGCAGATTGGGATGGGCAGATTGTTTTGGAGTGGGGCAGATTGGAGTGGAGCAGAATGTTTTGGACTGGAGTGGGGCAGATGTGAGTGAGGTGGATTGGAGTGGGGCAGATTGGAGTAGGACAGATTGTTTTGGAATGAGTGGGACAGATTGTTTTGTATTGGAGTGGGGCAGATTGAAGTGGGCAGATTGTTTTGTATTGGAGTGGGGCAGATTGGGTTGGGGCAGATTGTTGGAGTGGGGCAGATTGGAGTGGGGTGTCTTGGAGTGGGCAGATTGTTTTGGATTGTAGTGGGGCGGACTAGAGTGGGGCATATTGTTTTGGATTAAATGAGGCAGATTGTTTTGGATTGGAGTGGGGCAGATTGTTATGGAATGGAGTGAGTTAGATTGGAGTAGTATACATTGAAGTGGGGCAGATTGTTTTAGATTAGAGTGGGGCAGATTGATTTGAATTGGAGAGGAGCAGATTGTTTTGGATTGGAGTGGGGCAGATTGTTTTGGATTGGAGTGGGTCAGATTGGAGTGTGGAAGATTGGAGAGGGGCAGATTGGAGTGGGGTGGGTTGGGAGGATTGGAATGTGGTGTATTGGAGTGTATTGATTTGGGGTGAGTGGTCTGGATTGGATTGGGGTGGATTGGATTGAGTGGGGCGGATTGGTTTCGGGTGAGTTGGGGTGGATTGGCGTGGACTGGATTGGGGCAGATTGGTGTGGGGTGGATTGGGTTGTACTGCACGATTATGTGTTAAAGCATAATTTCAGAAATTACACACAAGAAAGAAACAATGTAATAATATAATTCTCGTCTTTTGAGAACAGCGCCTACATGCAAAAACAAAGAAAACATCAGTGCAAAGTGAGAAAAGAAGGCTTGGCAAAATAAAAGAAAGTTATCTATAAAAAAATAAATCTTTGCAATTTTCTTTGTCCTGCTGGTCACGTTTTTGCCAGTCACCCACCTTCTGTTTGCAGGGCACTAAAAGTTGAACAGAACAAAATAGTACCTCAATCACGTTGGGAGCTGTGGACAGGCACTGATTAAAAGTTGAATCAATCAGTGCTTAGTCCCTTCTCCACAGAGAGGAACGGAAATTATGTTATTCCTGCCTCTGTTGTTAGGCCTGCCTTGACGAATTATGAGGCTGTAAAGAAGAGTGTCACACAAGCCAACAAATAGTAAGCAAAACGCGGGCTCCAAGTCCTTTTTGTTAACAACAGTGTCTTGCAGGCATGACCCTAAAAAAGGAAATGTCCTGTAACATAAAAATATCTGCCCATCTCAATACATCTGTTCTGTCAAGTCCCTCGCAATAGATTGATCATAAAAATGGCGCTTCCTCCTGTTTCCAATTGTTGGTAATGCAATTGTCTAGGCTCCAGCTACAGATATATGTTACTCCCAGTCTGTTCTACTATTTTTGTACTGGGAACAACTCATTGAACTCACACGTTGTCCCTCCAGACACTAGCAGGCCCGTTAAGTTAGTGGGGAGAGCCACTTCATCCACTTGATTCTGCCAATTGGGATTTTGCGCGGCTCCATTTGTCATTTTTTATTTAATCCATATGCAACATATAAATAAATAATGTACTCGCATGCCAGTTCTTTAAAAAACAAGAAAGACGCATGACCGTTTTTAAGAGCCAACTATAAATTGCTGCATCTTGCAATGATGTTGCTTCAATTAGGGAAATATTTATGGAAATCCAAGTGTCTTCCAGAATACTGGAAAATATTATTCAATACAAGAAATTGTTGCATTATTGCGTCCAAAGATTATTAATGATCATAGTTAGAATGTATAGTGGAGGTTGCAATGCCACCAACATTTTGCAATAAGTTATCCATGGTCATGAGTGTGTGGTGAGTTAATACGATGCGACACCAGGACTCACTTTTTTTTTATTCCTTCAGTTCTCTTTAAGATGCCTGAGGTCACAGAGGAAGCCTCAACTCACACAGAGATTGCATGGGTCTTTAAGAGCCTTGTCTTGTGTTTTCCACTCCTTATCCCTCCTAAAACCTCTAAGTTATCTGAAATTAGCTCCTGAAGAGTAGGACATAGAAGTGTCCTCTCTCTCCCTCTGTAACTCTACCTTGCAGTGGGCGGCAAACAGGCCGGGGCTGGTCATAGCAGGCACCGGGCATTTTCCCGGTGGGCCGGAAGGGTGGGGGCCCTTTTTTGACCTGTGGGGTCCGGTTTTGTTACTGGGGCCGGTTTTGCAGCAGTTGTGCTTCTCAGTAGCACCCCCGCCCTGGGCCTGTCGAAAGGATGTGCCAGGGCTGGTTTATGTTCCCAGTCCGGTGGTGGCGGCAAAGGGAGAATATTCTGCCACAGAAGAAAGCCTTCCCAGTACTTCCCACCCTAAGTAGAAGGCTGAAAACCCAGGCACAGCATAGAGCACCAACACATGCTTTCTGTCGCAAACTGCAGCATGGGATGCACTAGGGAGAATGTGGCCATGGTAAGAAGTGGTTTACCCCCATCCACTCCATTGGGTCTCAGTCCATTGAATGCTGTCGGCACTGCCGTAAACGGTGAGCACAGTAGTAAGAATGTGGAGAGTAGTGGCGTTCCTCCCTCCGTCACTTGTCAGTAGTTACACAGTGGTAAATAGTTGCTTGTCACTGGAGTTTTAAAGCATCTGATAATTGTGGCTGGAAATACAGCTGCATCTGTTGACATATATAAACTAAACAACAGAACATACACAATAACATACAGTTAAAACATAACAGAGCCTAATATAGCAAAATTCAAAACAGAATGCAACACCATAACAGTAGAACAACGCCATTATCACCTTGCAATAATGCAGCATAAACATACAGCAGAAGATAAAATAACAGAACACATCACCCCCACGACAAAATGCCACATGGCAAATATTCTCAAATATTTGTCTCATATATTATTACCCTCAGAAACCTGTTTTTAAAATACAGTAGTAAATTGTGTTTGCACCACACACTAACTTATCTTATGACTAAAGACTTAAAATAGCAGCAGTCAAAATTGTTTTGTGATCCAGCCTCTCTTTTTATCGTATTCTTCAGGGTATTTTCAAGTCTGATTTTTTAAGCTCAATGGTGAAACAAACCTATGGCTTACAATACACATAGGGTGGATGTTGTATCCACCCTTTCAACCATTGCTTTATTCAACCGGATTCTTTCAACCATTGGCTTGAGACTTTGTCAATAACGTCTTGGCTCAGCTCAGTGGAGTAGTCATCTCGTACCTAATGCTGTTGGATGTTTGACCATGAAGGACCACTTTACAGCTAAAGCCCTAGGTGTCTGCTCCTGCCAGCTCCCTCCTGCATGTCTCTCTTTAATATACTAATGCTGCATCCATTGACACTATAAACCCAGGCCTCTTGTCTTTGGCAATACTTGTTTGTGTGGGCTTTCTCCCACTGTCACTGCTTTACTACATTTCTCTTCCTCCTGTCGTCCTTTTCTGCTGTCATCCATCCTCCACTGGGACATCGTCTGATGATGAATTGTAATTGACTGTCGCGCTCAAAGATGGAGGCTCTTGATGGGTTGGGGGCCACCGGCACTTTAGGGGCTGCCGGGGCCTATGTTATGCCCTTCCTGGTTGCAGACTCGGGCCGCTCCACCCCAGCACACTCATGCTGTCTGGTTCTGTGCCAAGGAACCCTACCTGGCTCTTCGAGCAGTGCCTTTAACGATTTCACCTTGCGAGGTGATCCCATGGAGGTCTTTTGGGCCCTTCCATCTCTCTCCACAAAGACTATCCTGGGAGGATGGTGGGAGACGTATCATTTCTACCACTCTCTGCCTGGTGTATATACTTGGCCTACTTCGAGGGTGCATCTGCCAGGTTGATGTTCCATATACAAACTTGCGCTGACTGATGTAGACTACTTGGTTGACCTGGGGCAAGACAGATGCATATCAAAGAATTTCCACATCGAGATACGTACGAACTGAAATATCGCCCATCTATTAGGGAATAGCAGAGGAACCGTATGTCTCATTCTGTTCAACCGAAATGCAGCCTTTACCTAATGCAGTTGAACAACCGTATAGTGTGGTCTAACATGCCCCATGTCAGTACCGGGAACTACACCACTGATTTGCTTCCCGCCTATGACTTGTCCAGCAGCGTATTACAGCTACTAAGAAACAAAGGGGCTTATTTACAAGCCCCTTGCACCGCCGGTACGTCATGTTGCGTGACGCACCGGCGGTGCAACCTGCTGCCCAATATTTACTATGACACCTAAAGCAACCCTGCATGGTGCTTGTAAATATCGCCCCTTCTCACGCAACACTTTGTGTGTAAGGGGCTTGCGCCTAGCTACGCCACCCTTGGGGTGGCGTAGCATTCTGACGCATTTCCAGGTTTACTATTTCTCGTAAATCTGGAAATGCATTAGAATACATGGGTGTTGTGTGGGAACACCCACAGCAACACCATTTCTCCTCGTTTTTTTTTTCTTTGAATGCGTGCTGCATTCTACAGCACGGATGGAAAGAGGAAATCGCCTAAATTGATTGTTTTGCACAGGGATGTCCCCAGAAACACCGAAGATTTGGAAGCGGTGGGCTGATCATCGGGTCTGTATCTTGAACTTATCCCTTCTGCGATACGTAATGAAGATCTGCCATAATGATCAAATGTTGGGTATTTATTTCGTGAATAATTATATCTGTACTCACACGTTACGATTGGAGACTTTGTACGACAATCCATATATGGACTCTGTAACACTGATGTTTCTAGTTATTAATGTTTATATGTGTTTAATTCAGCTTATTGCATATTCCATCCTGCGACAATTGTATATTGTAAACATTGACATCCATACCACTGCTGTGATATGTATACAAATGCTGCCCTGGTGCCACCTGGGCATATTGTGTCTGTCAACAATAAAAATTTGTTGTGAAAAAAAAAAATGTGATTGTTTTTGTGCAGGAAGGTGTCCCTTCCTGCACATAAACAATCTCCCCACGACGCAGGCACCGGGTGCATGCGCCGGCGCATGGCAGCCGATTGTGCGCCAGCGCAGGGGAAAGCACAGGGATGCGACATATTGTTGTAAATATGTTCCATCCCTGTGTTTTGAAAGTGACTTAGTGCAGAGCAGCCAAACTGCTTGCGGCACGCACTGAGTCACTTTCATTGTAAATATGGCCCCAATCCTTTAGATTAGTCTGGAAGCGCTGACTGGTGGCTGCATTCACTGCTTGCTTTCTCTGCATTTAAACCTGACTCGAAGAGCTCCCCATTGTGAAAGTCGCCTCTGGCCTTGAAATAGGAAACCCTTGTGCCTACAAGAGAAGTCACCCGTGCCCTTTCCAAAGCTAACTTGTGAACACTCCCGGCCACCAAATATCTGTGGGTCAGAGCTATGGTGACAGTAGGAAGAGAAAACCAACAATGCTGCGATGTATATCACCCCCAGCTACAAACATTTAGCGTACCACACCAGAAAGTATCCCCCATGATCTTTGTTATGAATGACATGGTTGAAAAACTGCTAGCAACTCAAAGCTTTCATGTGCTTCGAAGCTTGCAGCGCCGGGACTGTAAATGAACCATGTCTTTGCCGCTCAAACAATTGATCAGGTTCGGTTTATTTGTTGTCTTTACTAGATCATGCAAGAGGGTCAAAAACATGTAATTTAAGATGTGTGTGCACCTGCGGCGGGCGTACGACAGCAGGCTGCCTTCAGCAGGGGTAGTCTATCCAATGTGCAGGCAGTAACGGGGATTTTGTTCATTTAAAGACGCTTTTCTTCAAAATTGCATTCACAAGCTTTGTAAACAGTGTAGCACAGCGTTCAACTGACAGTTCAAGTACATTCTAAATGTCACTTGAGGTTTGAACTGAATAGCTGTGCTTAATCCTTAAATGTAAAATATTTTGAGAGAAAACCGTTTGTAATTATCTTTTCAGTGCCTGGAGAAAAGTGCCGTAGGTGAGAGAAGTGCAAAATACATTTTATATTCGATATCTCTATTTGCTTTCTGAGAATGCATACTAGTTTAATGGTGACTGGTTGGTTTTAATGGTGAGACTAACACTTTAGATAATATGAGCAGCAAAATGACTTTCAATCTGTTTTTCTAATAATTTTAGATGTTCCCTGTTCTGATACAACCCATGCTCATGCTTTGTCATCTAAACCAAGGATTAATAAAAAACCGCAGGGAACTTTTATCAGTAGTTTTAGGATGGCATTAACTGAATTTCAGGTGCAAACATATGTGAAATGATGTTGCGAAGAGTGCATAGTGACGTAGAAGAGAGCTGCTTGTTCAGTTTTTTAAAATTGCGCTCTCAGGTGCACATGTACTTTATGGCCCAAATTTACTAAGACTTTGTGTCAGCACAAAGTGTTGAAATTCAGAGCATTGTATTTACTATCCAGGGCGGAAGGTGTGTTGTGTTGGTAAGGTGCCCTTTCTTCAGTGCGAAAACCGATGTGCTGTGCCTTGTGCTGCTTTGCACTAAGTGGGCGTAAATGGGGCAGACGAGCACAGACACAAAGCCGTATTCATTATAATAACCGGGCCTTTGCATCAAGAACTAGTATCTACTTAGAAGCATGTGTCAAGAAGGGAAAATGTGTTCACTGCATTATTGTGCTGGGGGGCACTGCACATATCCAGTGCGTGGCATTGCTGAGTTTCTCTATGCATAGGAACTTATATTGGAAAAGTATGTTTCCAATATAAATCCTATGCAGAACAACGCACATGCGCCTCTGCAGCATCAATGCAATCTCCAGTGCAGTAAGCTTTACTGCGTAGATCTTATTTTCCCCCAAGCCCACTACTGCCTGTATCATTCTCCGGTCAACATGGGATCATTTTCCTGTGTTTGCAGGTAATTAATAATAATTACGCAAACGCCTCATTGTACCTTTAGTAGCTCAGTTCAATAACTTTTGATACGTACTCTAAGTTGGGTTACAAAACGTGTGTATTCATTCTTTCATTGATTTCCTCTTTTCTGGCTCCTAAGTTAAAAGCTAGTGATGTTAGCATGGCCCATCTTTCAACCAATCAAATGCCATCTACCTAATAGGGCAAGTCTGTCTTTCTGGTGTCTTCAGTTTCACACATTGTGTTCATTTCAGACATTGAACACTATCACTTCCATGGAAGCACAATGGTTTTTAATAAAAGACAGACCTACCGAGATATAAATTGTAAGCCCTCAAAGCCATACCAACAACGTTGACTTCTTAACCTGTGCTGCTTGGCGATTTGATACCTCTCTCTGGCTCCCCGACGCCATCCAATGATTTGAGGTGATGTTAAGGGAAAACTTCCTATTGGTACATCGATCCTGGTGCTGGTCCTCAGTCATGGCTTGGACCCACTTTGGTCTCCATGGCAGCCTTCTTCCTTCGTCGACAGTCTGGAACAGACCATGCTTCTTGCTTTGTCCCAGTGCCCCCCGCCCCAGGCATATGGGGTCACTTCTCCTCCTCTGCGCACAGCGGCACATCAGTAATCTTTATGGCAGCCCCATCTGATTTATGGGGTCAGTGACTTTATACTGCACATTGGCTATGGCCAGATTGGCACAGCAGCTGTCCACACTGCACCCTCGCCTGGCAGACGTGTTTTCCGATTTGGGACTAGACACAGGCGCAGTTCAGTGCAGTAACGGTCACAGCTCACTTTACAGCAGTCCTCCTCTAGCATACAGACTTTTCCCTGCACATTGACAATAACCCGTTTGGTGGAGCAGGTGCTGCCTCACATCTCACTATAGGGATTCACTTGCCGGGATGTCTCCACTGGACCTCACTCCCTCCAGTGCTCTCCTCTTTCTCATATTTCGCACTAGTTTTAGCAAGCAAGCAGAATTTGTTGCTCCAGGTCCCAAGGGCAGGTGATCTGGGATTCCCTGGATGATGTCTCCTCACCCAACTAGGAGACTTGCAGGCCTTGGCCCTTAGTACTGGTCAAAGGCAGAAGTCTTTCAGAGCTTCTCCACCTGGCACAGCAGAACAGACTGCTTGATAGTTGACAATTTTTGGGGTCGCAAGAGCCTCCTCTTATAGTCTATTATAAATCACCAAATGTGATTGAGGGTCTGAGTCTTTGAAGTTTTATGTTTGGGGTCTGCTTCCTTTTGAAGTACCCTCTCCTCTGTTCTCTCTTTCTCCAGAAAGCACTGTGTCACAGCAGGAGCGACTCCAAATCTGATAACACCACAATATAGCTCATGGTAGTGACTAGAGGTTCACACCTGGATGTCAGCCACAGTGATATTTGTATCAAAATGGTACCCCAGTGCCTCTGCCCTACTATTTATGATGCTCTTATCAGTCCCATCTACTTCTTGAGATATTCTCAAGCCCCCTCCCACTGACCTCTCTCAGAATCAAAGTGCACCCTCTCCCTTCCTCCAGTGTATCCCACCCAGCTTACCAGAATGCAGCAATACACAAATCTGTCTGGGGGGATTCCTCAACCTCCTCTCCTCATGTTCCTCCAGTCAGCCCTGGCCTTCCAATATAGAACCCAGAGTCTTCCATGTACTGCACCATTCACAGGCACACAAACATCCAGCACATGCATATAGCATGCACAAGCTTCACAACACTACATCTTTCATGTATTATACCATTTACAGGCACACATACACCTAGAACATGTATACCACACACACTGCGCAGCACTACACACCAAACCGATGTTGCCAAGGGTGAGTTAAGCACACAGCATTTGGAACTTTAAATGAGTGGACCTGTTCACTCCTTCTGATCATTACACGGTATGCTGCCACCACCACGCTCGTGCTGCTTAACTCCTGGAAAAGGCAGTACCCTTTCACTACATTGAGGGAAGCACTTCGGGAGCCTCTCCTGGTCCAAAAAGACCACAATCCATGAGACTGGCCAATGTGATGGCGCACAAGCAAGATCTGTGTACGTCCATGACAACAAAAATCAGCATTAGGGATCTAGACATCATTACAGTTGGGGCACTCAGGGCACGGATGCACGATCATCACCATGCAAAGAACTTTACATCCCAACAATTGATATTTTAAGACTATTTTAAAATTACTCATCCTTACTAACATTTTATTTTTATTTAATCTTTAGTAAACTTTGTCCAACATTATATTTTTAATTAATTTTAAAACTGTTTACATGGCTTTTAGAAGTGTAATGTATTTTCAGAATATATATAACAGTTTAAAAAAATCTAAATAATTTAATTCATTTAACATTACTTCCCATGATGTTGTATTTTAATTCCTTGCCATCATTGTTTTTAATGGTAGTGTTTTCCGTGACCAGTGTTTGGTCATATGTGGTACTTGATTTACAGTAAGCCTGGGCAGGAGTACATTTACACCTGTCTTGTTTTGATATCTTAAGGGCTGTAGTAATATTGGAAGTCTTATTTAGTGAATAACATTTGTCTTACTAGGATGTGGGTGTATGTCTTTTATTCATGGGTCTCTCCCAACCCTCTCCATAAATTTCCCTAAATCTCTCCCATATACAATTATTTTTCCCTATTTTTCAGACACTCCCCCTTGCCCTTTCCATATTTACTACAAAAGCATATACCTACGTTTGCGGAGATCTCTGCACACGTGGTGGAGAGCACTGAACAGATAAAAACAGGAGAGGCAGAGGTCACTTGCCATAGGTTTGTGAACTGCATTTAATAGCATGAGAGTAGCACTTTTCTACGTACAACAAAATGCACTTTTTGAATCAGGCCCATTGTTGTGAGAATACATAAAGGAGGCAAATTGATTAGTGTAATTTTGTGGCAATCTTGATCACACAGGTCCGCATTTCAAGTTTGCCCTGAACTCTGGGTGGTAACAGAGGACCCGATATTATCAGCACTAGAGGTAAGTTTAATACTCTGTAAGTTATCTCCCGACAGGCCCATGTGAAATGGGAAGTAACGTATGGAAATCAGTATTATTGGCTTGATTACTACATGTTGTTCCCAATTTCCAGGCCAGTTTTAGACCAAATATCCACCTGCTTTGGGCAGGTGGGTATATTTGATAAAATTACCATAGAAACATATAATTCCCGTTTCCTCCGAAAAATTAAGAATTTACTAAGCAGGAATTACAACTGACTCACATTGAAAGCCATGGTTGGGTATTTCTGAGAGTAAATATAGGGGATAAGAGTAGGGTGTACAAGTGGAAATTTCAGATGGAATGCAGTGACAATAAATGTCACCATTCAGAATGCTTGCCAGGTGCCTATTTATCTTCGTTTTCGACTTGGATCTTCATGGAAGGTCCATTTTTGTGTGTCTGTAGTGTCTGATTAAATTAAAGTTTCAGAGATGAGGCTTTGTCATTCTTGGGGTTATCTGGTATGAAATTTCAGGTTTTGTGGATTAGAACATTTATTGTATTGGGCTCATTAAATGTAAACATTCTTTAAACTCATCAAAAAGACGAAAACCCGTATTTAAAATTTGATTTGTTGGAGCTGGTGTACTACCATAAATTGGTCATGCTCTTGCCACACCATATTCTTGGTTCTCCCACTCTAGTTAGAATCAGGTGAAATGGTGAGTTAGCACTGGTGGAGCATTAACTGCCCCTGCAGTGTGAACCTTTGACCTGGCAACCTTTCAGCCAAGGGACCACCAGATCACAATAATCATAGTTCCACCCTATTGAGGTTGGCACCACCACCTTACATATTTTCCCTACCCATGTCTGCCAGAGCAGACACAGGAAGGTAAAATACCATCTGGCTCCCACGTTAAGAGAGAATACTACATTTGGTTTTGTATTAAGAAAACAAAATCCCACTTTAGGAGTTTATTTTCTCAATTCACTAATAGATTTCCAAGCTTTAAACATGGTGCCCCTTCAGCAAACCTTTAGTGCTGTGAGTAGAGTTGCCACCACAGTATTTCTGCTCTTAGCACAGAAATCCCAGACAGGTAGGCGGGGATCTTTAAATGAAACTGGCACTCCTTCACCAGGGTGACTGAGGCCATTCTCTCTGTCTCCTTGTTGGACCTGCAGACCAGCCACCAGGGTCTTAGTGACTCCAAAAGTCTGCTGGACACAATAAGAAAGATCTTGTATTTGTGTTCTCTTCTACACAACATATTTTCAATATATTTACCCAGGAAAGGATGAGGATCTATTGCACCCAATATCAAGAGATGCCTTTGCACTTCAAATAACGCAGAATTGTACAGACGGAGGCCTGTAGATCATGCCTATGGTGCTGAGAGGCAAACCTTTCCTTCGTTTTGCAGTTGGCAAACATTCCTGATGAAGTTAAAATGGCAAAATCTACAATTGTCAATCCTGGAAGTAGTAATGTCAATGATAAAAAGAACTGTCAAAATCAATATTTCTAGCCTATGTGACAGTTATTGGCTTTCTCAATGTGTTTTAAACATGTTGTGCAGGAGTGCTGCTGCTGTGCAGCATGGCTGAAAGTTAGAAGAAAAGCACTATGACATCACCAGCACTGACCACGAGGGATAGTGATCCATTTTCCTAGTATGGGATTATTCTCTGCCTTCACAAAAAAGGGTTTTGGGAACAAATGCCAATAACAGCTTGTCAGCAAACATAAACCAACAAGAAATTAGAATACACATTTATCCATCAATCTATTTTTATTGGGGGCAGGAAATGTGCCACGATGGCTGAGGGTGCTGAGCAAAACACAAAATAAGCAATAATACCAAAAATAAGTACTAACCACCATCCATAAACAGGTGCAAGGGATGCAATCTACTAAAAGTGGTCTGAAGGTCTCAAAAGCGAGAAGAATCATGGCATGGCTGTGACGTCTGAGACGCACAAATACATAATAGGCATTCAAAGTAGAAAAAACTCACTTGTTTAATTATCTTACCTCTGAGCTGAAGTTTGCCATGTTGACCTCCCAAAAAGACAGCTCCAAAAAAGCCATGCAGAGGAGGGAGTGCAATGCTGTTTGGGTTTTGGTAGAATCTGGCAACTTTTGGGCACTTTTTTTTCTAGCATGATGGGAGGGGGTAAGCAATGAAGGGGGAGGAGGAAGGGGAGGGTGGTGAACAGGGCAAGCAACAATGGTTGAGGAGGCAAGGGCGAACCTGACAAGCAACAATGCAGGAGGGGAGTTGAGGGAGCGGGGAAAGGAACAATGTGGCAGGAGGGAAGGAGGAAGAGGGTGCAAACAAAAGGAAAAAAAAGAACCCCTGGAAGCGGCAAGCAATGGAAGTACATTGGACAAGCGAAGCAGTACTTAGGCCATGCTCCAGGGAAGGGGCAGACACATAAAGGGAAGTTAAGACAGAATTCGCTGACCGAAAATAAGCAAAGAAAAGAGAGTGAGGATGAAGTCGGCCAATATCAAGCAATGGGCAGGCTCTAAGCCCCTTGTAAGTAAATAAAATGTTTCGCAAGTGACAGCGCATGTGCTGAGTGAGGCAAGACCTAAGGTATAGCATCTGGGCAGGGAGTGAGGGTGAAAAATGTCAAAGAGGCGAAAGTGATTCCAAACATATCAAAGGGCATAAAACAACTTGTAGTGCCCCCAAGACATTTAGGGGCACTAAGATGAAGGCAGGAGAGTGTTTGGGAGCAGGAATGTGCCCTGTCTTAAGGGAAACAGTCTGTATCACGCAGCCTTTAGAAGACAGGTTCTTTATCGCACAGTCTTTATCACGCAAGTAAGTACCACTCAGGTAAGTATTTGTAGTTTTACCTTCTACAACTTTACCACACAGCTAACTATTCTTTTTATAACATACATTTAAGTTACTTAAAAAACTGATTGTAGGCTTAGGTATGGTCGAGGTAAGCGGAGGTAAGGGTGACTTTAGGAATGGGTAGAAATAAAGGAGGTGCGGGTGATTTTACTGTTCAGAAGTAGGCAGAGGTAGATGGAGGTAAGGGTAAATTTAGGGTTCAAGGTTCCTTAGATATAAAGGGAGGAAATGCTGATTTTGGAGTTCAGGGGTGGGTTGAGGTAAAGGGAGGTGAGGATGAATTTAGGGTTCAGAGTGTGGATAGAGTTAAAGGAAGGTAAGGGTGATTTTAGGATTCAGGTATGGGTAGAGGTAGAGGTAAAGGGAGGCAAGGGTGGTTTTATGGTTCAGGTGTAGGTAGAGGTAAAGGAAGGTAAGGGTGAATTTAGGGTTCAGGGGTGGGTAGAGGTAAAGGGAGGTAATGGTGATTTTAGGGTTCAGTGGTGGGAAGAGGAAGAAGGGAGGCCAGAGTGATTTTAGGATTCAGGAATAGGTCGAGGTAAAGGTGATTTTAGGGTTTGGGGTGGGTAGAGGTAAAGGGAGGTAAGTGTGTTATTAGGGTCCAGGGATGGGGAAAGGTAAAGGGAAGTAAAGGATGATTTTAGGGTTCATGGATGGGTAAAAGTAAAGGGAGGTAAAGGTGGTTTTAGGATTGAGGGGTGGGTAGAGGTAAAGAGAGGTTATTTTGTTGTTTCCGAAGTGGGCAGAGGTAGAGGGAGGTAAGGGTGATTTTAGGATTCCTGGGTCCTTAGAGGTAAAGGGAGATAAGGGTGAGATTAGGGTTCAGGAGTGGGCAGAGGTAAAGGGAGGTAAGGGTGATTTTAGGGATTGTGGGTGGGTAGAGAAAGAGAGAGTTAAGAGTGATTTTTGGGTTTGGATGTGGGTAGAGGTGAAGTGAGATAAGGATGATTTAAGGGTTTGGGGGTGAGTAGAGGTAAGGGTGATTTTATGGTTCATGTGCGGGTAGAGATAAAGGGCGGTCAGGGTGATGCTACAAAGTTCTCATCAACCTGTAATCAAGTTGTCTTGCAAGCAAAAAAATAATCAAGTTGTCTTGCAAGCAAAGCAAACAAGCATTTGCAATGTAATAGGTCTTGCATTTACGAGAGTTTGACCTATAAGCATTGTAAATGACAATGCCTTTTATTTATGTGTTGTTTTTAAAACAGATAAATAAAAGACATTGTCATTTACAATGCCAATAGCTTAAACTCTCGCAAATGCGTGACCTATTGCATTGCAAATGCGTTCGGCGCATGTGCTATAAAGATAAATAAATAAAAAAAAGTGTTAGGAGACAGTATGTCCTGCCTGCAACAGCAGGCAGGACAAAGCTATTTGAGAAAATAGTGCTTGGAGGCTGTAATTAAAGCCTACCAACTAACAACACACGTTGGGGTGTCGCCATGGGAGGCTGTAAAATGAGACAAGGCGGTACTAAGGAGGGACTACTAAGCCTATTGACCAATGAACAGCCACAGTTTCCAGTGGACAATGACACAAGCCAATTAAAAATATGGGCGGAGAGTGGGCAGAGCTTCAAGTCCTTACCTGAATACAGCATGCCTCGCAGAGCAGCACATGCGCTGCCCAGACTCCACCTAAAAACACCACACTCCAAATGCAAGCAGCACCGAAGAACACTAATCAAGTAATCAATCATTACATGATCCAGGGAAAAAAACAAATACAAGGAGCCAAACTGAAAGCCGACACACGCTCACCCAAGAGAAGCAAGAAAATAAGAGTGACATTAAAGCCAACGGGTGGTAAGTAATGGGTGGGCACAAAGCCCTTTTACTTTTTTTTTAAGCGACAAAAGATCTTCACAAGTGACAATTCATGCTCTGTGTCAGGTGAGACCTTACACTAGTAAAAAATGTTAACATATGTTGGCCAGATGATAAGTCAGTAACTTGAAAAGAAATACAAACTATTTTGTAGAACGTTTCCTCTGGAGACTATATGCTCTGTAAGGCAATAGGGAAATGGAATTGACAGGCAACTACATAGCAGAAAATATTATATGCCAAAAATGAGCCTGGAAATGTCATGATTGGCGAGAAAGAGGTAGAGGACTCATAGTAAATTTTGAGGTGGTCTAACATGGAGACTTAAGTGAAGATGATGAAAAAATGCAAAAAAGTAGTAGCTAAATGGCATAATACCATCCCATGTTTAAATCATTTTCAACATCATATATACCAATGATTTCGTCAGTCTGTCATTATTTCAATTATTTGTATAATAGATGAATTGCCAGAATTTGCAACTGCAGAATAAATCTTAGAAGTCTTGCAATCAAGAACAGATATGCAAACTTATGAAAAAGTCCAACATCGGCTCCGCATTAAATCATAAATGAACAGAGAGCATACCCACCATAAAATATGGAATAGCTGTAGAGAAATATTGGAGCCTAGATATTTTCCATTGTGAAAAGTAGTTTCTAAAGAAAATATATGTTACCATACTACCACATTGTTTCATGATTGCTCTCTAGAGTTCTAGCTAGTGGAGAGATGCGGCTCTGAAATAAACTGAAATCTATCTAAATCAACAAAATATGTCTGAATCAGCGCGGCCGGCGCAGGTAAGCGCGGTGGAGTGGGGCGGGGGCGGGATGGGAAGGGGGAAGTCGACAGATGACAGAATAGGTCAAATTAATTAAATAAATAAAACCTATTCCGTCATCTGTCGACTTCCCCCCGCCCCACCGCGCTTACCTGCACCTGCCGCGACGGGTCTTAATATTATAGCTGCCCTGCATAAGAATATGACAGCCCTTATTAAAATGGACTCCTAGGCCCAATGATCCTACCATTAACAAATGATATAGACATAAAAGATGGGTGCACTCATAGTGCACTTTTTTACATTTTTTGTTTTTCTTTTTTATACCCTCTAAAAACTTTTGCCCATCCTTTCCGGCTCATAATAATGAAAGCAAAAATACTGGCAATGGTTACCCTCTGCATAAGGATGTATAAGTGCTACAGAAAGCTTGAATCATTGGGTGTATGGTGAGGTTTCATACATAAGGAAGAAGAGTGTCTCGCTCTGGTAATTACAGATCGGTTGTTTGTTCCTATCCAATTTCGGTTCTTTCCACTGAGCTATATGGCAGAGCCCATGGTAATAGAGATAAAATACAAATTAATACAGCCTCTTTTCTACAACAGACAGCTTTTTCTTCATACACCACTTCTTGAAAATCCTGTGCTAATAATATTGATAAACAAGGTGGATCCTGTCTTGCCAGGATGCCATGATCTCCTAATGTGACCATCATGTAAACAAGTATCTTTTATTCTGTTGGAATGTGTTTGTGAATGGTAAAAATTGATATTTGTTTGATGAACCTCCTTTATTTGTACTGGTGGTTGCAGCTTATGAGTACTGGTATTCATTTTTGGGAACATGGTCTTATATTTTATGATCAGACTTTGACCCACAGCAAGAGTGAGAAAGGCAGAAAGAGGGAAAAAGAGTAAAAAGGAGTACGAAAAATATAGGAAAACAGTGACAAAGGGAGGAATCAAGAATAATAAACAACATAAAATAGAAAGGCAGAGGTCTTGATTACAAATTCCAGAGGGGTCCTGGTAATCCCAGTGTTGTGAAAAGAACATGCGGGAATTAGTGTTTCTGATGTGATCCCTACATGTTATTTCCTAGTCTTTCACCTGAGATTTCAGCAGTACATGCACAGGTTAGAGGGACCATCAGAATTATTGGACCACTAGTTAAACTTAGTAAGAATTGTTTAAATAACTATAGTTTAGAAAGCATTGCACCTCATTACAGGAAAATGTTATTTGAAACAGCAATAAGTGGCCCCATTACGAGTTCCCAGTTAACTCCGTGAGGAGATACCGAGGCTGAAACTAATGATTCTGACTTGTATCTCCCCATGAGTTTACAGGATCATGAGTTCAACTTCCTGGAATGGGAAATAAAATGGCAAACATAGATTTACTAGGTCTTTATGCATAGGTTCTCCACAATTCTGAGGAGTTTATTGCTATTTCCATTTGCTACCTGCTCTGATTCAGGGGTTGTAGGTGGTAGACACGAGCACTCATTTTCAGAATCCTTGGGCCAGGTCACAAAACATTTTTGTCTGGCACTATTTCATATCCTTGGTGGTAAGTTAGAGCAGTGCGTGCTCCAAAGTCATTTTACCACCATATTAGAAAACACGATTATGGAATGGGTAATGCGTGACAAGAACATTTGTGCATATTTGTTGTATGGTATTTTGTTGTGGTGGTAATGTAATCTTTTGTTTGTTTGTGCAGCTGTATTTTTGTCCACTGTTAAGTTAATGCAATATGATTATGGTTTATTGTACTGCAGTTGTTGTGCTTTCTGTTTGGCTGTTTTCTTGTGATGTTCTTTGTTATGTTTTGTGTAGTTATGCTGCTTTGTGTATAATATTGTGTTATGTTCTGTTGCTTACTTTTTATATGTCAAGAAAGCTGCTACATATTCAGTCAAAAGCAGCACATTACATCAAAGATCCATGGCAAGCAGCCATTGACCATCACCTTAGGTGGTGAAAGAGTGCTACTCCTGCTGTTTAAGTACTTATGAGATCTGCCAGCACAAAACTGTGACATAGTTTGAGTCTAAGCTTAGTGCTCCCAAAGTTTGCTTTATATTATACGATCCTTTGACTTATTTTCACCATCAGACTTTGCCCAAGAAAAAAATGAAAATCAGCAAAGGTATAAAGAAGGAGGAAGAGAAGGTTAGGAAAACAGTAAATAAGAGAGGAAGTAGGGATGAAAAACATGCAAGAGTGATGCTAAAGAAGAGTAGGCTGGAAGGCTTGTGTGATGGAAGAAGGAGGCATGAGAAATAATCAAGACTAAGCAATGCTGAAATTCGCGAACCCCAGCTTTGGTCAGTGCCGGTGTGGAGCTCCTACGAAATAAATGTAGGTCTTTTCAATAAATTTATTTAACAAAATAATCAGTGAATGTATTTCTTTCTGTGGCTGATCATTGATGCATTGTTAACCAGCTAGAGGCTGTTAGTGATTAATAACGTATGATTAAGCTCCATTATTTCAAACTGGCTTTAATATGCTGTGGTTTGGCATCTTCGGCTGTAAGAGGGGATTTCTCAACCACCCAGTGCTAACGCACCACTCACTCACCAGCTAAGAGCACTTGCAAAGGTTCCCAGGCACCGTCTGAAACGTTTGGTCTGAAAAGTTGAGTCGAATTTCTCATGAGCTTGAATAGCCAGCGACTGACCTAATGCAAGCATCCAATTGTCTGCTCCTCAAATGGGCAGCAGACCATGAATTGTACAATTCTCTCTAGATCTGTCAACCTTTCGAAGATGAAGCGACGTGTTCGTTTGTTAGTTGTTGTGTTCTAATGGATGGGGAAGACAAGTGAAGCTTGTTGGATTGCTTTGCAGAGCAGGCCAGGTTTCGGATTATTAATATAATCACGATTTATTTTTCTCTAAAATGATGCTTTCGTAAATAAGGTATCATGCTGCATAAACAATCACCTTTAAGAGCAGGAGTCTCTTTTTTCGGTTTTTGCTGAGCACATCTTCTGAAAAATAATATACACTAGTACTCGCCTCACCCACTTTTTTGCTCAACTAGGTACCACTAGATGTACAGAAACGGCAATTTGCACGTGAACATTCGGCATCTGGTTGGCGGATATTTACTAGAAAAAATGCATTAATGAATACAGAAAGACCTGTCCGTATTGGTGATTTATGCTTTCAGAAATGCAGGAGCCAGGTGACAATACGTCACCTGGCTCCTGCATTTCTGAAAGCATAAATCACCAATACGGACACGATGAGGGATAACATCCATTTTCATTGCGGGTATAAGGACTGTCCCTGTGGAGAGAAATAATACAACCTGTTGAGAAATAAAGAAGTTAAAATTGTGATACTACCCATTTCATCCTCATTTACATCAGTATTTCTACCAGGTGGAAATTCCACAGAAAATAATTTTGCACGTTGGATTGCAACTGAAAATCTACATCTTTCATAGGTTTCCAAGAATATTTTTGGGATTCTTTATATAAAATTTCTAGTAGTTAGAACTTTACTCTAAATGTAGGTGAATGTTACAAAAGTAGAATTCCAATTTTTAAGCAGGTTTTTGTCAATCTGGCTATTTATCTGCAAAGAAAGATAGTAGGGTGTCTTATTGTGACACAGAACTGTTTGTGATGTATGATACTCATATTTAGATATACACGAAAATGCCTAACCACACATAACCATATTTGATTTAGTAGCCAATGTGTTTAATGCTGACCTTCGGATACTGTATTTTCATGAGCTGTCAGGAGAAGGGACATAATGGTGCATTCTGAAAAGGTATATAGAAGGGTAGTTTGAAGAGAATGCAGAGATCCCTAGGATCTGTGCATTGCACAGGTTGATATGAATGATATATATATTTTATATGTATGCTATAGCAGAGATTGTCTGACTTAATTTTCTGGCTTGATCATGTTTGTGTGTGCAGAATAGACAATGTCATGGTGTGAGTTTTTTTCAACGGATTAATTACTTTAGATATAGTTTAGGCATGAATTTAAATCTCATTCTGAAAATATTTCTTTTAAGCAGAGATTCATTTCAGTTCCATGAAAACAAAGAGCCGTATTTATCATTGTGTCACGCAACGCAATGCAGCAAGACACCTTGCTGTGCTGCATGAAAGGGAGAGAGCAGGAATGCACCATATAAATCAAGAAATTGCACATTCCTGCTCTCTCCTTGTGCTGGCGCAATTTTGTCTGCCTAGCGCCAATGCAGGTACCCTTACACCATGGCGCAAGGGTGCCTGTGTTGCAGGCAGGATTGTTTTTTGGGCAGGAAGGGATAGCTTGCTGCACCAAAACAATCCTTTGAGGCTTTTTCCTCTTTCTGTGTGCTGAAATAAGACAGCAACACACATAGAAAGAGGAATAAAACAAGGAGAAATAAACATATTTCTTCTTGTTACGCCTCCCTTGGGAAGGCGTAGCAATTTGACTCATTCCCAGGTCTACCACTCATCGTAAATCTGGGAATGTGCCATAATCCATGAGTAGGTACATGGAACACCCATGGAATGCCTTCCCAGAGCAGAGTAGCGTAATGCAGCAACTTGTGCTGCCTTGCGTTACTCCATATTTACCAAGCACTGCAGGGCCAAGCAAGGCGGCCTTGGGTGGCTTGATAAATCTCATCTAGGTTTTGCATCGCCCTTGCATTACTTTGCGTGGCATAAGGGCAAAGCAAAACTTCGATCAAATATGCTCCAAAATGTCCTTGCTAGTCAGTAAATAAAGTTTGGTATTTTTTTATATACAGTGATGTGCCGGCTCGCGAAAAAGATTTCAGAAAGCCAATAACATAATTCGGCACCCTCTTGATGCTTCTTCCATTTTCGGCTGGTGCCAGAGGCATCTGTTTCTTTCTAAGTATTAAAAAATAATTTCAGGGAAAGAGAAAATATGGTGGGAAATTTACTACCTTTTGATGCAATGCAGCACTGCAACCTAAATTGCTGTGCTACGTTGGGACTAAAGGAGAGAGTAAAACAGCTCCATATCTACTTAGCTATGCGCTGCTTTTCTCTCCCCCAGCGCTGGAGCTCTTCAGGCTGTTGTGCGCCAATGAACACATCCTTGCAGTATAGTGCAAGGGTGAGTATGTTCTGTCTAGCAGAGATTTTGTTCTGGAAGGAGTGCATTCCAGTACAAAACTATGCTTAATACATTTTCCACTTTGTATATGTACTGTACAATGTAATACGCATGCAAAGTATGAAGGAGATAAAGAATATAAAACATTTCTCCTCCGTTATGCTTGCCTTGAGGAGGCATATGTTTTAAGCACAAATTCTAGTCTATAGTTGATGGTAGCTAGAGATTTGTGTCAAAACCCATGTGTAGTTGCATGGGAATGCTGATGTACCCACGGAACACCCTCCTTGATACAATGTAACACAAAGTAATGCTAGTGCATTGTGTATTGGCCACCTTTCCAACACAAATACTGATTTGCATTGGAAAGTAAATACCACCACAATGCTTTGCACTTGGTTTGCATTTCAAAAATAACACACACCAAGGGCAAGGTGATAGTAATTGTGGGCCATGCACAGCGGCGGTGCGTCCATTAGGGCGCTGGGGCGTTGCCCCACAAGCCGCCCACGCCCGCAGCTCCCTCGGCGTCTCTGAACTTAAGTAAACTCTCAGTTTACTTAAGTTCAGAGACGCCGATGGAGAACTGACAATCATGTCAGTCAGCATGACGTCGGACCGCCCACCCCCTTCAGAGTCTGAAGGGGGTGGGCGGTCCGGCGTCATGTTGACTGACATGCATTGTCAGACCGTCACCAGGGGCAGGCAGCAGCACAATGCACAAGTGCGCATGACTGGGGAAGGTCGGCGAATTTTTCTGACCAGACCAGTCATGCGCACTAGTGTCTGCTCAGCGTGCGGCTGCGCATTGGGAGAGCGAGGGTTGAGCAAAGGCTCAAACCTCGGTCTCCTAATTGGCAGGCGGGCGGTGAGCAGCCCTGCTAAGCCAATCCTGGCGCTGCTGGAGCAGCGCCAGGATTGGCTGAGAGGGGTTGCCAGCAGTGACGCGGCTGTTCCAGGACCTGTAGGCGCCAACGGGACCCCGGAGCAGAGGCAGCGCGGACCCGGTCAGGTAAGTTTTTTTTATTTTATTTTAAAGCCCCCACCCCCACGAGTATTGCGAGCCGCGACTTAACACGCATGATCTATGCCGCATGTTTGTTATTTTTAAGGCTGTGGTGCTCCGTTGAAACAAGTGTCCCTTTGTGGACAGTGGTGATGCCAACATAATCTGTGTGAATAAAACATGCATTTTCACAACAAAGGGTGAATCGCCATTCTCTCTCGCTTTCAACTGCGAGTAACTTGGCTTTGTTCCTGAAGATGTGGTTCTCTGGGCGCGTTCGCACAATGTGGGCAAAATTGTCACCTCTTCCAATGGAGAGATTCCTTCAGTAGCTGAATTCTGCCGAATTTGGCTGAAAGGGGCCAGTTCGGTAGTGCACAGCACTTCACCTCATATGTGCATTTTTAATACAAATTATGTAGAAATGGCGGATTGCTTCAAGTGAGGAAGAATCCTCTTTATGGAGCTCTGGGGCCTGCTAAAGTGTTGATAGAGCCGTTTGAAGTCCATAGATTTCCAGGACGCGGCAGTTGTAGCGTAGTAGAAAGGAGGAGAGTGGAGGGAATTGAGGGTTAACTAGATTATTCCTTCGTTTGTTATTGTATATTGCATTAGGGTGAGTTGATGTGGTACTTCAGATGCATTTCTGTAAAACCACAAACTATTTTAGAAAACGCATCCATGTTGAAAGTATGCAGCCGTGCAAAAATATAAAACTACACCAAGTTTAAACCATGCACGTTATGAAATATTTCAAATTAGAAAATCGTTCAGTTTATAAGTCAGGGAAAACTCAGAGAGCATGTTAAATATAATACCACACAAAAGTGGATCAATGAAAAACGCAGATCCATACGTATTTAAAATCATGAAAAATGCGACCCATGAGATGTAAAACCTTTCAACATATTTCAAAGCATGCAAATATAAAACCACAAAGAGTATACCATGCGGAATGTAAAACAGTTCAAGACATAAAAAGAACACAAGTTTAACATCAAAATAATGTAAAATATTAAAACACACAGACAAAAAAGGACAAAATAACACAGCAGGCAAAACCATGCACAAAATGTAAACAAGAACAATATAAAAGCATGCATGTATACTCCATATTCTTGTGTTCTTTTTCTTTATTTATTAGTTATAGCAGGTCAAGCCCCAATTATTGGGATGTATTACAACCCTTACGCAACCACACGAACAATAATGCGTCGTTAAATCGTAATGTGACATGAACAACATATATCTGCCAGACCATGTCCGCCCTCGTGTTGTCCTGTTTACTGCAGTTCCCATTTGAAGTGCAGCAGTGGCTGCAATGCCATGTGCTGCTCCTGCTTCCTGCCAAGTGATCGGGTGGCGCGCAAGTGAAGTTAATCTGCTGATTCCAATTACAATTGTTGATTTGTTGGCCAAAACTTAGCAGATACAGATTTTCAGATTGCAACTGTAGAGCTAATGTGATCGGGTTGGCACTTAAAATACAGCGGTCTGCCAGCTGAAAAGCGTGTGGAAGTGTGGGGGGTGGAGAGTGACGAGAGGGGTGTTTACAACCACGTAGATTGGAAAATTGTGACACAGTACTAAATAACACTCAGGAAAGGCAACACACTGTTTACCGAATTCTCTTTGTGGGGTTGATCTGAAATACAAGCATTGTGAGTTTATTGGTTCTTACTGTGCAAAATCTTGGACTTCCATCGGTGAAACTGATGATTGGCAAGGTGCTCCTGACAGGACAGTTGGAACACACTACCAAAACAGGCACAGTGGATGGTGCATAATTGTTGGTGCTTCCATAGGCCATTGTGTATTGGGTATCGCATTAACCCTCTGTGTTCCGATCGCACATTTTTCTCCTGAAAAAGAGCAGCCAACAAAGAAAAGGCAAGAGACCACATGAGGTTAGAGAGTGAGCCCGGGTCTCATCTCTTGAGGAAGTTGGAGAGGGACAGGGGCTCACAGGCTTGTGTTTACTCATTGGAGGGCAGAAGGTTGGAGAAAGAGAGGGGGCTCACTATTGCCAGGTTTGTGATTCATTGTTGAAAGGGAAAGCAGAGACCCACAGGCAGTTGGCGTGAGACGGGGTCTTGACACCACCAGGCTTGTTTCCTCACTGGAAGGGAAGTCAGGGGCCCCTGAAGGTGGAGAGACGCAGTGATGTATCACCACCAGGGTTGTGTCCCTCGAATGAAGAGAAGGCAGGGGCCCCTGAAGGTGGAGAGAGGCAGTGATGTATCACTACCAGGGTTGTGTTCCTCGATGTAAGAGAAGGCAGGGGCTAATTGGAGTTTGGTGAAGCACGGGTCCACCACAGCCAGTTTGTGTTCTCTCATTGATAGGGAAGACAAGGGCCTTTGGAGAGAAACAGGAGCTCACCATTTCCAGCCTTGTGCGTCTAATTGGAAAGGAAGGCAGGACCCATAAGTGTTTGATGAGAGACATGGGCACACTTCTCGTGGGCTAATGTTTCCTCGGTGGAAGGGAAGGCAGGGGCCACCGGTGCTTGGAGAGACACATGTGCTCACCACTCCTTGGCTTTGATCCATTGCTGGTTGGGAAGGTTGGGGTGCACAGGAGGTTGGAGAGAGAGACAGGGGCTCCCCACTATCAGGCTTGTGGGCAAAGAAAAGGCAAAGGCCCACAGGAGGTTGGGGAGAGGCATGGCCATATCTCCACTGGGTTTTTGTTCTGTCAGTGGAAGGGAAGGAAGGGGCCCACAAGAGGCTGGAGGGAAACAGTGCCTCGCCACTCCCAGGCTTGCGTTCCTCCAAGGGAAAGGAGCAAACAGCGTGGAAAAGGCAGGGTCTGGAAGAAAGACAAGCAGGCAGCAGAGAGAAGAGACGGGCCACCAGGGGGTAAAGTGAGAGATGGCACATGATAAACAGCTATCTAGATAATGCCCAAAATCATTGAAGTATTTGAGTGGAAAGAGATTATCACCTTTTAAAAGCAGCAAATCAAGAGGTGAAAGCAGACTGCTTAGTTCTCCAAATATGCCACCTTCCTTTACAATTCTCAGAGAAAGAGCGGATACAGCTAGAGGTGGAGTAAGACGCACACTGTGACACAACATTGTAGGTATGCAATAATCCTCAGGAGCCCTAGGAATGTGCATGCTGTGCCTGAACATTGACCTGGCACTGCATAGACCGCATGAGCAGCAGTCGTACAAGCATCCGTCATTACATTAATATGTGCAGCAACACATATATTCTGCTGAACAGTACATGGAAAACATGGCCACTAGCTGTGCTAGCATCACTCATGCTGCAAAGCAGGACAGGCAGGAACAATGTACGCTTTTTTTATACACAAAACTCGTACAACATGGGCAGAAGGTTTGCCCTCTCTCTCAAATGCACACACCACAGGCAACAGCAAGATACACACAAAGTTGTCAAGTGTGCAGGAAGAATAACTTCCATTCCATACACTATTTCTGGTGGATACAATATCTTTCCAAAATTCCTTATCTTTTGAGCGGCTTTAGGAATTATTTATGCAGAATCGAGCAATTATTCCCTGGTGCAAGACCTATTCTGGACTACGAGTTTTCTCATTTGAAACGGTATTTCCGCACCGATTCCAGCATCTTTATCGCTGCGTTCATTTGCTTTAAAATGCACCATTTGCCAATCTTTTTTAAATTTCTTTCTCAGGAGAGGGACTCTCCCTAGACCCCAGGTTTGACCATTGAACTTGTTCACATCGCTAGTGTTTTCTATTGGAAAGGGTAGAGCCAAAGCAGTCTTGCTTAGTACCCTAGGCCCCTTCAGAAGTCAGACTTGCTTGGCAATCCAGGAATTCTCTGAAATAATGTATGAGTTTTCTTTTATGAATGCCTAGAAGAACTGAATTTTTAGTCCATTTATCACAGAAATAATGCTGAAAATCGCACCAAAAAGATGCTAATTTTTTTTAAATTTCTTCACGGGGGGAATCCCCCCCCCCCGAACCCCCCTTATTGCCATCGGGCTCGCTCGCTGCGCTCGCTCGCATACGTTGATTCGTTCTGCATACGCCTCACCAGTTTCAAATTCCACCAGCTGCCACTGGCCATGCAATCTGTGATGTTTAATACTATAGCCACGTTAGCTGCCTTTTTGTTAATTAAGACTGCAGACTTGCTTTCATAACTTCTGCTGAAGTGTTGTGGAGCCGTGAAAAGATAGGGACCCGGTACATAATGACCCCATCTGCCTTAAGAAATTACGAGCTGCTGAGTGCTACATAATACTGATTTACAGACCCCTAACGACGGCGAGTGATGGTTCTTACAGCTGCTTAACATTGTAAACAAGGAAATCACACTGAATGCTAACCCAGTTATCACCATCACTGTGCATTAATAGTTGATGGACCAGGCTACCAAACTCAAGAGATCCAATATTGAGGAAGGCTGGCTGGCTGTCCCTTATATTTAATGAAAACAATTGCTCCTACATATGTGGTAGGGCTGTTGAAATACTGTTGTTTTGAACACTACATGACTGATATCCAACTGGAAGGCTGCTAGCTTACATTTAAGACTGTGTATGCCAAGTGGCTATTTTCTCTAGTGCTTGGAAAGGTAAAATGGTTAAAATGTGTCTTATCAGTTTGTATATCATAAACGTGCAATTGTATTCAATAGCAGTGTAATTTGCTTCAATACTTACTCAAAATATATGATTTTTTATCTTTATAATGCGTGCTGACAAACGTTTGTTTTTGGCATAGTAGTGCCACGGTAGGGAAACTATCCATTGGTATTGCAAGAACTTGACCCGCATGGAGCAAAGTCAAAGGAACTTTCAAATATTACTCCCCTCGGTCACAGAAAATGTAGAGTGTGTTCATATAAAGTTTACCAAAGGAAGAACTGACTTGCTGTGTTGTGTTGAATCAAAGTTTTGTAAACCTGGTCTTCAGTGTGATGAATTTAGCAATCATGTATTCCTTTAATATCATTAATTTGTTTAAGCTCTGCTTCTATAAAATCACTATTCAGGTGAGTCTTGGCTGTGTTTGTTTAAGAGATGCTAGAGGCTGATTAGAGAATCACACAAAAAGCAGTTATGATCAAAGTCTTCCTTAGAAGAGTTTCTTTATGACCATTGCTGACAATCCGAGCAAAATGTGCATGCCGATATCTGCAATTAAATTAATTAATGCATTGAAATGCTGAATTAAACTCTGAACATCTTCAATAAATTCTTAAAATAAGCTAAGACATTACAAACTAAGGACCATTTTACCTGTAATCATCCTACAAATAAAATCTACCAGCATTGGCAAAGGCAATAGGTCTGGGTTTAAAGGAATGCTGTATGTTAATGTGAAGCATTACAAGCAAATTGCATGAAACGGATATGTATTTGTGTGGAAACAAAAAAAACTGTGGAATGAAATTAGTAAATTAAAAGGTCAGGTGACATTTGTACTGTCAAGCCAAATCTAAAAACCCGTGTAGGTTAATGACTGCCCTTCTCCCATCTTGCTGCTGCTAGAGAAAAACAACATAAATTACCTAGTTTTCTAAGACACTTTAATAGCATGTGTGTGCCTCTGAGAGTTCAAGCTTAAGCAGCAGAATAAATAAAGAAAATTATAGCTGTGTGGAAAGCAAGCACTTTTTTTGTGGAAGCACACAACTTCTGCCCAATCAAAGTATGCACTCCTGGCTCCCAACATGTGGGTGGAGCCAAAGCTCCTTTCCTGGTGGTTCTCACATAATTGTCCGGCTACATCTGAGCAGTCAAGGCAGACCATGACGAACTAACACAATGTTTAGACTTAATACATTAAGTATGTCAACCTCTAATCCTTCCCCTCTTTCCTTGTGTTTTCAGTGCTTCCTTATGTGGGTCAAGGCTGTCCTGGTGGCTGTGAAACGTGCTCTGATTCCAATGGATGCAACTCCTGCAAACCCCGGCTCTTCTTTTTTCTGCAGAGGATTGGCATGAGACAGATTGGAGTCTGCCTCCCATCATGTCCAAGCGGATATTACGGGACAAGATCTCCAGTAATAAATAATTGTACAAGTATGTATCTGAAAAAATGATTATTTTGTTGCACATTTTTAAATTTATATTTAACTCAAATTCTTATCCTTTGTACAGAAAAGCACAGATTTTGGGAGTGTTGCCATGGAGTTTGCATACTTCTATTCCGACTTTAAAGTTACCATGTAAAGAAAACTGAAAGGGATGCCTGGAGAGCAGATTGATGGAGAGTACACACTTGATTGATAGCAGGGCATCAGAAAAACATGTTTTTAATTTATGAGCATATAATCTTTGTTATAGGGAACCTTTATGAATTTTCATGTCATCATCGTTTCACTTGGTTATCTTCCACCTGAACAAGTAGATAGTCATGACATATTTCAATGTCCCACTGGTAGATATAGTGAGGGTGTAGATGTAGAATAGACGAATCGCCTAGGAATGGCAATGAACCTCTCTAACCTACCTAAGTATTGCGTAGACTGTCGATTTTGCAAGGGCAAGTGAAATATGTATTAAAACAAGAAAAAGAGTAGGCCATTGTGGGTGGATGAGACGTAACTAATATTACCCCCAGGTCCCTTATGTCCTCGTCCCATTCATAACAAAGTGGAGATAACCATCTCCCGACAGAAAAAAACAAGAGGAATGCTGGGACCCTAATACTGCCCCTCCCACCGGGAGTACATAAGCAGTACTTACCCAGCATCCCTCCTGTTCTTTTTCTGTCTGTCGACAGAATGACGTGGTGTGCTGGTGCTGCTCCTGCTGGGCTGAAGTGGCGGTGCTTTTCTTCTCCCCTCGCCCGGCTGCCTGGCTGTGCGGGCGTGGGGTTTCCCTGGGCTTTCTCCTGGCCTGCTGGGCTTGCTGGGAGTCTGTCCCTGTTGGTGCCGGTGTCCTGCTGGTCGCGTGCTCCTCTTCCCGAGCCTGGCCGGGTGGGATGTGCTGTGCTTGCTGTGTTCCTGCAATGTCCTCCCAGCCCTTTGCGGCTGGGGCTTGATCTCCCGGGTTTCTTCCGGGTCGCGTGCTCCTCTTCCCGAGCTTGGCCGGGTGGGATGTGCTGCGCTTCCTGTGTTCCTGCCGGTCTCCTGATGTGCTGGACGTTTGGAGTGGGGGCCTTGTTGCTGGGGTTGGCCCCCTCTCCTGGTGAGTCCCGCTTGCCGGGTTTTCGTTTCCTTCTTGATGTGTTCAGGATATACAAAAAAAATAAAGAATCTCTTCTCTCCCACAGGATGGCAGGCTGTCTGTGCTGGTCGGAGGTTGGGTTTCGTGTTTCCCTTCCTTCGGTGCACACATCGCTGCCCTGGTGGTGATGGCGCCAGCAGGTGAGTGGTGTCTCTGCCATGGAGCTGGTAGCGGGTTCGAGTCCGGACGGTGTATTACACGGCGGGCTTTTGCTTTCCTGTCTGTTCCTAGTGGCGGTGGGGGCCTTGTTGTACTGGTGGCCCCCGCTCTGGGTGTTTTCGCTCCTTTTTCTTTCAGGAACATCCGTGAACACCGCTGGCACTGGAGTCGGCCCTGGGTTCTCCCTCGGAGACTGGGACGCTGTCTTCCTGGTAGGGGTTCCGTGTCCTTTGCTCCTTGCTTCCTCCTTTTTGCCTGCGGTTGCTCCAGTTCTGGCTCCCGCCCCCGCCTGCGGAGCGCGGATACGGGGGGGGAGGCTGGCGGCCCTGTGGCGGGTGGAGTGCCCGGTACGTCTTTTGCCGCTGCCTCTTCTCCGGCTGGAGCTGGCCGAACGGGCGCTGTGGTTCTGGGTTCGGTGCTCGACTTCGGCGCAGATTCCTGTGATTCCACACTCTTGGTCTGTGTGGTGGGAGTTCCTGTTGGTATTGCAGAGCTCTCTCTTTGGGTCGCTGCCTTCGGGTGGTGCCCCTGCTCCTGGCCACGCGTGCCTTCTGCCACTTTCTTTTGGGGCGCTGTTGGGGGGGTTCTCCTCTCCGTTGGGTGCGTTTGCTGGTTTTCTGTGCTTTTGGCTTTCGCACTTTCTAATAGTTTGGTGGCCTGCCCCGGGTTGGCGTGGGTTCCTGTCGCTGCTGTGGTGGCAGGTTCCTCTTTCGCTGGCTCTTTCTGTGCTTGCTCCTGGGATTCCCTGTGTTGTTGGGGTCTCCCTGTCTGCTTGCTTGTGCCATGCCCTCTGCTGCTTGCTCTCGGGTCGGGGCTCCTCTCGCTTCCTTGGAGGCGGCCTGTTGGGGTGCGCTTCTGTTCCTCCCTGCTCCGGACTCCTCCTCGGCTCCCTGCCCCCGGCTGGTGGTGGGACTGTGTTCCTGCTCCTTTGGCGGCTGCGTGGGGGGTCCTGTTGCCTCCCCTGGGTTCCTGTTGGCCTGCCGGGGTCGTCCCCGCTTTTCTTGCGGCCCCTATGCGTCCCTGCTTCTCGGGGTGGTGTGGGAGTTGTGGCCTGGCCTTGGGGGTGCTGGGTCTGTCTGTCTGCCCGCCCTTTCTCGGGGGACCTTGCCTCCGCTGCGGGCTGCCTGTTATGTTGTGGCTTCTGCTCCGCTTGGGTGTGCTGGGGGTTCTCCTCCACTTCCTGGCTTCTGCGTGGTTGGTCGGGGTTGGTGCATGGGGGCTTCTGGTTCCGGGCATTGATCCTCCCGTCCCTTGGGCTGCACCTGTTTCCTCTTGGGGCTTCCTGGTGTCGTGCCTCCCCTCTGCCTGCGGGTCCGGTTTGCCAGGGTTGCTCGTGCTGCCTCCTGTGCGGCTGTTCTGTTCTCCTTTGCTCCGGCCTGGGGCTTCGGGTGTTTGTCCCGGGGCCTTCTGTGTGCTTGGGTTGCTTCAGGGGTCTGGCTGGTTGGTCCTGTCTCCTGCTGCTTGCCTCATCCTTGCTGGGTGCTTCTGTTTTTGGTTGCTCCTGCCCTGGCACTCTCTGTGCTTCCCTTTGGCTTGCTTCGGTGTTTCCTGGCCGCCCCTCCTGGTTCTGCCGACGTTCCTGCTCTCGTCTGGTCTCTGGGGTTCCGTTTGGTCGGGCCTGGTTTGTTCCTGATTGGGGCCGCCTGGGGGTGCCTGGTGTGGGCTTCTCAGGCTGGTGTGGTTGGGCGCATGCTCTTCCTTTCCTTGGCGTCCCCCCCAAGGTGTGTTTCCGGTGGCGGTTCGCCTTTTGGTCCCTGGGGTTCGTGCCGCTGATGTTTGGGCCTGGCTGTCTTTCGCTGCTGCCGTGTCCTTGGTGTGGCTCATGTTTCCCCTCTTCTGTTCTGCGGTTCTCCCGTTTGGGGGTCCGTCTGCGCTCTGGGTGCGTTTGCTCCCTGGGGGGTCCTGGTCTCATCTGGTTCCTGTTCTGGGTGCCTGGCTGGGTGTCTGCTAGGACTTTCCCACTCCTGCGGGTTTTGTGCGACTGTTGGTCGCCTTTTCGGCTCTGCGTCCTTGCCTGTCTCTTTGTGTGTCCTGGCGGGCGCTGTGCGCCTTTCTCCTCCTGGGTTGCGGTTCCCCTGTTGGGACCTGTGTGGGGTCCTGGTGTTTGCTGCTTCTGGGTTGGCGTGTCCTGGGTTGCCTCCTGTTGCTCAGGATGTGCCGGCTCCCTGCTGGTTCAGGGTGGCCTCGGATTAGCCTCCTTGGCTTGCTGGCTGTGCTGTCGCTTTTCGGCCGGCTCTGGGGTGTGTTTTGCGGGGCGTTCCTGGTTCTTCCTGGTTCTGGTGTCCTGGCTCGCTCCTGTCTTCCCTTGCTTCCCCGGGCTTTGTTCCCGGTGTGTGTCTATTTGGGTGCCCCCCCCCTTTCTCTGGTTGGGGTGCGGTTCTGTGGTGTTCCTCTTGCCTCTGTGGGGTCCGCCCTCCTGGCTGAGTGTTGTCTGGGGGTTTGCTTCTGCTTGGCCCTCTGCCTTCTCTGCTTCCTCCGGTTTCCGCTTTGGCGGTTTCCTGTTTCTTTTTCCGGCCTTCTGTGTGTTCTGGCGGTGGTGTGCTGGGGTCCCTGGTCCTCCCTGCCCTTTGCTTTGGCCTGGGCGCTGCGTGGGCTCCTTCCGGGGGTTGGTTGGGCCTGCGGGTCCGCCTGCATCGGCGGGTTGCTTGGCTGTGGTCCTGGCTTCCTGTTCCTTTTGGGTTGTTGCCCTGGTTTGTGCTGTTTTCTTGCCTCCTCTCCGGCGTTGCTGGGGTTGGGCATTGTGGGCTTTTGGTCTGGGTGCTGTGCATCCTGGGGCCGTTTTTTCCGCTGTTCCTGCCCTTGCTGCGTGCTTGGCCTGGGTGTGGGGTGCCTGTGCGGTCCTCCGCCGTATTGGCGCCTGTTTTTTTCTGCCCTCTGTGGTTCGGTGGATTCCTGCCTGGTTGTTTCCTGGTTTGGGGGCTGCTGGGTGTTCCCGGTTGCCCTGGTCTCCCGTCCTGCCTTGTTTTTCCCTCCCTTTTGGGTTTGGGGGTTGTGGCCGGTGGCCCTGTCCCCGCCCTTGTTGGGCTTGTTCGTTGTTGGTTTCCGGTCTTTGTTGGCCTCTCTTTTGTTGGTCGGCTGTCGGCTGGTTCTTTCTGGGGGCGTCTCTGGCCTGTGGTCTTTGGGTTGGCCTCCTCTGCCCCTGCTGTTCTGGGTTTGGTGGCCTTCCTGGTTTGGTTGCGACCTCCTTCCCTGTGGGGTTTTTGGCCTCCTGGGGTTTCGGGTCTCTGTCTCCTTCCCTGTCCTTTTCGGTTTGGTTGGGGTCTCGCTCCTGTTCGGCCCCTGGGTTCTTGCTGCAGCTCCTCCCTCTGGGCTGGGTGCTTGTCGTTTGGTGGCCCTGGGGGTGCTAGTTTTTCTTTCCTGGTTCCTGGGCCTCCTCGGCGGGGGTTGGTTGGATTTCTCCTTTGGGCTCTCTGGGGCCGGGTCGTTCGGTTTGGTGGGGTGGGCCGGTTTCTGGCCTGTGCTTTCCTCCTTCCTTGTTGGTCTGGGTGCTTGTGCCTGCGCTCTGTTGGCCGGTCTTGGCTTCTTTCTTTGGCCTTCTTCGGGGCGGTCGTGGTTTGCTGTGTCTGTGTGGCTGCCGGGTCCTGGGTGCCTTCCTGGTGGGTCTGGCCTGGGCAGCCTTGTCCGGTGGGTCTTCTTGGCCGTGTCCTTTGGGTCTTGGTCCTGGTTGCCCTGTCTCCGGTTTCTCTGCTTGACGGCCTCCTTTTGGGGCCCTGCCCTTCTGTTTTTTTCTGGGTTGTCTCCGGTCCTTGTTTGGTCCCTGCTGTCCTGTTCTGGGTTGCCGGCCGGTTGCTTCCTGCGGTCTTCCTTTTCCTCCCTTCTCGGTGCTCCCTTGGGTTGCTGCTTTTGTGGTGGTTTCCTGGGTGTGCGTGTGGGTTAGGAAGGCCGGTTTTCTGCTTTGGTATTCTCCACTTTGTTATGAATGGGACGAGGACATAAGGGACCTGGGGGTAATGCTCTATTACTTACCGGTAATCTTCATTACTCCGGGTCCCGTTGTCCTCGTCCCATTCATATGCCCCTCCCTCCCTCCCGGACGGCCGGCCTTCCTGTGTGGGCTTGGTTGTACAGGAGGGATGCTGGGTAAGTACTGCTTATGTACTCCCGGTGGGAGGGGCAGTATTAGGGTCCCAGCATTCCTCTTGTTTTTTTCTGTCGGGAGATGGTTATCTCCACTTTGTTATGAATGGGACGAGGACAACGGGACCCGGAGTAATGAAGATTACCGGTAAGTAATAGAGCATTCCTTTCGTTCCTTTTTACTTCTATAATATTGCCCACAGTATCTAGCTGACCTTTCTTGTATAATCTGACTTTCTAGAGCAGAGTGGAATTCGGGCATTCTTTTAGGACATTTAAAGTGGCAATTTTCTATAGGAAATGTTTTCGACCTATGATAAAACTTGTATTCTGCTTTTTATTTATTCATCTTTTAACTTGGATGTTGTTTTATAGTATTTTTCGATAAGACCCAGTTTGATATTTCTAAATGCAAAAAGATTGATTCACGATCCTCCTACAATGCTAAAAACGTTTTGAGAGTGAAACAAGTAAATCACTTGGTTGCAGCTGTCCGAATAATATTGGGCCTTTTGTAAGGAGTAAGGTGTTTTGCAAATTTAACTTGTTCATGCTTCTGTTGGACTCAACCTTTTAAAGCACCAATAAAGTGCAAATAAATTATTCCCCAAGGGAAAAAAGCACAAAAATACCATGAGATGTCTGATAGAAAGTAGTTGACTGAAAATTGTATTCCATCTACAGCATAATCGCATTCATAATGGATATTTCCAACCACTAGCTTCTCACTGACGTTTATGGAAGAAATGGACAGAAGGGAAGAAGGTTATTGTTCATGGAAACCATTGCCAGTCTGAACACCAGTCAATTACGTGACGGATTATGAGCATAGGAATGAATGTTATAAATAACTGGTGACACAATTTAAATGTTCTTGATTGCTTATGTGATTAAAATATATATATATATATATATATATATATGTAATTCCTAAATTATTGTAATTATTGTAAGGTGAGCTCTCTGTTTTTTGGGCTTCCATTTATCACCCATATTTAGCTGGATACCTGTCTGTCCTGTTAATACTTTGAGAAGGAGGTACCCCCAGTGCCGCACAAACAATTTTTTTCTAATATCAATGACCTTCCCCTTTGGAGGGTTGATAAAAGTTTATCCTTCTAGAAAGCATGGACGTTAAAATGTCAGTGGTGGCGAAAGTGACATCATCTAAATAGTCAGCTGCTGATGACATCACAGAAAGTGGCATCACATGACCTTTTGACCCTGATAATGTTAGATAATGTTAGAGATTGCTCTGTCACATGACCATTTACTTAATGGCATTAAGGTAGTACCTCAGAAACCTGCCAAAAACTATGATTCTTTGGGCCCCGAATGCACTGCGAAAAAAATATATTTTAAATAATGTACAAACATATTCAATGCTTTAACATCGATGTGTATTGTTTTTGTTTTTACAATCTCAAACCTCGAGATAAAACCTATATTTTTGCAAATACATAGATCACTCCTTTGGTCTACCTTCTTTTTACATTGATTACATACAAAAACCTGTAAATCCAAATTGTGAATCATGAAATCTAGAAATTTACAATAATTACAAAACTTTTTTGCCCAATGCATTTCGGGATGCTCTCCCTTCTTCAGGTCTAAACTGGGGTGGCATGGTGAGCTAAAGAATGATGGATTTAACCCAGATCTCTTGACTGGGGGTGAATGTTTTGATTTGTTCTGCATTCCGTCCATCAATTGTGTGTCTTTTGCTTTCTCGCCCTAAGTGCGCCAGGTATGCCCAGACGTGGGTCCTGGGCTCACTGTGCCACTGGAATCAAGCTATCCTGGCTGAAGAGGGGTGAAACCCCGAAACCGGTCCTAGGATGCTTGTTTCCGGTCCAGGGAGGACCTGGCTTGGCAGTTCGGGCTGGACTGTTCCCATGAGGCACAGGGTCAAGACTGATTTGCATATGGCCAGGTCTAAACTGGGGTGGCATGGTGAGCAAAAGAATGATGGATTTAACCCAGATCTCTTGACTGGGGTGAATGTTTTGATTTGTTCTGCATTCCGTCCATCAATTGTGTGTCTTTTGCTTTCTCGCCCTAAGTGCGCCAGGTATGCCCAGACGTGGGTCCTGGGCTCACTGTGCCACTGGAATCAAGCTATCCTGGCTGAAGAGGGGTGAAACCCCGAATCCGGTCCTAGGATGCTTGTTTCCGGTCCAGGGAGGATCTGGCTTGGCAGTTTGGGCTGGACTGTACCCATGAGGCACAGGGTCAAGACTGATTTGCATATGGCCAGGTCTAAACTGGGGTGGCATGGTGAGCAAAATAATGATGGATTTAACCCAGATCTCTTGACTGGGGGTGAATGTTTTGATTTGTTCTGCATTCCGTCCATCAATTGTGTGTCTTTTGCTCCCTTCTTCAGGGGCTGTTGTTTGTAATGACTCCTTCGAATAGTGTTTCCAACAATGCTGATGGTAACCGTTAGTTGCGATCCACAAACCACCCGTGGTTAATGCCTGCTCACTGAGTTTAACTTTCCACGCCAAACTCTGATAATACTGCCTCTCCTTCTCTTTCATGATTTGCATTGAGGTGACTGGCATTTCAGTACGATGGATTAAGGTAGTGCCACCACAAACTTAAAATACCAACAATAAACAAAAGAATAAACATTAAATGTGAGATCACTAAAATAATGCAAAAGGTTTCTAATGCAGTTACAAATCTATTTTTAAATCATACATATTTATTAATTCATGTAGTGCTATGATATGCTATTGGTGCAGCCATTATAAGCCAGGAGTACTGCTTTGATACTTTAGGTTGGTAGCAGTCATCAACCCAGATTCAAGGGACCACTATGATTACTCATTTGCAAGTTTGTCATAACTGGCCTACTCAATATACTCCTGGTGTGTCAGCCAGCATCGACACATCCCCACATGCATATGCATCGACCAACATACCAAATCCCATCTCAATATACCAGGTCCAGTCAAGGAACAAACAGATCACCAAGTGCCAAGTCACAGACTTCAGTTCTTCCACACAGCCTCAAATGAAAGGCTCAGCCATTATTTCAATTGTCCATCACACACCAAGTATGTATTACATGGGCAGCAGCAGAACAGAGACAGTAAGCTAAATGGCAGACTATAAGTCAATGTGATGCAGGTATATCCTCCCAGATGACCCTTAGGGTTTGGTTTCTTCTCTCATCTCCTGGAGGGGAAGGTCCTGAAAAGACACATGCAAAGTTCGGCAGCTGCGGTTCTATACCCCTGAAATTAAATAAGGCTTTTGTTATAAAACTTGCAGGAAAGCAACATTTTTATCATTTAATTGTACATTACACACACTTCAGAATGTTATCTATTTGCACAATAAGAACATTCTGAAATGAGAAACAAACGCACTTCAGTATGTTATTTATTTGCAAAATAAAAACGTTCTGAAATGAGAAATAAACTCTAATGAATTATGTTCCAGTTCTGCTTGAACAACAGAAAGTATACAGGGGTTAAGCGATTCCCATTGTCCTTCTGTTCCTACTGCTGCCTTTGTGATCTCTGAGGCCACTGGTCACAAAGGCAGTGTCAGGGGTCACAAGAAGCAAGCCGAGGTGAGGTAAGTAGATAATTGGACAAAAAGTCAAATGATATTCCAATTAAGAAAAAAGGCAGCTCCCAGATTTAAGCCTTAGATGTGAATTTATTAGAAGTGACATATGTTTTAATTTAGCAGTTTTCTTACTCTACAGAGAGAATTTGAGACCAAATGTCTACAATCCCTTCATCTTCCTCTTGCTGTTTCCAAAGGAGAATGAACATGGAAAGGACCACCCTTGTTTGTTCATGATAAATATCGGAAATTGAGACCCACTCCGACCAGACTTAGGAGCATATAGCCTTTCCTTGAGTCAGTAGCGGACATCTCCAGTGAGACCAAGAGTTCGCCAAACAATGAGCAGTCTCAGACAGTTTCTGAGTTCTCAGTTGAGAATGGTACATGAGTCAGTCATTCTCTGGTAGTGCCACAAGGATCTGGAACTCCTTACCTCCCTCCCTTCGCCTAACAACATACATAGCCACCCTCATAAAGGACCTCAAGCTCCTCCTATTTGACAGACACCTGGGTTAGTCACCCTCGACCATACCCAAGTACTTTATCCAGAAGACGAACAACCTTCATTGTGTGTCCACACCCCCTTAACCAATGCTTGGACCATGTACGTCCCTGTCCAACGGCTGCTTTTGTCCTAGTCGCAGCTACCGATTGCAATGTGTCTGAACGTAATTATTGTAACTGTTACTTGTTGTACCCTTGTATCATGCTATTGTTTTAAAGCACTCTGATGCCATCGGGCCATGTCTGCGCTATATAAAATTGCAAAAATAAAATATAAAAAAAATAAGTAAGGAAGGTATGGAGAAGAAGTGACGTATATCATACAGCTCTATGATTATAAATGGGTTCTGAGCATAATTTAAGTGATAAAAATATTCATGTAGAAAGAATGGAGGAAGAACTATATACTTCTTCAGATGACGTTTCCTGTGATATTTTTTTCAGAATGCAAAGCTGACTGTGAGACCTGCTTCAACAGAAACTTCTGCACCAAGTGTAAAAGTGGGTTTTACTTGCACAGTGGGAAGTGCCTTGACAGATGCCCGGTGGGCTTTGAACGCGATAATCACACCATGGAATGCAGCAATATAGGTAAGCAGTGGCTCACTGACTCTAGACATAACTAGGCAGATTCGGAAATCGGAGAAGTAGAAAAAAGCTGACGGGAGGTCAAAGTTGAATGGAGTCCTCGTGTTTAAAACCAGCAGGCATGTTTTTAAAACTTAAAAGCCTCGGTGCACTGGGTTTGTTGTCATTTGAATTTCCTCCACACTGAATGTGCTTGAATGAATCAAGGTTCAAAAGAGCTGGGCTAAGAAAGGACTGAATCTTACATTTGAAAAGCCAAGTTGCTTAATTTCACATCATTATTTGATGAAACCATTTTATTCTAGCTGACAAGGGATTTAATGTCATTGACGGCAGCCATTTTGGACTTCAGTTAGTCATCCGTACATGCAACTTCTTGGACGCTAAAATGATGCAACTTGTCTCAGAAGAAAGGTATCATAGCTTATAATTTGCTCCAGGTCATCACAGGACCACTTTTTGCATCAATATAAAACCAGATTTTTGGGGTAAGAAAGGCCAAGTGTTCTCTCATGTCTTTCCCGCAGTAAGAGTTAGTTGATTCAATACTTTCAGCACAATGCAAACTGTGGAAAACAATGAATTACCCGCTGATCATTTTCCTGCCCTCTCTTGACACTATGCTCCCTGCAAAGCAAAACCCTTACACGTGCATATAATCTTTAGATTCAATTTGAAACCAAACCTTTAAAACAATGCAAAAACACCCGGAGACTTTACCATACCCGTGGTTACTAATATGATTATTAAAATATTACCTAACAGCAAAGGTACAGTAAGATAGTTAGACCATATAAAACTCACACAAATGCCACCAAAGTATAAAACTCCCCCAATAAATAGTGAAATGACCCTGGCGTCATAATAAAACATGGGATCATCGGCACATTTTCAACCATGCTGATACAAAGCAAGCATAAAACAAAACTGTTCATGTAGATGCTTTCAAGGAGGCCCTTCAAGCTGACTCAATGGCAGTACAATCACATAAATTTAAGGGGTCACTGTGATTCTAAGCCTAAATTCCAGTTAAAGCTATTTTATATGACGAGGTGCAACAATGTCAAGAAGGCATCCTGCCTAGTACATCCATATGCAGCAAATAATTAGAGCAAAACGAACAGATGATGGACGGAATGCTGAACAAATCAAACATTCACCCCCAGTCACAGATCTGGGTTAAATTCATCATTTCTTTTTCTCACCACACCACGCCAGTTTGGACCCAGCCATAAGCAAATCAGTCTTGACCCTGCTCCCCATGTGAACAGTCCAGCCCGAACTGCTGGGCCAGGTCAACCCTGGAGCAGAAAACAAGCATCATGGGACTGGTTACAGGGTACCACCCCTCATCAGCAAGGCTAGCTTGAATCCAGTGGCATAGTGAGCACGGGCCAAACATCTGGGCATACCCTTCCCACTCAGAGCGACAAATAAAAATAGAACAGATGATGGGCGGAATGCTGAACAAATCAAACATTCACCCCCAGTCACAGATCTGGGTTAAATCCATCGGTTTTTTTGGGGGTTTTTTGCTCACCACACACCTTTTTATTTATTTATTTGTTTTTCTTTTTTTTGCTTACCATGCCACCCCAGTTTGGATCCAGCCATATGCAAATCATTCTTGTCTCTGCTCCATAGGAATAGTCCAGCCCGAACTGCTAGGCCAGGTCCTCCCTGAACAGGACAACAAGAATCCTGGAACCGGTTTCAGGGTATGACCCCTCATCAGCCAGGCTAGTTTGAATCCAGTGGCATAGTGAGCACGGGACCCACGTCTCGGCATACCCTTCTCACTTAGGGCAACAAATGCAAAAAGAACAGATGATGGACGAAAAGCTGAACAAATCAAACATTCACCCTTCGTCACAGATCTGGGTTAAATCCATTGTTTTTTTTTTGCTCACCACATTACCCCAGTTTGGACCCAGACATATGCAAATCAGTCTTGACGCTGCTCCCCATGGGAACAGTCCAGCCCGAACTGTCAGGCCAGGTCCTCCCTGCATCTTCCTACTCAGGTCTTTGGAGCTGATTTGAAATGCATTAACTAGAGCTGAATTTCTTGTGAGCTTGAAGTGGTTCTGCCTTTCTCAGTGATTTGTTGAGTTTCCCATGAAATGAACGATGATTTCTTTGTAAATTGAACAGTAACAAAGTATAGTTATTTGCTTATAAAATGAACAGATCTCACTAATGAATTGTGAGAGAATTGTGATGGTGCATCTGTCTTCTTGTATGTATGTTCTGGATGCTTCTTTGACACTTCTGCTGCTTTGAACTCACTCATATGATTTACTTCTATTGGTAGAGTACCTTCACATAGATTGAATTTTTTACACTACTTAGAGCGATTAGGACATAGATGTTAGTAGTTTATCACTATGCATATCTGTGGATTATAAACAGAAGGTAAGTGTTTTAAATTATAAGCAGAACAGGCCCCGACCCCAGTTCAGCGACTCCATCGCCGACTTCATCAGCACGCACGCCCTGACCTCTACCGACTACATCCTCCTCGGAGACCTGAACTTTCACCTGGAGAACAACAACGACAGCAACTCCACCACCCTGATCGACAACCTCGCCAACCTCGTACTGAGACAGCTCGTCACAACACCGACCCATTCCGCCGGCCACACGCTCGACCCCGTCTTCTCCTCAAGCTCCCACGTCTCCTTCAGCCACACCACGGAACTCCTCTGGACCGACCACCGCTGCATCCACTTCACCTTCCAGAAACCCACCACACACCACCGCACCCAACAGATCCCACGCCGCTGCTGGAGCAAAGTCACTGAAGACCAACTACGGGCAATCCTCGCTCTCAGCCCTCCCTCCGACCCATCCAACACCGACGACGCTGCCTGCAACCTCAGACGATGGATAGACGACTGTGCCAACACCCTCGCCCCGCTGAAAAACTCACCTACAGCGACACCACCAAAAGAGCCAGCTGGTTCACCCCGGAACTCCTAGCTTCCAAGCGTACCTGCCGGAAACTAGAGAAGAAATGGCACAGTGATAAGACACCGGACAGCCACGCAGCCCACAAAGACGCCATCCGTAACCACCACCACCTCATCAGGTCCGCCAAGAGAATCTCCTTCAAAGACCGCCTCGACAACAACGCACACAACAGCAAGGAGCTCTTCAACATCGTGAAGGAACTCTCCAACCCCAGCTCCAACACCAACGACATCCCGCCGTCGCAAGCCCTGTGCGATTCCCTCGCCACCTTCTTCCACCGCAAGATCGCCGACATCCACGACAGCTTCAACACCCAGACAGCCCCCACTAAGATAGATACACCAGACCCGCCGCACACCATCGACCATGACCCCTTGCCAGCCTGGGCCAGCGTGAACATCGATGACACCATCAAGACCATGAGCACAATACACTCCGGCTCCCCGTCAGACCCTTTCCCGCACCACATCTTCAACAAAGCCAGCAGCTCCATCGCACCCCACCTGTGCAACGTTATTAATCTCTCCTTCGAGACCGCGACCTTCCCAGAGAGCTGGAAACACGCAGAGATCAACGCCCTACTCAAAAACCCAAGGCGGACCCGAGAGACCTCAAGAACTTCCGGCCCATCTCCCTGCTTCCGTTCCCAGCCAAGGTCATCGAGAAGATCGTCAACAAACAGCTAACCCGATACCTCGAAGAAAACAGCATCCTGGACCCATCCCAATCGGGGTTCCGCAGCAACCACAGCACTGAGACTGCCCTCATCGCCGCCACCGACGACATCAGGACCCTGCTGGACAACGGTGAGACCGCAGCCCTCATCCTGCTGGACCTCTCCGCCGCCTTCGACACTGTCTGCCACCGCACTCTACGCGCACGCCTCCACGACGCAGGGATCCGAGACAAGGCCCTGGAATGGACCACCTCCTTCCTCGACGGCAGAACCCAGAGAGTCCGCCTCCCACCTTTCCAATCCGAAGCCTCCGAGATCATCTGCGGCGTACCCCAGGGATCTTCCCTCAGCCCAACACTGTTCAACATCTACATGGCCCCGCTCGCACGCATCGCCAGACAGCACGACCTCAACATTATCTCCTACACCGACGACACTCAACTGATCCTCTCCCTCACCAAGGACCCCCTCGCCGCCAAATCCAATCTCCATGAAGGAATGAAGGCCGTCGCCGATTGGATGAAGATCAGCCGACTAAAGCTGAACACGGACAAGACAGAGGTCCTCATCCTCGGCTCCAACCCCTCAGCCTAGGACGACTCCTGGTGGCCAACGACGCTGGGAGCAGCCCCGACACCCACCGACCACGCACGCAACCTGGGAGTCATCCTCGACTCAACGCTCTCCATGGCCAAGCAAGTCAACGCAGTCTCCTGCTCCTTCTTCAACACCCTCCGCATGCTTCGCAAGATCTACAGGTGGATCCCGACAGATACAAGAAGAACAGTCACCCAGGCCCTCGTCAGTAGCAGACTTGACTATGGGAACGCCCACTAAGCGGTAGCCCCGGCCAAGCTCATCAAGCGACTGCAACGCATACAAAACGCCTCCGCACGCCTGATCCTCGAAGTACCACGCCACAGCCACATCACCCCCCACCTGAGGAACCTGCACTGGCTCCCCGTCGACAGGAGAATCTCCTTCAAACTCCTCATCCACGCACACAAGGCATTTCACAAGACTGGCCCAGCCTACCTCAACAGACGACTCTTCTTCTACGTCCCCAACCGCCAGCTACGCTCCGCCGACCTCTCCCTCGCCACCGTACCTCGCATTCGAAGAACAACCACCGGCGGCAGATCCTTCTCACACCTCGCCGCCAAGACCTGGAACACCCTTCCACTAAGCCTACGACAGACCCAAGACCTGCTGACCTTCAGGAGGCTACTCAAGACCTGGCTGTTCGACCAGTAGCAGCACCCCCCCCCCCTTTTCCTCTCCCCAGCGCCTTGAGACCCTCGCGGGTAAGTAGTGCGCTCTACAAATTCTGTGATTGATTGATTGAAAAGAACTGGATCTTAGGTAATACTGATCTACTGAACTGAAATTCCTAATTTTCCCACTAATTCCTTATTTTTAAGTGGACGCTCAGCTTTTAACTTTGATGCAGGAATAATGCATCAGTTTTCCGAGCCCACTTGGAAAATGGCTGATATATAACGGTTGGTTGGTTAAATTGGATAACATGAAAAAAATGATCATAATTATTCCCATGTGCGATGGAGAATTAATTTGATCCACCATAGAGCTGTCACATCAAAGGCAGCTGATAGGGCATAAATCACCCAAAAATTCTCTTCTCCAATAGATACTGAATTCTCTTCCTGCCTTTGACTCTTGTGGTTAAAGAGATCCGCATATAATTTTACACAAGGTTTACTAAGTCTTGCCATAACATCAATTTGCATTAAAATGAAATAAATATTATGCCAATGTTGACAATAACATATCATTCCTTATGAATTCACACTTTGGCAGGAACAACCAAAATGTCTTCCTTGTGGAAGCATGGGATTTTGCTTTGCAGAGATGGGTTGATAGGGCAGGTTTTAAAGTATATAAACAAAACATCAGTTCAGATATGTACGGGGGGATGTGTGGCTTGGGTCTGGCAAGTACAGATGTCACTCCCTGAGCGCCAAGAACCGAGCCCTGTATGACCTCCTTAGTGATGACAAAACCAGGCAACATGGTGTACATCAATATATGAAACTGTCTAAAGCACAGCAGGATTTGGATGGATGGAAGTGGATTTGCAACTCTTCTCCTCTGGAAATTGAGCAAATGACTGGTTCTTTATAAGCTGCTTTCAAGCTGGCCACCACGACTATCGCTGGAGTCAGCCAAGGCCTATGAGCCTGATGTCCCTCCAACCATAGAAAATACACCCTTGAACTTTAGAGTACTGGGTAGAACCACCGGCCCAACTCTGACTGGGATTGCGGAGGCGAGTGCCACTCCTGTGAGCTCAAAAGACTGCCAGCTCATATCACAACGCAATGAGGTGAGGAGCCGGGGGTGCATCCTGCCACGTACGACCAAGAGAGTTGCCGCTGTGGCCTTGTGAACACCCCTCGCAGACCCTGCTTGGTCCTCTCACAAAGGCACTTGCCCTACGGACACCTGGTGCAGGCAGCTCTGGCTGACATCGAGATTAGAAAAGCACAATGCACCACCAGCAGACAGGCGGGCTGCACTCCACCGGACAAGCCTCCTGAGCACCCTTAGATTGAATGTTCCTAGAGACATTAACACAAAATGGGGGCCCAGTACATAAGGCCTGATTTTGAGACTGGCTGCTGTGCGTATTCACACACTGCCTCTCCATCTATCTTTCCTGGGTTTGACAAGCACCTGAAAACTCACAGGGAGACCTCCCCGCTTCTGCCTGGTGCTTCCACCCCATGCTGGGGAAATCAGCGAAAAACAGGAGCAGTGTGTGCGCTGCGAGGGAGGACACTACCTGGAGCAGAACTCACCTTTCCACACATAGTGGCAATAGTATCAACTCCTCTAAATCCTCCACTATAAAGAAGTTAGTCCAAAAAGCAGATGCCCCACCAGCTCAGGACAGATGACATACCAGCCACCAAAGAAGATATTCAACCTCCCATGATGGCATTTTGGAAGGACATCACATCCTTGAGACAGGACTTTCACAAGGCCATATCTGAGACTGGACCAAGTGGAGATGGACTTGGCAGACAATATACGCTAGAAGAATGATCATACAATCACCTGGAAGTGGTTGAGCACTGGCAACAGCCTACAGTCTCTACAGGACAAGCTCGATGATCTTGAAACTAGATCACACCACAACAATATCTGGATCGGGGGCATAGCATCAACGCTGGCCACAGCAGAACTTGAATAATTTGTCCAGGCACTATTTGGACACCTCCTAATCTCCCAGATGATGCCCCTGTGCACCTAGACTGCACCCATAGCGTCTATTCTGCAATTCAACAACAATTAAATCTACTCCTGGATGTCCTGACCCAAGTCAATTGCTTCCATATAAAACTGAATTTTCTGATTGCAGCCCGGCAACAAGAATCACTGGAGGAGACACAATTCTATGGTTCCAAGATGTTTCACCCCAAATGCTTGCACTGTAAAAAGGATCTCTGCGAAATCACGGCACAGCTCTAACAGGAAAAGATCCCATATCACTATGGGTTCCCATTCCGGCTAACATTCCTGATCAAATATAAGTGCTATATAATAAGGGACTTACAAGAAGCCAGGAGGGCCCTTGGACTCTCCTCAACAGCATTGTCCCAACAAGACCCTATTCTTAACAAACCCACCAATGTAGGAGACAGCTGGAGCTTTCAGACCTCCAGGTCAGTCTGAAAGAGGCAAGAAGGCTCAGTCGACAGGGAGATAGGGAAAGTTGTCTGTTGTCCTAAGAGGAAGGCAGCTTAACCTGAACTACCACTGCTCCAGTTCAACGGCTCCAACCCACACGCTGAACTCTAAGACTTACATCATGATGGTCTGGTAAACAGCTTCTGTTCTGCTGGAGGATGGGGGTGGGTTTAGCGATGTCAACCTCGGAGCCAGCACCCTTGTCGGGATCCCCTGATATTTTCCCCTACCGTTTACTAGTTGATTTCTTTTATGCTACTCCTATTACCCGAGTCTCTCGCCGGGACAAAGAGTCACCATATACCTACTCTTTTGTTTTTCTTCTTATGCTACGCCGAGTTGCCTAGTTTAAATGTACATGATGCCACGCACAAAATGTGCCTTACTGACATGTACACAACTTGCCCCAGCAAAGGCAGTGACCCTTCCTGGAATGCCATACCGGCATTCACCACCACTCACTCACGTCCCCACAAACAGGCAATGATGAGCCAGGAGATTAGCTATGCAATGCTATCACACAGATGCCTCCACTAAGAATAGTCTCATACAATGTTGAAGGCCTTAATTTTCCAATGAAGCGTTGGGCTCGTTCCAATGGATAAAACTCAAGGAGGTGGATATAGCCCTGCTTCGGGAGACCCACCTATTGCACACCGATTTTATGAGACTTACGTTCCTATTAGCATCCTTTATAATTTCACACATCTTAAATATGAAAACCAGGGGAGTGGTACTCCTTTTATGAAGAGGCCTCACCTTCCACATAGATGAGACACTGCGGGGCACAGAGGGCCATGCAGTGGGGATCCGAGGTGGGCTGGGCTCAATCCACCTGACTATAATTTCAGTCTACGGGCCAAATGAAGACAGAGAGAGGTTCTATGCTACCCTCTCTTTCCAGAATAGCATGCTTTGCTGAGGGAGAGATAATTATAGGTGGTGTAATATTCCCCTCACCCCTCCCACAGGCCTATCCCACCCACAACATGGCGACTTACCACCACCGCCCTCATTGTTCCAGGGGGTTGATGACCTGAACCTCGTGGACATCTGGCATCATCATCACCCCTCTGGCAGGGACTATACATTCTATTCAAATGTGCGCAAGACTTACTCTAGATTTGATTATTTCTAAGTAACTAGAACTCTACTTCACCAGCTAGTAGACTCATCTATAGATGTGCCATCTGTGTTGGGCCATGCCCTGTTTTGGCTCCTAATGAGCTCACTCCCTCCCTCCTCAGGAACATTCCCCCACCCTTGGCTGATTAATGAGGGGCCTTGAGTGACTTATGTCTGTGAGACCATATAAGATACGCTATAGAATATTATTTTAAAGAAAATGATACTAGAGAAGTCTCTGCATCTGTGTTGTGGGAAGCCACTAAAGCTGTTATTATGGGCAAACCAATTTCTCATATGGCCACATTTGAATGCCTCACTAAACAAAAAGGGACAGATCTAGAGAGTAGCCTGTCAAAGGCTACGACACGCCACAAGCAAGGTAGTTCTATCATGCTGCGGGAGCTTCGTAAAATTAGGGAGGAACTAGAGCAGCTGCTGATGAAAGATGTGGCTAAAAATCTTATATACATCAAACAAACCTACTATGAGAAGAGGACAAAGCGACTAGGTTGTTGGCTTGTAAATTGCTGCAGGCTACCAATAGGAATCATATTTCAGAAATCAAAGATGACCTAGGCCATGTTACATCGGAAAATCTGAGATTCTGTCTATCTTTCATAGATATTATTCATCCCTGTTCACTCACCAGCTCCTTAACAATGCATCCCAAGATGGAATATCTGAACGACTACCCCATAAACCTCAAAAGAGAATTTGTGTCCCTAGAAGAGGACATTACTACAGAGGCAGTTGGAGAAACAATCTACCACTCTGTAAATCTCCAGGCCCGGATGGCTTCTTGGCCTCCTTCTATAAGGCCTGCATATCAAAACTTACCAAGACTCTTACAAAATTATTGAACTTTTTCCTGACCTAACGAACAGTCACAGATTTTATTCTGGGCTCCCACCTTACCTCGCTTAAGCCAGCTAAAAACCATCTGCTCTGCACCTCATAATGTCCATCTGTACTACTCAACAGTGATGTAAAACTATTCACCTCCGTACTGGTGCGAAGACTACACTACATTTGGCTGCCATTAATCTCCCCCAACAGTCAGGCTTTATTAAAAATAGGCAAGCAACTGACAACACCCCATTAGCAGTGACTCTGATGGAGGTAGCTGTGAGGCACAACAGTTGATGGTACTTTTCTCGCTAGATGAGGAGCAGGCCTTCAATAGCGATGACTGGCCCTACCTTACAAAGCTATTTGATAAGGGCAAGCTGGGACCCAAAATGAGAACCTTCATTCAGGTGAACTATAAAACCTTTCAGCAAAGATCAAGATCAAAGGCGAATACACCTCTGAGATAACAATCTCATAGAGTACGAGGCAAGGGTGCCTTTGAACTTTGCTCTTTACATGGAACCACTCATAACTAACAATCTACACAAAATATAAGAGGAATGAAAGTGGGAAAGACAGAACACAAGCTAGCTCTATTTGCTGACGATATCCTTTGCTTCATAACTAACCAAGATCGATCACTCCTGGTTTTGCAAGCAGAGTTAAACTGCTTAGCAAATGTTTCAGGCTTTAATATAAACTGCTCTAAATCCCAGGGAATGAGTGTGGCATATCCTCATGAAGAGTTACAAGAGACGGTCCAGAGGGAAGGATTTTAATGGACAGGGACATCCATCAAATACCTGGGAATCCATCTTTTGGCAAATACCCACCTACTGTATGATTGTAACATTCCTCCCCTCCTCCAGACCTTATTTAAAATCTATTTACCAATAGGTAAACTTGAGATCTCCTGGTTGGTAAGGATGATTAGTCAAAAAATGAACTTCATGCCCCACTTACTTTATACGCTACAAAAGCTCCTTCGATCATTCATTCAATCAATCAATCAGGATTTATATAGCGTGGCTAATCACCTGATAGGGTATCCAGGCGCTTGCAGGTCCCGGAGGCTTATTAGAAGAGCCAGGCATTGAGGGCCATTAGGAACTGTAGAAGTTTTGTGATGGTTCGGAGGTGTGTGGGGATGCTGTTCCAGGTCTTTGCTGCGATGTGGGAGAAGACGTGTCCTCCACTTCTGCTTCGGTATATGCGGGGAGTATGGGCAAGTGAGAGGGAGGCGGAGCGTAGTGTTCTCGATGGTTGGTGAAAGCTCAGGCAGTGGTTAATATAGGCAGGTCCTTGGTTGTGTAGAGCCTTGTGTATGTGGGTCAGCAGCTTGAATTGGCATCTTTTCTGTACGGGGAGACAGTGGAGTTGCCTGAGGTGGGGTATGATGTGAGTTCATCGAGGAAGGCCGTGGGTTCGTCAGGGAAGGCCGAGTATGAGTCTGGCTGCAGCGTTCTGTATGGTCCGAAGTCTCTGTAGGAGGTGTGCAGTGATTCCTACGTAGAGGGTGTTGTTGTATTCCAGTCTGCTGGTGATGAGGACCTGTGTCATGGTGCATCTCGTTTGTAGGGGTAGCCACTTGAAGAGCTTACGTAGCATGCACAGAGTGAGGAAGCAGGCGGAAGAGATGGCGTTGATCTGTGATTTCATGATGAGCTTGTTGTCAATGATGATTCCGAGGTTTCTATCGTGGCAGGAGTGAGTGGGTGCGGGTCCTAGATCTAATGGCCACCAGGAGTCTTTCCATGTGTTGCTGTTGTTGCCAAAGATCAGTACTTCCATCTTGTCTGTGTTCAGCTGCAGGCAGTTGTTCTTCATTCAGTCGGAGACGTTTGTCATGCATCTGTGGAAGTTGGATCTGGTGGTGGTGTGGGCGTCGGTGAGTGAGAGGATGAGTTGGGTGTCGTCTGCGTAGGAAATTATGTTGAGACCTTGGGATCTGACGATGTTGGCCAGTAGGGCCAGAAATGCTTTGAAGAGCATGCGGCTGAGGGATGAGCCCTGGGGAACACTGCAGGTAATCTCCTTGGATTCAGAGGTGAAAGGTGGGAGGTGGATTGTCTGGGTTCTTCGAGTGAGGAACGATGTGATCCATCTGAGCTCATCCCCTTGGATGCCGATGTGGTGGAGTCTTTCGATCACGTGTGGTGGGATACGATATCGAATGCTGCCGAGAGGTCAAGGAGGATCAAAGCTGCTGTTTCTCCTGGGTCGAGGAGGGTTCGGATGTCATCTGTGGCCACGATCAGGGCAGTTTTGGTGCTGTGATTGCTGTTGATTGGGAGGTGTCTAGTAGCTGGTTCTGCTCGAGGTGTGTCATGAGTTGTTTGTTGATGATCTTTTCCAGTATCTTCACTGGGAATGGGAGCAGGGATATTGGCCAGTAGTTTTTGAGTTCACTGGGCCTGCGGAGGTTTTTTTGAGTAGTGGTCTGACTTTGGCATGTTTCCCGCCATTGGGAAATGTTGCAGTGGTAAAGAAGGTTTTGAGTACGGTGGTGAGTTCCTGGCTGATACTTTGGTTTCTGAGGTTGAAGATGTGGTGCAGACATGGGTCTGTGGGAGCTCCAGAGTGGATGGATTTCATGGTAAAGGTTGTATCCTGAATGGAGAGGATGTTCCAGGTAGCCAGTGTGTTGTTCGTATCGGTTACGGTGGTGGCATATCTGTTGAAGAAGTTCATAGGTGTGGGGTGGGGTTTGAAGAATCTGTATATGGTTGCGATCTTGTCATAGAAGAAGTGGGTGAGGTTGTGAAGTGGAGGTGAGGTTGTGAAGTCATAGAAGAAGTGGGTGAGGTTGAGAAGTGGGTGAGCACAGCTCCTGTGAGGGTGTGATGTTGTTTGCGCTGGCTGCCGGGTGTGAAAAGTCCTTAACGATGTTGATAAGCTCCTTGGTGTTGTTGGCGCTGGTTTCGATGTGTGCACATGGGCTGTCTTCTTTGTTGCCCTCAGCAGGCAGTGGTAGAGGTTGAGGGAGGTCTTAAAGGCTACCCTGTCGGAGGTGTCCTTGCTGGTGCGTGCAGATGTAGTACTTGGAGTCTAAGGCTAGGGGTGCAATGAAGTATGCAATGGTGTTGCAGAAGCTGGAGCGTGGGCCTGGGGTTCAGTATGCGAGGCTGGCTCTGATGGTTGTCTTGTCATCCGTGTGGAGCTTGAAGTTAAGATGTTCCATAGGGGTGGTGGTGTTATCGGCGGTGGGGGAACACTGTATGGTCTGTTCCTCCTCCTGTCTTATTGGTGCAGTCCTGGTGAATCATATATTATCCACCGAGGATCGCTTTAGCAATGTCTGGGGCAGATGTGGGGTTGAACCAGGTCCCAGTGAGGAAGACAATGTCGGGTGTGAGGGTGGCAATGAGGTCCCTTGCATAGTGAATGTGTGTTGAGGAGAGCGCATGTGAGTTAGTGTTTTTGTTCCGGTGGTGTCTGTGGTGTGTTCAGGGTGGAGCTGGTCGGTGGGCTGGTGTATGTACAGTAGCAGGTGAAGTGGCACTGGGTGCAAGCGAAAGGTCCAACCATGGAGGGTGGGTCAGAGCTGTGGCAGTGTTTGTTACGGTGTCCTGAGTCAAGGGTGTAGAGCTCATCAATGGTGTGTCTTCCGGGAGCAGGAGGGCCAGCGGTCATGGCGTTGGGTGCAGTCCAGACATGGACACGCGCAGACGGGCTTGCCTTTGGCGCACCAGCGGCATGACACTGTGTGAGTCTGCTGCACAGTTGTGCTGCGGCCTGCATTAAGTAGGTCCTGGGGTGGGTGGGGCTTCTGTTGGCCGGAAGAATGGTGAGTGGGAAAACCTAGTCGAGAAAACCCCAGCGGGAAAACCTGGGCAGCTGGGGTGTCATTGGATCAGTCTGGAACAAGCAGGAACTGGAGGCCACAGGCAAGTGGCAAGCTAGGTGTCCAGGTGCCTACGCTGCTACAAATTCTTCAGAAAATACTTAACTTTGTGTGGCAGGAAAATCAGCCAGAGTGGCACAGTTGCCTCTCTTTCACCTTTGGATGAGGGAGAAATTGAGCTTCCTTGATGTTTACACTTACACCCATCTTCATCCAGCCCTGGACTGGAACAATAATCCAGACAATAAACCATCTGTAGATGTAGAGCAAAACGCCTCCTAAGTTCCACATAAACACATTCTATAGCCACTAAATAGGCATAACCAAGACGGGCACCCTTTCCTCCCAAACACATTGAAGGCACTTGGCCACTGGCACTCTTTGGTATGCATGAAGGCATTTCTTAAATACCTATTTCCAATAACCCCCATAATTCATAACCCGAACCTCCCACCAGGCATCTCTGACCCAGGATTTACCTCCTGAAATGCTGGGGATCTCCCTCTCCTGAAAGATTTCTTTGAAGATGGTGATCTCTGTAGCGTCCCCCCAGCCTGGGTACCTGCCAATGACTAGGCCACACTCGGAGCTTAGTATTACATGTCTTCATTTGTCTCCATGTAACTGCAAACTCAACATTCTAAACCAGTCTTCATTGCATTCCGCTCTAACACTTACATCACAGTTCTACAGAGTCTATCAGAAGCCAAAAGGGTTACATCATTTCTAATTCACAAGTCACTACATCTCCCCCTCTGTTAAATAAGAAATTACATTTTTTTTACAAAATAGACATACATAAACATGTACAATTAAATCTCTTCAAGCAATCTTTTTGGCACTTTAATTGTTCGACCTGATCTTGTTCTTGGAAACTAGGGACTGTCACAAACACTGTCCAGGATCTGCATCAACTGTGTAGAGGCAACAGCAATCACTGATGTTTCAGACACAGTTTCTCCTTCAACAGTTAGATCTGATGAACAATTAGTTAAGTGCCTGAAATGAGAAGAGTCTCAGGTAATAGACTTTCCAGGGCGCTGAGCAGTCACCATGTGTCCTTTAGTAGACACCACTTGAAAAGGTTCTGCGTCAAATAAAGCATCAGATTTTCTTCTCCGCATTTGTTGTGTGAGCACAGGATCTCCTTTCTTAAAGACAATGTTTTTCACGTCATCTTTTGTCAGCATGCGCTTTAATTTATTGTTTGTTAACCAAGTCCTTCTCATGAGTCGCTGTCTCATCTTTCATTCTTTGATTGGTCCATTGAGGTAACTTGGTGTTTATTGCTCTCCCGAACATCAATGTCGCAGGACTTTCACCTATGGTCAAGTGGGGTGTCAAACAATAAGCTCTCAAGTTAGAATTCAACACTGTTTTCAAATTGAGCTTCTCTTGAATAGCACGCCACATTGCTTTCTTTAGATTAATCATAAAATGCTCAACAAGTCAGTTGGCCTGTGCCCACAATGGTGTGCTCTTCTGATGCTTTATATTCAAATGCTCCAAGAGATCTTTAAACTCTTGACTGTTGAAAGGTGGACCATTGTCAGACGTCACTATGGCTGGGACACCCCATGTCGCAAAGATGCCATCTATTCTTTCAATGACTCGCTCTTTAGTTGTAGTTGAAAGATCTTCAATTAATGGAAATCATGAGTATTCATCCATAATCACCAGCAGGTGATGTCCATTGTCGAGAGGACCGAAAAAGTCAATGGCTATTCTCTCCCATGCATGCTTTGGGAGTTCTGACATGTTCAAGGTGTGGTGAATAGTTTTGTAGAAAGGCAGTTGCACAGAAAACAGACCTTTAATTCCATTTCAACCCTATCATCAAGATAAGCAAACCAGACTCGATCTCGGAGAGCTCATTTTGTGACAACGATTCCACAGTGTCCTTAATGTGCCACTGCAAGAATTTTCTGTTGCAGACTCTTAGGAATCAGAATTATCGGCCCTCATAGTATATCTCCTTCCTGAGTTCATCCTTGACATTTTTGTATTTTTGATATTCGCAATCGCTGGTGAACTGTCGAGAGTGTTGGTTCCATGACTGATAAGTATTTATATCCTTCAACTTTAACATGTAACTATCAGGGCTCATGGCAGTGATAATCTGGGTTAACAAAATGGCAGCTGGTGCGTTTGATTTTACAATGAAGTTAATATAGGCCTCACCCGTCTTGGATGAAGTACCGTGAACGTTTATAGGTACTGTGGAAAAGTAGTCAGCAGGGTTCTGATCCGTCCCTGGATGATGCACAATGGTATGATTATACTATTGTAACCGTAGTCCCCATTGTTCAATGCGAGGAGGCATTTTGGACTTTTGGTTGCCAAATATAGTCAGTAAAGATTGATGATCAGATACCAGCGTAAATGTTTTTCCATATAGGAATACATAGATATGTTCACAAGCCCATACCATGGCTAAATTCTCTTTTTCTGGTTGTGAGTAAGCACGTTCTGTTTGGGACAAACATCTACTTGCATATGCCACAATATGCCTTCGGGTGTCCACTGTGCTGTGCAAAGATAGCGCCTAACCCGACTAGGCTAGCGCCAACAACAACCTCTGTATGAAGCTTCAGATGTGAGTATGCAATTTCAGTAGCATTTTCAATGGCTTGCTTGATTTTCTTAAAACTTTTCTCACATTCATGTGACCAGTAAAATGAAACATTCTTTTTCATGAAGTTTCTCAATGGAGCACTTACAGTGGCAAAGTCTTGTATGTATCTGGAACAGTATTTGGCCATACCAAGAAATGAACTCACCATAGAAACATCTTGTGGGGGATCAGTATTTGACAGCGCTTGTACTTTAGCAGGATCTGGTGTCATACTTCCATCGGAAAAAATATGACCAAAGAATTTTATCTTTGTCTTATGGAACTCACAGTTGTCTGCATTCAAAATCAAACCTGCTTCAGCAAGTAAATGACAAACTTGTGTAAGAGCTTTATCGTGTTCTTTTTGAGTAAGCACGAAAACCAATATGTCCTCACTGTAATTAAACACATTAATGACAGGTTGTATGATATGTCGAATTACGTCTTGAAACAATTCTTCAGGTGATGACACACCAAAACTTGCACCCTGATTTAGATCTTGGCGGTACTCCTGTTGTCTCTCTGTGGCGGCTGTTACAAGTACTCCGTCGAGCCGACGGGTTCTCACCCGCCATATTTAGATGTGGCCAGGCTGATCCACCATCGGCGCTAACAGACTGTTTACCGCTGCGCCAGCGGCTCACCTCTTTCGGCGCTGCGGACTCCTCTGCCAGCTAACAGTACTCCGTCGCCATCAGGGCGGCGGGTTTGCACCAAGCCTATTTAGATTTCACAGTTGTGTTGGCGTTGTCCTTGCAAAATATTTGTGATGGAGTGAGTACGTCGTGGATGCGTTCAATATTGTACTATTCCTGTGGCTTTTGGATGGATGCTAGCATCACACGATGTGTTTGTGCTAACTGTTGTCACCTGCATACCTTCAAGTGTCACTCGGAAGCCTAGAGGATTGGTGGTGGTTCTCCCAGCCCACCCTTACCACTATATCCCTGGGAGGAGAAGGTCTTGCAGATCTTACATCCTGAAGGCCTGACAGGAATCCCTGGTGGAGTGGAGACTGGTACGTAATATCTTTTAATGTGCCTCTAAACATACATGTAGTTATTGTTTTTTTAAAATTGGCTGTTGCAAATGTGTTTTGCCCTTTTTGTAATATATAGCAGAACAGCCTACTCACTCACCCCAGCCTCCCAACCATCCCAATCTTCTGCCCCAATTCAGGGACCTTCCTCAGCCCAAATCCAAAATCCCACCCCAATCCCAAACACACTCACTTCTTTGCAGGCACCCACTCCAACAGACAAAAGCAGCACAATCACACATATACATAAACACAAACACACAAACAACATACACTCACTAGTGAAACTACACCCACAAGCACAACACCCACAACCACCACAACCACACCAAACATCACAACAACACACTCATCCAAAGCAACACACTTACCCAAAATCACATCTACACACAAAACAACACCAACCAAAAGCGAATACATATACTTACCAGATTATCAAACACCAGCCAAAAAACACACATCCATACCTACAAAACAAACACCAGACCCACATTCAACTGCCAAACATACACTCAAAAGCACATCACCCACTCCAGCTCCCTGTACCTCCAAAAGCCACTCCTCTACCACCCCTCCCACCCTTTCTCCTTTTTTGCTAATGTACGAGAGAATTATCTCAATTATTTTTACATATTTTTAATTTTACAATTGAAATTTATTTTTTACGTTTTAATACAGATGTGTTTATTTGAACTTAATAAGTGTAAAAATAAACACATACACAATAGACATAAGAAACAAATTGCATGCAAGAGCAATTTAAATAGCATGCCTCTACAGCAGATGTAAACAGAAAATTTATAAGAGAACTAGTAAAAAAGTAGCTTACCTTCGAACCTGGCGACGATGGAGTTGATGTGCTCCGTGGTCAAGTAGCAGGAGCAAAGGTAGGACTGGGACAGTCGAGTTCATGACAGAAACTGAAGTGAAAACAGGAAAAAAGGTAAGTAACTACTTCATACCCCTTCGATTCTGCCAACTCAGGTTTGGAGGTTTACCTGCCACAGTTTCCTCAACAGAAAGGCACATCATAATTGGCCCAATGGTAGTATTGACTGGCCTCCCTCTGACAGCTGCTTTTGCCCATGAGACCGTCGACATGGGCGGAAACTTCTGACGGAGACAGCGGCACTTCAGAGGTATTTTTTCTATCGACCCAACAGCATCTAAATAGAGCGGGCAGACAGCCTAGTATGTGGACGGGAATCAGACAGAAAACCGACGGCGGGACCAAATCCACCATGATCTAAATTGGGCACTTAGTCTTTTGTATCAAAACAGATCAACATGTGTAGAAAAGGTTGTAATGTACCTGCAATATTCTTTGTGCTCCAACTGATGATAATCTTTATTTGGATCAAGGTGAGAGAAGAACTTTGCATCATTTAGTTGTGTTAACATATTAGCAATGTGTTGACCTAGATGTCTTTCTCGTTCTGTTGCCTTGTTTGCCTGACGCATGTCAACGCATATGCATACAGCTCCTTTACAGTCCTTTTTAGGCACTATGGGCCCGATTCACAAAAGTAATCTGAGACAAAATCCTAACTTTACGACTTTCGATATTCACAAAAGGCATTTAGGAGTAGTAAAGTTAGGATTTTGTCTTAAGTTTGTCTTAAGTTTTGGTCTTAAGACAAAATCCTAACTTAAGTTAAACTTAAGTTAAACTTAAGTCAGGATTTTGTCTCAAGTTTCTCTTAAGTTTTGGTCTTAAGACAAAATCCTAACCTAAATTAAACTTAAGTTTAACTTAAGTTAGGATTTTGTCTTAAGACCAAAACTTAAGACAAACTTAAGACAAAATCCTAACTTTACTACCCCTAAATGCCTTTTGTGAATACCGAAAGTCGTAAAGTTAGGATTTTGTCTCAGATTACTTTTGTGAATCGGGCCCCTATGACTATGGGAGAAACCCGTGGTGTTGGACCAGTAAAACCCTCAATGATATGGTAATGTAACAATTCAAGTTCTTTCTCAACAGCTTCTTGCAGATAAAAAGCAATTTGTCTATGTCTCTGAGCAACAGGACGGACGTCCTCATTAATATGCAACTTTAATTTCAAAGTCTTAAGCATTCCCAAACCATGAAATAATGAAGGGAACTGACTTAATATTTTGTGGTGAACATGTAATTCACAGAAATCAGTCCCATATCAGCAGCTGTGCTGAAACTGAGTAGATAGGCACTTGACCCCGTGCCTTGAAGCACACGGATGGGTGATTGCACCCTCGCTTTCTTATGTTTCATTGTCGCTACAAATGAACCTTGACTTTTTAAGGGCGGTGATGCAGCCCATGTATACACTTTGGTTTTCGATGGCATACGTTGCTGCAGTGGAGATAATTAATTGTATTTCTCCTCAAGCATAATGTTTATCAATGCACCATTGTCGATAATGAAAGGTACCGGGCAACCATTTACTTTCAGTGTTATCTTCGGACAATGTTTTAAAGACTTTGGTTCTTTGGCATGTCGATCTTTCTTTGACTGACATTTTTCTTCACAAGCGACTAAACCAACATGGGCACACTTTTCTGAGGTAAACATCAACATAGCACAATCACATAATGTTTGATGATGATTTAGATGGCGATCAACTTCATTCAGTCTCGATCTGTCTTAACTGATGTTGCTGCTTGGCCTTGTGAGTGTGCATCAAACGTTGCTTCTGGAACGTTTTGGCTGCCATTTTGTCTTCACGCAGTGATTCACTTACTTTTTCCTTCGCTTTGCAAACCATCACAAAATATTTCTCCTTCCCACTGCCTTTACATATCAATCCAAAAGCAGGACATTTACCTTTGTGTAGAAATGAAAATCCACTTATAAAATACAGTTTCTTTTTACGTGTAGACATCACTTTTCACACTCATGTTGGATTTATCCTGGGCACCTCTGGCATCCATGTCAGCAGCTTGTCTATCAGCACGCTCTTCAGCTCTGGCAGCCGTTAACACTCGCTCCAGACCAAGAGTTTCTCTCAGCATTCATTGTCTGAATTAATCTGAGAAGCATCTGTCAATAGCTCTCAGATGCATAGCTTCTTCATCATTAAATTAATGAACTTACGTTTGATGAGTGTGTCATGTCTCTCCTTATATTCATCAATGGTTTCACCAACTTTCTGACATTCTTGGTTGATAATATAGCATAGCAGTGTTGGTGGCTAGCAGGTTCTGGGTCACTGATATGTACATTTCTTTGCACTGCTTTGGTTGTTTTCATCTTCTTTACAGCGGCTGGAGTTGCGCTTTGACTCCACATGCATTAAATGTCAGTTCCGTACTTCAACTGCAACACACGTGCCATGCATGGGCCATTAGCCTGGACCACGGCAAACTCTCTGGGAGAGCAATGTTAAACTTCTGGTTACTTATCCCCTAACTCATTGCCAGTTAAAGCGTCCTCCCCAGCCTGAGTATCCACCAATGACTATGCAACACACGGAGCTAAGTATTACATGTATTTATTTGTCTACATGTAACTGCGAACTCAACATTTTAAACCAGTCTTCAATGCATTCCAACTCTGACACTTACATCACAGTTCTACGGAGTCTATCAGGAGCCAAAGGGGTTCCATCATTTCTAATTCACAAAACACTACAATCTACCATGCAAAGTCCTAATGAAGAAGTGGAGCTTAAACAGAAAGGATGCCTTTCACCTCACACAAGTGCTACATTGGGTAGGAGGGAAAACTTATTATGACAAGATATGCAGAGATGACACACAGATAAATTCACTCATAGCATAACAATTTATGATGGAAGAGTATTTCCCTGCTGAACAAGTACACCCTTGACCTCGATCCCCAAGCAAAGCATACCTGTCTCACAATGGGAAAACGATCTGGGCGTAGACATCCCAGATGAAGCTTGGAGGGTGATTTAAAGCAGGGCAGCTGGGACCTCCATACACATACAACATAGAACTAGTGCCTACAAGCTACTAACAAGATGGTACATTACCACCACATGCTAGAGCGCCATGTTTGGCAGTCCAGACACCTGCTGGAAGGGTTGTGGGGAGGGAGGCACCTTACTCCCTACATGGTGGTCCTGTTCACACATCCAAACCTTCTGGCCCTGGGTCTTTAACCAAATACAGATACAATGAATATCACACTCCCCTGCCATCCCCTGATGGTCATTCTGGGTCACCTCGGAGACCATGGATTCTACCCTCTGACTTCTCCAGTAGGAATGTTGATCTGTCATCTCTTTCTAGCTGCCCAGCTGAGCATTGCCCAGCTATGAAAAATCCAAGATACACCCCCCATTATTATGTGGTGGGGACGAGTATGGTCAATTTACGCCATGGAGAAATTATCAGCACTGGTCCACGACCTCATGTATAAATTCAAAAAAATTGGGCTGGCACCCCTTTGTGATATATGTATGAAAAGGGAGCAGAAAGAAAGGGGCCCCATCTGTAGTAACATCAATCTTATGCAGCTCTGGCATCTGTGAGATGTACCGCTCAGAGCACTGGTGACGCTCATTCATAACTACTAGCATTGAAGGGCAAAATAGAATGTCTGTGTTGGGTGTTGCATTACTCATTAAAATGGACAAATGTACCTCTTAATCGGGTGCACTTAAATGGCAATCTCATTGCAAATTGGGTAACCTTGTCTCCTGAACTTCTTTTTTTAATTGTCATATAGGCTGATAGCTCGCACCCCCACAAATGTATGTTTATTTCCATTTATTGTTCATATACTGTTAAAAATAAAGTGGTTAAAAAATGTAAAGAGCCCAGTTCAGCAGATTCTTGAATTTAGAATAAAGTATTCAATTTAAATTAATAAATTATTCAGCCATAATAAAATAAAACAACTTTCAAAGATGTCATTTTGGCAGTGATGTTACTTCTTAGTGATAATGATCTGTTGCAAAATTATTATATTTAGCACATCCACTGCATTTCGATGTTGCCATAGCTGCTCAAGCATGTGTGCCTGTCACGGCTCTTGACCAGTCACTCTGCTGCTCTTTGGTTTCTACAGTGCACTGTACAGTTGATGAGTGGAGTCCATGGAGCCCCTGCTCAAAAAGGGGGAAAACATGTGGTTTTAAGCGAGGCAATGAGTCAAGGGTCAGAGAAATTCTACAGCATCCAACACAACATGGCAATCCATGCCCACCCACAAGAGAGACAAGAAGTTGTATAGTGCAAAGGAAGAACTGCCAGAAAGGGGAGAAAGGTAAGGTCTTCAACTCTATTATTTTTCTTAACCAGTAGAGTGACAACCTATCTATCACAGAGAAACTCCATGGACTGGTGCCTGACCTAGCCTATAAAGCTTTTGACTGCTCTTTCAGTTGTTTTTAAGCAATTTATTATATAAGCCATAATTTGCTGTGAGAGAATGGCCATATTGATGGCGTCACTTTTCTAGGTCAGTGTCTACAGTTTGTGCATGTTTTGCAGCGTGAATCTTTTCTTGATACACATGCTGTGCATTATTCTGCCATCTAGTGGTTAGATCAGGAATTCTCCTCTTGTTGTCCTCTTTCTTTTTATTATTTTTGTTTTTGTTGGGCGTCATCTGTCCATTTGGTGCCTTGTCCATCCCTCTCCTGGCCTTAAACTCCCACCCTGGAAGCACTTGTGCCTGGTTGCCATCTTCAGATTCATTTTTCTGCCATTGGGTCTGGAAGCTACAGCCAAAGACTCTTTGAGCGTCGAAAGAAGAAGGGTTAAAGTGGCAGATTGTAAATCAATTCCAAAGGTTTTCAACCTATAATCAACATTAGCAAAGGAGAGGAGGACAACTTATATCCACCATGATATCTATTGAGAAAACACCAAACAAGTAGGTGGGACACTTGGGTGTCCAATGAGGAGGTCAGAAATGTGCAGTCAATGGGCCACATTCACTGGAGGGTATGGGGAACATGTCCTTTAAATTTTGCCCAGAATGTCACCACAAGTTTGCAGAAAGAGACAACCTTACTTGCACAGGGACCGCAGTGCCAAGGGCTGCGAAGTGTGCACCAAATTCAAACAGAAGATGCTTAGAGCCAGGGAGGTGCAGAGACAGGCAGACTTGCCATGCAGGCTCAGAAGAGCAGCTCATCACTCAGGGACCTCGATCTGTTGAGCGAAGAACAGGATAACGTTGCCAAAGGAGAAGGCTGAGGTCTGGACCATCGGTGTAGACTGGTAACAGATGCAGAAAAAACACAAAGAGGAATGCTGACAGGTAATGCATAAAAAACAGGGGTTAATTGAGCCGAGGTCTTCAGACTCAAAACCCTCAAAGACTGTCTAGGCGCCGAAGTAATCGTTGACCAAAAGCAAGTCAAAGAAGAAAGAACCCCTCAGGTCCCATAGCGAAGACACAGCAGGAAGTAACTCCTCCCAAAAACCACTGGCATCGGTAGATGAATGGGAGCAGGAGAGGACAAATGAGCTGGCAGTCAAAACACAAGCGCTGAAGAAAAGGCCACCGAGTGGGATCAACATTGAAGAGAGAGTACTCAGGGTTGAGCGGAAAAAGAGACAGATCGAGGCTGAGATGGCAGCAATTCTCCATAAGAAGAAAGGTTTCAATGCCTCGATTCGGGAATTCCGTCAAAATCGTCAATGGGAAAAAGCTATGAGGGGGTGGAGACGGCCGACCTTTAACCACCAATAGCATCAGAATCCCAAGAGGAAGAAGAACACAAAATGTTTTATGATAAAGAAGACCCTGAGTCTACAGGGCTAATCAATGAAGCTGAGGACATGAAAGATCAGTGGCAGGATCTCAATGCTGACTCTCCAGAAGAGTCAACTGCTACCCATTGAAGCCTTCCCCTCTGGATGGCATTGCCATGGTGAAAAGAGCAGCAGACAAATATGGGGTCCAGCTGGAGGAGGAAAAGACACAAACATGTTTTATCCTCGAAACCCTCTTTCCCTCACAAAGCAAATGCCATTAGGTGCCAGTGCTACATAGCTTTTTGGACCATGGAAGAGAGATGTTCATGGAACCATTGACCTGCAAACCAGTAACACTGAGAGGGGAAAAGAAATATAAACACTCTTCCAAACACACTGCCTACATATGAGGTAATGTGTCAGCTGACTCAATCACTGTGACCACTACAAGAAAAGGGCCAATGTACCACCATCATAGGGGCCACCTCCTAAAAAGGATAGCAAAAGGATGATGATTTTGATGATGGTTGGGCGAAAGTTTGAAAGAGGCGATAGGACATAATGGTGCATTGACAACTCCAGTGCCCTGCTAAATAGGTATGCCCACCAGCAATGCGAAGAGGTGGGAGGATTACTGTAACACCTGCCACAGAACAGTACCAAAAGAGGACTAATTTGTTCATAGGTGAGGGCAAGACTATAGCCAACAAGCAGGCAACTGGTGACGGAAACATCATTAGGAGGACGTGCTTGGCTGCAGGTGTCAGGTTTTGAAAATTAGGTGCAGGTGAACATAACCAACACCTCCTTCAATGGAGAGCAGCTCTTTAGCAGTGCAGTTGACTACACACTGTAACAATAAAAAAAAGATCAAAAACACAGCTAAGTCAATGGGAGCTTTGCAGTTTGGGGGCCAAGAAAGGAGAAGGGCTGCTTCCACAGCAACAGGAAGAGGAAACTTCCATCTAACAGTTCGCATCAATATTTCCAACAAACAAGTCAACTGTATGGAACAACACAGTAATGACAATAAAATGCACCACAAAGCAGTCCCTTTGCGAGTGAGCGAAAGGTAGGGGGCAACCTTCCAGAGGATTGGACCCCTCAAAGTAGTGTCTCCCCAGTACAGACAACCCTCCACATAACACCAGTGTGGGGAAGAATATGGGCCTTTCTTCAGGAGTGGAGAGAAGTCATGTCAGACAAATGAATTCTCAACATCATCCAACATAGATATTGCAAGGAACTGGTAAGAACCCCCCCAGGATGGGGACCAAAGGAAAGACTACATATGAAAGAAGAAAGGTCATATCTGCAACAGGCGGTTAAAGAGCTGTTGTACAAACAGGCAGTGCAAAGGGTACTACAAAAAGAAATCAATCCTTGAAACTACTCAACATACTTCCTAGTGCGTAAGCCACACAAGTCTCTGCACCCAATACTAGACCTCTGTTTCCTAAACAAATTAATAAAGACACAAAAATAAAAAATAACAATGCTGCAACAAGTCATGCAAGAATCGAGATTACAGTGCAATTATGGACCTAAATGACGCTTGCTGGCATATCCCCTTGAACCACAGACACAAAATGGTCCTTTGCTTTGTAGTGCACAGAACGCATTGCCAATTCAAAGTACTACCCGTTGTATTAAAATCAGCACCCTGGGTGTTTCCAAAATGCTTTGCCGCCAGCCGCATATTTGAGGAGAAAGGGGATACACAAGTACCCCTACCTAGACAATTGGCACGTAAACACAAATTTATTCTCCAGGTGTGCAAGCAGCATCAAAACGGTGATGGAAACATTTGACAGACAAGGTTTATCTCTAACCATAGTAAAATCATCACCAATACTGGAGAAGGAAAAAATCTTTTTAGGAGCAAGAATACAGAGGAAGCCGAAGAATTCCCCAGAAACAAGAGAATCCAAGCGATAACACAGCAAACTCACTGCTACCGCAAGAGTCAGTCTCTGACAGTGAGTGCAGTGGAAAAGATGCTAGTCATGATGGCTTCCTTCATCTCATTAATTCAATAAAATTGAAGTTCCTCAGTTATTATTCATAATTTAAAAAACCCCACATTTTTTCTTTATTGGTGGGGGGGGCATGCGGCCCCTCTCACCGAGCCTTTACAGGCCCCAGGGACTCCATCCTCTGGAAACGTATTCATTTATTAAGGGGAGGGTGGCATGGTGCATCCCTCCCTAAGCCTTTACTGGCCCCGGTAACCCCACCCTCTAGAGCTGTATTTACTTTTTAAGAGATGAGGTGAACACGGCCCCCCCTCCCTGAGCATTTACGTCCCCTTGGGCCTAATGTGGGTGCCCGTGTGCTCACCCGGGGCACCCTCAAGACACAATGCTGGGGGATGTGGGGGAGCCTCACCTTGGGTGCAGCGGGAGCTGAAATTGCTCCCACCTGCATGGTGGGAGCAGTCTCTGTTGCCCTGCCCACAAGAGAACAGGCAGGGAAATTAATTTGTGCTGCCACCCGGCTGGATCATTTTTGCCAGCACTCTCCCAGGCAGGGAAAGAGTGTCCCAGGAGTGGGTCCCCGGGACACAGTGATTGAGCTGGCCCCAGGGGGATGGGGTTCCCGGGGTCTTTGCTGGTCTCAGGGAAGGGGGCTGTGAACCCTTCCCCTATAATTATGCTTTGCCTCATGGGGATGGGGTCCTGGGGCGGTTTTAGGCACAGGATGGGGGCCGCACCCCCCTCCCATACTCATGTTTTGGCCCCAGGTGATGGGGTTCCCAGGGTCTTTCCAAGCACGGGAGGGGGAGCGCATGCATGCCCCCTCCACTTTATTTGTATTTCAGCTTGGGGGATGGGGTCTTCGGGACCTTTCCAGGTTTGAGGAAAGGGCCTCGTTCCCACTCCCCAATATAAATAAGGTGGGCCCTGGGGGATGGGGACCTTGGGGCCAGAATAATCTTAAAGATGGGGCCCCATGCACGCCCCCCAAATAATTATATGTTCGAGGCATGTGAGCTGTATATCACATGCTTTGCATAGCCTGCCATCTAGTGTTGGCTACGGATGTTTGCACTTTGTTTTTCTTCGAACAAGTCTTTCCCAGTCACGATGTAGTTGACTCCTCCTTTCGGTGATAGTGCGCATGGGCATCGACTCCATTGTTAGGTTGTTTTTTTCCGCCATTGGGTTCGGATGTGAATTGCTGCGCTCCGGTTCGGCACCGTTTCTCGGGTTCCCTTCGACACGCAATCCACTACCCTCGACGGTATTGTTTCTCCATCACGTTTCCCATTCTCCGCGTATCGTTTTGACTCAAAGACCTTCGATCGGAAAACTCGCAGAGGGCCGTTGGGCCTACCCACGCCGGGCTCGCTAGCAGTCGATGGAACGGACTCCATTCAAGCTCTGTCCCAGGTGTCGCGCTAAGTTTCTGCGCACCGACTTGCACGAAGTGTGCAACCTCTGCCTATCCCCGGAACACAACAAGAAGGACTGCGACGTGTTCCGATTGTTCTGATTGAAGAAGACGCCCCCTGACTGTTGAGCTCGACGTCACGAAATGCAGCATCAGGCCGGCTCCGCACCGGACATCTCCGGCGAAGACTCCGACAGAGAAGAAGTACACGCTCAAGGAGCAGAAGAAGCAGAACATATCTCTGTGTCCAAGGCCGACTCCGACATGGAAGAAGATGAGCAAGTTACACCGGGTCAGCGTACCGTGAGTACAGAAACCCCCTTGCCCCAGCAACACAAGACCAAAAAAGCTTCGGTCCTTCCTCTGCCTTCGGGCCAAGGTCGGCACTGAGAAAAAGTTTTGGGCGCCCCGCCCTCGGGCCCGGCGCCAGAACACAAGGAAAAGCCTTCCGGCTCGCGCCCGAGTTGGTCCCATGCCGGTACCGAGCCGAAAGCTTCGGCGTCGAAACCAAAGCATGTCGTCGCAACCATTCCACCGTTATCGAAGAGTAGAACTTCGGAGCCTAAACTTTTGATGCCAAAAAACGGCGACCAAAGACAAAAAGACTTCGACAAAAGAGCCTCGGTCCGATGGTCCACCTTTGGATCTGAAACAGAAAGAACTGGTAATAAATCCAGACACTGGACATATCCATGCCAAATTGCCTGAAAAAAGGAAAATGGGCCTGCAGGAGGATTACCACATTCCTCCGAAGAAGAAAAATGTGGGTACTAACCCTTCCCCACCTTACATTCCACCTCCTTCGCCCACTGATCCAAACTTACTCATCACACCCACAAATTCACCACCACCACTATCACCTGACACACAGGATCAGAGGGATGGGGATGAGAATAGGCCACAGGATACTGACCCATGGGAAGATTATGACACTGACCCAAACACGGATAATGACCCTGATTTATATCCGTCCAGACCCTCACCACCCGACGACAATATAGGGTATATTGAGCTACTTAACAGGGCTGCTCATTATTATGGGGTGGAACTGCATAAGTAGCCTTTAGAAAAGGATTTCTTATTCGAAACCCTAAGTTCCTCTCAAAAAGCTACACATACACTGCCAATGCTTAAAGGGATGCTTAAGCATACAAATGAGATCTTTAAAGATCCTGTGAGGGCAAGAATCATTACACCCAGGGTGGAGAAAAAATATAAACCTGCACCCAAGTACTCCTTCTACATTAAGGGTCAACTGACTTTAGACTCTCTTGTGATTTCCAACGCTCTTAAGAGAGCTAACTCACAAACCACAAGTGAAGCCCCTCCTCTTGACAAGGAGTCCAAATTAATTGATGCCTCGGGCAAAAGGGTAGCGTCGCAAGCAGCCAATCATTGGCGCATTGCTAATGCTCAAGCTTTGTTAGCTCGATATGATAGGGCTCATTATGATGAGTTAGAGAAACTCATGCAATTTCTATCTGATGAGCATAAATCAAAGGCCAATGACCTTATTCAGGAGGGCAAACTATTCACAAATACCTCCATCAGGTGCGCCTTAGACGCAGCAGACACAGCAGCCCGAGCAGTAAACACCAGCATGCTGCTACGCAGGCATGCTTAGTTGAGAATTTCAGGATTCAACCTGAAGTGCAAGCCTCTATTCTCAACCAACCATTTGACAAGGAACACCTCTTTGGTCCAGCAGTTGACACTTCGCTGGAAAAAATGAAAAAAGACACAGAGGTCGCAAAGTCCATGGGGGCTTTGCAGTCACCATCAAATAGGGGATCCTTTCGTCGCTCCTTTTACAGGGGTGGTTCCAAGAATATATCCACAGAGAATCCCTCCTCCTCTTACAAGGGCAACAACCAATCCACCTCATCAAGAGGATATTTTAGAGGTGGGTTTAGAGGAAACAATGGTAAGGGAAGAGGCAGAGGCAACTCAACACGCACTTCCCCCACAAATAACAAGCAGTGACTTCCTTCCGCTACCCCCCAATCATTCCACTCCTGTCGGGGGACATCTCTCCCAATTTCTACCTGTCTGGAATGCAATCACCTCAGACAAATGGGTTCTACAAATTATCCAATATGGTTACTGCCTGGAACTTACAGACACTCCCCCAAACATTCTTCCAAGATCACACACAATGTCACAAGAACATCTCACCCTTCTCAAGCAACAAGTTCTCTCTCTGTTAGAGAAAGGAGCTATAGAACCAGTCCTGTTACAATATCAAGGGGCAGGTGTATACTCCCTGTACTTCCTAATTCCCAAGAAGGATGGCTCTCTCAGACCTATACTAGACCTCAGAAAACTAAATCTATACATTCAGTCGGACCACTTTCATATGGTAACACTCCAACAAGTGCTCCCACTCCTTCATCAAGGCGACTTTCTGTACACTCTGGACTTAAAGGACGCCTATTTCCATATCCCAATACACCCTGCTCACTGCAAATACCTCAGGTTCGTGGTAGCAGGCTTGCATTATCAATTCAAGGTGCTCCCATTCGGAGTAACTACCACGCCCAGGGTTTTCACCAAATGCCTGGCAGTAGTCGCAGCTCCTCTACGAAGACAACACATTCATGTCTTCCCATACTTAGACGACTGGCTCATAAAGGCCAGCTCGCAACAAAGCTGTCTAGGTCACACTCACAAAACAGTGCAGTTGCTCCACGATCTGGGATTCACAGTAAATCTGTCCAAATCCCATTTCCAACCATCTAACACACAAGCATATTTGGGAGCCACTATAAATACACAAAAGGCTCTGGCCTACCCCAATCCGGCCAGAGTCCGCAATATGCAGACTCTAATCTCTCAGTGTCAGCCACAACACTCATTACCAGCGCGAGTGTTCATGCTGTTACTAGGGATGATGGCGTCTTGCATCCTAATAGTCCCTGACACAAGACTTCAAATGCGTCCCCTGCAAGAATGCTTAGCACGTCAGTGGAACCAGGCTCAGGGTCTGTTATCAGATCTATTGTTGGTAGACGGACGCACCCATCGCTCTCTGCAGTGGTGGAATACACAAAACCTTTCAAAAGGGCGGCCCTTCATCGACCCGGTTCCACAAATAGTGCTAACAGCAGACACATCGCTCACTGGTTGGGGAGCTCATCTTCAAACGCACACATTTCAGGGCATGTGGACCTTGCAGCAAAAGCAGCTTCACATAAATCATCTAGAGCTCCGAGCGATTTTTCTAGCGCTCAAAGCATTTCAAGTTCATCTAGTAGGCAAAGCTGTCCTGATTCATACAGACAACATGACAGCAATGTACTACATACAAAAACAGGGGGACACACACACTCTCTCCAGCTTTCACAACTAGCACAGACCATCTGGAAATGGGCCATACATTCCAAAATGTATCTCCTCGCAGAACACCTTCCAGGAGTAAACAATCAGATTGCAGATCTGCTCTGTCGTCAAACACAACAGATCCACGAATGGGAACTACACCCTCAAGTTCTCATCCCATTCTTCCAAATGTGGGGCTTTCCAGACATAGATCTTTTCGCCACAAACCTAAACACAAAATGCCCAAGCTTCGCATCCAGGTATCCACACCCATTGTGCAAATGCATATTGGATGAATTGGTCAGGGATATTTGCCTACGCTTTTCGGCCTCTCCCACTCATTCCATTAGTGGTTCGGAAACTCACACAAGCGTCCCTGACACTAATCCTAGTTGCTCCCACATGGGCACGTCAACCCTGGTTCACAACCCTGTTGGAGCTCTCAGTAGTTCCACACCAAAAACTACATCTCACACCCAATCTCCTCACGCAGAGCCGTGGAGAGATAAGACATCCAGACCCCAATCATCTCAACCTTGTGATCTGGCACCTGAAATCTTAGAGTTTGGCTACCTTAATCTCCTGCCAGACTGCATGAACATCATCAAAGAGGCTAGACATCCTACCACAAGAGCCTGCTATGCAGCAAAATGAAAGCGGTTTGTGATATACTGTAATAAAAATCAAATCAACCCGCTTGATGCTTCAGTTCAAAACATTATATGTTATTTGTTACATCTGCAGCGTTCAAATTTAGCATACACATCCATACGCTTACATCTTGCGGCAATAGCTACATACCTCCAGAATAGACAACATCTGTCTCTCTTCAGAGTGCCTGTCATTAAAGCATTTATGGAGAGACTTAAAAGAATCATTCCTCCAAGACTTCCACCCGCTCCAGTGTGGAATCTCAACATTGTCCTCACCAGACTGATGGGTCGAGCCATTGCACAGATGTGAACTGCAATTTCTCACTTGGAAGGTAGCTTTCCTCATAGCTATCACATCACTGAGGAGAGTGGGTGAACTTCAGGCACTAACCATAGAAGAACCATTTTTACAAGTACCCCAAAATAAAGTGGTTCTTCGGACCAACCCTAAATTTCTACCCAAGGTCATTTCTGTCTTTCATATCAACCAATCTGTTGAGTTGCCTGTGTTCTTCCCTCAACCAGATTCTCTGGCAGAACGTACTTTTACACACCTTAGATGTGAAAGGAGCATTACTCTACTACGTAGAAAGGACAAATCATTTCCGTAAGACAAAACAACTATTTGTGGCTTTTGCTCCACCATATAAAGGCAATCCCATATCAAAATCAGGTATTGCACGGTGGATAGTCAAGTGAATTCAAACATGCTATGCAAAACCAAAACGAACATTGACAATTCCCCCTAGAGCGCACTCCACACGCAAACTAGTGGCTTCTATGGTATTCTTAGGAAATATACCCATAAATGACATATGCAAAGCTGCAACATGGTCTACACCTCACGCATTCTCAAAACATTATTGTGTAGATGTGTTAGCAAGACAGCAAGCTAGTGTGGGCCAAGCAGTTTTACGTACACTATTTCAGACGACTGCAACAGCTACAGGTTAGCCACCGCATTGGGAGATAACTTCTATATAGTCTATGCAAAGCATGTGATCTACAGCTCACATGCCTCGAACGGAAAATGCTACTTACCCAGTATGCATCTGTTCCTTGCATGTAGAGCTGTAGATTCTCATGCGCCCACCCGCCTCCCCGGGTACCTATACCTGTTGCAGTGACATCTTACTTAGATACATATATACATGGACATCTCTTTCTACTACTCTCACTAACTCCATTTTCACCCTCTGCGGGAAAACAATCTAACAATGGAGTCGATGCCCATGCGCACTGTCACCGAAAGGAGGAGTCACGTACCTCGTGACTGGGAAAGACTTCTTCGAAGAAAAACAAATTTTAAACATCCGTACCCAACACTAGATGGCAGGCTATGCAAAGCATGTGAATCTACAGCTCTACATGCCAAGAACAGATGCATACTGGGTAAGTAGCATTTTCCATCTATAAATATATATATATATATTCACTGAAAAAACCAAAGGTTACTGGAACGTTATAGTTAGGCTGACATTTCACTAATACAAAACCAGAGAAATTCAGCAGTTAGCTGAGCTAACCATAACTGCATAATGATGCAAATGTACCCTTTTTTGTAGGATATCAGCCTTTGTGGCTGAAGAAAGTTCCACTTCCCGCCAACACATTCAGTTAGGCACTGACAGTGATGACACTGAGTGCCATACTACAGCAGGACCCATTTGACTTTTTTTTTTTTAATTAATTTTATTAATGAAGTAAAATTGCAGCAGCAGGTTGCATAAATACATTACAAAGAGCAAATATCATTAGTTATACATAAATACACATATTCAAATGATCGAGATCAAATGGAAAAAAGACAAACACAAATTCATTCACCCCCAGACCTAGCGGATTATTTGAACAAGGATACCCAGGTCGCAAACGGCCCCCAGATCTTTTTCCCTTTAGCCCTACCCCTTTTGCCTTTTCGTTCACAGAGTGCTAGCTCTAGATTATAGATATGCAAAAAACGCCCCTTCTATTGTTGAAAGGACGGGAGAAGGGGGACAAACCATGCTGAAGTTACACATAACCTAAAAATCGACATAGCAATAAAATTAAACCTTCCCCAACCCCGTTGTCTGATTCACCTGTCCCCAATAACATAAGCTGAGGTGACAGGGATATGTTAACTTTAAGTACATCGCCCAAATAACCTGCTATTTCCTGGCCTACTGATTCTATGTTAGGGCAGGTGGAAAACATGTGGACCAGATCTGCACAGGATGCCTGGCATCTAAACCAATAGGCCCCCACATCCCCACCTAATTTGGCAATTTTTGCTGGTGTTATATATAGGTCAAAAAGTGTTTTATAATGTTGTGCTTGTAAATTTGCTGAAAACAAAATTGACGCCCCCAGCTTGAGTGATTTCATAAAGCCAGAGTTCGACAGCAAAAACCTCCCCTGCCACTTCACTTCATGCTTGTCCAAGTCGTCCGGGACCCCCTCTAACAAACAGGCATATCATTGCGAGATGGATGGACTTGTACCATTTGTTAATATTTCCATTAGGGGAATCTTCTTAAAGCCTGCCACACCACCCGCCAGCAGGACCCATTTTCCGAAGTACTTTAAGCAGACAAGTGGAGAGAATGCAGATTTACCATGCTGTACTAGATATTCATCAGGATTCTGTTCCGGAAAGGTAATGCTTAATTTGTGCTGGTGGTTGCAGGTTATTAAAGAGTAAGATAAAGAGACAGGAAGTATAGGGGGTTGAAGAAAGAGGCTGGAGGTGGAATCAAGGGTAGGCTGACTTAGTATTAAGTAACCACTCCATTCAGTAGTCACTGAAGACCCATAATTAAAACGATTGGGTCCTGCACTTTTTTTTTCACAAAATAAGCTGTGTGTTGTAGGACTACAGTGAGGAGCAGATGCTTAACCTGAAATCGGCTCTGCTCCTGTGCAAGGCTCTGCTGCTTCAAATAGTAATCCATGGATGAAGCCACTGTTCCTGTCCTGCAGCATTCATTCCAGTTCAGCCTCCACAGCAAGCAACAGAATGTTTCAAATGAAATCAATATAGAAAATTGTTTACCCAAACCATATGAAACAGTGACAATTATGAGCACTATTGGCATGCTTGGAGTCATGTAGCATGAATTCTATGTGATAAGGGCCACGGAATAATGGAATTCTTATAAAACATTTTGGCAGCGCTAAGTAATATGTACGGATTTGGGTACTTTTGCCTGCATTATGATCAAAGGCCCACAATTTGGAATACATTTATAATTCATTTGACCTTGATGTGCCTAGTTATACCCCTTGCTTACAATTTCCTCTACCTAGTCTCAGTGATCTCCCATTCATATAACATGCACCTTGCTACAGTACTTCATTATTACACATGTTTGAGGCTACATTATGTTGTGTATACGATAACTCTAAGGCATTCACATTATTCCAATGTAGGGTGCACTGGAATTACAGCAGCATGAACAATTAAAACCACATGCTCACAAGTGAGATGGAGACATTAAGAATGCCATTGGTGTTGTTGATGCGGTCTATGAGTAAAAATATATTTCCTTCTAAAGACATGGACCAACCCCACACGGTGGTGTGTCACTATAATACATGGGATTCTGTAATCCCTGTATAAACAGCAGCAACTAATTTCTTTATAATCTGCGACTTGTGACGCACCACTCGACTATTATAAGGTTATTACAGTCGAATTCTGATGTCACTATGTCAGCTAGGTCACGGAGCATAATTAAAGCAGCTGTTAAAAGCAACACACAGACCTTGCTTTTCTTTCTTCTGCTCTATTTTAATAGCTTACTATGGCAAGCAGAGAGAATATGTTTATTTTTTGCACTCCTTAGATAGTGAAAAGCTGCATGGTTCTACATGTTCCAAGCTACTGCTGTTTTTTTTAAAACTGACTTGTATTGAACTGTTTCTAATATTTGTTTACAACAAATATCTAAAAGGTTTTTTATGTGTATAACTTTGCACTAGAGGTTTTATTTTCTTTCTTTATGTTTGCAAACATGCTCGCTCTTTTGTATGAAAGAGCTACTCACCAAGGTTTTAAATGGTTTGTGGGAAAGGTGATGGTGTGAACATGTATTATATGGGATAAAGTACCCCCTGGCGTACATAATAAGGATATTGCAAGTCACCTTGAAGTTCCATAACCTTATGAAGGAACTCAGCCTTCGGCCTCTATTCTCTATTTGGTTATGGAACTCCTCTGTGACTTACAATACCCTTATAATGTACGACAGGCGGTACTTTATCCCTCATATGCTGAGGTCAATAATATCACCTACAAAAGTATTGCACCTAGTACATTACCTTCCCCTTTAGCAAAAAGTAGGTATACCTTTGCTACTGTTAACTCCTTGTCTACTTACTAAGAGTGACCATGCCATGTAGTGATTAGGTCATTGAAGAATTTGCTGTATGTTTGTCTTGCTATATATACCACATACAATTTAGTAACCTGGGGCATACACAGAGTTCCCTAACCTGTGTTTTGCGTGATAGGCTCAATGTACTCCCTGAATGATTATTTTCCTATCTTCTGTACAATTATTTAATTATAACTTTATGGGACACTCAATGAAAGCACATGTACAATCTGCCATACTGCTTCCATATAATTATTTTAATTACCTATGCGGCTGCTGGGAAGACTCAAGGCCAAATGCAAAAATCCAGCCTTAAATTCTACCTCTAGATATGCAAGGACTGGTTACTCCAAGTGCATTGTTTGGATTGACACCACTAGCAATGCGATGTTTTCTTTGTTAATTTACAGCATTGATATTGCTGTTTCCAAAGCCCTGCAGCCCTTGTAAGTTACCTTTATGTGCACGGGCGGGTGAATATGAGGAGAATTCAACATTTAAGATTATAATCTTGTTGGCATTATATTAAATTGTCTCCAGCAACATTTGCAGTCATTGTAATCTTGATGTATCACTTTGGGATTTATTTCTCCCCAGCATTTTTGGAGCTCTGACCATTGCATGATAAAACACAATACGAGGGAGCCAAGGGGATATTTACGAAATCTGACTGAGTCAGCATCTATTAGAAAGATTGCCTGGTATTACTCTCCATCCTGTCTGATTCTAAAGGGTCTTCACTAATATCTGCTTCTTGCTGTGATGGAAAACAAGCATTGGCAAAGTCAATAGTTTTGCGTTAGCTGCCAGCCTTTTTGCTTTGTTACTGCTTTTTTTGTATTATCATGGTAAAGCTGCTGGGCCCGCAACAATTTAAAAAAATCTTTGGCTAAAGGTAGTGTGTCTGGATTTCGGTTTTAACTGAAAAAGGCCGATAGGAATCCACTATTTTAAAATTTCCAGTTCTGTTTTAACCAATATGCACTGCAGTTGCAGTAGTTTGACACTTGAAGGAGACAAGACACTGCAGGTGCAGGCACCCCTTATGTATCCTCGAGCACCATGCAATTAAATAATTGCATAATATTCGTTTAGCTGGATTTAAATAACTGGATTTAAGTTAAACAACATGTTGGAAAGTGGATTATTGGTAGGGGCAAATGTAGGTCTGCCACTGGCAATAAGGCCACTAACACAGTATAGGGCTCAGAATAGGTCTTAGAAAATTATTCCTATGCTCAAACCCTTGGTAACGTGGCTACGAGCAGGCAGGCTTAACTTCAAAGACAGATATGTAAAGCATTTAAAAACACCAATTCAGTAAATAATTAAGACACAACACCAAATAAAAATCCAACACTAATTTATAAAATAGGAAATATTCTTATCTTTTAAATGACACCAAAACTAAAATAATCCACTGTAGGGAACCAGAGATATGAATGTTTAAAGATTAGTCACTTTCTAGTGCTTAGAAACCAACAGTGCCCCTTTTGGTCATTTCGTTGCCTTTGACAGGGACACATTCACCTTTAGCAATTGTTCTGGAGGATCTCTCACCAGTCTTGTGCAGCCCCCTCCAGCAGGCTGAGTCCAGTTAGAACTCCTTCCTGAAGTTCTTCTTGCGGGTCCCAAAGTATCCAACACTCAATCCAAGGTTCTGGAATCTCCAAGAGGGTCCTTGAAAGTGTGAGACTTCAATTCCCACCATCCACTTGGACAAAACCCTTACAAATCCACTGGTAGTACTCCAGGCTGGGGATTCTTTGTGGTGATGGTCCAGGTGAGCTCTGTTAACCTGTAGCTTGCAGGGAGTCCACTCTTTAGTCCTTTTGAAGCAGGTTTGATCCACAGGGCTGTAGTTTCAAATGGTGCAAAAAGGCGCAATCTCAGAGTCCAGGCCTTTTGGAAATGCACATCAAACTCTTCAGCGCAGACCCTTCTGATTCTCTTAAGTTTCAAGCAGCAGACCTGAGAGGCACCGCCCCTCTCAGATACTTATTCAGTGTTCTCTGGGGTCAAGCAGGAGGGCACTCCTGTCCAATGAGCTGCAGGGTTCCACCCAAAGGTCTGACCACTTCCTGCAGAGTGTGGCAAAATGCTAACCCAGAAACCACTATTCTTCCAAAATTCAATATGTCAGAATTTTCAGCAGGGAGAGAAGAGCTGGCTAAACACGCCCCTAGAATGGCTAATCTCTATAGTCCCTCCCCCTTGCATCTGCTCATTCCTTCCTTAATCCTAGCATCTGGCTGGAGGTGAACAGGGGTCCTCCCCTTCGCTTGAAGTCCATGGTTTACGACTCCTCCCCCTGCTCTGGCATTCCTATGCCCAGCAATCTTTTCCTAACCCCAGGGGTAATTTATCACCTCTTCAAAGCAGCCAGGCTCACCCACTTATCTCTGACCAATCAGGGCAGAGCAGTACAGGGTTGAATTTTGGCTTACAGACAAAAAAAGTCTTATAACCTCTTGTCTGTACATTTTACAATAAATTCAACAATACCATATTGTTGGATTTATCGTCACCATTCTACTGAGTCCTTTAATCCTAGTTTTATGGCTTTTCTTTCTCCAGTTATTAACTAATAACCTTTCCCAATGTTAACCTATGGGATGAGATTTGCAATGGGAAAAGTGACTTGGGCCATTTTCCAGCACCAGGGCTTATAAAAACATATTTTATAAGTACGCTACATATATCTACAGGACCCCCACCCCAGGAACACCTAGGGGAGACTTTAGGGGTTCTGAATATGAAAAAATATTGCAGATCCTCCCTCCACAGTGCTCCTTCCACCAAAGTCGATTTTGGGCAGCACTTTATCACAATGTGGGGAATGAAATGTGCAATTTCACTTTACTCAGGGCATATAAAACTCATTTTATATGGGTCCACCTTATAGATACCTGACCCCCACCACTGGGACACCTAGGGGAGACCCTGGGGGTACCTAATATGCCCAAACATTGTAGGGTAACCATTTGTAAGTGCCCCAAACACAAAAGTCGAGTTTGGGCACAATTTACTTTTTAAAAGCAGTCCTATAGCCCAGAGCCACTTTTTAAATTGACCTCAGGCTTCAGCAGTGCACACATGCAAGTGCAGAAAGGTCTGCTGGCCTCTAAACTGCCATGCCCTATTATATACTAGGGACTGATAGGTAGTTTCAACCCTCCTGCCCTATTATGTACTAGGGCCCTATGGGGTAGGTCATGCCAATCACAGGGGTACCCAACCCTTAGTGTACCCTAGTGTATGTAGGTGTTTTCACTGTATTCTAGTGTTTTCAGCATAGCACTGGTCCTGGGCCTGGTTAGGCAGAGCCCAGGGTCAGACAGAGTCAGTTACCACCAGTACCAGTCAGAAAAAAGTTGAGGGGTGCCCAGGGCACAGGATGACTTTGCAACACAACATTAACGCGCCTGCATTAAAACATAGTATTTTGTGGGGATGCCTGCTTTAAAATGAAATACATTGGCTTAGAGGTGAGAGTTTGAAATGCACGATCACTCGTTAAATATATTTTTAAGGACATTATACATACGGAGTGTCTTGCCTGCGGAAAGTCAGCTACTCTGTCACCATCCTCAACTGAATCCCCTGGCTACATTGTGGCATTTACTGGGCTGAACCCTACCAGCAGGAATGGCATGTAAGAGAAGCATCTGCTCCATCTTTTGCTTTGAATAGGGCAATGCCAACAACAACAACCTCTCCCAACATTACAAGTGCTGCATTATGTTTCTGACCATAGATCTTACAATGATAAATCTATGGAAAGTGTAGTTGTATTTCTGGCTGCCACTTTTTGGTTGTTATCATGTAGCACAGCTAGTTGCTGTGCTCCTTTTGACTCAAACATCTTCTCCGTGCTAATACAAGAATAGTGATTGTCCTTCAAGGGAGCCATTGAATGATGTGATTGGGAGGAAAAAGCATTCTCTAGCACTCTACTGGCAGATGGTCAGCATAGAGAAATGTCAGGGAAAAAGTTAATGCTAAGTTCCGTTTGGCCTTTTGTGTACCTTAAATGGGAGCTCAGCATTTGGCTTTCTGGCTAATTTGTGGTCTGTGAGAGCAGACAAAAAACACACAATGATTTAAGGTTCAAGTCTCCCCGTCCCCATTTGACCCAAAAATTGTTTGCCCCTAGACAAATCACTGCATGCTATTGTATCATTCGTTTACTTAGCAGGAAATGTTTTTATTGCTTATAAAAAACTATTAAATGTCAAAATTGAAAAAAATATATATATATATTTTTGAGTGCAGTCATTGCATATGATAACTGCACTTGTTGCCCCATGGAGACCTCTGAGATGTAGAATGATGCTAGCTGTGACAGTTCAAAAGGCCCCTGACACTAATTCCCTGCTGCAGCACTGCTGGTCAGAGGACTGTCACTCAGAATAATTACAGCTGCCCTGCTAGGCACACATGCTCAGTAAACGTCCATTAAATAACTGGTGTTTTTCTACTTCTGAGGCTAACGTGTTTTCAGGCACAGATTTCTACAGATTTCTAGAACAAATCTGTAACCAGAGAACAGGAAATACTAGGATGTATGTACCAAACAAATGTAAAATCGTATATTGTAGTTTTTTCAGGCTAGTTTCAAAGCTGAATGTTCAGAATTCGAGGAATATGATTGCTCTTGTCTGAACTACAGCAGAGCACTAAAAGTAAAAAACATGAAAAAGCGTAATTTGTTATTTATTATTTCAGAGAAAGATTCTCACTAAAGGAATACCAGGAGAAACATTGTTTATAGTAGAGGTAAATGTGAGAAACAGGTACCATTGCTTGTAAAATTGGCAAGATATTTATGAACAAAACATTTCTATTGGAAATGCAACGGTGTGACAACAAGGCAGGACATTCAATTGCAAGCACCAGAATAGTTATGTGGATCAGTGATGATTCTGTGGCCCCGCTCTATTGGCACACAGGAAAAATTTCCAGTGAAAATTACCTCCCCACCTTGCCTCAGTTTCTGGAACAGCCGGCCAATGCACCTGGCTATTATTGTTTGTGCCTAAGAGAGTAGAACAACATCGGGTCCATGGCTCTGAAAAATTACATTTCAAAGAAAAGGGCCCTCATGGAGAAAGCAATAGAAGATGTGATGAAGAGAGAGTAACTCCAGGGAAAGCGCTGAATTAAAAGATCCTATTTTGTAAACACAGAAAAAAAGCAGTCTCCAGAAACCTTTTGAGGTATCGGAAAGTATAAACACTGATATCCACTGATTTTCATAATTTGTGAAAACACAGAAAAATACCCACTGTAATTCGCTGAGAATAAACACCGAAAAAAGCATATCCTAGCTAAAGGTAAAAATAGTTTTAGGGTCTCAAAAAGCTCACATTGCCTTAGTAGTCCTTGGCACTGAAGGGAACTACTTTGTACATGGATGTGTTCCATGTGAAAAGGCTGTCACAATGAAGTTGTCCAATGGCAGAATCGGGCTGACCATTGACCCTAGTTGTGTGATGGATGTAATGGTAGGAAGAACGCATGTGAATCACAATAACAAATCAATGGATGAAAATGTCTGCCTGAAAGACCCTTTGAGTTAGTATTTTATGTCATTATAGCAAAATCAATATGTTTTTACTAATACCAGACCCACACATATTGGTGACAAAGGCAACATCATACTTTAATTCTTGAGGAGCTCACTCACAGCTACGCTGAGTCTGCTGCCTACAGAAACATTTGCTGCAGTTATTACTTTCTGTTTTCATGGACGCATTGATCTCACAGACACTGCACACAATTGTTTGTGCCACCTGTGTCATACAGCTTTTAATATGTGATTGAATACTTTCCTAAGGCCTTGTTTTATTTTATTACGTCACATGAAGTGGAGTTCTAGTAAATTTAGTTGTTTGTCAAGGACTTCAAATCACACTTGACACAATCAAGTGCTTGATTACAATGGGAAATCGTCTGCTAGTTAAACGCCTGATAATTTGCATTAGCAGAGGGAGTACTATTTAGAGTCATTCAATTTGCACATTTAAGCTTTGTTCACTCAGTAATGAAGGGCAACTGGTAAATTGCACCTGTTTCTCCCCATTCCGAAGTGTGCAAACAACTCCTGTGCATAATTGCATAGTGGCAGGTTTTGCAGACTGCCATGACCTAGCCAATCTGTGTCCCACTGTTAATTCCGTTTGTGCTTCAAGGAGGAATTTGCACACAAAACGGGATATTTGGACCAATCATATCGTGGGCCTAATCAAATTATGATGCAGTACATGAGAAGAGGAGCCCACTGTTTGGAAGAAGGTAGCGTTTTGAACTCGATTGTGAACTGCACAGGGAAGATGGTTTTCATTATCAACAAGGAAAAGGCTTCCCAAATGGTGTTTTCAAAGTGTTGAGAGAGGTCAGGGGGCGTGTACTAAACATGCTGGCAACAAAAGGCTTTTCCCAGTGCGCCACAATGGCTTGTGGTTCGTGTGAAAGACACCACTTGTGGTTAATGACCTGGATTTGTGTTCATGAACTAAGCTCCTGTGACTCCAAAATTTAATCGAGACTAATTACTGTACGCTGATGTTTACATTTAACATGGGCTTTCTGAGCCTCAACTTGACCTCTCACATATCCTGCCTGCGACAATTTTGGATCTGTCTTTTTGTTTACAGGCTGCTCAGTTCTGCCAAAAGATTCATTGTCTTGTCATTTTGCTTTATAGAATGCTCTGAACATTGTGGTCTTCTAGACACTTGCTATCAGTGTTGATTAACCTGTCATGAAGAGTGAAAGCATATTTTATTTTGCATACTATTGCATGACTGTTCAGAGTTCCGGGCTCCTGGTTTCTTCCACAACAGTAATAAAGGGTTTACCAGCCTTGATGCGATCAAAGAAAACTTCACTCGGAAATGGAATATGTCAGGGGGCGAAATGGGATGGGGAAGTAAATGCGCACTGCTGACAACAGTTCTGTCCTGCATTTCATGAGTTTGAATCCTGTCGTGGCCAACTCAGCCTTTCCTCCTGCTGAGGTCAATAAATTGATTGCTATTAGGGGAAAGGTGTTGTTCTAAGAAGCATACAAAAATAATTTATTAGCACTTTCTTTGATAAGGAATGTCAATGGTAAGGGTTGATTTTGATAAGGTTTGAACTTGAAGACTCGTAATTTCGACTAATCAGACAAGCCAATAATTAGGCAGCTTAGTTATATCTGTGATGCCAGTTTAAGCAATCAGTTTGTAGGACACTGCACAAATGCACAACAGTACAAGTCGCGGCCGGTGCAAGTAAGAGGTAAGAGCTTTGGGGCGGGGCCAGAGATATGAAGGATAAAGTCGACAGACGACGACAAGGGTAAATAAAATTACCGAAAGGTAAGAGGTTCTCTTTATTTTTTAAATTTATTTTCCCTCGTCGTTGTCTGTCGACTTTACCCCCCTGCACCGCCCCACCGCTCTTAACTCCACCAGCGGCGTCTAAACAGGACATCACCCCCCATAAAACCGTGATACACTTATTATACGTAATACATAATAACGAATGTAATACTCTTTAGCACAGGAGCTAAATCACTAGCCTCTTTTTCCAGTATCAAAATAATATAAATTACACATTTTCCTAAGCGTAGGTGCATTTGTAGTCTGAATGAGCATGAAATATTGATCTGTGGCCCTGGGCATACTCGTCTCTGATCTCACTGAGACTAGCCTTCTGGAAAAAGGTTGGACTGTGTCATAGTTATTATTGATTTTTTTGTTCCAATAATTTTTATTGAGGTTTTATAAATTACATCCCTTGCGGGTAGAAAGGTGAGCAAATAAAACAGAGAGGCAAACAGTCATTGAAAGTCCCTTTGTAGTTGTTGGTCTTGTATCTGATAACAGTGAAAATCATTCATAAAAGCTGAGGGAATTGAGACTGAAAAAAACAGGATATAAGTTCAACATACATACATTTGCGGAAGTAGCCATGGCTCAGCTCAAGCTGCATGCAGATGAATGTGTCAGCATATGTTGTGAACTAATAACCCAGTGGAGTATGGATACCTCAAGGATCCCACTAGGGCAGGATAGAGCAATAAGAAGGGGGTAGGGGGAACCTTCCAAAGTATGTGGGGGAGAACATATAACTGGGAGTAGGTTTGGTGAAAAGGAGATAACAGGGGGAAGATTAGTAGCATAGGCAGAAGCATTCGACGGACCTCAGACATTGGAGCTGCAGCGAGGACAAGAGTGCAGAGTGGGGACAAAGGCGTGATGGGGGGGTGGTGATGGTCACCAGGGTATCTCATCCTATGCTGTTATCCCTCAAGGGGCAGGAGGAGCTATGTGGATGGCAGGAAAAAAGACAAAAATACATTGATATGTAGAAAGGGTATCTCTGGGTATGCGCCTAGGATCCACTAGTCCCTCCTGCATCTCCGGGAGATGGGTAGTCTTGAGTCTATGGGATCGGAGAAAGAGGGGGGCGTCGGCGGTGGTGAGGTTCTTAAATTGTGTAAGCATGGTGTCCCAGGCCTCTGCAATAGGGAGCTTGTGGATTCGCCGGGCTTCTTCCCATTGCAATGTCGAACTTTCTGCCTCACCACAATGCAGCAGCTCTCTGTGCCATTGGGGTAGAGTCGGGAAATGCTGGGCCCTCTAATGCAAGGTTAACAGGCATTTAGCTAGTAAAAGACCAAGGTTGGCAAAGCAGGCCAGGGCCTTTTGTTGTCTTTCCCTGTGGAAGAGACATAGGGGCACATGCATCAAAGTTAGGAATTGCGAGTCCTTAAAAGTGATTATTAAGGAATCGCTATTAAGGAGTCGCAATTACCTATGCATGTAGGTTTTCCAATAAGAATTGCGATTCCTACATATTCCTTAATAGCGAATCGCAAACTGCGATTCGCTATTAAGAAATAGCTTACCGTTCATTCCTATGGGCCTAGAGGCCCAAAGGAATGAATGGGATTTCATTCGCAATTTGGGAGTACCAAATAGGTACTCGCAAATTGTGCATGCAATTTCAAGGGTGCAAGGGGGCCAAAAGGCCACCCTGATGCACCCCCAAAAACAGGTAAGTATGCACATGTGGTGCACACACATGCCCTAAGGGCATGCGTATGCACCACAATGCACTTTGAAAAATACACTTTTTTGCATTTTTCAAAGGAATTGCAAATTACCATCAACTTGAAGTTGATGGTAATTTGCGATTCCAAATTGCGAAAACGCAATTTGCGAATGCATGATGCATCGCAATTTGCGATTCCCTAACTGCATTCAGAATTAAGGGAATCGCAAAAAATTGTGATATCCTTAATTGCGAATTGCAAAAAAGGTACATGCATAGGAAAAGGCCATTTTGCAATCGCAAACGGCCGATTTTTGCGATTCGCACTGTTTGCGATCGCAAAATGGTTTGATGCATGTGCCCCATAGAGTTGTTGCCTCCCAGTTGCTTAATGTTGTTAATTCAGTGATTATGGTGAGGGCGTTGTATACAACTTGCCAGTAGATGGTTATAGCAGGACATGACAATAGCAAATGTTGTAGGTCAGCTGTCTGAGTCTGGCATCTGGGGCACGCAAGGTTGGCCTTTGGGAATATTCGGTTCAGACGGGAAGGTGTAAGGTAAGTACTTTGTAATATCATGAATTGAATGTTTTTGAAGCATGCATTTCTAGAAATGGATTGGGGTGGGGGGGACTCTAGTGCTTTAGACAATTCTGTGTCATGTAAGAGTCTGTCAAAATCCTCCTCCCAAAGTTGTTGAAGGCGCATTAGTGCATGCCTAGTGTTCTTCCCTATGACGTCCTTCCACCATTGTGTACAAGGTATGAATTACTGCATGAGTGGATGGTTCGTCATCTATCAGGCCCCATAGTGACTGGAATGTTGCCTGTAATTGACCATGTAGAAGGAAAAGACCTGGGGGAACATTGTATTGCAGTTGGTCAAATGTGGGGAGTTAGGCATTTTTGAAGAAACCCCCCACCATATCCAGGGAGTGTTCATGCCAAATTGTCAATTGGCCGGCAGTAACGGGTCCTAAGGGTCCTGAAAGGCCCTATAGGGGGATCACGGAAGAGTAGGGAGGTATATGTTTCGTCAGTTGAGTTGGCCCAGACACTTCCTAGCAAACCAAACATGGAGAGACCAGGAACGATGCTGTTTAAAATTGGGATGGAGGATCTGGTGTAGTATGTGATGAGGAAGAGGGCCCTCCCCTGTGCTCGTCTTATAGAGATTCTTCCCTGTCATTCATCGGGACACCCATTGTAGTTGTGCCGCCAGATAGTAGGCCTCAAATGATGATGCTCCAAGGCCTCCCGACCCGTCAGTAGTTGGAGTTTATTGAGAGCTACTTGTGACCTCCCACCATTCCAGAGTAGGTCTCCCAACATCTGGTTCATGTCCCGGAAAAATCAACAGCCATGGAAGACTGAGACGTTAGTGAAATAGTACAATAGTCTAGGAAGGACAGTCATTTTGGAAAGGGTGACTGCCCATTAGGGCAAGGGGGAGCCACTGTCAAAATTTCATTTGGGATCTAAGGGCTGGAAATGCCCGCTGTAGATTACCTTCAACAGGTCCTGTTGGGAATGATATAGTCTGATGCCGAGGTAGCAGACTGCGGCCACCTTCCACTCAAGTGGTGAATCACCAAGATTGATATCCTGTGGAGGTGTATCTTGGTGAAGTGGGAAGACGCAGGATTTTCTACAGTTCACCTAGAGACCAGCAATGACTTTGAATTCCTCAAAGACCTCTGAGATGAGGGCCATGTCTGCCTACGCGTCACGCACATATAAGAGGACATCGGCGGCATAAAGTGGCACTGCATATGTGATACCATCAAGGGGGATTCCCCATTGTTGACTCTCCAGGCGGAGCCGATGAGCCAGTGGCTCCATAGCAACCGCAAAAATGATTGGAAAATGGGGGCCCTGGCGCGTACCCCGGCCTATCGTAAAAGAGGCCAAGATTAGGTGTCCCACTCGCACCCGAGAGGTTGGACTCATATATAGGAGTTTTGTATAAGCCAATAATTGTGGGCCTATTCCAACCTCTCCAAATAGGTATTCCCAGGAGAGGGAGTCAAAGGTTACTTCAAGATTTAATAAAAGGCACACTGCTTGAGGGTTGCGTAACAACGCTCAGTCCATGATGTGAAAGAGGCGTCTGATGTTGCTAGATATATTGCGGCCTGGAACGAATCAATTTTGATCAGGGTGAATTCATTTGGGGAGTATCCCAAAGGATCGATCTGTGAGTATCTTGCCCAGGATTTTATAATCTGCACCTAGAAAGGCTATGGGCCTGTAGGAAGCTAGGTGAGCGTGGATCTTGTCCGGTTTTAGTATAGGGACAAGTAGGGACTCTTGGAGGGAGGGTACCAGTATTGATGGCCTTGTTATAGACTTCAACCAATTTTAGGGCTAGGTGGACATAGAAGCTGTCATAGTATTTTAGTGGGAGGCCGTCTAGCCCAGGGGTCTTATTACAGGCCAAATTGTATATTACCTGTTTCACCTCCACTATTGTTATGAGCTTGTCCATTTCTGTATATGCCAGGGCAGGTATGGAGGGTAGAGAAAGGGGAGCCAAGAAATGTCTGGTGTTGTGGATAGGTGGGTCAGGGGGCGCACTGTAGAGGCCGGCGTAGTAGGTGCCAAAGGTTTGTAGTATGGCCTTTATGGCAAGAGGAGCAGTCCAGGCTTATCTCCTGTGGCATGAAGGCTGGTTGTATACTCTATGAAATTGAAGCATGGTAGGCCCTCCAAAAGGGCAACGTAGTCTGACTTGGCCTCCGTGAGAGCCTGACGTGCGATAGCATCTGGGAGGGGGCGATTATCAAGTGGTGCCGCCGTAACCTTTGCTCTCTGGAGAGCATTAGTGAGCTCCCTAAGCACCCCATGATATGCTGAATACAAAAGCCCCATGTAACTGCCTTAAAGGAATCCCATTAGGTTGCTCGGGAGGTGGCTGTGCCTGATTGGCCTCAAAGTTTTGAGTTATGTTAGTCAGCTGGGTATTGCAAAAAAACGGTTGTCCAGTGTGTCCTTGGATAGGCGTCAGGTGGGGACCGGGTAGTGAGGTGCAGTATGTGGGCTGTGTGGGACAGCAAGAGTCCCAGATAATTGAATCTATGCCAGATTTACATGTTAACTACATTTATGTAAACATGCATATGCTAAAAATCTGGCATGGATCCGGCCCTCCAGGACCGACATTGGAGAACCCTGGTCTAGACGGGCGTGCAAATCATGGGGAACTGAGTAGTGAGAGTATAAGCGCTGATACGAGTTGTGTGTTCTACAGGCGTTGAGAAGAGACCCTTGCTGGGCCCATTGGGAAAACTGTCTTGAGTGTTGGTGAGTAGGGGCTTGGGGTAGCAGAGGGTGAGAGTGATCAAGGGATGTATCAAGCATGTTATTGTATCCCCCTCCTAGTATCCAGGGGAGTCCCACCCATTGGGACAGCACTCTGGAGAGTGTGGCCCAGAATGTTGCTTGGTCTGAATTTGGGGCGTATATGCTACCTAAGAGAACCTGGTCCCCGTCAAGCTGGCCCTCCACAAACACGGATCACCCCTCCTTATCAATTACTGTGTCATATGCTTGAAATGGAAACCTGGACGGATCCAGAGTAATGCCCCTCAAGCGCATGTCGAGTATGACGTGCCATAGACTTTGCCCCGCCAGCGCTTGCTAAACCGCTGAAGCTCAGTAGTAGTGAGATGTGTCTCTGGCAGGTAGCTAATATGTGCTTGTCGTCGTTTAATGTAAGCATATACCGAGTAAAGACGACATGCCGTATGCATCCCCCTAATATTTAGTGTAAGAAATCTGGTGTTCCGTGTAACTGCCATAGGTCAATGTGGAGAGGCTGTGAAGGAGGGAGGAAAAGTGCCAGGGGGACACCTGCCTTGAGCGCCGGCTCCCATCCATGAGGGGGGTAGAAGTGTGCTGCCCGTGCTACATGAAGGGGAACAATGAACAATATGCAAGAACATTGTAACATCAACTGGAGCCAGCGGCTGGGGATCGCATGACCAAACATTTGCTCATTAAGCCAGAAAATGTAGGAAAGGGTGAAAACAGAATACTGGCAAAAGGTAAAATTGGGGTGCTGTGAGGTGGCAGATTTTGCCATCATCAACATGACTCAGCTAGGCAGTTGGCTCTGTTATAAGTATTCAGGGTTCCACTGATTGAGAGGTAAAAGTATGCATTCAAAGGGGAGGGGGAAAAAGTTGGACCCAACATGAACTCCTAGCCCTGGGCGCGACTGTGAATCCTGGCCAGGTTTGGTCCCACTGAGAAAACATAACAAGTGTCTGGATATATGGAGTTAGAGTAAGTCATCTACTGACTGCAGTATTCCCAGGGATCCAGCTAGCAAGCCCCTGTGTCCAGAGCTTACCTAGGCTGCATCTTGATTGCTCACTGCAGGGCTGAAGTCTGTGCATTGAAGAGGTGAGGACTGCCTGATTGCTAGCACTGCATCAATGGCAAATTGTTGACTCTGCCTCAGCACCTGGGGTGAAGGAGATCTCATGGTATCTTTAGGTTTGTTTCTCTTCCGGCCCTTCCGGTTCTGCACTTGTCAGGATGAGATGCATTGTAGTGTGATGCTGGGGAACGATGATTCCTCTTGAAATACATTTCCACCCAGTCCCACGCCGAGCCTGGTTCTGTGAAAAAGTGGATTTGCTGGTTGTGCATTATCTTCAAATTCACATGGAACAACAGGAAACATTGTACATTGAGGTCTTTGGGGTGGCATTTTACTGCTAAAAGGATCAGCGTTGGTGTTGGGTTTGCATAGTATAGTCCAGATATACTGAGATTCGGCAGTTCTCATATTCAGGGGGATTGCCATCCTGGCAGCCTGCAGAATTAAGTCCCTGTCCTTGTAATGAAGGAGCTTAGCGACCACTGGGTGAGGGGGTGCCCCGGGCTGCGGTCGGCGGGCCGGGACTCAATTTGCTCTCTCCAAGGACAAGTGGGGTGTGAGGGATTTGATGATGGGGTAAAAGACTTGACCCATTCTTTCAGAAACTCTATCATTGGTTGGGTGCCTTCTGAACCTTCTGGCAAACCCACCATGCAAATGTTATCCTAGTGGGCTCTTCCTTCAGTGTTCTCTGCTCAATGTTCTAGATGCTGTACTCTTTCAAGAAGATCCTGAGTGGTCCGCACCTGGTCTGCTGGTTGTGGCTGAATGTCTGTGTTGGTACACTCAGCTTCTGTGACCCTAGAGGACGATTTCCTGTGGTCATTCCGCAGCAGGCCAATGTTCACCCGAATCTCTTCTAGTCTGGACTCAGCGGATGTACTGGATATTTCGATGGTATGTAGTATTGCATCTAATTTGGAAGCAGAGTCCTGTGAGTGCAGGGCCGGGGGGGTTTCTACCCTCTTGGCTGGCGAGGGAGTGGGACTTAGGTGATGGCGGTCAGGACTGGTATTTGATCGCTCTGTCTGCCCATGATGGCCAGCGCCGTGAGTCTGAGGTTGCCTCTGTGTCCCCGGCCGGGTGTTGAGCACTCCGTACCTTTTCCAGTCATTGATAGCGGGGCACCAGTGGAAGGCTGTTCTTTGCCCAACATGCCTTTTTCTTATTAGGTGTGGTCACCTCCCACGGATCCCCCCAAGAAAATGACAAGAGTCCTCAACTGTCCCTTCAGCGGAGACTGCTATCCGGGGTCCTGAAGGGGATCAGAGTGGTGGGTTCCTGCTGATGGTTATTCCCAGTAAGTTGTGCAGATTGCCCCCTATATAGTGTTGCGGATCAATGTGCGGGTTTTCAGTTGCCATCTGGTGGCTGGGGCGGTGCGATGAGTACCTCACGGCCCATGGGGTCTCTCCCTGCTGGGTTGTTACATCCGCAGACGCTGGGGAGTCACTCAGGAGGCCCATGACCGTGTTGATGGAGGCCTGTGTTAATTCAGGACCCCTGCATTAGCCTGCACGCCGGACAGGGGCTGCGTCGTGTCCCTCTGTGGAGCAGTGCCTGTCTGGGTGATCGTGAAACTTCACGAGGGGGAGCTTGTAGGTCTGCCTTTGCTTGGTTGAGCCTGCAGATTATTGGGCTCTGTTTCCTGGGGGCTGCTGGGTCAAACTGCAGGGCGCACTCTCGACTGCACCGCCACGGGGTGAGTTTATGGGCACCCCACAACGTCTCACCCAGGCCACTGGTGCAACTTATTGGGGGAACTGGCGATGTCCCGAGTGCCTCCCTGCCAGTCGGGCATTGAAGGGTTGCTATCGCACTACACAGAATATTGAATTACCAGCTGTCAGGTGCGGCAATATAGTGAGCACTTCTGGGCTTACAGTCCTTCTCCCTGATGGAGTGCAGTTATTGCAGGCTCTGACGGGGCCTCTAGGGACCTATTATGGCACTGGAGTAGGCCCTCGTCAATTCAGGGTCATCTTGTTGCCTCTATTTCAGCCAGGATCGCCTTGTGCACTTCTAGGGATTGGGGCCCTGTGTTCGGCACAAGTAGGAGCACTGATAGGGCGTCGCGGTGGGGGGGAGAAATGCATGCCCTGCCCCCCCTCAAATCTTATGTATGGAGTCCTAGCTGCGCTGCCTGGGTAATCATGGAGTCCCCCCCCCCCCAGCTTCAAGTAGGCCTCTGGCATACATTGTGGGGAAGGCCTCCCAGCCGGCCTGCTGCTGGAGGGATGCCTGTGCCACACTCAAGTACCACACCCCTTGAACCCCGCTTGATCAAGAGGCCGCTGTCAGAGGGGCCACTCCGCTTCACCGGTCTGTGTTGTGCAGCTCAGCAGCCCCAGTTTCAGGGCCTCTCTGTTGCAGTTGGGGTGCTGTGAGGATGGCACAGCCTGCCAGTTTAAGCCTTGCGCCTTCTGGGCCTCACCCAACTAGGAGGCCGCTTGCCAGGAGGGATGTCCCGCACCTCAGGGGTGTACTGTCTGGCCCAGTGGGCCATGTCTTTGAGATCCCCTGGGACCAGCTAGGTAGCCATGTGGGAGAAATAGTAGGCCTTTCTTCACCCGATTCCCGGCTCTGGCGCACTGGTGTAACAATCAACCAGGCCTCGGAGGCCGTGCTGCGGCTGATGGGGAAGGGGCCCATATGTGCCTGGCCAGCTCCCGGAGTCCGTAATGTCGAATTTCTGCCTCTCGTCTGCCCTCAGTCGATCACTCTTTGCTGCTGGATGGTGGAGAGCAGCTGATGTCACCAATTTCGTGCAGGATTAATGGAGATTGCTCACATTGCCGTGTGGAGCTCTGCTCTCTGGCATCCACCATCTTCAGCGGTTAAGCTACGCTCCCCGTAGTTTTTATTGATATGAGACCTCTGTCACAATTCCATTCAATGCCATTGGCATATCTCCCATGCAACTACATATCATTCTTCCTATCCATGCCACTGACAAACTCCCATGCAAATACAAGAATCAAGCCAGGGTGTCAGCTAGCTGGTCTAATATCTAGCATCAACTTAAGAAAGGTAATAGCAAGCCCATTGGCTCTACCACTAAACGATTGGTGTTCTTCATATATGCTTAGATACTTGCACAGTATACGGAGCATCACTTGTCCCATATGTTGTGTTAAACAGATTCCAGTTAGGATCAAAACAACATTTAAACAGCAAAATGCCATGTGCTTTTTAGGTCTTTACTACAAACATCTTTAGCTGCGGGTGGTAGAAGACCTACTGTTTACAAGAGAATAATACAGAACGTAGGCTTGTGAGTCAGCCCTTTGCTCATGTTTGGGTGGCTTTATTGTCTCTCTCACTTCTATGCTTGTGATTCAAAGACTTTTATCCATATTCTCGTTTTTGTCCTGCCCTGGACTATAGTTTCTTTATCATCATTTTTACTGGATGACCTGAGTCCTTTCACTGCTGACAACAGGGAACTATTTTTTCATTTGTCTTTTAATAATCCATGGGAGCTCATAACTATCTTTTAATGCTTTTTTTATGAGAAAAAGCATTTAAATGTGCCTGCCTATGCATGTGTATGCATTGTGACCTGCCAGCCATTTTGACCTTTTTTCCCATGTTGGCCATGGTGATGGAAACAAGCAGTGGCAAAGCCCACAGCTCGCCTGTCGCATTTCAAAGGTGAGACCTACTGGTTTTGGAGGGATTCGTCAAGTATGAATTGCTTTCTGCGCCAACGACCAAAAATAATTGTGTTTCAAGTACCTAACATCTGTAAAATAAGTTTCCAATGTGCAAGGGGTGCTGACATCTTCTTACTTCCTAAGAACTAATGATGAGTTTATAATACTCTTCACATAGCCAGACTGTGCCATTATATTTGTACTCCTGGTAGCATACCTATTCTCTTTCCTCAATTGTGTCTTCGTCCCAAACTCTCTATGCAAAGCCAATTTTCAGCTACCCCCAAAAGATTTCTCTGGGTTTTCTGTTTTGACTGCTGTAGTAATTACAGACATACAAACAGTTCACACGCGTTAGCTTTTGACTTTAAATAATTATTCTGATCTTTCACAGCTAATGCTTCTCTGCAGATATCAGTACCAGTGTTACTCCTAAATAGGAATTTCTTATGGCGATGGTAACATGTCATCTTCTCATGTGGTAACTTAGATGGCAGTGCGGATGCCAGAGACGTTAGAGATGGATAGTGTAAGACTGCTGCTTCTAAAAAAAGGTCCCAGATCCATCTTTCTAGCTGCCACATTGTGTACGAACTGGACGCAAATCTATTTTTGTTAGAAAATGTGGATTTTACCATAAAAGGCATTGTTAAACAGAGATCTATTTATGAAGGGAATATTGGTGATACTTAGCATCTAAAGGAAACTGTAGTATTTCATTTCTTTTATACCAAACGGAAATCTTAGTACAAGTAAAAACAAGTCACTGATTTCTTAAACTGCTGCCCTGCAAATACCCACAAATGTATACAACTTTAAATACATAACACCTACCGCCTGGTCGTTAATAAGATTTTTGATTTCCTCGTTTTCACTGTGCTATCCGGTCCTTAAGCGCGTGCAAGGCCTGGAGTGAAGCTGCCCTTTCTTTAGTGAGCACAGAAGCCCTTGTAAACCGCTTTGAAAGGGTTTATGCGAAGCTTCAAGTGAGTGAAAAAGAAAGCAGAAGTTGCAAACAGTAGCTCATGAAGATTTACTGCCACATTTATGTTTCTGCTTTGTTCCTCGGCTTCCATGTACTTTGCACATTTGCTCTCTAAAATGCTCGTTCCCATTAGTCATCGGCAAAACTTAGCAGAAAAAAAAAAAGGGTTTTGACATGAAACACTACAACATTCCTTGAACATGAAACCCACAACCTTTCATTGAAGCAACCTTTAATTTACAGTAATGTTTTACGGATGGCACAACGGTTTTGAACTAGGCCTCTCCTTGTTATCAGCCCACCTTTACATCCAGAAATGTAAACGTGCAAAGTCATGGCCGCCTTTTCCAGCCTCCCCTCAGGGCAGTGTTTTTCCCATGTTCGAATGCTCATTCCTTAAGTGTCTGGCCGAAATGTTATCCTCTAAAAACTGCACTTATTGTTGGCTTAACTGAACTGAGTATAATACATTTTATACAAACTCTGTAGAGACCAGATATGGAAAGAGACCAGCTACAGAGCTTGGATCGCAACAGTAAATGGCCATTTATAATTAATATTAACAAATGGCAGATGTTTATAGCCCAACAAGACCTGTTTCATTTTATAAAAGAGAAAGGTTTGGTTTATTTGAAAAAATAGATGCAAAGAAACGTTCAGCAGTCATTGAACCTACAAATAATAAAGTTAGAATCAACACTTAGGAGGAATAACAACAATATGTACTGAAAACAGCTGTCTCCTTCTTGCCCGTCTGCTAAAAAAGTTGCAGGAGCAAACATGCTTTATCAAGACTGCACGAGACTGACGGATGATCTATTCTCATTTGTATCACTAAATTAATAGGCCTGCGAATAGCATGAAAAAGGCTCCTTGATAGATTTTTTTTTGGCTGAGGTTTAGGCCAGTGAAGGCTGTAGAATTTTCCTTTTAGAAACTGCAGGTTTCAGAAACCATACTAAATCGGGTAAATGGCTTAATATTATTATTCTTTTCTTAAATTGCTACAGTACAATCTTTCACTGGTTTGGGCTGTTCACTTTAAAAACACACCAGGGGCCATAGTGTGCATTTTCATTATTTGCGCCAGGCGCACCTATTAAAAGGTGCGCTCGGTGCAAACAATGAAAGTGCACCCTATTACGGTGAATGCACTGTGAGTGCGCCCCCTGAAAGCTTCTTTGCCTCTCTGTCCATGTCGGTAATACGGTGTGGGCGCAGAGGCAAAGGAATTCCCTCTTTTGCATAGGGCACACCATTTGAGCAGCTGTCACAATTCATGTAATGCTGCTTCATGTGTGGTGCAAAGCCCCCTTGTGCTCAGTGCATTATTTAGAAGAGTGTACTTATAAGAGATGCTAGTTTGATGGTTGTTAAAATGGCCCTTGTGAAGTAATTGCAATGTGTAGCATTATAGTATGTAGCAAAGTTCTAATTAAGCACATGCATTAGGACATGAATGTCCCCTGCAGAGAAAACAGGCATGTACCATTGTCAAAAGTGCCCAACTGCTTGCACAACTCAAATCCGGACTTTTTACATTTGTCCTGGCATCACACTAATCTTGTGCGGGTGGGAGGCCATGGCCCATCTCTGGTAATGCGAGGTCCAGAACCTCTTCTGTGACCTGGAGTGACACACCAAGCAGGCCCTCATAGTGGACAATGGACTACTGCCCAAATAAAGTAGTAGTGGCAGAGCATTGCATTTCTTGAGGCTTTAGAGTGATCAGACCTTTTCCTCTGTGTCAGATAGAGTGCGGTGTATCGACCCCTATCATGTAAAGTTCTATTGTTATGTGAAACTGAGAACATTGAACTTACATTCCATGCGCGTGTTGTGTGCGTGTATGTGCTTTTAACATGTAGCACATGTATGGTAGTGACTCTGTGTGGAATAAATGTAAGTTCTGTGACCAGTTGTATCCATTTGGATGCCTCTGGGTTAGCATGTAACTAGATGGAGGACTAGGATAGCTTCTCCAAGCAGTGGAAGTGCATAGACTGCATTTTTGTAGCTGGAGGGTAGAGACACTGAAATAAGGGAGGATGGAGTCAGGGCTCCCCTTAGCATTTTAATGTGCTAGCAAAAGACTGTTGATTAATTCTTCTTAAGCATTACCATTTCATAGATGCTAGTGGCGAGGGATGATACTGCAGTTTCTGTTGTTCAAAATAAGGAAGTTTCCAGGCATGGCCTTTCCATGAGATGTCCCTGAATACTGCTCAGGATCTCTAATAGTTGATCTATGACAGCCAAGAGCAGAGATCTCGCACTTCATTTTGTCCTTGTTTTACATACTCCTCCTTGGAGCCAGCACCACTTCTACCTGCTAGGAGAGGTATCACAGTGCATAAATGCTGTGTCTGAGTAGCAGCCAGGAAGTGACATTTGAAAGGGAACCAAACCACATGGGTTCTGAAACCTTAGGCAGTGGCTTGCATCACTTGTCTGGAAAATGTCTATAAAAATGGGATCCATACTACAGCACTTTGTTCCAGTTAGAAGTTCTTCTTGATCAAGAACATGAGTGTTCCACAAAATATTTGTGCCTCAGTTCCAAGACTGGTCTCTCTGCTGGAATTCTTCCCTCTGCTCTCCAAGGGGCGAGACATGGTTTATATGATAAGAACTATTGTGTTATAAAACTGCAGCTGTGCTACCGTGTTGTGTCTAGAAATGTTAGGGGATGTTGCTGACCAGGCACAAGAAAACAGTACACCATGTTGTTCGACCTTGTATGAATTGTTCAAACTGAATCCCAAGTAGAGTCACTAAATAACAAATATTATGTACAGCGTATTTCTAAAATAATATCATGTCACCAAAACAAATGTATTATGTGTGGCTGTAAAAAGCAAAGGCAGCCTACAACTACTACTAAGTACAACCAAGGGAGAACCAAAGTGGGCCTTCACCACTGAGAGTCAGAGACAGAGGAGCCCCTCGGGCATCATCCAACTGCAACAGCATGAGCAGGTAAGTGGGCCTCATGCAAAAGACTGAACTAGACATGCACACCATGGAGTGCAGTAGGAACAGACACTGTTGCCTAAGAGATCCCTTTAATTTCTGTACCAACTATTGAACTGAACTGAAAACTATCCAGAGTGAGAAGAGACCTAATGAACAGCACCTGTGCCTGATGTATGTATATGCCTATGTTAGAGTATGAGATCTAAAGACAGGGTAGTCACTCTTAGAATGGGGTAAGGGCACAAAAGCAGGTAGGTTACTTAACTGGGCATTGTAGTTGATTTTATGACCTGGCAATTGAGCCCCATTGAATTGTGTTATATACATTTTAGGTGTGATAATAAAGTTCTTTCTTTTCACTAAGATAAGCACTGGGCTGGGCATCACATTTATTGTATCTGTTAGTTGAGTGTTGAGTTCTAAGCTCTTGCTCCCCCATGCAGTACCTCTTTAGAAGCCTATAACTGCTCGCATTTGCAACCCTGAGATCAAAGTGTGCAAATGGTGAACTTAGACCTGCTGCAGAGCCATAGTAGGACAGACCCCAGGACACCAGTGCAGACTACCACATCCACAGTGCAAACGTTCTGATCCACCATCATTAGGGCCCATAGCCCTTTTCTGCCCTGAGGCCAATTAAACAGGATCTGACAACATGTTGGGCATTTATCTGGCATGAAGGGTGTCTTAGGGTGCAGAGTGTAGCCTATAATTTGTAATTTTCCTACAGTGAGCGTTCTACAGGCAGGTCAATTTCATGAATTGTGCAGCGTGAATCTTTTCTGGATTCACATGCTGTGCATTATCCTGCTATCTAGTAGTTGGGTGTGAACTTCTTCCAATTTTTGTACTGCTTCTTCTTTTTCTGTTGTTGTTGTTGGTGGGCATCGAGGGACCCTCCATTTGGTGTCCCTTGTGACATCATACTGCTTCCTCTGGAAGCTCCCACCTTTGGTCGCCATCTTCAGATTCTTTTTTCCACAGTTGGGTCTGGATGCTAGGCTGAAGGCTCTCCAACACGAGGAAGAAGGTTTGAGAAATGTTCAGGAGAAGTTGGCTGAAAGTTCACCGAATTCAGAAAAGAACACAAATGAAGAGGTACCGGAGGAGAATTGAGAGAGAAGGAGAAGAATTTCATTAACATTGTTTTGAGAATGTCCGTGCAGGGGGCTCCCTGTGTGGCCTAATGGAGAAGGCTCTTTCCAGTTCTGCCCGAATTGCCACTGCAAATTCTTGCAGAAGGACAAGCACCAGGTCTGCAACCTCTGCCCGTAGACCATCGAAGCAACGACTGCAATGCCTGGTTCCTGTTCACGTCGAAGACGCTGAGGTGAGAGAGTAAGAGGCGAGCCCATAATACCATGCAGAGACAGCAGACGACTCCATCCCTAAGAGACCTGGGTCTCTCAAACGACAAGGAGGAAAATGTTGACGAATGCGCAGAGGGGGAAACTTCGGGCACCAACTTGCAGATCATCGAAGTCGAAGCCCAGGCAGCAAAGAAGATGAAGAGACACGACGTAAGAGAGTCATCGACCTTTAAGAAAGTGCCTGAGTCTAAAAAAATCGGACTTAAGGGCATCGAAGGGAGCCTCGGCATTGAAACACTTGTAAACCGCAGGCACGCCCCAAAAAAAGGAGCCCTTTAGATCCCTCGAAAGTGACACCGCAGGAGGAAGATCTCCAGAAAAAATCCAGTCATCGAAGGACGGATAAGGGAAAGATGTTTTGATGTTGAAAATAGAGAGGTCTCGAGAAGAACATCGAAGCTCGATGACCAAGACGTCTTTGAATGACTCTTCTATGCTGAAGAGAAAGATAACAGCGAACCTTGATGCTGAAAAATGGTTGGCAAAAATCGATAACTAGAAGAGGCATCTTGAAGTCAAAATGGCTGCCCTCCTACAAAAGAAGAAGGATTTCAACGAAAGTCTAAAGGATTTTTGAATTCCACCAAAGACTTCGACACCGAAGGAACAGGGTGAAAAAGAGGTCAAGGAGATCAAGCCTCCTCTAACTCCAGAGCCACAGGAAGAGGAACTCTTCTACTCTTTTATGAAGAAGGAGATGAACAGCTGGCATGATTGAACCAAGGCTCTGAGGAATCAGACTTCACAGAATCCCAGTGGCAAGACATGGAGACAGGCTCCCTGGAGGAGGGGTTGACATCTATCCATCAAGGCCATCACCCCCAGACGACATTGGCGTCTATAACCAGGTGAATAAGAAGGCTGTGGCAACTCCTGCCAATGTTCCCTAGCATACTAGACCAGGGAAGAGAAGCCTTAAAAGAAGCCGCTGCTTGTAGAGCCGTGACTCCCAAGGCAGAGAAAAAACACAATCACTCATCCAAGGACCCATCCTACATAAAGGGTGCAGTGCCGGCTGATTCGATTATCACCTCAACAGCACGGAAGATGGCCAACATCCCATCTACATCTGGCCCGAATCTAGGTGAGGAGAGAAAGAAGATGGACCTCATGGGTCGAACATTTGAGCGCAATGCAGCAAACCAGTGACGCATCGCAAATTCAAATGTCCTTCTAAATTGTCATGCCTAACAGCACTTGGAACAGATGGCTGAATTAATGATGCACCTGCCTGAGCAATACAGGAAGAGGGCTGCACATCTGGCAGACAAAGGCAAAACCATCACCAACACATGCCTCAAGTCAGCATTGGATGCAGCAGACACATCCAGCTGCCAAATGATGACCCTATGACACCACTCACGGCTGAGAATTTCAGGTTTCAAGCCTGAAGCACAGGTGAACATACTGAATACATCTTTCAACGGGGAGCAATTGTTTGGGAGCTTGGTCGATGACATCTTGAACCAGCTCAAGAAAGATAATGAAACCGCAAAATCAATGGAAGCATTTCAGTTTCGAGGATGCATGCGAAGGGGAGCGGTACCACCCCATAGCCCTACAGGGAGAGGCAGCTTCCAGTCGGGAACATCCCACCAAACAATCCAGGGAAGCAATCAATCATCTACAACCCAGCAGAGTTGGCAGTACCAGCAGAAAGGATGACAGTCCTTTCGTGGAAGAACAGAGGGCAGAGGACAGCCACATCGGGGAGGCTCAACCCCCACAAACAGTCAACAACCTATCACAAACAACATCAGTGAGAGGCAAACACAAAAATCTCAAACTCCTATACACAACACCAGTGGGCGGCAGAATAAAAAACTTCCTTCATGAGTGGAGGAAGATAAAATCAGATAAATGGATTCTAAATGTAATACAATATGGATATTGCATAGAATTATTCAAGAAATCTCCAACATGGGGACCAAAGAAGAAGGTCCATTCAAAAGAAGAAACATCTCACCTGTTCACGGAGGTAGAGGAATTGCAGGAGAAAAAAGCAATTCAGACAGTGCCAAAAGCAGAAATAAACAAGGGAAATTACTCTACATATTTCCTAATTCCGAAGGTAGATGGATCTCTACAGCCAATTATAGACCTCAGATTTATAAACAAGGTTATAAAGATTCAAATATTCAAAATGACAACATTGCAGAAGGTCATACCACAATTGCAAAAAGGGGATTATATGGCAACTATAGACTTAAAAGACACCTACTTGCACAGCCCAATGAATGCAAAGCACAAAAAATATCTCACATTTGTGGTAGACAAGACTCACTACCAGTTCACAGTACTAGTATTTGGGATAAAATCAGCACCAAGAGTGTTTACATAATGTCTCACAGAAGAAGCAGCACACCTAAGATGACAAGGCATTCATGTCTATCCTTACCTAGACGACTGGCTAGTAAGAGCAACCTCCCTTAACAAGTGCAGGGAACATATTCAACAAGTAATGAGAACTTTATTTGCTTTGAGATTCTCAATAAACATAGAGAAGTCATAATCAACACCAGAGCAAGAAAAAATGTTTCTTTGAGCAAGGATAAACTCAATCCAAGGGAAGGTGTACCCCAGTGACAAGAAAATACAGTCATTACTGCTGGAAACTACCCTATACCAGATGGGGCAAGCTCTGACAATGAGGACAGTGCGTAAACTCTTAGGGAAGATGGCATCATGCATACCTCTGATCCCATATGAGAGACTGCACATGAGACCAATCCAGGAATAGCTTCAAAACCAATGGTCAGAAGCAACAGGGAGTTGGGAAGATCTAGTGGTTGTCATGCAGAAAGTACAAGAGGAGATGGCATGGTGGCACAGATCATATATAATACATGGGAGGAACTTTACACAACCAACTCCAACAGGGACAACTACAACAGATCCCTCACATATGGGCTGGGGAGCTCACATGGGCTCGCTCAAGGTGCAAGTAGGCTGGAAAAAACAAGATGCGGTACAACACATCAATATCCTGGAGCTAAAAAACAGTGTTCTTAGGCTTAAAAGCCTTTGAGAGAGAGTTGTTAGGAAAATCAATATTGATCCAAACAGACAACTCAACTAGTAATTTTTTACATCAACAAGCAAGGAGGAACGCAATCCCTTGTAGTATCAAAATTAGCCGAAGAACTGTGGACATGGGCCATACAGAGGAAGATGGAACTAACAGCAGTGCATCTCCCAGGAATGGACAATACAGAATGAATGAATGAATGAAATTATTTATAAAGCGCTACGTTCACTCCAAGGAGCATCTTGGCGCTAAGAAGCAGACAGGCTGAGCAGACAGACATCATGCTCACATGAATGGGACTGAAATGCTCACATGAATGGAACTTAATCAGATAGTACTCAAAAAGATCTTTGGGAAGTGGGAAACCCCAAAGATAACTCTATTTGCAACATCAAGGAATGCCAAATGCCAAAGCTTTGCCTCAAGACAGCCATACCACCAATCGCTGGGGAATGCACTGTTACAAACTGGTCAGGGATATTTGCTTAAGCTTTTCCCCCGATACCACTGATACACAGAATGAACAGCAAATGCAGACAGAGCAAAATTACACTCATATACTAATTGCCCCACAGCGGGCAAGGCAAACATGGTTCTCTGAACTGATAGAAATGGCACAGGTAAACATGCAAAGAATACCAATACAACAGATCTACAAGACCTACTAGCAATGAAAGAAGGAAGAGTACTTCACCCAGAACCAGAGTCTTTGAGCCTGGCAGCCTGGCTCCTGCAGACCTAGGATTCAGACATTTAAAGCTGCCAGGAAACAAAATGAATGTTCTAGGAGAAGCAAGAAAGCCAGCTACAAGACGGCGCTATATAGCAAAATGGAAAAGATACTCCATATGTTGTCTTAAAAATGGATTGTTAAGGAAGAACACAAAAGACGCAACAGTGTTAAGATATCTAACACACCTCATAGACTATAAGTTGACATAGGCCTCGTTAAAGGTACATTTGGCAGCGATAGTGGCCTACACAAGGGGTCAAATGGAAAGAAGTTTCTTCACAGCCCCAGTAATTAAAAGATTCTTAGAATGGGCAAAGAGAATTGCACCACCAAGGAACATACCAGTACCCACATGGAATCTAAACGTGGTACTCACATAGTTAATGAAGGCACAATTTGAACCATTGCACAAGACATTGTTACAAAGGCACACCCTAAAAAAACAGCATTTCTGGTGGCAATTACATCTCTGCGCAGGGTGAGTGAATTGCAGGCACTCACGCTTCAAGAACTATACTTTCAGGTTCACAAGGACAGAATTGTCATGAGGAGAGACCGACAGTTCTTGCCAAAGGTAATCTCGCATTTTCACATGAATCAAACTATACAAATACCACGTTTTTGCCAAAAACCAAAAAGAGACGCAGAGAGAATGTTACACACATTGGACGCAAGACGCACCGTAATGTATTAGATCGAAAAGACAAAACTAAACAGAAAGACAAAACAACTATTTGTCTCATTTGCGAACAGTTTTCTGGGAAGACCAGGAACTAAGAAAACAGTTGCAAGATGGATAGCACAAACTATTCAGATGTGCCACACAAACACGTGAGAAAGACTTAGTGTAACACCTAGAGCACATTCTACAAGGAAGAAGGGAGCAACCATTCCTTTTCTGGCGAATACACCCTTACAGGATATTTGTATGGCAGCAACGTGGTCATCTGTACACACGTTCACAAAACACTATTGTATAGACATTAAAATGAACAAGGAAGTACAAATGGGACAAAAGGTCTTACAACATCTGTTTAGCAATCAATGCTCATCTTCAATTCAACTACCACAAGGTTAACACACTGCTATAAAATCTATGCACAGCAAGTCAATACAGAAAAGATTCACACTGCAAAATGTATAGTTTCTTACCTGTGGATGTAGTTTTACAGCTTGAAGAATTTTCTGGATTCACAAGTGACCCACCCATCTCCACCAAGAAGATGGAAGGAAGGAACAAGACATCCCAAAAAATAATAATTTGATGATGGCGACCAAAGGTGGAAGCATCCGGAGGAAACAGTGCAACGTCACAAGGGTGTCCCTTGTGACGCCCACCAGCAACAACAAAAATAGAAGAAGGACTGCAAAAATTAGGAGAATTCCGGACACAATCAATAGATGGCAGAATAATGCACAGCATGTGAATCCAGAAAATTCTTCAAGCGGCAAAACTACACCTACAGATAAGAAACTATACGTATGTATGTACCTTGTATGTGATTCAAAGCAAAGAGACACCAAATATTAAATGAGTTTGTAGGGGTGCAGGGTAGGTCCCTGTGCAAAATTGGGTTGTTGGTTAAGTGGGGTGAAACCCTACTCAAGCAACAGCCTTGCCAGGCTGAACTTAAAAATGCCATTAAATTAACCTGTGCTTAACCCTCTGCTAGCTTGGTACAAAACCAGTGAGGCTTAACTTAGAGGCAATGTGTAAAATACATATGCAGAAAACACAACACAAGAAAAACCCCAAAGCAATTTAGAAAAATAGAGTAACATTTAATACATTATTTGACATCGAAGCAACAAAAATCCAATTGTAGAACCTGAGTTATGCAAGTTTGAAGATTTAGATTAAAAAAAGTTCCTAAAGGCACAAAGTGCCAACTGTGGTTATCTGGTCATACCGGACCGAGAAAAAGTCACAATTTCAGGCTGGCTGCAATGGAGCGCTGGCCAGAAACAGGGACTAGATTAGTTCCTCTGAGAATTGTACCTTATGTTCGTGATGCAAGGTGTTGCATCAGGGCCGGCTTTAGCGCTGGTGGAGCCCAGTGCGACAATGTTAGTTGGCACCCCCAATGACCACCTCCACCACAGATTATCTCACTAGCACCCTTTAACAGTGACAAAGTCTCCATAACCACTCTCTCTCAGATGCACTGAATTCGTTATATAGCACCACTCATACCAGTAAAGGATGTCAGAGCACTTTGCCTCACACACACATTACACAGAGACAATCAATCCTACGTGTGTAAATCAGTGTATAGGAAATGTTACATAAGCCAAAGGACTACAGGGTGTAGGAGTCACATGTCATCCATACTGGTAGGCAGTATAGTTTAGGAGTCCTTGGTGTGGAGAAGCACAAACTCAGAATTGAAAAAGAAACAGCATAGTTGGGAGTTCTATTTAATAATAAGAATCAATTTCTACCTCAACTGACCCTTTTTGCAACATTAATCTATGCTCTAATGTATACTTTGCAGAGTGTATGCAGTTCTATGATGAAAGTTAATAGCTCACTCTTCTATATTAGGACTTTAAGTTATAAATTGCAAGTTACAAAAGGATGTCTCTTTTAAAAGCAGTAGCCTGCTGACCTAATTACATTATATGCGCTCTGTAACCTGCATGGTACACGTTCTTTGCAGCAGGCATATTAACCCTCTGCACTACCTTCACATAAGTCAAAACCCCAACTATACAAAACTCCAATCTCTCTCCAGGAAGAACATTAATCGTGGAAGTTATCTTGACATTTTTGTGTTGCCTGGTAATTGCTGGAGGAAAGGAATGCAGCAGGTGCTTTAAAAATATAATAAACTTGCAAACATGGTGCCCCCAGGAAGCCAGCACCCGGTGCGGTGGCACCAGTTGCCCCGCCCTAGAGCCGGCCCTGTGTTGCATCATGCAGAGTAGGATCCAAGGAGCTATGGCAGGTCCTGCGTAGATTTGTGTCGCACTGTGTTGGTTCCGAGAAGCGATGCAGGGTCTGCGAGGGCTGCAGTGCAAGGTCCCTCGTCAAGTTGTGTTACGCTGCATCGGTTCTGATGAGGAACTGTGAGGGCTGCATTCAGTTGCCTTGCACTGCATCAGGTTTGGATGATGACCATAGCTGAATTGGCACAGCACCTTTTACCCCACTTCCAAGGGTCCAGGACTATGGGCACCACTTGGGGGGTCAGGACTCACTGCAGGCAGAGTCCAGGTGCAGGGTCAATGTGTTGGAGCTTATGTGCCTGTAGCTCAGAACAGTAGGCTAGCCAACTAGCACTTGGAGTCACTCTGGTAGTCCTGGGATCAAGGTGCAATACTAGTCTTCCTTCCTAAAGCAGCAGGGCAGCAGAGCATTCCTTCAGGCAGCAGAGCAGAAGGGCAGCAGAGCAGTCCTTCTTGCAGCAGAGCAGTCATCCTTTCACAAGTCCAGAGGTGATCTGAAGAGTCGAACTATCTGGATACCTGGTGCCCTTTTTGAAGTGGGAGAAGCTTCTGGAGCTTTCCCCCATAGAGGTGTCTGGAATTTCCTGTCTCCCTGCTCTGGGACATGACTGTCTGCAGGCACAATAGGATAGTGTGAAGTTCTTTGTTTGAGAGCAGAGGTCAGTCTTTTGAATTGCATAGGGGGCTGTGCACAGCTCTGTCCACACATCTTTCCTGAGATGGCCCATCCAGACACACATAGTCCCTCTATTGTGTGGCTCTCTGAGAGGAATACATAAAGGCCAACTGCCAACTACACGCAGCCATGTGACCCAGAAATGGGCTGCAGGCACCAAATGGTCAGGACAAGAAAATGGCAACTTTCTAAAAGTGGCATTTTCGGAATTGTGAATTAAAATTCAACTTTATCATTAAAGAGGATTTTAAATCACAATTCCTCAGGCACCAAACATGACTTCCTACTCCCAATCAAAAGTTAGCATGTATTAAATGTGATAAGGTAACCCAATGTTATCCTACGGGAAAGGTAGGCCTCACCGTAGCAAAAAACAAATTTGTACATATTTCACTACCAGGACATTTACAACTTAAAAGTACATGTCCAACATTTAGTTACAATGCACCCTGCCCTATGGGCTATCTATGGCCTACCTTAGGGGTGACTTATATGTATAAAAAAATGAGTTTTAGGCCTAGTAAGGAGATTATATTGCAAAGTCAAATTGGCAGTTTTAAACCGCCAACAAGCTGCAATGGCATGCCTGAGACATGTTTAAGAGACTAGTACTTAAGTGGGTGGCACAATAAGTGTTGCAGGCTCACTAGTAGCATTTAATTTACCAGTCCTGGGTTTATGGTATACCACATTACTAAGGACTTATACGTAAATTACATATGCCAATCAGGTGTAAGTCAATCTTTCCATGTTTTAGTTAGTAAGAACAAGCACTTTAGCAGTGGTAAAGTGTACAGAGTCCTAAGGCCAAAAAAGCGAATTCAGAAAAATAGGAGGGGTGAAGGCAAAAAGCTTGGGGGAAGACTCTAAAGCTGATAGGTCTAATAGTCCCCTTAGCATGAGTCTCACTCACGCAGCAAGACGTTTGATATTAGTCTCTTAAAAAACATCAACGTTCAAAGAAGTTCAAAACCTGGAGCAAATAAAACATGTATGCAAGCTGACACACAATGATATGTTATGTTGTCAGTATTTACGTAAAACACTTAATAAAATGCTTCTATCATTTGGGCAGTCATCATCATCATCATATACTTTATTCGGTTTTTCAAACAAAAACCATAAAAGTTTCACAAAAAACAATACAGACATATATAAAAAGAGACGGGGTGCCCCCAATTAGTTAATGTAAACAGTCGACATAGGGGATAAAATATCTTACAAATGTTAAAAGTATACGGAGTGAAGGAGGATCTAGCAGCCAAGTAATTATACAGTTCTAATCACAGCTCGATCTGAGCCTAACTGCTGCCTTTAAAAAACTGAGGTCATACCATAATGTGGATCCTGAAAGTAATGCTAAAAATGTAAAAGCAGGACGTACCTGATTAAAATTTAAGGATTTTAAAAGAGGGATTATAAATGTCTTCCTTGGTACCTCGTAAAAACTACAAAACATTAAAAAAATGGAGCATGTCCTGCGGAGACCTACTGTCGCTGCCGCATAAAGGCAAAGTATGGCCTTTGTTACATCCATGGGGGTGGGCAAGGAGAAGATAAAATAGATCAAATCGGAACCTTGTCAATAAAAAGCGATCATACGTTTTAGGAAGCCCAAGGAGGTATGGTTGCGTTGATTGTACTGTTTTTAAAATAATGTATCTCCGTACACTGGGCTTCATTAGTTCTGCCTCCTCCCTTTTTACTGCCTGCAGGCTAAAAAATTGCTCCTTAGCCCAGACCCTATCGTTCCTAGTGATGGATTCCGGATCACTATAGAGTTCCGCCCTCCCAAGAGACCTGAACCCAGCCCCAATATTTTTTAGCCAGGGGATACGGTGTGCGTAATCAAGAGCCATGCAATCCCTTATGATATCTTTATGTAGCGAGGTCCCCTTGTTCCCCCACACTTTAAGCCAATGGAGTAGAGGGCGAGACGACAGTAGATCTGACAAGTAGGGCATACCCAATTCTTCATGTGCTAAAAATGTAGGGTTTCCCAGGGGCACACATAGGAGTCGTCTTAAAAATCCATTTTCAATTCTTTGTAACTCCTCGGCCTTGGAGTAACCCCAGATTTCGCTACCGTATGAAACCTGCGCTAAACATTTGGCTCTAAACATCTCTAATATAGCACCTATTTTTTTTCTACCCAACAGGGAGGCAAAGTTAAAAATTGCTGCATTGGCTCTTAAAAAATCCCCTTTCTTCTTACTTCTGAGAGGGCCCCAATTGAGTTTTGCATCCAGCATGACCCCCAAATAGGAAAACGCCCCTGTTTTGGGAACTGATGTAGACCCCACCTTAAAGTTAAAGGGCTTCCCTGTACCGGGTCCCACCTCCATCACATAAGATTTGGATTTGTTGACTAACAGGTCCCGGTCCTCCATAAATTTCACAAACGAATTGAGGAGGGTTTGTAGTCCACTCGCTGTCCTAGACATGAGGACAGCGTCGTCTGCATACAATAATACCGGCAGACCAAGCCGTCCCACGTGTGGGGCATCTACCTGGGTAGCAGTCAGGGCCTTCTCCAAATCATTAATATAAAGATTAAATAAAAAAGGGGCCAGGATACAGCCCTGGTGCTCCCCTCTCTGAATAGGGAATTGTCGAGTAACCTGACCCATTTGGGCAGTCTGTTATGCTTTGGAAACTGGAGTTATCTTTCTGCATTGTCCTAGGATTTATCTATGACCAAAGTCATAGTAGCATAGTGCCATTATGTTTATCAGTGAAAATAGCACCAGTCAGTGTATTGGTTAGTGTTGAGTTAGTATATTTATGGTTGTGTGTGCCCTAGGGCTTTAGCTTGTGGTCTATACAGTGAGGTTGAATGGTTGCCTATTGCCCTGCTTGAACTACTAGTTTTGTTGAACAGCGTTGTTATTAGTTGTGCATTAGTTGTGCAGCAAGAGAATTATATAGCTATGAGTTGCTATGAGTTGCAGTGCATGTGTGGGTGTGTTATGCTTTACTTGGCATCTTCTGGTGGTTCTGTGAGATAAGGTTGTTAATGCTCAAATTAGAGTCAAGTTTAGGATTAACTTGGGACTTCAATGAAATAAGCCATTCATACATAGATCACTTTTCAAGGTACAACTCTCTTTCTGGAATTAAAACGAAACAAGATAGGCAATAGATAGAAGGTATAAAAGTGGGAATCCAATCTTAAGCCAAAAAACTCCTTTTTATTAAAGCAAGAAATTACTTTTGTAACTTATCTGTTGCAGTACAAAACTGTGTAAGAAAAGCACTACACTACTCCAAACAGTAAAGCTTACCAATGAGGTCTGAAATATTCCACAAGAGCTAGAGTTTCTTACTGGTTTCAATTAAAACAACTAAAGACGTGGTAGGATTTAACTATAGCCATTTTGGTTCTAGCACTGCAAAACTTGATGTGAGCAACTTGAAATGATAATCAGGTCCTGATGCAGGTACGATAGTATTTTCAAATACAATTCAATGTCATTGGACAAGCCTTTGAAACTTTGAACTCTAAACTAGGCCTGGGCGGTAAATTCCGTTCCGCTCCGCGTTCCGAGGAATTTTTTGCTTGTTCGCGCTTTCAAAATGCGTGTTCGCAAGCTATTTCTCCCCGAGCACACAAACAGCGTTCGCGAACAGGAAAAAAGCATCTCAGACGGGCGGAATAAGCAATTCCGCGTGTTCGCGGAACTTTTGCGTGCTCGCAGAGATTTTTTACCGTTTCGCGGAGCTTTGCGGAGCTTTGCGTAGCGCGACTACGCAAATTCCGCCCACCCCTAGTCTAAACAGTTATCAGGTTAGCCCACAATCATGGCAGTCTTTAAATGGTTGTTATTGCGGTAAATATAAATTTAAACAGCTCTCGAGGAGAAAAAAATATTTATTAGTTTTGCTGAAATATCTATCTATCTACCTCTGTGTGTATGTATATATAAGTAGGTAAGTAACAATTTTTCTAGAGCGCACAAATACCGAAGTGTCTTGGTGCTAGTGAACCTCAAACAGCTTGAAGGTGGAAACACTAGGCTACTGAGAAGCAAAGACAAAAACCATGTCTATAGAGACTCCCTAAAGTGGGTAAGACTAGGTTCAGATCTTAGTTACTAAGAGTTCCACAGTTTGTTGGCTAAGAAAGAAAAACTCCTGTCACCCCAACTGGCCTTCTTTATTTTTTGGGTGGTCACAAGGTGTGAACAGGAGGACCTCAGTTCTCGCCGTGGGGAGTACCACTTGAAGGTTTTTTGGAAATAGAGGGGACTAGAGCCATGCAAGGTTTTATGCGTCACACAGAGAGCCTTAAACTAGACCCCCTCGGCCACCAGTAGCCAATGTAGTTACTGTATCCTCTTTGTGACAGAGCAGAACTTGGACACCTTCAGGAGAAGCTGTGCAGCCTTGTTTTGTAATGATTGCAGCTTAGATTGTAATCGCTTGTTGATCCCCAAATAGAGGGTATTACAATAATCTATCCTCCAAAGGATTAGAGCTACCACCACCATTTTTTGCAGGTCAGGTGGAATAAAAGGAAATACCTTTTTTAGCATCTTGATTATAAAGAAACAAGAAGATGTTATGCGATTGATCTGCTCAGAGAAATGTAAATGTTCGTTGAATAGAATCCCTAAATTTTTTATCTTCTGGACAGGAGATGGTAGAGCACCAAGATGAACAGGCCACCAGGAGTGGCTCCAAAATTATATGTTCTTCCCAAACAAAATCCCCTCAGTTTTCTCTGTGTTTAATTTTAAACCATTACCTGCATTGACATGGCAGAGAAACCAAATGATTGGATCAATTGCACTAGGGGGGTAATATATATATATAAAAAGTGTAGGGGACAAAGAAGTCTCTTGCGGCACCCCACAAGGAAGAGAGAATGAGCTGGATTTGAAGCCACCCATATCCACCATTTGTTCCTTTTTGGATGAAAAAGAGGTGAGTAGTGCCAGGGCAGTACCCCTGATCCTAACCCTCTCAAGCTGGTTGATCAGCACCGCATGGTTCACCATTTCAAATGTGGCTGAAAGGTCTAAAAGAATCAGCGCCGCCCTACCTCCTTTTTAAATAACTTGCAGTTCTCCTCTGTTGCAACCACAAGGGCTGATTCAGTGCAGTATTTTGGTCTGAAACCATTTTGGGAAGGATTCAAGCTGTTATTAGAATCTAAATAAGCTGTGAGATCTTCATTTAAAGCTTTTTCCCACATTTTAGCAGGGGAAGGCAAACAGGAGTTCTTAGTGTCAATTGGGTCCAGTGAAGTTTTTTTAAAAATAGGGAGGACTGAAGCCTTTTTCCAAGCCTTCGGATATTGCCCTGATACTAGTATGTTATTCAGTAATCTTGTCAGGTGATCTGCGATCAGGTAGGGACCAGATGCAGAACAAAAGGAGGACAGGGGCCTGAAGGAGACCAAGATCTAGTGGATTCAATCAACTTTACAACTTTATCCTCCATTAAAGGAGAGAAGTTACTCAGACCATATTGAAAATCAGTGCTGCGCGAGTTGTTTTTGAGGTCCAACAGGTGATGAGCCAACAATGTTTCCAGAGGGATAATGTTTTGATTAGCCCCAAATTCAGCGTAAACGCTGTTTACTTTGCTTTGAGAGAAATCTGCCAGCTTGTTGCCAAGAGATTTATCCAAAGCGATACCAAAGGGGATGATGGACGGAGCGTTAGAGCAAATCAAACACTCACCCCCAGTCAACTGATCTGGGTTTAATCCATCATCATTCTTTAGCTCACTCCACCACCCCAGTTCAGACATGGCCAAATGCAAATCAGTCTGACCCTGTGCCTCCTGGGAACAGTCCAGCCCGAACTGCCAAGCCATGTCTTCCCTGGACCGGAAACAAGCATCCTGGGACCGGTTTCGGGTTCAAAACCCTCATCAGCCAGGCTATCTTGAATCCAGTGGCAAAGTGAGCAAGGGACCCACGTCTGGGCATACCCTGCCAACTTAGGGCGAACAAAGCGATACCAAAGGGGATGATGGACGGAGCGTTAGAGCAAATCAAACACTCACCCCCAGTCAACTGATCTGGGTTTAATCCATCATCATTCTTTAGCTCACTCCACCACCCCAGTTCAGACATGGCCAAATGCAAATCAGTCTGACCCTGTGCCTCATGGGAACAGTCCAGCCCGAACTGCCAAGCCATGTCTTCCCTGGACCGGAAACAAGCATCCTGGGACCGGTTTCGGGTTCAAAACCCTCATCAGCCAGGCTATCTTGAATCCAGTGGCAAAGTGAGCAAGGGACACACGTCTGGGCATACCCTGCCAACTTAGGGCGAACAAAGCGATACCAAAGGGGATGATGGACGGAGCGTTAGAGCAAATCAAACACTCACCCCCAGTCAACTGATCTGGGTTTAATCCATCATCATTCTTTAGCTCACTCCACCACCCCAGTTCAGACATGGCCAAATGCAAATCAGTCTGACCCTGTGCCTCATGGGAACAGTCCAGCCCGAACTGCCAAGCCATGTCTTCCCTGGACCGGAAACAAGCATCCTGGGATCGGTTTCGGGTTCAAAACCCTCATCAGCCAGGCTATCTTGAATCCAAGCTGAAGGTTTACCTGATCGATATTAGAAAGTGAAGTAACTGTTTTAAACAGTTCTGAAGTAGAATTTTCTGCAGATATTATTTTATCAGAAAAACATTGCATTTTTGCTGAGGCTATAAGCGCTTTATGCTCAGTGCAAACTGCTATGTATTTAGATGTTTCTTCCAAGTCATAATCTTTCCTCCATTTACGTTCACCAGCTCTACAATTTTTGTTTAAGTTTCCTCAATTCTGGGGTGTACCAAGGTGCAGAATGGCACTTAATATGACTTTTTATATTTTTTTCCAGTGGGCAAGCTGGGTAACTGCAGTGTCAATCCAAGATGTAAAGTTGGATGTAGAAATATCGATGTTAGAATCAAGCAACGGCCAATAGTTACTCAATGCCTTCTATAACTCAGGCTTATTAATTTTACGCCAGGGGCGTGTTAGTTTCGAAATACCAGCATTACTGGGATGCAAGTCTTTCACAGTTATTGCTAGCTTTAAGAAGACTGCTTTATGACCAGTCCATAACAGTGGTAGTGTATTATCACATTTTAAGCCTGAATTGTTAGCAAAATCCCATCAAGGATATGGTTGGCCTTATGGGTGGTCACATTAACTAGCTGCGTATGGTCAATGCTGCAGCAATCAACCAGATGTTCCGTTTCGTAGTTGTCATCCAAATCTAGATGGAAATTAAAATCTCCTAACACAGTGAAGTTTTGGAGTTCCATACATGATTCTAAGATCAATTGCAATCTTGTGACAGAATATTCCGAGGGCCTGGAGGGCGGTAGATTAGGACACCAATAAAAGTTGTTTGATTAGCAATTTTGATATTAAACATCAGTGCTTCAGCCTCAAAGAGAGAGATTGGGGTAGAACTAGCTTTTACATGATTTTGGTAGATAATTGCTATCCCCCCACCCCACTTATCAACTCTATCCAGTCTATGGATATTGTATCCTCCTGGGATTGCGACATTTAAGTCAGGTTCTGAGTCCTCATCTAACCACGCTTCCATGTGGAACAACAGGTCTGGGCCATAGTTGTCAGCAAAATCAGCGAATTTGAAACAATGCTTCACCGGGGACCTTGTGTTAAATAGCACCTAACTGAGGAACCCCTCATCTGACTTATTGTACAGGGAAGAGTATATTGGTTTTTGTGCTGCATCAAACCTAATACCATCCATAGGTTGTAAGAAGGCATATTTACAGCCTGCACATTTAAACAAGCTTGCTTCCAAACAGGGATTATGAATTTCACAACTGTGGGCCCGTAGGTAATATATATATCTATGTATATCTATACTCTGTTATATGTATATATTATCTACTGGCGGTCGCCAGTAGATAGTTATAGTTACAACCTATTATCCATAGGAAATCCGCGACATTCTATTTGAAATAACTCTCTTGCCGGTTGACGTATCTTCGCAAAATTTTCAAACTTTGTGGCCCGCTCCGGTCCGCTCCTACCCTGAAAGTTCGGGGGGATTCGTCAAGCGGGGGCCGAGAAAAAGGGGGGTCCCAAATCGCGTTTTCCCCATGCAATTTTCCATAGGAAACTTTAGACACGGCTACAGCCTGAACTGCTGAACGGAATTACACCAAATTTGGCAAAGAGGTAGTTCTTGGTTCAGAAAGAACCCTTTTGTTAAATGGTGTAAATCCGTTCAGTAGTTGCTGAGAAAATCAAAAGAAAAAAAGATAGGTATATCTAGGGCCGCGGATCCTCCCGAGCACGAGCTTTATGTTAATTGGCTGTCAACACTCCAAATCAGGAAGTGTTGGCAGCCATTTTGTCCCTCGGTAGAACCGAGGGACAGAAACAAGTGCGCAAAGCGCACAAAGGGGGCAGGGTAGAAACACCCTGACCCCCTAGGTCTGCTCAGGGGGTCCCACAAGGACCCCCTGGGCAAAAAAAAATATTTTTTTTTTAAAAAATCGGCAGGATGCGCTCAGGGAGCGCGAACCCTGCCGGGAAAATCGAAGCGCGGTCTCCCGCGCTCGATAGTCACTGGCCCCCGGGTGGGCCAAGTCCCGGGGGCATGCTGGGGGGGGTTAATTTTATGTGTGGGGGCCTCTAGGGCCCCCAAGCCCCGGGGACCACCACCCCCGGGGCTTTATGGATAATGGTGCGGGAGGGCTCTGAGCCCTCCCGCAGCCCCGGGGACCACCACCTCCCGGGGCTTCTTTTTATATTTAAAAACCTGTGTGGGGGGCTCCAGCCCCCACACGCCCCGGGGACCACCACCTCCCCAGGGCACTAAGAAAAATGAAAATGGGGGTCCGTTTTGGACCCCCAAACCCGGGGACCACCACCTCCCGGGGCTTTCTCGATGTAGGGAGGGGGCCGCGCGGCCCCCTCCTGGAGCCCTTGATGGCCCTGGGGACCGCCACCCCCAGGGCCGGCTCCTGCAGTGTCCCGGGGTGCCTACCCCGGGACACTGCTGTTTGCAATGACAGGACGGGAGCCTCGCGGCTCCCGTCCTGTCATTGCAAACTGCTTTGGATATTGGAAGAGAGAGCAGGAAACCTGCTCTCTCTTCCAATATCCAAAGCACATTGCTTTTCCACATGGGGAGCAGCATGTTAGCTGCTCCCCATGTGTAAAAGCAATGACGGCTCCCGTAGGACACGGGGAGCCGGCGGGACTGTGGGGGGTTTGGGCACCCCCCCACAGTCCCCAACGAGAGGCCAGGCCCCGGGGGATGGGGTCCCCGGGGCCTAAAAATAGGAAAAGGAAGGGGGGCCACACGGCCCCCTTCAGGGAAAAAAAAAAAACGATGGCCCGCAGGCCCCGCCCCTTTCTTCACCACTCTGCAAACGCGCCCCTGGCGCGTTTGCAGAGGGGGGACGATCCCCTTGAATACTGGGGGTCCCTGGGGCCAACTAGCCCACCAGGAACCTCCAGTATGCGCCAGGGGCTGCCTTGCAGAGAGGTGTACAGAGGCCACGCCCATTTTTACACCTCTCTGCAACGCAGCTCTGTGGCGCTTTTGGAGGAACATGGTGGGCTAGTTGGACTCCAGGGACCCTCAGGATTCAAGGGGAGTTAATCCCCGACTTAAAACGCGCCACGGGGCGCGTTTGCACAGTGGTGAAGGGAGGGGGCGGGGCTTCAGGTGACATGTGTGCAAACAGGCCCCGTGGCGCGTTTTAAGATGGGGAATTAAATCCTCTTCAATCCTGAGGGTCCCTGGGGGCCAACTAGCCCAACAGGTACGTCCAGAAAGAGCCACAGAGCTGCGTTGCAGAGAGGTGTAAAAAGGGGTGTGGCCTCTGTACATGTCTCTGCAACGCAGCCCCCTGGCGCATACTGGAGGTTCCTGGTGGGCTAGTTGGCCCGTAGGGACCCTCATGATTCAAGGGGACTTAATCCCCCAACTTAAAACGCGCCACGGGGTGCGTTTGCACAGATGCCACCTCAGGCCCCGCCCCCTCCCTTCACCATTGTGCAAATATTCCTCTAAAATCAGCCGAAATACGAATTCCGATTTACTCACCTGTTATCAGGAGAGACCTCAGTGCTGCATCTTTCAGCCCAGTACTGATCCTCAAAAGTAATTTTAACCGTACTTACCGGTAACTTGAATTTCCTTCATAGGCTAACATTGACTGGTTTCACTTGGAAATTCTTCTAAGTGTGGAGTTTTGGAACTTTAAAATATTCCTCTAAAATCAGCCGAAATACGAATTCCGATTTACTCACCTGTTATCAGGAGAGACCTCAGTGCTGCATCTTTCAGCCCAGTACTGGTCCTGAAAAGTAATTTTAACCGTACTTACCGGTAACTTGAATTTCCTTCATAGGCTAACATTGACTAGTCTCACTTGGAAATTCTTCTAAGTGTGGAGTTTTGGAACTTTAAAATATTCCTCTAAAATCATCCGAAATACGAATTCCGATTTACTCACCTGTTATCAGGAGAGACCTCAGTGCTGCATCTTTCAGCCCAGTACTGGTCCTGAAAAGTAATTTTAACCGTACTTACCAGTAACTTGAATTTCCTTCCATAGGATATCATTGCCTGCTTTTTGCTAAAAAAGTTTCTAAGTGTTGATTTTTGAAACATACAAATATTGCTCTAAAATCAGCCGAAATCCGAATTCTGATTTACTCACCTGTTATCAGGAGAGACCTCAGTGCTGCATCTTTCAGCCCAGTACTGGTCCTGAAAAGTAATTTTAACCGTACTTACCGGTAACTTGAATTTCCTTCATAGGCTAACATTGACTGGTTTCACTTGGAAATTCTTCTAAGTGTGGAGTTTCGGAACTTTAAAATATTCCTCTAAAATCAGCCGAAATACGAATTCCGATTTACTCACCTGTTATCAGGAGAGACCTCAGTGCTGCATCTTTCAGCCCAGTACTGATCCTCAAAAGTAATTTTAACCGTACTTACCGGTAACTTGAATTTCCTTCATAGGCTAACATTGACTGGTTTCACTTGGAAATTCTTCTAAGTGTGGAGTTTTGGAACTTTAAAATATTCCTCTAAAATCAGCCGAAATACGAATTCCGATTTACTCACCTGTTATCAGGAGAGAACCCAGTGCTGCATCTTTTAGCCCAGTACTGATCCTCAAAAGTAATTTTAACCGTACTTACCAGTAACTTGAATTTCCTTCCATAGGATATCATTGCCTGCTTTTTGCTGAAAAAGTTTCTAAGTGTTGATTTTTGAAACATACAAATATTCCTCTAAAATCAGCTGAAATCCGAATTCTGATTTACTCACCTGTTATCAGGAGAGACCTCAGTGCTGCATCTTTCAGCCCAGTACTGGTCCTGAAAAGTAATTTTAACCGTACTTACCAGTAACTTGAATTTCCTTCCATAGGCTAACATTGACTGGTTTCACTTGGAAATTCTTCTAAGTGTGGAGTTTTGGAACTTTAAAATATTCCTCTAAAATCAGCCGAAATACGAATTCCGATTTACTCACCTGTTATCAGGAGAGACCTCAGTGCTGCATCTTTCAGCCCAGTACTGATCCTGAAAAGTAATTTTAACCGTACTTACCAGTAACTTGAATTTCCTTCCATAGGAATCCATTGTCTGGTTTTCAGCAGAAAAGTTTCAAAGTGTCGATTTTCACAAACTACAAATATTCCTAAAAAATCGCCTGTATGACTTAAACGCATTCTTTCAACTGTTTACAGGAGATGCACCAGTGCTGGATCCAGGATCCAACACTGAGTAAGAAAAAGTAACGATAACAGTTTTTAACTTCTAAGTGAATTTCCTTCCATAGGATAACATTGGTGATTCTATGAGAAAAAGTTTCTAAGTGTGAACTTTTAAAGTACAATAATATTCCTTAAAAATCACGACTGTAACCAAAACGCTTTTACTCAACTGTTTACAGGAGATGTCCCAGGACTGAATCTAGGATCCAGTAATGTGGTTAGAAAAGTAATCCATAAAGTAACTAATTGCATTTAACTAGAAATTCACCTTGAGCTGAATGTTGCATTGTGTTTGAAAATGTGTTGCCCATTGCAACAACTGTAACTACTGTACTTAAAAGTCTATTGCCTATGTGCAAAGTAATTAAACTAAAGTAATTCATTCTGAGAAAGTATTTTTTGTAATGTAATGTATAATGTAATTACAATGTAATTTTAAAAATAAAATATGTAAAAAAAATTGTTTCTAAAAAATTTGGAAATCAGTATGAAAAAAATTTATATAACAATTAATACATTTAAAAATTGTCATTTACAAAACCTTTGAAATTCACTGAAAAAACTGTAGGTTTCAGACATGTTATAGTTACAAATTAGCATTTAAAAAACCTTTGAAATTCACTGAAAAAACCATAGGTTTCAGGGACGTTATAGTTACAAATTAGCATTTAAAAAACCTTTGAAATTCACTGAAAAAACCATAGGTTTTAGGGACAGTTATAGTTAGTTGGACATTGCACTCGTACAAAACCCGTGAAATTCCCCGTTATAGTTAGTCCAGCTAACTATAACTCGCGCCCCGCAATGCACTGCTGATGACGTCACATATTACATCACTCATGACATGGTCAGTGACATCACTGATGACATCACTGAAGACATCTCAAATGACATCACTGATGACATCATCCACGTGATAATCTGATGCACCTCCTCACACTCTAATATAACCTTTGATACACCCACTTTAAATTACAGACTGCCATTCGCAAAACCATAGACACTCCAACACCAATAACTACATACCCACTCACTGATTCTTAGGTCTACGCACACATCCACTCACTCACCCGTACAGTCACTCATACTTACGGTCACTCAGTACAGGACTATCATATGCACTCATACTCCTATATAGACACTCAAACACCGCCACTCATCCATAGAGGTACTCACACACCTAGTCAGTCATGCAAATAATTAAACACACTACCATTTACTCACCTATACAGTTATACACACACCAGCTCACTTACTCATACAAATAGTAGCACATTCTTACGCTCTTATACAATCACTGATACAAGCACACACTCATCCATACAGCCACTATCACAATCACTCACTCTCGCTTATAGCTATTTATATACTCCAACACACATATATACTGCCTTTCACATATGTAGTTACTCACACATGTACCACTGGGACATACATTCACTCACTAACACACTCTTACACACACTTACCCACCCATACAGTCTATCACAGTTGCACTCTTGAAACCATCCACCCAGTGAATCACCCACTCACACATCTATGCACAGAGTTGCACACACCCCTCCCACACAAACACTCAGGCACCCATACATATACTCAGACAAGCGTTCAATAACTCATATAGACACTCATGTAGCTATTCACAAACACATGCAGCCACTTACACAGCAACAGACAGACGGATACAGACATTCACCCAGTTTAGTCACTAACCCATGCATTCAGTAAGATACGTTAAATCACTCACTTATAGAGTCAGTCACGCACCTACTAAATCATCCATACAGACACTTACACACCCACTCATTCTTCAATACGTCTTTTCCTATATATATTAAAAATATTTAAACTTTACAGAAACACACAGTCACTGGATGATGTCATCAGTGATGTCATCAGTGATGTCATTTGAGATGTCATCAGTGATGTCATCAGTGATGTCACTGACCATGTCATGAGTGATGTAATATGTGACGTCATCAGCAGTGCATTGCGGGGCGCGAGTTATAGTTAGCTGGACTAACTATAACGGGGGAATTTCACGGGTTTTGTACGAGTGCAATGTCCAACTAACTATAACTGTCCCTAAAACCTATGGTTTTTTCAGTGAATATATATATATATATATATATATATATATATATATATATATATATATATACCTACTGGTAGTCACCAGTGGGTAGTTATAGTTACAACCTAGTTCCCAAAGGAAATTTTTTTTTTGACTTGCCTATATCTTTTGCGCCGGTTGATGATTCTTCACAAAGGTTTCCCCAAAAAAGTGTGCTGGTGGGTGTTATTGTGCATGTAAAGTTTCGGGGTGATCCATCACGCAGGGGCAGAGAAAAAGGGGGTCACAATAAGTGTGTTTCCCATGTTAATTTCCATAGAGATTTTAGACACAACTACTGGACGAACCGCTGGACAGAATTACACCAAATTTGGCAGAAAGGTAGTTCTTGATCCAGAAAGCATTCTTTTTGTTATTTGGTGTAAATCCGTTCAGTAGTTTTTGAGATATTAAAGGAAAAAGAAATGTGTATATCTGGACAGTTGGTGTTCAGATATGCTCTGATTGGCCAATTTAAAGGAGACTAGTCAATCCTGATTGCTTTGTGACAACCTGAACAATATGCTTTGGCAGTCATTACAAGACTCAGGGACTTGGTGCCTGTGTCCTAAAAATGAATTAAAAAAAAAAATGTAAGTGGGCAGACACACCCAGACCCCAAAGGGCATATATGGGGGTCCCAAATGGACCCTCCCCATATTGCCTGGCCACAACATGGACAATATGCTGTGGCAGCACTTACAGGACTCTGAGGCATGGTCCCCATTTAAATGCTTTGTAGTGAATGGCAGGTTTTGAGGGTCACCAAAACGAAAACGTATAAAGGGTGATAACAGGTTTTTGTTACAATATAAATCGTTTATTGATGGTACCATACTAATTATAGGAATTGTGGTGTGTTCTAAAGTGATTTTAGGGAGGGATTAGAGGGGGAGCTCCGGATGGAAGATGGAAGAAATACAAACAGTCCTATGCAAAATGGCTCAGGGTAAGTGCCCGGGTCCTGATGTTCTCCTGGTGGAGTACTATCAAGCTTACTCCGATATACTGATTCCAAAAGCTCTGGGAGACTTACTTGGAGGCCAAATTTGAGGCACACTACCATTGCTATGTGTGATGCCCTTATCATGATGCTCTCTAAGCTGGACAAGGAACCGAGAGACCCGGGTTCCTACAGGCAATTGTCCATTTTGAATGTGGATACAAAGATACTTATGAAAGTGCTTGCAATGAAATTGCAGTGCGTGGTGATGCATCTGGTGGGTGATGAACAATGAGTCTTTATGCCGGAACGGGGTACCCATATGAATCTCTGGTGCCTGTCTCACGTGCTGACAATGAAGCGAAACTGATCGTGCTAGATATTGAAAAGGCTTTTGACACCCTGGAATCGGAGTACCTGTGGGAGGTGTTGGGGCATATGTTGGGGCATATGTTGGGGCATATGGGATTGAGGCTGGTTTTCTTATCCTGGGTGCAATTTCTGGACACAGTTCCAATTGCAAGGGTACGGACTGGGAGCATAGTGATGGATATTCTTTCAGTGGAGAGGGGTATGTGACAGGGCTGCACCCTGTCCCCACTCCTTTTTGCTCTGGCCATGGAGCCACTGGCATTATCCCAGATACAGGATCTTAGAAATTAGGGTGTGTGGCTCAGGGACACCATACATATTGTGTCAATGTATGCAGACAATGTCCTCATATACCTGAGCCAGCCAGAGTGCTTGCTGACAATGCTATTGGGTAGCAGGCGTCTGGACTGCGTGTCAACAGACATACGATGGTCCTTTTTCCCCTGGCAGCCCTGGTGACCTGGCCGAGGACTGACTACCCTGAGGCGGGATTACCTTGAGAAACAGAGAAGTTCCGGTATTTGGACATAGAGGTAGCGCATGAGCCAATACCGCAATACAACCTTAAAATGGGCCGGGTTGTGGACAACTTCAGCACTCTGACACAGTTCAGGAATATACTGCCGGTGTCAGTAATGGTCAGGGCTTCTTTGAATAAAATGGTGCTGCTGCCCGATGTCTCAGGGTAATGCAGAACTGCTTCTGTGACCTGCCAAACTCCCTGTTAAAGACAGTCTATAGCCTCCTGGTGTCATTGGTGTGGGCCGGCAAGAGGAGCAGAGTCAGATTGGATGTCCTAAAATTGGACCCTGCAGAAGGCGGGTTAGGACTACCGGATCTGCAGTTGTATCACATGGCCGGGCTCCTGTAATACGCAGCACTCTGGTGTGCAGACAGTAGCAACTGGGAAAAGCAGATCCTGGCAGCCTTGGTGGAGGATGGTGACCTCCCCAAGCTATTGATGTGCAGCCTTAGGGTACTGGAGGACAGACCATATATAGTATGGAAAGTAGCAAAGGTCTGGAAACAAGCAGAAACAAGCCACTTCCTATCTGGTGGCTACAGCCTTTCCTGCACATACACTCGCTAATGGATGTCCCAATGGATGGCGGGTGGTTGTCAGAGGGTGGGGGACCTACCTGAATGGCACTTTTGTGACAGTGAGGGAAGTTGGGCCTTTGTTTCGGGTGGGTCCAGGACAATTCCTACAATGTGCTCACTCTGAGTGTCATAATGTACCGGGGCTCTAGAAGGGGGTCTCTTCTCATAACTGTACATGGCTCTAAAAAAAGACAGATGCATTGATATGGCATCTGTTCGTAACAGATGGACTGCGGATCTGGAAGAAAGGCTCACAGATGGAGAGTGGAAGACACCACTGGCAATGCACATTTGCAGCTCATGCAGTACGATTATTTGCATCAGGCTTATCTAGCACTACAGCGTTAGCACAGAATATTCCTGGAACGTCCAGAAGGGTGCACCAGGCGCAATGAGATCCCTGCAACTTGAGACCTACTGGCTGGAGTGGTGCTGGCACTACGGGGGGGGGGTTGAGGGTGTGTGTCACCAGAGCCCAGCTGGAGCTGACAGCTCGCCATTGCCCCCTTGGCCTACTGCTGCTCCTCAAATGGGGCAGAAGATGTAGCATAGATTTGCTTTACTGGGGCTGGTGTTAGCCAGGCAACATATTGCGATTCATTGGATTAGTCCAGCACCCCCCCCCCTCCACACACACACACAAATGGTTGGCAAACTTACAGGCGTGGACTGTAGCTGAGGAGTGTAGGCTGAAAAGGGTACGGATGGACGATAATGCAGTGGAACGACTGGAGAGTGTGGAATGGGAGGATGGTGATCCATGACAGGTATGCCCTACTGTGCATGTGGAGACCCCTTAGAGCGGTGTGAACACCTGGTTGCTGTGTGAAGTCGGTGGGTATCTGCACACCGGTCACCTTCCCACAAGGTAGAATTTAGACTAGCACATCAGCCAGATGTGAGGCCCGTACTGGGTTCCTGTAAGTTGTATTCAGTAGAAATGTAACTGGGGTAACGATACCTCTCGGTGCTGCCTGGGCTGGGATATTCATAGACACTGTTTACCGCCTATGTGTATTGGGGACAATGCTGCTATGTTGAATTGTTGAGGTTTCTTATACTCTATGTCTTTCATGTAACATGGAAATAAACACAATTAACAAAAATGCTAAAGAGATATGTAATCTAACCTGTCATATTGCTTATGTCTTTGGTAATTGCATCTGTCACATCGAGGGTGAGATAACGAGGTTTGCATTTAGCGTGCGAGTTATTGTTTGCGAGGCTGTTGTGCAAGTGATAGATTACTCAATTTACTATAATTTGCGGATTTCAATGGTTGTTTGGTTTTAATTTGTTTAACTTAGCTTTTTTAAAGTGAATTTCATTGTTTGGTTTTAAATATACTTGGCGTACATTTAAAACCAAACAATGAAATTCACTTTAAAAACGAAGCTAAACAAATTAAAACCAAAAACCACAACTTCAGTTTACCCTTGTGTTTTTTCAATGAATGTTTGCTTTTGATGATATACCACATCCTAGTTCCCCCCATCCTGCTCAGTGTGTGTCCTATCCCGCAACTCTCATGCGACCCGAGCATTAGCGATAGGGATATTACTCAGGGGATTACAATGATCCCCCTATAAACCCATATGGAATGGGGAATAACTTGTGGTAAACGATATTATTGTAATGTTAGGAATGGAGGTTCCAGACAACTAACAATGAAGGCCCCAGTCTCCTTAAGAAGACAACTTAAACACTGATGCTGCTGCATGTGAAGTGATATAGGAGAGAGTGAACCCATGTGCTCTGACTCCTCGCGCGTGGTCCTCGCGTGGCTGTGGCTAAGGAACCATCTAATGAAGGAGGAGGGCAAACGCCCTGTGTTGACAGTGATATCGAACAGGAGCAATAGTCACTGACTGAAAAAGCGTGATAGGAAGAGCGTTTACCGAATAGGGCATTAGAATCCACACTGCAGCAACACATCTGTGCATTCTGTTTACCTTTTTGTTGCTCTGGAATATTCTTCTCACCATGAAACATCAGTGTGGAAATCTTTACATTGATCTAAGCAAAAACTGTAGATGTTCTTTCATGCAAACACATTCTGCAATATTCCTTTTCTTGATCTGGAGGGCACGACACCGGAGATGGTTATTTTACATTCTATTTAACCATTTTAACGTTTGTTAAAGGAAAAATAATACGAGAAATGTATACCGAGGAGGCAGCATCTGTTTCATATCACTTATAACTTTTCTTGATTATTTCTCAAGCGGCAGACTAAACATAAGGCTCTGACATAATGCAGCATCGCATTTTTTTCAGTTTCTGGTGCTTTTACAAGTTCGCATCAGCTGGGACACGTCTCTGAAAAGGGCAACCGCTGGAGCCCCCTGAGAGGCTAATGTGGAGCACTCGGTCACTTGATCCGCGGAGTGCAATACAAGCCATCTCAAAGTTCGAGTCACATTCCTAAACCACAGCAGCGGACAACTTCACACCATCAGTGACAAGCGCTGTTTTCCCGACAGTGCCCTCGAATCGTTCATCATGTTCAAGGATCTAAAAGCTTTGAAATGTTGTGGCTAACAGGTCCATGGGCCAGATGTACTATTTACTGGTCGCAAAAATCAAATTTCAATTTGTAACCAGCATTTTTGCAATGGGTGAAGAATTTTGTGAAGCGACCTATGTAGTAATAGATCAGTTCATAAATCTGATTGGGAGGGGTTTGTAGTTTAACAGTGGCGTACGTAGCAAGGAGGGGGGTGGCCTAACCCGGGCGGCATGAGTTTTGGGGGTGGTGTCGCCGGAATCGGCAGCACCCTCCCGCTCTTTCATTCACCCGCCGCGGCGGGCAAACGCAGGGGCCACCACAGGCGGCATAAGGCATAGCTACACCACTGTAGTTTAATCATACATCATGAATATTAATAAGGTAGGTCACAAATCTCACTTTGTTTGGAGGCCATCACAGGGTGTAGACCACCTTGTTTGTGATCACCTGTAATTAAATTTTATTTTACATGCAGACAGTTTTCCTTAAAAGAAAAAGGTTCTGTTCAAAAATATACTTTTAAGTGTGTTTGAGTGTTGGCAGTTGTCCCCTGGACCATGCCTGGTCCCCAACAAACTTTTTCAGCTTTCTCGTTTGCAAATGATTTACTACAACGATGGAGTGAGTAACTTTTCAGTGTTTGGAGAATGGTTTGCAAAACATTGATACATTGCATATTGAATCAGAATGTGGAAGGGTTGCTCAAAACATACCCTTTGCATATACCTATTCGATAAGTATTTCTAAACTCATTTAGCGATTCGGAGCAAGGTTTCCTAATCAGTTTGGGCCAGATGTACAAAAAAGTCAGTTTGCGATTTCCTAATTGTGAATTTTTGCGATTCGCAATTAGGAAATCACAAACAGCCATGTATAACAGTGTCCCTGTCATTGTTTGTGATTCCCAATGGGTCACAAATGGACCTGCCTCATCAATATTCATGGGGCAGGTCGCAATTTACGACCCATTGGGAATGGCTACAATCACAGGGATGGTGACCTGCTGGAGTCAGCAGTCTACCATGTCTGTGATTGCTTTTTAAATAAAGCAAAAAAAAAATGTTGTAATGCAGATGCAGCCCATTTTCCTTAAAGGAAAATGGGCTGCATTACAAAAAAAAAAGAAAAAAAGTTTTCTTTTCATTTTTATAAGACTGCCTGCTCTTTAAAAATGTTTTCATTCACATTCACAAAGGGAAGGGGTACTGTGGGAGCCCCTTCCCGTTTGCGAATGGGTTACCGCCTCCTCTACAGAGTCTGTAAATTTTGAATGTTTTGCGACCGCATTCTGGTTGCAAAACATTCATACATACCAGTGCTATTTGGTATTAGGAAGGGACGCCCTAAACACACCCCTTCTTAACACCGAATCGCAAAAGCAAAATGTGATTCGGTAATAAGTTACTGAGTCGCATTTTGCCTCTTGCACATGGCAAAATGCATTTTGCAGGTCGCAAACAGCCTGATGGGCCATTTGTGACCTTTAACATGCTTCGTACATCTGGCCCTATATGATTTTAGTACATAAAAAGGGTTGTAGCATTTACAACAACCCGATTTTCTGATTTGGAAGGATAGCGGACTCTAAAATCCTTTGCACATCTGGTCCCACAGCTTCTATACATCACAAACCCCTCTGGTCATTAATAGTCACATGTTTTCTGAAAAGCATTGTTAATTTCAGCAAATATTTTCAATATCAATTAAAATGTCTGACATTTTAAAATGTGTAGTATTTGATGTAGGGAGTGCCTAAATTATGATATCTGATATCTTGTTTGGCACCATATCATGAAACCAGCTTCTAGGTGCTGATTAATTTACAAATATATTGTTAAAATATATCATTGATCATAAAACTTTTACGCCATTATGTGTTGTACTCATTCCTGAAAGGCTGACACATTTTCAGGTACTATCTGCTTTGAAGAATTCTTTCCCAGTGTCTGAAGATGTTACAGCGTGCTTATATGATAACCTCTACCCAGAGGCCTGCAACTATATTCAATCAGATTTAAATTATTTTGAGATTGATAAAAATATTAGCATTGATTTGGGTAATAATATCACCTACTGGCACTGGTTGCAAGCTTGTGGAGTGAATAGTATGGAGGACATCTAGGGGTGAGGAGGCGAGGCTGTATGGTGGCGCGTTGTCAGCTCCCTGACAGAGTCTGAGATGGTGGATGTGTGCTGGCCTATGCCTCTGCCCTACAGCCACTGACCTGTTTTCTCCAGTGGTGGTTCCACACCCAGTAAAAGAGGTCTGGTGTCTCTGGACCTGGACATTTCAATTCCAGATACACTGGACCACTCAGAATTAAACAGAGACTTATCCCCAAAGGGATACCCCTAGGGGCAACTTCTAAGGGAGGCCAATGTGCCTCTTTAAACCACTACATATGTAAAAAAGGTAGAACACCTTTTGCATTCACTTAATCTGCTTAATTTACTTATGGCAATCTGCATTACCTCTGTGTCCATCATTCCTGACTCAGTCCTCAGTCTATGAGTCCCACTAAAGAGCCCATATATCAATAAAACATACTATCCATAACAGATAATTCACCAGCCAATGCCTCTCGATATAAGGAAATTATTTTATTGGGCTTGATTGAGCAACATATACCTCGACCAGGATTTTAGGCACTGAAGAACACAACCCATCATCCCAATTTTCAGTTCGATAGGTAGGTGTCACTTGATGCTTTTGCACTGGACCAAGTGGTGCTCTGAGGGGGACACGATCTTCTAATGACACTTACAAATTCTGTCTTGATAGCTACGGGCTTTGTAGGCTCTTCTTTAAATGTTGCTTTCACCAACATGGATTCCCCTCATCTCCACTCATGACTTTGACAGTATGTGGGATCTCGTTGACATGAATATTATTTCCAGCGAGCAGAGGCAGCTCCTCCAAAATGGCGGAGGAGCGTCGGCCCACTGCCTGGCTCAGAGCCAGCAAATGTAAAATAAAACAATGTTCTTGCATCATTTTATTTTACATTTGCCGGCTCTTAGCTAGCCGTGTTGGGAGGGGTGGGGCCTAGGTATGGGAGGGGGGAGTAGGAGTGCTATGTGCACTCCACTCCCTAAGTGCGCATATGTGTTTTGGCCGTCTGTCTCAGGCCAACACAAATAACACCATGCGCACTAAGGTTTTCTCCAGCCCAGCTGCAGTGAGCAGCCGGGCTGGAGAAACGCCACAGACTCCCTGGTCTGAGCAGGGCGTCTTTCCTGCCTGCTCAGACCAATCCCCGCGCTGCAGAGCTTGGACATGGAGTCTGCCCCAGGGGCTGCTGGGACCAGCAGGCAGGAACAGGAGAGGCGGCGCGAGGAGAGGTGGCGCAAGGAGACACGGCGCTGGAGGCGGCCGTCGGCAAAAGGTACGTTTTTTATTATTCTATTAAAATAATATATTTCTAATGTATCCCCCCGCGCCACCCCATCCGCCCCACCACCTTTTGTTTATGGTGGGCGCCACTGCCAGCGAGATGCCGGGTTTTCTGATGAGGAGGCAATTCAGGACTGATAAATAGCAGCCTTGAATGATATGTACCCACTTCTTTTTGTTTGAGTTTTTCTATGCACAAGTGATCAGGAGTTCTTGGTGGCTCTCATAGAAGAATCCAAAAGATTCACCTTCCTTTTGCAGGCCTTTATAGTTTGAAAGTGTTCTAGGTCACAGGTTTATTTGAGTGTCAGAATATGCTTTCAGGGCAGCGACTGCCTTCTATACTCATGTTCACCAGCAGTGTTCAGGAGGATGTGGAATTATTTTAAGATCTCTTCCCCATCGAAGTACAGTACCAAGGACCTTTTGACTTTTCTATTGGTTTCCTTTCTGACTTTAAAGTAGTTGTTGGGTCATGCCACCCACATGAGCCATCTGGGTGCAACTGCAGTTGAGTCACTCAGCTCACTGAACAACGGGAGAGGTTAGGCACTGCCACCCACTTGGTACATTGGGCAGAACTGTACACCATTCCAGAGATCGTGTGGATGTTGAACTTGTGGAATGCCAGGAGGTGCGAGGTTCTGTGTGGGACACCGTTCTGGGGGTTTTCAGTACCAATTTGGCTTGGCTGCTATCATTCTTTGGACATGTGTTAGCGCCTCTGACTTTTGTGTCTGGATGTTGTGCATTTGTCATGTGCTACCTTTGTGCAGTGGAAAGAAAATTGCTCAGGGGCACTTCCCTAATACCTATTACCATGGGGTGGTCTGCCTTGTTGCTTCAATCATTATCAGTGGCGCAAGTGTTGCTTTATTTTGTTGGGTGTTGGTGAGGCCTGAGCGGGGCAGGGTGCAAACCAAGGCATACCTTACACATCTGTCATTAGATTTTCGTTCGGGGAAGTTGTGGACCTGTGAGCACTCTTTCCCCTCTACTTCAAACTGGAGCCAGATCTTGAGCCCAAAGTAAGTGTGCATCTTGGGGCCAGAATTTGGCCCTACTGCCTTTCCACACAGTGAACGAGCTTAGCTGTGAGTTGCTAACAGGCCTCAGGGCTAGTTGGAGCGTGCCTCACCTCCACACTGTTGTTGGGTCTGCACTACATCCGTGCAATCTACCACGGGACATGGGGGCATATTTACAAGGGGATTGCGCAACCGAAACCTCACTTTTACCGGCGCTCTGGTGGCGCAATGTCCTTCATCATATTTACAAAGTGGTATTACGCCACTTTTTGTGGCTTAATGCCACTTTGTAAATATGAATCCTTTCATGCAGGTATCTGCATGAAAGGGGCGTGCAATGGGTGTTGCTGTTGGCGTTCCACCGCAACACCCATTGCTTTTTGATGCTGCCCCAGATTTTCAAGGATCTGTAAATCTGAGGCAGCACCAAAAACGAATGCCATGCAATAGCAGGCGTTAGAATGGGGCAACGAGGAGAAATACCTTTATTTCTCCTCGTTTTTGCTTTTTCTGTGTGCTGAAATTGATAATTTACTCTGTCTATACAAACCTAACTAAAACTACACAACCATTTAAAAATCTAAAGTTATAGTTGTAACTTAATTTTATCATTTACAAAGCACCTTCAAATTACTATGTCACGCACCTCCATACACAGTGTTGTCAACTCGCTCACCACACTACATTAACTATAACTCAGCACTCTACCATGCACAGTGTTCTCACAAATGATGTCATTTGCGAAGTCATAAATGTTGTTCTGAATTCTATATTTACATGGTATAAGTGATGTTATATGAAAGAATATAAGCAGCGCATGGTCAAGGTGCAAGTTATAGTTTTGCATGTTTCATTGACGCTTTCACCTAACTAAAACGTCACTTTAACATTTGTTTTTTTCTGTAAAATATCTAAAATATATATATATATATATGTTATTTTTTTCACCCAAAGAAAACAAAGCTTAGATCGTTATGAAGTTATAGTTAGATGACAATGACAGATTTAACATATCATACAACAAAATCACTGAAATTCACCTGTTATAGTTATCTGAAGGCACTATAACTCGTACCCTAAAGTAACTATAACTTGCGCTTCCATTAATGAAGTCATTTCAGATGTTGCTATCATGTTCTCAATGATGTCACAGAACATGTCATGAGTGATGTACTATGCGAGGTAATTAGCAGTGCATAGCTACATTTTGTGCCAAAATTGGTGTAATTCACTTCAGCCATTTTCGCGGTATCTCTGTCCAATTTTCCTATGGAAAAATGAATAAGGATTTTAAGTTTTAGGATCCCCATTTTTTTTCACCCCCTCTTGACGGATCAACCCGAAACTTTCCAGGAAGAAGCTGAGGTGGATGAACTTTTTTTGGGAAATTCTCATGAAGATTCATCAAACAGCACCCCAGTTATTAGCAAACCAAAAAATCAATTTCCTATGGTAACTAGGTCCTAACTATAACTACAGAGTGGCGACCGCACTTCTGTAAGATATATATATATATATATGGGTTAAAGTGGTGTGATTTTTAGGTGTTAAAATTAGATATAGACTAATGTATAAAAAATAAAAAACAATTGCTGAGGTTTACCAGTTGTGGTCCCTCTGGACCCCTACCCTACACCCACATACCTTATTTCAAAAACTATTTAAAGACAAAGGGTCTTAGCCCATGAGTCAAATAATGGCAGCTGCAACATTTTCTTCTGAGGTGCAGCCAGCCAATCAGGTTGCTTGGTACCGAGCGACTGGGATTGGTTTCGCTGTACGAAAATTGCTAACGGAGGAAAAAGCTCCCTTGGCCAATCAGAAGGCCCTATTTTTTTTATTTTCAGTGCCGTAGGACACCCACATGACCAACTTTCCAGATATACCTAACTGTTAAACCCTTTCATGCCCATTCAAGCACCTCTTTAAAAGGTAATTACTCAAAAACGGCTGAACAGATTTACATCAAATCGCACATTTTCTAAATACATTTCTAACTTTTTGCTAAATTTGGTGTAATTCTGGTCAGCTGTGTTTTCTTCATTGGAGAGCAAATTTTTCTTTGAGAATTACCATGGCAAATCAATGTTTTGGGACCCCCCTCCCTTTCTTCTTAGCCCACGCAAAACATTCCTTGAAGGTGCCAAAATGGATGGACTTGTTTTTTTGGATAGTTTTAAAGTACTGTTAATTAACTAAACATGAAGGCGATCAATATCCATACTGCATCTAAGTCACAGGGCAATGTGCATTAAGTCATAGGACAAAATATGTATTAAAATGAGAGTAAAAAAAAGAAATTGGCACTTTGAAATACTACCTCCATTTTCATAGTATTTGTTTTAGTGGACTTTACAAAGCATAAAAAGCACGTATGAACACAGTTATTGAGGATTTTTCACTGCCACAAATTTATTAGAGCCGAAAAGAGGTATGACATTTTGAAGGCGATCTCCAACCCTGGATCTGCAGTTAAAACTACTCCTACTCTGGAAACTTCAAAAGGGATGTAGGAAAATAGATTTGTACTCAAGTAGAAATATTTTCTTTGTAGACAAAAATACATTTTAAAATGAAAAAATGTGCATGTTGACTCACTTGTTTTACTCATGCTGGTTTTCCACTTTGGAAAATCACAGGAATAACATTTGGCTCCATATGATCATTGTACTATTCTAGAAGTGCTCCTAGTATTGTTTGTGAACACATAGTACAACTGAACTGTAATCCAAAAGTAGGACTAAAGCTACAGGAATGGATTTCTGCCTTATGCCATTAGTGGTTTGGTTATGGGGCCCTCTAACTCCTTTTGTTCTCTGAAATAAGGGCATTCCTGCAGCTGTGTTCAGAATTGTCCTCAGTGCTTAAAGTAGGATGACTATGATGTGTGGATGGACTCTAATTAATGAGGTGCGGCCTAAGAAGCATATGTAAGAAACCTTCACAAAAGGAGGCCTCAGATTAATACATATTAAATAGAATCCCAGTGGCGGCCACCACAAATAAAGGGTGGTGTGGCGGGAGGGGGAGTGCGGGGGGGGTGTTCCAAATAATAGATTTTAAATAAATTTCAAAAAACTTACCTTCAGCCGCCGGCTGCCTCCAGCGTTGTGCCGCCTTTCCTCTTCTTCCTGGGTCCCAGCAGCCCCTGGTACAGACTCCCATCCAATCCCCCGTGCTGCTCTGGCCTGAGCAGGCTCAAAAGACGCCCTGCTCAGACCACGGAGTCTGTGGGGGTTTCTCCAGCCCGGCTGCTCAATGCAGCTGGGCTGGAGAAAACCTAAGTGCGCATGTGTGTTTTGGTCGGCCTGAGACGGCCGGCCAAACACACATGAGCACTTAGGGAGTGGAGTGCACGTAGCACTCCTCCTTCCCCCTCCCATGCCTAGGCCCGCCCCTACCTAAATTGTTGGTTAAGATCCGGCAAATGTAAAATATAACGTTGCAAAAACATTGTTTTATTTTACATTTGAGGGCTCTGAGCCAGGCAGTTGGGCGACGCTCCTCTGCCATTGCGGAGGAGCCGCCATTGTAGAATCCTGAGCTTGATAAATTATTAAACACAGAATACACAAAATCAGCAAGCGACAGGATATGTAACAGTTTATGTAGCACAATTATTCTGGCCATAAGCAATAAAACAATTGCCACGGAAAAATGTAAAAGTGGCGCCTTGAATACTTCCTGCCTTAGAGAGTCATGTGTACAAATGGACTAACCTGATTTTTCAATTGCAAGGATATGCTATTTTAGCCTATTACCCGGGATACCAATGGTGAACAACTGTGCCCACTGTGCCACTTCATCCCTGTGTCACAAATGGACTTCTGGTGTGTGACAGGCAGACAGGCCCTGGCTCAATGTTCCATTATTTTATTTTGCCACGGTTCTGCCTTGGCTGGCCTATGCCCACTTAGTGAACTGGTTTGCCTTGATTAATGACTATTTAATGGTTAAGTGTTAACTACTACCAGATCCAGGTATCCAGATGTCCAAATTCATTCAAACTCAAGGGCGTTGGGCACACTGAGGCAACCTGATTTGTCGTAATGATGTTCTGGGCAATTATTTTCTTATTAATGCTGACCATTTATTGATCTATGAGAACATATTCTGTCTTCAGTTAATGATAGGCATGCTATTGGGTTGTAAATGTACACAGGATAGGAATGAGCCCTGAGCAGACTCTTGTTGCATATGTCAAACAAATGGTAGAACAGCGCAGTTGCAGTTGAGTGATGGCAATTGACATTCAAACCTCATTTTGAAACGTGATCCTCAGTATGGATTCCTTTGAACGCTCTTGCCACTTAAAGTTATAATGAGCCACAAAAACCTTTACCCTGCAATAAGACAGTGCTCCTTTTTGAGACAGGGTAGAAAGTTCTAAGGAAAAAATGGGAAATGAAGAAAGAATAGGAGAAAATTATAACTTTATGTTTGCTTAAAGATTTTTTCTTTTTCTTGCAAAGAACTATCCACTACAATAATTGCTGAGTCAATTGAGGGGCCTACTCACACAAAAGTAATGTTTAAGTACGACTACATTTACCCTTACACTTTTGAGTAACTTTACTACTTTTTGCTATTCACCATTTACAAGTGTAAAGTTACTCAAAAGTGCACACTTATTTGTCTCCACCCTCTGAAACCAGGGGGTGGAGACATATTTGTAAGTATAAAGTTACCACTCGTAAGTTTTCATACTTAGGAGATCTCTGCCACCAGGGCAGAGATCTCCCTATAGTAAAGTATAGAAAAAATGCAAAAAGGTTATTAAACTTAAAAGAAATAGTTATATGTTAAATATTAATATAAATTAATGTTATGTATTTATTTTAATGTAGAACAAAATTAATGAAATGCTACAACCCTATTAACTTAATTTCGAATTAAATAATTCATTTAAAAATATCAACTCAAATTAAAATTGCTAGTGTAACATGTTTAAGTATTCGGTAGTAAATATTATTGAATGTTATGTATATAATTCATTATTTTTTAAATTAAAAAGTGTATTCAAATATTTTATTATAAAATATATTTATTTATATATCATTTTTAACAATAAATTAAATGTACATATATTTTTAAAAAGTTGGAATATATGAACTTATTTTGACATTATTTCTTATGTGGTTTTATTTTAAGTCCCTGCCGCCATTATTTTCTGTGTGTTGCAGTGCCAGTGGTTGGCCATGTCTGGTGCTGGACTTACGTCAGGTTTGAGCTGGAGTACATTTACTAGTGGTTTGGGTCCCTTTTGGCAGTAAGTAGTCTTAGAAGTGCAGTTAGGGAATCGGAATGGGTTTATTCATTTGTGGGTGAATGAATGTCAGTCCCCAGACCTCTCTCTCTATTCCTCCCTAACCCCTTTCTTACTCCTCCATAAAGTTCTCCTATATAGTAGCAAGTATTCTCCATTTTTACAGCAACTCCCACCACCAATTCCACATCTACTACGAAAACACAGGCATACGTGTGCGGTGATCTCTGCAGTTGGACTGGAGATCTCTGCACATAAAAGACAGGAGAGGTGGAGGCGTAGATCTCTGCATGGAGCTTTATGAGTAGCATTTTTTAGTATGTGAGTAGCACTATTGTAGTACTACTAAAATATTACAAAATGCTGTTTATGAATAGGCCCATGGGAGTTTACAAAAATCTCATTAGGTGATATTAGTTTTAGGCCTAGATTTTCCTTAATTTGTATGATGCAAAATGTTGAGCAGCAGCATATTTACTCTGCCGTGCATGCCCAGGGACTTAATGCCCATTGGGCTAAAATGGCTTCAGCCTCCCCATCATGTGTCTTAGCCCAGCTGCTGCAGCGTCCAGGACACACAATACTTCAGCTGATGTGTGCTGTGCTGTACTAGAGATGGGGCCTCACTGACTGCCTCGTACAGGCCATCCATTGGCTGAAGTGATTAAAAAACATATGGGAACTGTGATCATGAGTGTTATGGGAACGGGGCCAGAGATTTGGCTAAAAAAGAGCAACATATTCTACAACTATTTCTTTGGCCTTTCTCCTTCAGGTAAATACCCTAATTGAATGATAAATGTAAGTTAAAGTAAATGGTGGGAAATGCATTATTTTATGTTATAAAAAGTTCAGTTGGTAAATGTACTCACTTTGATGTCTATGTGTGTGTAACAAGTCAAAGAACAGAATCCTGGCTGGTGCACTGGTAAAAAATGATGTGCATTTATAGTGCAACGAGATTCCAGGCTAAGACTGAAGGCACTGTCAATATGAAAGTCATTATTTTAAAATTGTATAAGGCACAGTATAAGGCTCCCACAAAATATACAAAGAGATTTATTGCTTATATATATTTATTTAATGTTGGTAATACACAGTCATGTTGTACCTAGTGGAAATCTTTTTTTATATGTTTCCTTTAAAAGAACACGTTCCAGAGCTCAGCTGATAAAACCATTACATTATTTCGCAAAAAGAATACATTTTAGTCACCATGAAGCCTCAATTGACTCCATAAATTAAAGCCATATAGTGCAGCCATTGCATTTGCTGATTAACCAATTGCACGCATATATTTCTTTCAGGCAGCAGTGCCTCTCCCTCAGCTTCACAGAATAGGAGCCCTTTCCCTTCATCCAGAGGCACCCAAATGTCTGCATTATCCCAGTTTTTCAATAAAGAGTATGGGAACTGTTATTGTAAAATGTAAAATGATTTGGAATGTGGTTCCTAATAGATCCCACACACTTCAACCGCTGAGATCGTACAAAAGCCTTTTACAGGGAGAGGAGGCATTGTTTTTTTCATTGCATCTCATGCCTCATGGGAGGTGCCCTTAAAAGACCTCCTGATTGGAAACTGTACAGAGTGGAATTATAGTGTGACATTCTGTTTCATCCAATTATAAGCAGTCCAGTGGTCCTGCATCCCGATTCACTAGTTGTGGGAACAACAAACCCGAATTTATCAACTGGAAAATCCAGCAGATATGATCACTTTTGGAAAAGGCTACATTGTAGCCTGAACCCCTATCATGACCCCTGCTCAAGCATCAGACAAGTCATGGTAGGGAGCATTACATGCTCCCTCCTGCCAACCAACATTCTCCTCTCCTTCTTTCACCTACCTCACCCCCTCCTTCCAATTCTGCCATAAAACTAACGGTAAAAGTGTGTATCTGAAAGAGACACGTTAGTGATAGATTCCTTACCTTAGAATATCCCCAGGCGTCAGGCTGGATCCGGAAAGTTTTGCGTAGCAGTACCCTTGCGCGTCGGTAGGCGGCGTCGTGCGGCTCCGCGTCCGTCGTCGGCGTCGTGATCGCCGGGATGACGTCGCGGGCAGCACTTAGGCGCCGCCCCTGCGCGCTGACGTCAGTTCTTCTTTTCCGCGCCAGCAAGCGCAGATCCGGGAAGAGCAGTGCCCTGGTCAATTTTTGACCATTATTTTTGGTGATTTTTTCACTGTTTTTTCCATCTTACGGTGTCGTAGGGATGCCCGGCTTCAAGCGATGCGGCGCCTGTGCGCGGATGATGTCCGTCACCGACCCGCATTGGGAGTGTCTCTTCTGCCTCGGCCGAGGCCACGACACCGAGTCTTGTCCCGAATGCCAGGCCCTCAACCCGAAAGCTTTGCGAGAGCGGTCTCGAAAGCTCCTCGAGGCCCGGCATTCGGCTCCACGGAGGCCCCGGTCGCGTGAGAGGTCCAGGGGTCGCTCGCGGAGTGCACACCGGTCGTCGGCGTCGAAGTCTTCTTCGTCCGGTAAGTCTAAGCACAAGAAGTCCAAGAAGCATCGTCGCTCTCGGACTTCGCCTCGCCGGTCTCGCGACTCGGCTGAGGCCCCTCCCGGCACCGTCCCCGCCCCCGCGGCCCCGGACTTGCCTGTGGAGTCGCCCCGTCATACCCGCCCTTCCCGGGTTCGGGGGCGGATCCGGCCAAGGTACAGGAGTTCCTGTCGGCCATGGCCCGCCTCTTCGGGCCTTCAGGCCCCTCCGGTGCGCCTTCGGGCCCCGCGGGCCCTGATGGGGTTGCTCCGGCGCCGCCGGCGGCTCCGGCTCCGGCGCCGCCCGAGCCTCCAGCCTCGATCCCGGCTCCGGCTTCGGCCCCGGCCTCGATCCCGGCTCCACAACCCCCATCGACGCCGGTCGACCTCACGACACCTCCGCCGGCGCCGATGTCTCCGGTGCCGTTCTCGACGCCGCCCTGGGCTCCGGGCGGCGTCGTCCCCCAGTTCCTTCCGGCTCCGGACATGGACCCGGAGCGACGCCGCTCGACGCCGGCTCCGGCGCCGATGGGCCCTTGGGTCCCAACTGTCCCTCCTCCTCCTTATTTTGAACCAGAGGAGGACCAGGAGGACTGGGAGGGGTCTGATGACCCTCTGACTCGCAACTGTCAGTATGATGAGGACTGGACAGAGAGTCTAGGGGAGGCCAGTGGTCTGGATACTTCTCCTGACACTGGCATGCTGTCTCCTCCCGTGGCTACGGAGGAGGGGGCCAATTTTGGTACGGTGTTGCGTAGGGCTGCTGGGGCCTTACGTCTCCAGCTCCCTACTTTGACGGTCAAGCCTAACATCTTGACAGAGGTGCTTCAGCCGGCAGCCTCCTCTGCGGAGACTGTGCTGCCGTTTAACGACGCCCTCACAGACGTTCTTTGGGCGCCTGGTCCAAGCCCAACACAGGGGCTCCTGTGGATCGGAACGTGTCACGACGCCATCGCCCCGCTCCGGGCGACCCCCTGTTTCTTTCTGTCCACCCCACTCCTGAGAGCTTGGTTGTCCAAGCCTCCGCTTCCCAAACCGCCTTCCCTACCGCTCCTCCGGATAGGGAATCCAAACGCCTGGATCAGTTTGGGAAGAAAGGTTTTTCTTCCTCCAGTGCTGGCTTGCGGTCCGTTAACACCGCTTGTCTTTTGGGCCGCTATACCCACTCTCTGTGGGATTCGGTGGCGGATGTTTTGCCCCAGTGCCCTGAGGAGGTCCAGGCACTGCTTTCCCGCGCCATTGCGGAAGGAAGGGATGCGGCCAAATACACTATCCGTTGTGGCCTTGACACCGCCGACTCGCTGGGCAGGTCGATTGCAACGACGGTGGCGCTCCGCCGCCACGCCTGGCTGAGAACCACTGGTTTTTCAGGGGATGTCCAGAATACTCTCATGGACATGCCCTTTGATGGAGTCGGTCTTTTGGGTCCAAAGCAGACCATGCGTTGGAGCGCTTTAAGGACTCACGGGCTACTGCCAAGTCCCTGGGCCTTTCTGCTACACGCCCTCCGCTGCCTTCTGCTTTTCGCCCCTATCGTGGCCACGGTAGGGGCGCCCCTTCACGTCAGCAGCCCAGCCACCGGCCCGCGCAGCAGGCGTCTTCGCGTGGCCGAGGACGTGGATTCCGCCGTGGCGGATCGGGCAACCAGCGTGCGGGTCAGGCCACCACCTCCAACCCGTCCGCGGCCTCCAAGCCCTCCTAGTCCCTCCTTTCAGGTGCACGGCACGCCAGTAGGGGCAGGGTCCGCCATCACCTTCCCCACTGGCGCACCATCACCTCGGACAGGTGGGTCTTGGACATTGTCCGAAGGGGCTACTCCCTCCCCTTCGAGACCACCCCCAGCCATGCCACCTCAACTCCACCGCATGTCAGGGGATCACTTGGTGCTTCTACAGAAGGAAGTCACGGCCCTCTTGACCAAGAGGGCCATCGAGCATGTTCCGACCCCAGAAGTAGGGCGTGGTTGCTACTCCCACTACTTTCTGGTGCCCAAGAAGGACAAGGAGGACATGCGTCCTATCTTGGACCTCCGGAACGTCAATCGCTTCCTCCGGAAGGAGAAGTTCAAGATGCTCACCCTAGCTCAGGTCTTGACTGCCCTCGACCCTGGAGACTGGTTGGTAGCGTTGGACTTGCAGGACGCATATTTCCACATCCCCGTCCTGCCGGCCCACCGGCGTTACCTTCGGTTCACGGTAGGCCACGAGCATTTTCAGTTCACCGTGCTCCCTTTGGCCTTACAAGTGCCCCTCGGGTGTTCACGAAAGTGATGGCGGTGGTCGCGGCTCATCTGCGCCGGGCAGGGGTTTCAGTCTTCCCCTACCTCGACGACTTCCTGCTGAAGGCGGGCTCGTCCCAGGCAGTCGTCTCCCACCTCCAGACTACGGCCGAACTCCTGCACTCGCTGGGGTTCTCCATCAATGTGCCGAAGTCGCATCTGATTCCTTCTCCACAGCTCCTTTTCATCGGAGCAGTTCTGGACACGACGCAGTTTCGGGCCTATCCTCCCGAACGGCGAGTCCGGGATATTCAGGCTATGATTCCGATCTTTCGGCCTTTATCCTGGGTTTCGGTAAGGATGACCCTGAGGCTGCTGGGCCTCATGGCCTCCTGCATCCTGCTGGTCAATCATGCCAGATGGCATATGCGGGCTCTGCAGTGGGACCTGAAGTTCCAGTGGGCGCAGCACCAGGGCAACCTGTCCGATCACGTCCAGATCTCGGAGGGGACTGCAAAACAGTTGCAGTGGTGGCTCTCGAACCGGCAATGGGTCATGGGCAGATCCCTCTCCCTTCCCCAGCCAGAGCATACAGTTGTGACGGACGCGTCCCTTCTGGGATGGGGCGGTCACTTGGGAGAGGCGGAGATCAGAGGCCTCTGGTCTCCGGCGGAGTCCCGGCTCCATATCAACCTTCTGGAGCTCCGGGCGATCCGGCTTGCACTCAAGGCATTCCTTCCCTCTGTCAAAGGGAAGGTAGTGCAGGTGTTCACAGACAACACCACCGCCATGTGGTACTGCAACAAACAGGGCGGGGTGGGGTCTTGGACCCTTTGTCAGGAGGCTCTGCGCCTCTGGACATGGCTGGAACATCAGGGCATGTTCCTGATGGTTCAACACCTGGCAGGTTCTCTGAACGCCAGGGCGGACGAACTCAGCCGCAGGTGCATGATGGATCACGAATGGCGTCTTCACTCGGAAGTGGCGCAAGGACTCTTTCTACAGTGGGGAGAGCCTTGGTTAGATCTATTCGCCACCGAAGAGAACGCGCAATGTCATCAGTTCTGCGCGTTGGAATTTCCAAGGCGGCACTCGCTCGGCGACGCTTTCGTCGCGAGTGGAGTTGCGGTCTGTTGTACGCCTTTCCGCCTATACCACTTCTACCCAGAGTGTTGAAGAAGATTCAGCACGACCGGGCCCAAGTCATTCTTGTGGCTCCGGACTGGGCTCGAAGAGTTTGGTATCCCGAGCTACTCAATATGAGCATAGATCCCCCGATCCGTCTGCCTCTTCGGGAGGATCTTCTGTCGCAGCAGCAGGGGACGGTCCTCCACCCGAACCTGTCCAGTCTACACCTGCTTGCGTGGAGATTGAGCGGCGGCAGTTGATTCCTTTCGACTTGCCTCCCGAAGTTTGTGATGTGATTCTGGCAGCCAGGCGTCCCTCCACTAAGGTGGTATACGCCTGCAGGTGGAACAAATTTGTGGCATGGTGCACAGCAAAGGCTGTGGATCCCCTTTCTGCCCCTCTTTCTGAGGTCCTTCTGTTCCTTCTCTCTCTGGCCCAACAGGGTTCTGCCCTGGGTACCATCAAGGGTTATCTTTGTGCTATCTCGGCCTTCCTCAGGCTCCCTGATCAGCCCTCCCTTTTCAAGTCCCCTGTTGTTAACAGGTTCTTAAAAGGCATTACTCACCTCTTCCCTCCTGTTCCGTTTGTAATGCCTCAGTGGGACTTGAACTTGGTTCTTACCTTTTTAATGTGCGCTCCCTTTGAGCCTCTGCATAACTGTCCTCTTCGTCTTCTGACTCTAAAGGCAGCCTTTCTGGTGGCCATCACCTCCGCTCGGCGGGTGAGTGAGCTCCAGGCTCTTTCTTGCAAACCTCCCTTTCTGTCTGTTCATCCAGACAAGGTTGTTCTTCGGACGCGTCCGTCCTTCTTGCCAAAGGTGGTTACTGCTTTCCACATTGGGCAGACCATCACTTTGCCCACCTTCTTTCCGCCTCCGCATCCTTCCAGAGAGGAAGAGAGGCTCCACCGTCTGGACCCAAAACGTGCGCTCTCCTTCTATATCGACCGCACAAAACACTTCCGGGTGGATGACCAGCTCTTTGTTGGCTACGTGGGCGCCAAAAAGGTCGGGCGGTGCACAAGAGGACCATCTCCCGCTGGGTTACCTTGTGCATCAAGACCTGCTATTCTTTGGCTAAGAAGGAGCCTCCTGTTGGGCTGCGTGCCCATTCCACCAGGGCAACGGCTGCTACCACGGCCTTGGGCCGCGGTGTTCCGCTGCCGGTTATCTGTCAGGCAGCTACGTGGGCCTCGCTGCACACGTTTACTAAGCATTACTGCCTTGACAGTCAGGTCCGGAGGGACGGCTTCTTTGGCCGTTCTGTCCTCCAGGACTTCCTTGTCTGATCTTTGTTCGCAGACCCACCACCGGGGTTGGTATTGCTGGGGTATCTATTCTAAGGTAAGGAATCTATCACTAACGTGTCTCTTTCAGATGCACAAGTTACTAACTTGTGTAACGATATATCTGTAAGAGACAGTAGTTAGTGATAGATTCCTCACCGCCCACCCATCCTCCCCGTTCTGCGAACTGATTTCTAGGGTTAAGGACATCCCTTTCAGGGCCCTAGTATTTTTCAGACACCTGTGTCAGCTTCTTGCATGGCTCTGCGTTCCTGGCGCGGAAAGTCGTGTACAGAACTGACGTCAGCGCGCAGGGGCGGCGCCTAAGTGCTGCCCGCGACGTCATCCCGGCGATCACGACGCCGACGACGGACGCGGAGCCGCACAACGCCGCCTACCGACGCGCAAGGGTACTGCTACGCAAAACTTTCCGGATCCAGCCTGACGCCTGGGGATATTCTAAGGTAAGGAATCTATCACTAACTACTGTCTCTTACAGATATATCGTTACACAAGTTAGTAACTTGTGCGTTAAACCTCATGGGAAAGGGGATACCAGCTGGTAAATCTGGTTCCGCACAGTAATTCCCCATTCTGTGGGGTTTAACATGTAATTACACAGTACTGATGTGTTTTTACTGTAAAGTACTGGTAATTACTGGTGCAGAGTTCGCACCCTGCAAGCACTGTGTGACTTGTACGTGGGGCCACAGTGGGCTACGCAAAGGGCCAACAGATAGATCGTTAAGGATGAAAGGCCCAGTTCTCTCATCCAACCACATCTACAAAGACACAGCAGGGGTACTTCATCAAACTGTAACTTTGACAAAAGACAGAGGATGAAAAGTGCAGAGTGTAATAGAGAGAAGAGGTGATATTATATTGTACTGTCATTTGTGTAGCACTTCCCAACTCTTAGAAGGCCCAAAGTGCATATCTAGCAGAAACATTGCTTTGTTTTATTTTCTTAATGCTTTGAACCCATTAGTAACATCAGACATTATATAAACAAAGCCTAAAAGGAAAATTATATATTCTGTCATCAGGTTTTAGCAATGATTCTAAATAATGCTCCAGCCGTACAAAATGCTGTCCGCTTTCCCAGTCCCAGATAGTTGTCTTGTATATTGTCGGTGCTGTAGGCCCCATTGTTCTGTCAAGCTCATCTGGCTTTTTCCTTCTACAAGACCTGTTTTGGGGTTGATTGGATGCACTCTTGGGCCTCATAACTACCCTTCTCCCTGCGTTTGTACCCCCCAATGGTAGCTCCCTTTTTGTGTACTTTCTTAGCCCCTTACTCTATGTAGTTTGACCTGTACATGCACAGACCACGCAGCTGAGCCTATCCCATCCCCACAGTTCTCTCCTACATCTATGAGTAAGCACAGCTATAGGCTTATTTAAGACACGGTTTCAGTAGGTTCAGCCGTATCCCCACTCTGAAATACTTCAATCATAGGCCACATTTCACTCACACACTTCCGTCTAGCTATTAAAATTAAATGCTTGAAAAAGAAAGCTATCTCTCACTCATTTTCTCTTCAAATATATGCAGAAACATAGTAACCAAACTTAATAAGTGCGTAACTCTGGCCCTGATGCATGACATAAAAGAAAACTTCCCATATAAGCCAAAGGAAAAAAAACCACTGTTTTAGCTATGGCACTCCACAAAGTAGCAAGCTACCCCTCCACAAAGGTGCTTTGGCACCTCATTAAGAGTATGAAACACTGTATAAATACAACTACAATGCAACATATTCAAACTCTGCAACACTCTAATGCCAAACAACTGGCAATACAGAGCCGGGCAAATTTCTATTTACATATCCTATACCCCTCTTTTATAAATGTTCAGACTTTTTAGACCTTGATTCAAAGCTGTGTTTTAAATTCCGATCCATGCACAAATGGATGCATGCTCAAAGATCAGAATTCTGAGTTGTGCATCAGTTACCAATTTTCCCCTGACAGATTTCACCAAAAAAGCCTCAGGAAATCTATCAGTGTAAAATGCTAAGACATGAATGCAAAACATGTCATAATCAGTGTGGTAAACAGCAATTTCTCATGTAGGGCTTCATTCTGAGATGGGGAGCTCAGACAAAGTTAATTATGTTACCCATTCAATCACCCAAATAGGGTAGCATCAATTACCATATTCACTTATTATCACCCGAATTGTACATAGCAGCGTACCTTGGACTTGCAGTCCAAACCCTGATTATATAAAAAAGGCACATGGCTTGCAATATATTTGTCTCTGTTTGGGGCCACCAAACACTCCTAGTTTGTCCATTTTTCTATTTGTGGTGGATTTATAGACTCTAATAGCCTAGATGATGTATGTCCAGTCAGGACTCTAAAATATTTATCTGCAAGTGTTACACCTGCTTTTACCATAATCCTTAACACCCGTTTTCATCTGCCACTATCAATAGTGGAGGGAAGGGAGGGGTCAAACTCCTTTTGAAGAAGTCAGTCATGGACCACAGGGCAAGGCTAACTATAGGATCATCTTTCTTTTGCCAGCAGTCACTAAAACTGGTAAGAAGTTCTGTCTCTTCGACTTTCTAAGGATTTTCAAGAGCACCATTTACTAGATGCTAGCTGGATTAATTTAAGCCCTTGTTTGGGCATTGAGACTGCTCCTGTTGCTGACTTGAAAACGCCTTATAATTCATTTGTTTTATTGATTATCTTCATATCCTTTCTGATGTTGTTAGTCAGTTCCATGCCAAGATGACTTAGGGTGTTCATTGCACTTTATAAGTAACAACTCAGCTTATGTCTTGCATGTACAGGTTTTCAATATATTTAGTAGCTGCCCCAAGCACTAAATACCAGGTCAGGGGCAATTGTAGAAGAAATCAAATATAAATGATAGGATGTGGCTCTTGCCCTTTGGTGATGAAACATTGTCACATGAGGGATATTTCAGGCGTCAGATATAGGGTATAGTAAGGTAGAAATGTAAAAGCATTGCGCAATGAAACTTCATGCTCCACTTGGTCAAATGTTAGCGATGACAAACCAGTAACATATTGTCTACTTCAAGTTTGTCCCGTTCTCTACTAAGGCTAATCTAGTTGCCATCATTAGCATAGATATTTAGGAACATCCATTAAAGAGAATTTGGTCATTCTTCTCAAAGAAATTCTGGAGAAATTCATAGCAAATGTTGCATTTTATAATGCACATTGGCCTTGAAGAATTATATAACATTAATATTTTACTAGGCATGATACTTTATGTGCTGTGGGCTTCAGAATAGAATTGAAAGCATAGTTGTTGTTATAGCATCATCTATTAAGAGGCACTATTTTTGTTTTTGTTGGGGTGACCTTTTTGCAGGACATAACCCATAAGTCATATGTTCCGTGTGTTCTGAAGCTTAAAAGAATCCTTGTGTCCTTTGTATGTCAGAACACCATTTGTTGCCAAATTATTTCAAGGCCTGCTGGCTTCCTGCATGGATGTAGCTCAGCCGTCCCATATAAGGGCTGCTCAATGTAGGTTGCTTACAAAAAAAGTTTTGATTTTTATTTAAAATCGTACAGATTCTTGACAGAGTAGTGAAAAGGTGGTAATGTTGCCAACTGATTTGCCCTTACTTTTTCAATCTCAGGAGGAATGGAAGATGAATTAGGAATCAACCCTGAGGCTTGCCATTTACACAACTTGAAATTTGGTGCGTTAACCCATTAAGCTCAATATTCTTAGATAAGTACATGTGTGCAGCATGTCCCGATGACCAGACTGCAAAAGGTATCTCTGGTCAACAGTCAGACAGAAGCTCTTCCTGAAGATGGAATTAAAATATTTAATGAGATCATTATCATTTCATAGAAGGGATTTTTGGTAAATTGCCAAAAAGTGTCATTGTCTTGAACTAACTTTGCAAAAACTAGTTCTAAAGTGTTTTTATTGAAATCTGTAGAAACTGCTTTGTAGTTGTCCAATCACTCATTCCCCCTTAGAAAGATGTCTGTCAGTAGCCTATAAACATTGTCAAGATTCACAAAGACCTGTTTGTTGTGATCATATCATATTTGACCAATATGTTTAAAAAGCACATTATCGATCTATTTTCTAGTATTGACTCCAAGGATAGCTCCGCCCTAAGTGATTGAAGTGCGAGCCGTGCCTCCTTTGGTTGACCTGTTGCCCCTGCCCCAGAAGGTTGGGTCTATTTACAACCCTGTATATGCCTACATGTCATTAGTCACTGTTGTGCTAAAAATGCTTTGTGTGGCACTAACTACACTTCAGTGTTGTGCCATGGCTCAAACACAAGTAAGGGGTGTCTGTGTCGGACTTTTGTACTCGAGGCACACATACAGTACAATAATATCCCTGAGCAAAAAATAGCACACGACTAAATCTCGTTACATGTGTAATTTTGCAAAAATGACACATATTACACTTAGAAATATCATGCAAGTTACCATTTGCCCATTTTTTGCACCATCTTTTCATTGATCTCATAGATTTGAGGCAATAGCAAGTCACAATACTTTACATGACTTTAGTTAACCTGATTTTGAGTGGGATCCTGGAGCTTATTGTACTATTTTCGTACCATTGCGCCCACTTTGCATAAATAATGAATGGTTTTGCACAATGAGATGCAATGCTGTTTCAGTACTGTGCTCATGTCAGCTTTCAGTGCAAAAATAATTTTCTACGCAAAACTTGATAGCAAATCTTGATGGAGGATGTAATGTGCACCACTTTGTGTCACTTAGATCCGTTAGGTCACAAACGCTGCTTTACAAAACATTAGTAAATCTGTGCCTCTGAATGTTGCAAACCTGTAGCATAAAAGCAGAGTTCTAATTTTCCATGCAACCCTGCTTTGTGTCTTTCACCAATACACCCGATTTATTCTAATACAGCACCTCAACAACTCTGATAATGAGGCTAATAACTACAGACTTATGTTACTATGGAGAAAGCGTAATTCTGATCGACACAAATACATAATCATCTTCTATATCGTTTAAAGAGTTTCATACTCCGTGCCCAAGCACCTGTAGGAATGGAGGTACAGGAAGAGGAAATACGGTTCTCACGAATACACAGTTTGGTCAAGTGGAATGTCGAGATGAAAGCTTAGGGCACATAATGGCATGGGGGGACAAACAAAAGTCAGTGAACTACCCAATCTTCCTTGCTACAATGATAACTGTAATTCTTCGCACCATTTGACCACCTTGTATTACCAGTTGTAGCTGAAACACCAATGTTTGGGTGCACGTAGTCTCATCAATATGGTGATAATAACCAACATAAGTGAGGGGCATTTGCTTAAGTGTTTCAGTAAAAAAATGGGAACAGTTTTGTTATCACCATAACCTAGATGTTAACACTGGTAAAGTGGTCTGGGTTTCAAGATGGCTCAGCGAGTTAAGCGCTCACTGCTGAGATTTTAGTAAAGTCACCAGGTCAAGAGGATGAATCCTAGCAAAGGACAACTGAACCTTTCAACCTTCTGAGGTCAATAAGAACACTATTACCAAATCGTCTACTAGTAACAAACTACTATTTACAATACGTAGAAAGGGTAAAAACTATTATGAAAGAAAGACTAGGTACATCTAGCATTGTTTCTGTGCATGACCAGTGTGCCAGAGCTCTCACGTTTCCCTAGTCCATGAATCGTGGTATATCCAGTCCAGGGTTTTTCGCTGCACTCTTCAATTAGTAGTCGAGAAATTTATAGTGGGATAAGCAGGACCACAAGATCTAAAATGCAAAGCAAAAATCTTGGACTGGATGTGCTACTCACGCAATCTCAAGAGATCTGGTCTTTTTTATCTTGACTCCTTGCTTTTGCATTTCTTCTTAATACAATTAATAACACATCCACAATTAATAAGAATGTGAAATGACTGATCTAGCATTCGGAATGTCGCTCTTGCATCAACTCCAGTGTGGGGTGACCTCATTAAGGATAGTTTCAACCAAGCGTCCACTTGGATCAACCAATGGGTTGGGAAGATTTCAACAATGTTCAATAAATTAAAAAAAGAGGAGGAGATGTGGCTCAGTGAACCTGTTTTGAATCCTGGCCTTGGCTCAGCATTCTGTGATTCTGGGTCAATCACTTAATCTCGCTGTGTCTAAAAAGAAATGCGTAAGGTAGTCTGGTTCTGTTAAATCGTTGTAATTCCCTTGGACCAAGTTTCCACTATTACAAATGAGCTGCAAAAAAAAGGAAAAAAAACAATTCCCGGGAGTACCTAATAATCCATAAGCCCATTTCCTTACATACTCTATACCTTCTGGTGAGACTGATTCCAGCTTATGTGACTATCAATCAGGGCCGGATTGGCCCTAGTTGACATCGGACGTTTGCCCGGCAGGCTGGTAGGCTGGGGGCTGGTTTTGGAGTGGTGGGGGCCTGTTTTGTTACTGGGGGCCAGTTTTGCAGCAATGCTACAATATCGGCCCCCATAACAAAAGCAACAGTGCTGGAGGTGGGTTTTGTTAAGCAGCAGTACTTCATGCTTGAAAACCCCCCTACCACCAAACCCCACCAACCCCGACGCCCAGGGCCGGTCTCACAAAATTGCCTGGGTTGCTTTGGGTTCTCAGTCCGGCCCTGCTATCAATTGTCTTTACCCACATTGTTAAATTCCAGTCCACATGACTGTCACAAGGGAGAGAGGGGAGCAAAAGTGCCTTTTGCCCTTGGCTTCTGCAGGACGCAACTCAAGGCTGCCATTTCTGTTTTATTAATGATGAGGCAGCTAACACAAAGAGAACCTGTCACATGCAGTAGTTTCTGTGTTTTCCCTTTTCCATGAGGACACATTTATATAAGTAGAATCATGGGCCCTGCTTGCAGTTTTCAACAAAGGCCCGCTAGACCAGAGAAAAATCTGTAGTCTATCCAAATATATTATAGTTAAATCAAACATGGCACCAATAAGAGAAGCAAACTGACCTGAAAAAGAAAAGCTAGGGTTTGGTTTTATGTTTTCTGGTTCTCATTTCAGGAGATTGATAGGATCTCTCCCAGGGGACGAGGGTGGCAGAGGGGAGATGAACCACCACAACGAGGAAGGAGTCCTTTAAATATATATTTGACAACTGGGTAAAGTAAATTAAGAAAACCGGTAAAATCTATTTACTATCTCCAAATTATAAGTAACCAAGACAGAGCTCTATTAAACACTCTGGAGATAATCTCATTCAGGGCCATTGGTGACAGAAATCTAGAATGACTGTTGGGACGGAAAAGTCTTTCGCATGATAACGGACGTGTACCCCTGCCCTAAGTTCCCAACTATACTGAAGTATGGATCCTAATGCTGATTCTTGTTGTCATAAGTTAACAAGGATCATATGTGTGCACCATGACATAGGCGTGTCTCACCGATTGCAGTCTTGTTGGACTACAAGGAGCACCCAAAGCACTACCCTCAGAGGGTTCTTTACCAGAAGTTAAGCAGCACGAGTGCAGAGGTGGCAGCATATTGTGTAGTGATCAGTAGGAGTGAACAGGTCCTTTATACCTGTGTTACTCGAGTGAGGCCTACAGGCTACCTAATTAAGGTTCTGCTGCTGTGTGCTTATCTCACCCTTGGCCTACTGGTTTGGTGTGGAGTGCTGTGCTGCACTGCACAAGAGTTGTGTACCTGCACTGGGTGTATGTGTGCCTGTGAGTGGCACAATACATAAAGAATACAGTGTTGTGCAGTGGGTGTAGGTTGAATACATGTGCTGGGTGTATGTGTGCTTGTAATGGATACAATACATGGCTGACTCTGGGTTCCATATTGGGGGGCACAGAGATGCATGGTGAAACATGAGGCGAGAAGGTATAGGAATCGCCTCAGACAGATTTATGTTTCGCGGCATTCCAGTGAGCTGTGTGGGACACAATGGAGAAGGGAGTGCCAAGCTCCCCCTTCAAAACGTGTTGTTTGATTTAGAGAGAGGTCACAGAGAAGGGGCTTGGGTGCATTTCAGGAAAGAGATGGATCCGATAAGAGAATCATAAGCTATAAGTTTGGAGAAACTCCTGCTGTGACAGACTGCTTTCTAGAGGAATAGAGGGCAGAGGAGTGGGCACTTCAAAAGGAAGTAGACCTCCAACATAAACTTCAAAGACTCAGACTCTAAATCACATTTTGTGTCTTGAAATGGACAATAAGAAGGGGATCTTGAGATCCCAAAAATTGTCAACTGTCAAGCAGGCAGTTGGGCTAAGCGAGGAGGAGAAGCTCTGCAAGACTTCTGTCTGCAACCAGGACTGAAGGCCAAGTCTTGCTAGTCTCCCAGCTGGGTGAGGGGACTTCACCCAGGGAATCCAAGAACACTTGTCAGGGAGCACCAGTGCATTCCTGCTTCTAAAGACCACTGTGTCGGGTGAGGCAGAGGAGAGAATCGGATAGAGCAAGGTCCAGTGTGGAATCCTATTGAGTGGACTTCCTTTGCAAGGCTTTGCAAGGCTGTTGCACTGATCACATCGTTGCCCGTGTGCAAGAAAAAGTCAGCAGCCCTTATATGCCAGAGGAGGGCAGTCATGAAGTGAGCTATGGATATTGCTGTGCTGAGCAGGTCATTGCCCATGCACAATGAGGCATCGGTGGCTGCAAACTGAAGTGTGATCATTACTGTGCTCATCGGGCCAGAGTCCGTATGCAGTGAGGGATCGATGACCCCATATTCCAGGAGAGGCTGCCGTGGACAGATTGCCATGCAGAGTGGGCCACAGCCCTTGCGTTGTGGAGGGCTGGTGACCCCATATGCCAGATGGGACTGCCATGAAGGAATCTGCTGTGCCAATGGGGTCGGAGGTGGTGTGCAGTAGAGATGCGGTGACCCCGTATGCCAGGGGGTCACCGGGACCAGCAAGGAGTGTGACCTGATCAGGATCGTCGCTGGAGGAGTGAGGCTGCCAGGGGGACCCCTACACACCTATACCCGGAAGCAGGATCAACATCAGGACCTTCACTTTACTTTTCATCCACCGTGGATAAAAGACTTACCCAGCAAAGGAGGAGTCACAAAGAACCTACAGTTGCTGCAGTTGCGTGGTTGCGTGTGAGGAACACGAGAACCGCCAAGCGTACCTTGCCATATAGTGAATAAGGAATAACCACCAAGCTAGAGTGAGTGGGGCACAGGGAACTGCCTATAAAACACTGGAGACCCGACCTCAGGGGGGCTCTGTAGATGTTTGAGAGTGTCGTGTTTACCTTTGTGTTAATAGCTGTACAATAAAATACTTTTCTTTTTTCATAAAAATGAGGTTTTGGCTGTGTAGCATCCACCCCAGCTCTGGAGCACGCCAATGACTACACAACATACAGAGCTCTGGAATACATGTCTTTATTCTTCAGCATGCAACCGTTAACTGAAAGCACTGCATCATAGACTTTATCAGCTACACCCAGACACACCCCAAATACCTCCCAACTGATTACGTAACTTTGTAAAGAGTCTGCGTAGGACCGCAAGGGTCCTACTGCACATAATCACACAACATTACATCTTACCCTTTGTTAAATAAAAAATATGGACAACATATATACATTATAGTTCCTCAATGAGTTGTCGAGGTGCTCACACCAATCTTGACTTGGGCACTCAGGAGGACTTGTCTCACTTGTAAGGTCTGGAGCCAGCGAAAATTGGAGCAGATGCTTGAAATGTGACGAGTCGCTTGTAATCGACTTTCCGGGACGTTGAGCAGTCACGATATGTCCTTTACTTGTCCCAAATCTCAATGGTTCAACATCAACGGAGCGTCGTTCTTGCGTTTCCATTTTTGATTGACTAGGACCCGGTCTCCTTCCTCAAAAACCGAGTCCCAAGTGCATCATCACCTATCTTCTTCATCTTGCTTTTACGAGAAGTGTCCATGACATGAATATTATCAGTGTCTATTGCTCAGCTTGTGGTCCATTGTGGTAGCTTTGTCCCAATGGCTCTCCAAAACAGCAAGGTGGCAGGGCTTTCACCTGTTGTGGAATGGGGAGTCGATCGATAGGCACATAGCGCTGGGCAAAAGACTGACCTGAGATCGATTCCTTCGAGCACAGTGCGTTGAAACACTTTCTTCAGGGTGCTCATAAATCATTCAACAATGCCATTTGCCTGTGGCCAGATAGGTGTACATTTTCTGTTACTTGGCATTCAAGAAACTAAGGAAGTCCTTCAATTCTTTGCTGTTAAAGTGTGGACTGTTGTCAGACTTAAGAATGGAGAGAACACCCCACGCTGCGAAAATATCATCCAGCCTCTTGATGACTTTGTCATGGGTGGTCGATGAAAAATCTTTCACTAAGGGAAAACATGAGTACTCATCAATAACTACCATTAGATGATGATCATTGTTTAAGAGTCCAGAGAAATCAACTGCAATTCTCTCCCACGCTTGTTGAAGGTCCGACATACTTAGTGGATGCTGTGTGATCTTGGGAGGTCCTTTGTGTGCCAGTTCAATGACTCGTTGTCTCAAACTCTCAGGTATGACAATCCTAGAACCTCTTAGTATAATGCCTGAAAGTTCTTCCTGTACATGTTTACATTTTTGATATTCAACGTCATCTGTGAGAGGTCAAGTAAGCTTTCTCCATGATTGTGTCACAATGATATCCATGAGTGTGAGCATGTCTCGGTCTGTGTTGGTAGCATCAATGATCTGCTCAATGGACAGAGATGCAGGGGTGCCAGACTTTACAATAAAATTGATGTATGCTTCAGCCGTAACAGCACTCTTGAGAACTAATATGTGGGGTTCTGATCCTTTCAGGCTTATGCAGAATAGTGTAGTCATACTCTAGCAATCTCAACCCCCACCTCTCGACGCGAGGGGTCATCTTGGCTTTCAGAATTCTGAAAATGGTGAGCAACGCCTGGTTGTCAGTAACAAGTGGGAAATGCTCTCCGTACAGAAACACATAAAAATGTTTACAAGCCCAAACTACAGCCAGGCTTTCTTTTTCTGGCTGAGAATAGGCACGTTCAGTGGGAGATAGACAACTGCTAGCATAGGCCACAATGTGTCTCTGAGCACAACAATCTCATTATATAACTCTGGATCAAAGTAAGCCATTTCAGTTGCATTTTCAATTGCGTGTTTGAATGTTTTGAAACTTCAATCACATTCAGAGGACCATTGAAAGGGAACATTCTTCTTTGTCAACTCTCTTAACAGGAAACTCACCATGGCCAAGTCACGAATGTCTCTGGAGCAATAGCTGGCCATGCCTAAGAAGGATTGCAGCATGGTTACATCTTGTGGTGGACGGGTGGAGTACAATTCTTGGACTTTTTCAGTGTCAGGAGTCATTCCCCCTTCAGAGAAGATATGTCTAAAGAATTTGAGTTTGGTTTTGTGAAACTCACATTTTTCTGCATTTAATATGAGACCTGCATCGTGGAGCTAACGGCACACTTGTGTAAGAGCTATGTAAGAGCTTTGTCATGTTCCTTTCATGTGTCCGCAAACACTAATATATCATAGTTAAAAGTATGTGAGGCAGGTTGAATTTCTCAGTGAATTACATCCCGAAAGATTTCTGCCGCCGACAACACACCAAAACGGAGTCTTTTGTATCTGAACAAATCAACATGAGTTGAAAAGGTAGTGATGTACCTGCAGTTCTCTTTCAGCTCAAGTTGATGGTATCCTTTGTTCAAATCAAGACGGGAGAAGACTTTGGCACCATTCATCTGTGTTTTCATGCCCGCGATGAGTGGACCTGGATGTCATTTTCTCTCAATTGCTTTGTTGGCCTGGCGCATATCAACACAAATGTACACTGTACCTCCACTGTCCTTTTGTGGCACTACCACTATGGGCGAAACCCATGGCATCGTACCAGTAGAGTGCTTGATGATGTCATGCTTTAATAATGCTTCTAGTTCTTTCTCAACCACCTCCTGTAAGTGAAAAGCAATTCAACTGTGTCGCTGAACAACAGGACAAATGTCCTCGTTAATGTGAAGTTGCAACTTCATTGCCTTGAGTTTCCCTAGTCCATGAAATCACAGTAGTTGACTCACTATTTCAGAATGTGCTTTGAGGTTGTAGTCGATGGATATCAGTCCCAGGTCCGCATTAGTGCTGAAACTGAGTAGACATGCACTCAATGACGTACCTTGGAGAACATGAATTGGTACTATGGTTACCTTATGCCTCATAGTCACTACGAGTGACCCTTGACTTTGAAATGGCGTTGAAGCAGCCCATATGTACACTTTTGTTATCAATGGCGTTAGACGTGGTACTGGAGACAGTTTGTTGTATTTTTCTGCTGGCATAATATTGATCGATGCATCACTGTCTTTAATGAAAGTTGTAGGGCAGCCATTTACCTTTAGCGTGATGTTGGGGCAATGGCCAAATGACGATCTCTCTCAAGCAGCCAATCCTACATGTGCATGTCTCTCTGCAGTTGACATCACCATTTCACATCATCTTCTTCACTGTTGTTTGATGATGAGGCTGAAAAGCTTTTGGAAGAGGAATTTGATGACGATTGGCTTTGTTTAATCTCTAATTGCTGCAGTTGATGTTGCTTTTGGCCTTGTAGGTGTGGCTAGAATGCTTCTGAAATGTTCTGGTGCCCATTTTAACTTCTTGTCATGGCGCACTTAGTTTCTCTTTCACCTTGCAGACCGTTGTGAAATGGTTTTCTCTCCCAAAACCTTTGCATATCTGTTCAATGGCGGGACAATTAACTTTGAGTGGAAACGAGAATCCACATCGGAAACACAATTTCTTTTTCTTTGGAGACGTTATCTTCTGGGCCTCCACTTTGTGTTTCTATTTACTTTTCATGATTAATGCCAAATCGTTCTGGGTTATTCCAGCTTCCATATCAGCAGCCTGTCTATCAACACGTTCCTCAGCTCTCAAAGCCATGAGTACCTTTTCTATACTGATTGTCTCTCTCAGCATTCGTTTTCTGAATCAGTCGGAGAGGCACCAATTGATGACTCGGAGATGTGTGGCTTCTTCACCATTGAATTCACTAAACTTGCAGTGTTTGATGAGGGTGTCAAGTATTTCAACAAACACATCCATCATTTCACCAACTACCTGTCAAGCCTGGTTGAAAATGTACCTTTCATAGTTGACATTCGTCACTTTTCTTTGACTTGAGGGTGCAATATTTCATAAGCTTGGGATATTTTCTTTATCACTTCTTTCACTCCATCACCTGCAAGATTCTTTGAGTATTTGATGATCTTTTTGTCAGCTACTTCTTCTAGAGCATCTATGAAGTCATCAAACGTCTCGATCCATGCAGTCCATCTGGCACCAATATTCATTTTTTTGGCTGTATCGAATGGCGGTGGTTGTTTCAGGAATGCAGCTGCTCCATATCTTGTGTTGGGACTTACTGGCGTCAAGAGTATATGCTGTTCAGGTGATGGCAGCTGTTCTTTCGGGCTGGTTCCTCCTGCAAGCACTGGCCATGTGCTTGTACTTAGGTCCTCACGCTTGCTCGGAAGTCGTAAGGCGCCATCTTCTTTTTTATGGTAACTGATGGTTTCATCTCTTATACTTGTTAGTTACTGCTTTTAGCGTCGTACTTGGTTGTTGCTGCCTTTAACATTTCTGCTTTGTATGGACAATGGCTCTGTGATACGCTATGGTGCAGTATCTCTTCTTTCGGCCTTACCAGTAGGCTTCTGGCAGGTTTTCTGACTGTGCTCCTCTGTAGGGCCTTCACCTTCTTTTAGGGCCTTGTACCAGCTAGAACGGTGCTTTGACTCCACATACGCCAACTTTAGCTTGCTTCTTGGGGCGCACGTGGCATGCACACGAAGATGGATGGACCTCGGCAAACTCTCAGGGAAAGCAGTCTTTTTTTTGTGGTATGTATCCCCTACTCATCGCCAGTTGTAGCATCCACCGCAGCACTCAAGCATGCCAATGACTACGCCACACACGGAGCTCTGGAATACAAGTCTTTATTCTTCACCATGCAACCTTTAACTGAACGCACTGCATCATAGACTGTATTGACCACACCCAGGCACACCCCAAATACCTCCCAATTGATTACATAACTTTTATAAGTATTCCGCGTAGGACCACAAAGGTCCTACTGCACCTAATCACACAACACTACATGCTAGACAAAAATGTATTGCTGCTGCTGCACATATTTTGGGTTGTGAGCCTGTGTTCACCCCGTTTCTACCCCCCTCTCTCCCACCCCGTGACTTGGCCTGCTTGGACTGCGTTACTCCTGAGAGTTAAGTGCTGAAAGGGTCCTTGACGTAGTTGCTCAGGATCCATAGTCTGACCCTGGCTGCTACCAACGTGCTTCGCTGTAAGCTAAATGTGGAACGGTTTTAAAGAATAGAAGAAGGCATACAAGGTAAAGGGTAAAAGCACAAGAACTGTTACAGTGAGGCACTACTGCCATCTGCTGTCAGCAGAGCCGTCCTTTTTCTGCTTATTAGATCTTGTTCCTCGAATTACTTTTGCTTATTTGTCTGTCACTAATTTGCCAGCTCCAAATTGGTCAACTTGACATGAAATTAAACATTTATGTTGTAACTGCTAATTCTATACATATATGAGAGTTGATTTAGGACTGTCACTTCCTTTTTTCCAAAGACCTGCTTGAGATGGTAAAATAAACAATAAGCTTTAGTTTCTAAAAGAACAGTGTTCTTAGACTCTACATTTCGCATGGTTTAGAGGATTGTGAGTCACTCACTTGGTCATCGTGGTTTTGTAAAGCACAATAGCAATAAGTACAAAATCTTAACATGAAATTATATTGTTCAGTGCAATTGAGAGGACTTTCTGTGCAGTTCATATTATGGGGCATATTTATGACATGAGTTGCGTCGCTCTTGCACCACACAATGTGATGCAAGCACAATGCATGTCCAAAACGAGATTTATGAAACCACACAAAGCCACCTTGTGTGGCCCTTAGTAGCTTCATAAATCTGGAGTAACGCAAACTTACTGTGTTGCGTAAATCTGCCCTGGGAAGACGTTCCATGGGCATTGTGTGGGTGTTCCCACGCAACTCCCTTGGTATTTGAAGCATTCCCAGATTTACCAGAACTGGTAAACCTGGAAATGTGCCAAAAAGATATGTCTTCCCAGGGGAGGTGTAACAAGGAGAAATACCTTTATATCTCCTTGTTACTTCCTCTGTTACATAGAAAGAGGAATATGCCTCTCAGGATTGGTTTTGTGCAGGAAAGTGCCCCTTCCTGCACAAACACAATCCTGCATGCAACACAGGTACCCTTGCGCCATGGTGCAAGTGTGCCTGCAGTGGCGCTAGGCAGCCAAAATGGTGCCGGTGCAGGGTACAAGGACAGGAATACATTGAATTCTGTTAGATACAGTGCAATACTGCCCTTTCCCTGTCACACACCTTGCTATGCTGTGTGACTTTTTTGTAATTTTGCCCCTATGTGCCTGTGTCACAGTAGTGATTTCATAGGGACCCACACCTGGCTAGCTTCGAGGGCAATAGCTATTAGTGGTGCAGTGGCACCGGGACCTAGAGTTGGGAGAAGGCTCAGTCGGCCATGCACTTACTGAGTTATTTTAGAGGCTGCCTGCTCAACATTTTTAAATCACAGACCCTGTGTGGGGCCTAACTCTGTACTTAATCTTTGGAGAAGGTATGGGGAATAGAGGATGTGGAGACTGGAGATGAGGGAGGTAAGGGAGGAAAGAAAAAGAGAGGGTGAAGCAAAGTAATTATGGCGTTCCAACTGATTTTGCTTTTTGCATTGCTCGTGTAGGGTAAGAAAAAAGGCACGTGGAGGCACACGTCGATCCATAAAGGGACTATGTCTCGACCTCACAAGGGGGAGTGAATGCTCGGGTTTACCACTTTTTATCGGGCTGCATTTGAAATTAGAACATATATGCAATTAATTCAGACATTATGGACCCGATTCACAAAGGTAAACTGAGACAAAAGTCTAACTTTACGACTTTCAGTATCCACAAAGGGCATTTACTACTCGTAAATGCCCTATGTGAATACCAAAATACCTAAAGTTAGACTTTCGATATTCATTAAGGGCATTTACGAGTATTAAATGCCCTTTGTGAATACCAAAAGTCATAAAGTTAGGCTTTGGTCTCAGTTTACCTTTGTGAATCAGGCCCAAAGACATCTTTGTCAACTTTATATGGGCAGCTGATTTTGATAGGGTATTATTTATCACATTTTGGCAACTCAAATTCTTTAGAAGAAATAAAATCGAGGATTTTGCTGGGCTTTGCTCTCAGTTTGTGAGAATTTTCTAACAAAGTAAATATTTAAGATTTTTCTAATTTTATGCCTATTTGGAATCTGAGGTATCTAGTTTTTTGATGGTCTGCTAAGTGTAGGGTTCTTCATAAGCTTTACTAATTTACAAACTCTTTTTACCATTGCAAACAACTTTTGAAGGTATTACGGGCTAGAGTCCTTAATCAAAAAACATATCTCCAATCGACCAGAGCTTAGGCAACAAGGCCCCCGGCCCCGACGGGTTTCCCATCGACCTCATTAAATATAAACCAGATTTCTGGGCCCCGATTTTACTTAATGTTATTAACAATTTAATAAACTCCCAAATTCCTAGCACATGGTCGTCCAGCACCATAGTACCGATTTTTTAAAAGGGGGATAGGGCTAACCCTAGTTGTTATAGACCAATTTCTTTGATCGATAACACTTTAAAGATACTTGGGAGGGTGCTATTTAATAAAATTAGGAGTTGGGCTGAGGACACGAGTATTTTAAATAAATGTCAGTTAGGTTTTAGAAGCAAATTAGGAACCTTAGAGCAATGTCTCAATTTAAATTTGATTGTTGACAAATACACGATAGCTCGGCAGTCTCCCATTTACCTAGCTTTCATGGACCTCACCTCAGCCTTCGATTATGTGAATAGATCGCGCCTATGGTCATGTCTCCTAAATTATGGGTTATACGAGGCCTTAGTACACTTTCTGGCCTTCTTAGGATTTGGGGGCAAGGGTGAGGATTAGTAGGGATGGGGCCGTATCAGAGAATATTACCATCGGCCGAGGGGTCAGGCAGGGATGTGTGCTAGCCCCTCTGCTTTTTATTTTATATATTAATGAGTTGCATGATGAGTTGTCAAATTTGACTAAGGATGTCCCGGTGATTAACGGCAGCAAAATACCTGCTTTATTATACGCGGATGATGCGGTCCTAATGGGTCGCACACCCAATGCACTACGCACTTTAGTCGGGGGCTTTGTTGATTTTATGTCTAAACTGGACTTGTGTACAAATTTTAAAAATCTTTTTAATGAACTGTGGTCCAAATAAACATTGGGTTAATGTAATCAGCTCCGGTTTTGAAAAACTGTTTTGCACGCGCACTTTTCCATACCTGGGGCTGGTATTTGCTGACAATGGTTCCTGGACTGCCCATTTGACACACAGCCGGAACAAACTCTTAAAGGCCTCCAACTCAATTTTATGCCTCCCCCAACCCAGAAGAACTGAGGTAGTGCTATCCCTACTGAAGATATATAGAACTCAGTGCAGACCCACCGCAACTTATGGAGCTGAAGTGTGGGGCTACACGAATTGTAATAATATTCAGATGGAGGAAAATAGATTTTGTCGGAGAGTTCTGGGGGTCCCGATTAGCTCCTCTTCCTTTGTTTGTCATCGGGAGCTAAAACTGTCCTATATTGAAGATTATATCAGGGCTCGTCCAACTATTTTTTGGATAAAAGTATGGCAAAACCCGGCAGCCACCCTTACTAGAGAAATCATAGCTGATTGTCTCAGATGTGACAAGGGCAGTAGCATACCTTGGTTGGCAGCTGTTAAGGGTAGCTTGTCCGCTGTAAATCTGCCACACATTTTTTCAAATCCAAGTGATATGTCAGGCATTAATAAAAAGATTATACAGGAGACCCTGTATGGGTATTATGCCAGTTTGAGACTTAGGCAAGAAACTTCAAAAGCTCAGTCGCCCGTTACATAACGATGTCGGACGCTGAGGGCCCACCGACAATATTGCCAGCCCGCTATCTCTTAATGGCGACCAACCGTTGGGAAAGAAGTCTGCTCTTTCGCCTTAGGGCTGGTACTTTAAAATATTTATTATGCTTTACCCTGGGGCACAACAGTAACCTTGAGCAAACTTCTTGTCCCTGTGGTAATCGCGGCAATCAATCTATGTTACATTTTTTATTCTTTTGTAACTTTTATCATTTATATAGTAAACAGTTGCTGATCCCGTTTTTTAAGGCAGCAGCTATCAGCAACTATAAGGCGGCATATAGAGAAATTGTTGAGCTCAAAGACGAAAATTTAATTTTCCGCGTCAGCACCTTCTTGCGTCTGGCTGTCCGCTCACGCGCTTCCATGAGTTCTGTATAATTGGCCTTGATTGCCCATTTTTTTAACCTTTCACTTATATGTAGGTCGCATAATTTTATTGTGTGTATTTCATTGTTACATAATTTTTGATAAATTGCTCGCACTTTATAATATTATGCTGCTAGATTTAATGAATTTGTTTATTTTTAACGCTGGTTTAATGTGATAAACTGCTCGCACTTTACATTATTATGCTGCTATATTTAATGAACTTTTATTTTTATCTCAATATGTGCCATTATTTTAGTTTGATGTTATTTATTAAATCAGTGGATATTGGTTGCCTTGTATCAATTGATTCTAGGAACAATTATACCATTGCCCCAAACAAATTATAAGTGTAAGACAAATCCCCTGAGCACTGCGTACGTAGATGTTTTGTGTATTTACTGTTTTTAGCCTTGTGTTGGCTGTTTTAAATTTTATTCATGTATGTATTGTCTGTCTGTTTTTAAAATTTTGCTGGTATTTTATTTTACTTTGTTCTTTTATGGATATTTTCTTATCCGAAAAAAGATGAATTGCATTGAATTGAATTGAATTGAATTGATTGGCAATGATGTACAAGTTAAGATTATTAATACAGAAAGTGTTCTTAGTTTCCAAATTTATATTCAAAATGTTACTGGACAATCTGTATTAAAAATCAGCAATTATAGGTATTTGCATCATATGTAGGGCTAATGTCCATAATAAAAACAAATCTCAATGAGAGATGGAAGGCATGGACACGTTTCAGAATTAAATACAATGAAGTGTAGTTACATTGATCTAGTTGAATTGGTGGGGGAAGATTTACAAGATACGGGTATTAATCTAGAAAGTGGTCTTAATTTCTAAATTGTTATTCAGCTTTTTTACTGAACAATTTTTTAATAAAACTTTGGAAACTAAGGGCCCTTTATGGACTATTAGTTATTCGTTGATCCCTCATATTTTCATATTTTTATTTTGGTTACAATATACTGAGATGAGCAAACTAGTATAAAAAAGGAAAAATCACTGATCTGATAAATAATAATTGACCCTTTCTGTGAACTGAAGATCAGGATGTTCAATGATCTCAATATCTCTTCTTGATTTTACACCAGAAAGTATGAATTCATGGTCCAGGTCCTACAACCCATTGTTAACACCTCCAGCATTCTAATCTTCGTCACACATATTTAACCCTTGAGACATTGAGAGATGAGACAATTTAGAGAATGTATTTATTTATTTGCAGAGTTTTATATAGCGCTGGCTAGACCCGGAGGTATCAGAGCGCTTTACATGAGGATCAGCGAGTTACAAGTTACAAAATTACATCAGTTACAGGAGCCAAGTATAACATAGGAGAAAAACAGTGAATACACAGTAACATGGGTTATTAGCGCATAGCATAGCCAAGACACACGTCAAATGGGGCATGGAAGGTAGGGGGGAATGGTAAAAAGGGGTAAGGAATGCATAATCGGGTCAGGCAGACCGGCAAGAGGGAAAGTACTTACAAAACAGTCACAGTAAAAGACATACAAACCGGCTGGGGACCAACAATCATTAGGTTAATTCCTAGAAAGGCATGTACCCGTTAATAAACTGCTGTCATATGTCAGGTTTCACGAACCCCGATTTAGACCCCAATTAAGAGTTTGTAGTCGTGGGTCTTGAATTGGAGCAACTTGGCCAACGCCAGATCGCCAGTACAGCAGCAAGCCAGAGATATTGAATGTTAAACAAATCAAACTTAGTGTAACAGAGTTGCCTAGTCTTTACTCCGTTCCTAAGAATGATAGAAAGACGAGAGCATGTATGAACAAGTGATTGAGGCAGGGCGTAGCTCCAGGGAGGCATGTGAGGTGTGGTACCCTCCTAATAAATGGATTCTGGTGTGTCTAGTTGGGTCCTGGGGCCCCCAGTCAGGCTGGCAATGTCTGTGGTCGGGTTTCCACTCAGATTAGCAGCCCTCATAGCATAGACACACATCTCTATGTAACTTTGAAGAGATTGCAAACACCAACCCCTTCTCTTCCCTCTGACACAAAATAGACCAAGAATAAAAAAAGAACTGAATGGCTATTATGTGGTACAGAGAAGTCTTTTAAGTTTAAGACTATTTTCATCCATTTTGTCATTTTAATGACAGTGATTGTTTGTAAATCTCTGTTCCACACCACCTCAATCTAACTGACCAAGCTACATCCCTGCATTGAGGGCATGAATAAATGACTAGATGCATGCATGAAGGAATGTACCAATGGATGGCTACATTGATTGTCAGAGGTGCTGGAATGTGAACGCTAATTTGAAAAGCATGTTGGCTATTTGTCCTACATTACGCTATTCCTGCTACACTGTTGAGCGAGCAATGCAGTACATCGATATATTCAACGTGTATAGGGTGCCACCCAGCCTCTACTATACTTTGTTGCTACATGCACTCCGAGGGCGGGGCACAGCCCGAGGATATAAATAAAGGGGCTACATTTCATTTAAGGAGTTTTTTATAGCCTGAACATGACCTGTTCAGGTATCAGAGCGCTGTACAAATAGGAAGCATGTTAATAAACAGATAATAACAAAAAAAGCAAAAAAAAGTATAAACAAACGACTTGGACTATTCAGGATACAGAAATGTATATCAGACAGACAGTGATATTTAGTGAAATCAGGACTTCTGCTGAAGGTATCTATTCAACAACAGCAGTGGTCGCTCGTGGCCACTGCTGAGATCCAGGCAGTGATTGTAAAAGTGATTATTTGCTGTACCGTGTGCTAGATACGTTCAGCTACTGTTGTATTCCTCTTAGGGTGTCCGTATATAGGTTTTCCTGTATCATGTCCTTATATAGGCACAATTCGCCCTGCCCTTATATAGGCATAGAATCCCAGTCCTTATTTAGGCATGAAACCGTGCACTTCAAATACAGGCATGGTCTCCGACATCCGTCCACCCTAACGTCACAACGAGTTCTTGAGGAACAGACCCTTAGGCTTCGGGAGCTTCCCTAGCACAGGACTATTGATTTCTTCAAGGACTCATCTATTATGCATGAACCGTTAAACCTTAGGGGTTCATTCATGACGTCTTCCGCTGTCCGATTCACGTCAATGCTAACATTGTGAGGTACCTCTCAGGTATAAATATACCTTCCCTAGCCCTTGTAAACTAGAGGAGACCTCGACTTCAGAGGAGCCCGTTTCCCGGCCTGACGCACTGAGAAGACGCTGTCATCCCTGCACGCAGAGAGTCCAGCTTCCAGTGATCTGAGTTCCCTTGCGGGGTGTTGGAGTTCGAGTCTGGCAAGAGATTCCTACCTCTCTCATTCTTAAGGTAGGGAGCTGACTAGAAACCTAGAGGGACTCTTGGCATACTAGGCATACTGGGCGTAACATACTCTTAGTATACCATAGTAAGGAATACTTCACCTACTTCATACCTCTCCCTACACCTAGGTTAGGTTAGGTACATTGGGGTAGAACTAGCTTAGAAACGCATCGTATGAGTACTCGCATTTTTAGTCTATGTTATTTATGTAAATGAATATCTGCTAAAGATCATGCAAGCGCAGTATTATTTATTTCTACTGCTTACGCTGTACATTATTTATCTTGCATACTGTCTTGTGATCGTAACAGCACATTTAACTTACACGAGAAACAAGACTGTTCAATAAATCTTTTATTGAAACGCCCGTCTATTCTTTCTGTGTAACTTTGAGGAAAACTAAGTATGCACGATTGAGCTGAGTGAAATAGTTATCTATTGTTTCCACGACTCTGGGACACGTTCTGATTCTAAAGGGAAACAAAGTGGTCATGTCTTTGCGGCTGCCAGAAACTACTCCCTTCTTGTTTATCAAGGAGTTTCTTGTGGCCTCTGAGCTAGCTGGCACAAGTAATTAAGTTTAATATACTCGATAGGGACATACCGACCTCAGTCCTATGTCAAACCTATAGGATATATTATTCCAATGCGCAGAGCCTATTAGGGAAATAGGAGCTACACTACACTACCTGTGTCCACCAGACTGTGGACACGACAACATGTACATTTATTGTTTGGCCTTGATATCCTTCAGTCGCAGGGCAGGTAAATATTTTTTTTTAGGTTAGGTTTAGCGATCACTCGGCTGACGGATTCAATAGTTTGACTGAAGGATGACCCCTCAACTACCACACGAAGTTGTCAGATCTAGATTAACATTCTAAATACTGCCACCAATTAGGAACTGAATTTGTTTTTAAACCTAAAAAATAGTCTACATAAAGTTACATTGTACTTTATCATTTCAGTTAGGACAGCAAATATGTATTTGCCATTAAAACAAATAGCTTCCATGTTTCTACCGTAGAATTCTACTGGATGCATTTAAAAAATAGCGCAAGCATTTATTTCTTCACGTTATAGGCAGTAAAATGTCAGTAACTTGGCTTAAGTGTTCCTCCTAGTGGCATTTTATCGTAATTGCTCCCAAAAAGCACCGACTTTTAACAAATTCATTGATGTAAGGATTTCACAAAGTCTGGTGATATTGTGACTTGTGTTTGTATTCGTAGATCTGCCTCTGAGCTTACTGCTAGCTCTTTCCTTAAACATTGCGATACAAAAGGGATGATGGACGGAACGCTTGAGCCAATCAAACACTCACCCCCAGTCAACTGATCTGGGTTTAATCCATCATCATTCTTTAGCTCACTCCACCACCCCAGTTCAGACATGGCCATATGCAAATCAGTCTGACCCTGTGCCTCATGGGAACAGTCCAGCCCGAACTGCCAAGCCATGTCTTCCTGGACCGGAAACAAGCATCCTAGGACCGGTTTCTGGCATTCCAGCCGTCATCAGCCAGGCTTGCTTGAATCCAGTGGCAAAGTGAGCAAGGACCCACGTCTGGGCATACCCCCGCCAACTTAGGGCGAACAAAGCGATACAAAAGGGGATGATGGACGGAACGCTTGAGCCAATCAAACACTCACCCCCAGTCAACTGATCTGGGTTTAATCCATCATCATTCTTTAGCTCACTCCACCACTCCCAGTTCAGACATGGCCATATGCAAATCAGTCTGACCCTGTGCCTCATGGGAACAGTCCAGCCCGAACTGCCAAGCCATGTCTTCCCTGGACCGGAAACAAGCATCCTAGGACCGGTTTCTGGCATTCCAGCCGTCATCAGCCAGGCTTGCTTGAATCCAGTGGCAAAGTGAGCAAGGGACCCACGTCTGGGCATACCCCCGCCAACTTAGGGCGAACAAAGCGATACAAAAGGGGATGATGGACGGAACGCTTGAGCCAATCAAACACTCACCCCCAGTCAACTGATCTGGGTTTAATCCATCATCATTCTTTAGCTCACTTCCACCACCCCAGTTCAGACATGGCCATATGCAAATCAGTCTGACCCTGTGCCTCATGGGAACAGTCCAGCCCGAACTGCCAAGCCATGTCTTCCTGGACCGGAAACAAGCATCCTAGGACCGGTTTCTGGCATTCCAGCCGTCATCAGCCAGGCTTGCTTGAATCCAGTGGCAAAGTGAGCAAGGGACCCACGCCTGGGCATACCCCGCCAACTTAGGGCGAACAAAGCGATACAAAAGGGGATGATGGACGGAACGTTTGAGCCAATCAAACACTCACCCCCAGTCAACTGATCTGGGTTTAATCCATCATCATTCTTTAGCTCACTCCACCACCCCAGTTCAGACATGGCCATATGCAAATCAGTCTGACCCTGTGCCTCATGGGAACAGTCCAGCCCGAACTGCCAAGCCATGTCTTCCTGGACCGGAAACAAGCATCCTAGGACCGGTTTCTGGCATTCCAGCCGTCATCAGCCAGGCTTGCTTGAATCCAGTGGCAAAGTGAGCAAGGGACCCACGTCTGGGCATACCCCGCCAACTTAGGGCGAACAAAGCGATACAAAAGGGGATGATGGACGGAACGCTTGAGCCAATCAAACACTCACCCCCAGTCAACTGATCTGGGTTTAATCCATCATCATTCTTAGCTCACTCCACCACCCCAGTTCAGACATGGCCATATGCAAATCAGTCTGACCCTGTGCCTCATGGGAACAGTCCAGCACGAACTGCCAAGCCATGTCTTCCTGGACCGGAAACAAGCATCCTAGGACCGGTTTCTGGCATTCCAGCCGTCATCAGCCAGGCTTGCTTGAATCCAGTGGCAAAGTGAGCAAGGGACCCACGTCTGGGCATACCCCGCCAACTTAGGGCGAACAAAGCGATACAAAAGGGGATGATGGACGGAACGCTTGAGCCAATCAAACACTCACCCCCAGTCAACTGATCTGGGTTTAATCCATCATCATTCTTTAGCTCACTCCACCACCCCAGTTCAGACATGGCCATATGCAAATCAGTCTGACCCTGTGCCTCATGGGAACAGTCCAGCCCGAACTGCCAAGCCATGTCTTCCTGGACCGGAAACAAGCATCCTAGGACCGGTTTCTGGCATTCCAGCCGTCATCAGCCAGGCTTGCTTGAATCCAGTGGCAAAGTGAGCAAGGGACCCACGTCTGGGCATACCCCGCCAACTTAGGGCGAACAAAGCGATACAAAGGGGATGATGGACGGAACGCTTGAGCCAATCAAACACTCACCCTCAGTCAACTGATCTGGGTTTAATCCATCATCATTCTTAGCTCACTCCACCACCCCAGTTCAGACATGGCCATATGCAAATCAGTCTGACCCTGTGCCTCATGGGAACAGTCCAGCACGAACTGCCAAGCCATGTCTTCCTGGACCGGAAACAAGCATCCTAGGACCGTTTCTGGCATTCCAGCCGCCATCAGCCAGGCTTGCTTGAATCCAGTGGCAAAGTGAGCAGGGACCCACGTCTGGGCATACCCGCCAACTTAGGGCGACAAAGCTATACAAAAGGGGATGATGGACGGAACGCTTGAGCCAATCAAACACTCACCCTCAGTCAACTGATCTGGGTTTAATCCATCATCATTCTTAGCTCACTCCACCACTCCAGTTCAGACATGGCCATATGCAAATCAGTCTGACCCTGTGCCTCATGGGAACAGTCCAGCACGAACTGCCAAGCCATGTCTTCCTGGACCGAAACAAGCATCCTAGGACCGGTTTCTGGCATTTCAGCCGCCATCAGCCAGGCTTGCTTGAATCCAGTGGCAAAGTGAGCAAGGGACCCACGCCTGGGCATACCGCCAACTTAGGCGAACAGTTTGATACAAAAGGGGATGATGGACGGAACGCTTGAGCCAATCAAACACTCACTCCAGTCAACTGATCTGGTTTAATCCATCATCATTCTTTAGCTCACTCCACCACCCCAGTTCAGACATGGCCATATGCAAATCAGTCTGACCCGTGCTCATGGGAACAGTCCAGCACGAACTGCCAAGCCATGTCTTCCTGGACCGAAACAAGCATCCTAGGACCGGCTTCTGGCATTCCAGCCGTCATCAGCCAGGCTTGCTTGAATCCAGTGGCAAAGTGAGCAAGGGACCCACGCCTGGGCATACCCCGCCAACTTAGGGCTAACAGTCGATACAAAAGGGATGATGGACGGAACGCTTGAGCCAATCAAACACTCACCTCCAGTCAACTGATCTGGGTTTAATCCATCATCATTCTTAGCTCACTCCACCACCTCAGTTCAGACATGGCCATATGCAAATCAGTCTGACCCTGTGCTCATGGGAACAGTCCAGCACGAACTGCCAAGCCATGTCTTCCTGACCGAAACAAGCATCCTAGGACCGGTCTCTGGCATTCCAGCCGTCATCAGCCAGGCTTGCTTGAATCCAGTGGCAAAGTGAGCAGGGACCCACGTCTGGGCATACCTCGCCAACTTAGGGCGAACAAAGCGATACAAAAGGGGATGATGGACGGAACGCTTGAGCCAATCAAACACTCACCTCCAGTCAACTGATCTGGGTTTAATCCATCATCATTCTTAGCTCACTCCACCACCCCAGTTCAGACATGGCCATATGCAAATCAGTCTGACCCTGTGCTCATGGGAACAGTCCAGCCGAACTGCCAAGCCATGTCTTCCTGGACCGAAACAAGCATCCTAGGACCGGTCTCTGGCATTCCAGCCGCCATCAGCCAGGCTTGCTTGAATCCAGTGGCAAAGTGAGCAAGGGACCCACGTCTGGGCATACCCGCCAACTTAGGGCGAACAAAGCTGATACAAAAGGGGATGATGGACGGAACGCTTGAGCCAATCAAACACTCACCCCCAGTCAACTGATCTGGGTTTAATCCATCATCATTCTTTAGCTCACTCCACCACTCCCAGTTCAGACATGGCCATATGCAAATCAGTCTGACCCTGTGCTCATGGGAACAGTCCAGCCGAACTGCCAAGCCATGTCTTCCTGGACCGAAACAAGCATCCTAGGACCGGCTTCTGGCATTCCAGCCGCCATCAGCCAGGCTTGCTTGAATCCAGTGGCAAAGTGAGCAGGGACCCACGCCTGGGCATACTCGCCAACTTAGGGCGTAACAGCTGATACAAAGGGGATGATGGACGGAACGCTTGAGCCAATCAAACACTCACCCCAGTCAACTGATCTGGGTTTAATCCATCATCATTCTTAGCTCACTCCACCACCCCAGTTCGACATGGCCATATGCAAATCAGTCTGACTCTGTGCTCATGGGAACAGTCCAGCACGAACTGCCAAGCCATGTCTTCCTGGACCGGAAACAAGCATCCTAGGACCGGTTTCTGGCATTCCAGCCGTCATCAGCCAGGCTTGCTTGAATCCAGTGGCAAAGTGAGCAGGGACCCACGTCTGCATACCCGCCAACTTAGGGCTAACAAGTCGATACAAAGGGGATGATGGACGGACGCTTGAGCCAATCAAACACTCACCCCAGTCAACTGATCTGGGTTTAATCCATCATCATTCTTAGCTCACTCACCACCCTAGTTCAGACATGGCCATATGCAAATCAGTCTGACTCTGTGCTCATGGGAACAGTCCAGCTCGAACTGCCAAGCCATGTCTTCCCTGGACCGGAAACAAGCATCCTAGGACCGGTTTCTGGCATTCCAGCCGTCATCAGCCAGGCTTGCTTGAATCCAGTGGCAGTTCGGGCTGGACTGTTCCCATGATTCAAGCAAGCCTGGCTGATGACGGCTGAAATGCCAGAAACCGGTCCTAGGATGTTTGTTTCCGGTCCAGGGAAGATATGGCTTGGCAGTTCGGGCTGGACTGTTCCCATGAGGCACAGGGTCAGACTGATTTGCATATGGCCATGTCTGAACTGGGGTGGTGGAGTGAGCTAAAGAATGATGATGGATTAAACCCAGATCAGTTGACTGGGGGTGAGTGTTTGATTGGCTCAAACGTTCCGTCCATCATCCCCTTTTGTATCGCTTTGGTCGCCCTAAGTTGGCGGGGGTATGCCCAGACGTGGGTCCCTTGCTCACTTTGCCACTGGATTCAAGCAAGCCTGGCTGATGACGGCTGAAATGCCAGAAACCGGTCCTAGGATGCTTGTTTCCGGTCCAGGGAAGATATGGCTTGGCAGTTCGGGCTGGACTGTTCCCATGAGGCACAGGGTCAGACTGATTTGCATATGGCCATGTCTGAACTGGGGTGGTGGAGTGAGCTAAAGAATGATGATGGATTAAACCCAGATCAGTTGACTGGGGGTGAGTGTTTGATTGGCTCAAACGCTCCGTCCATCATCCCCTTTTGTATCGCTTGGTCGCCCTAAGTTGGCGGGGGTATGCCCAGACGTGGGTCCCTTGCTCACTTTGCCACTGGATTCAAGCAAGCCTGGCTGATGACGGCTGAAATGCCAGAAACCGGTCCTAGGATGCTTGTTTCCGGTCCAGGGAAGACATGGCTTGGCAGTTCGGGCTGGACTGTTCCCATGAGGCACAGGGTCAGACTGATTTGCATATGGCCATGTCTGAACTGGGGTGGTGGAGTGAGCTAAAGAATGATGATGGATTAAACCCAGATCAGTTGACTGGGGGTGAGTGTTTGATTGGCTCAAACGTTCCGTCCATCATCCCCTTTGTATCGCTTTGGTCGCCCTAAGTTGGCGGGGGTATGCCCAGACGTGGGTCCCTTGCTCACTTTGCCACTGGATTCAAGCAAGCCTGGCTGATGACGGCTGAAATGCCAGAAACCGGTCCTAGGATGCTTGTTTCCGGTCCAGGGAAGACATGGCTTGGCAGTTCGGGCTGGACTGTTCCCATGAGGCACAGGGTCAGACTGATTTGCATATGGCCATGTCTGAACTGGGGTGGTGGAGTGAGCTAAAGAATGATGATGGATTAAACCCAGATCAGTTGACTGGGGGTGAGTGTTTGATTGGCTCAAACGCTCCGTCCATCATCCCCTTTTGTATCGCTTTGGTCGCCCTAAGTTGGCGGGGGTATGCCCAGACGTGGGTCCCTTGCTCACTTTGCCACTGGATTCAAGCAAGCCTGGCTGATGACGGCTGAAATGCCAGAAACCGGTCCTAGGATGCTTGTTTCCGGTCCAGGGAAGACATGGCTTGGCAGTTCGGGCTGGACTGTTCCCATGAGGCACAGGGTCAGACTGATTTGCATATGGCCATGTCTGAACTGGGGTGGTGGAGTGAGCTAAAGAATGATGATGGATTAAACCCAGATCAGTTGACTGGGGGTGAGTGTTTGATTGGCTCAAACGCTCCGTCCATCATCCCCTTTTGTATCGCTTTGGTCGCCCTAAGTTGGCGGGGGTATGCCCAGACGTGGGTCCCTTGCTCACTTTGCCACTGGATTCAAGCAAGCCTGGCTGATGACGGCTGAAATGCCAGAAACCGGTCCTAGGATGCTTGTTTCCGGTCCAGGGAAGATATGGCTTGGCAGTTCGGGCTGGACTGTTCCCATGAGGCACAGGGTCAGACTGATTTGCATATGGCCATGTCTGAACTGGGGTGGTGGAGTGAGCTAAAGAATGATGATGGATTAAACCCAGATCAGTTGACTGGGGGTGAGTGTTTGATTGGCTCAAACGCTCCGTCCATCATCCCCTTTGTATCGCTTTGGTCGCCCTAAGTTGGCGGGGGTATGCCCAGACGTGGGTCCCTTGCTCACTTTGCCACTGGATTCAAGCAAGCCTGGCTGATGACGGCTGAAATGCCAGAAACCGGTCCTAGGATGCTTGTTTCCCGGTCCAGGGAAGACATGGCTTGGCAGTTCGGGCTGGACTGTTCCCATGAGGCACAGGGTCAGACTGATTTGCATATGGCCATGTCTGAACTGGGGTGGTGGAGTGAGCTAAAGAATGATGATGGATTAAACCCAGATCAGTTGACTGGGGGTGAGTGTTTGATTGGCTCAAACGCTCCGTCCATCATCCCCTTTGTATCGCTTTGGTCGCCTCTAAGTTGGCGGGGGTATGCCCAGACGTGGGTCCCTTGCTCACTTTGCCACTGGATTCAAGCAAGCCTGGCTGATGACGGCTGAAATGCCAGAAACCGGTCCTAGGATGCTTGTTTCCGGTCCAGGGAAGATATGGCTTGGCAGTTCGGGCTGGACTGTTCCCATGAGGCACAGGGTCAGACTGATTTGCATATGGCCATGTCTGAACTGGGGTGGTGGAGTGAGCTAAAGAATGATGATGGATTAAACCCAGATCAGTTGACTGGGGGTGAGTGTTTGATCGGCTCAAACGCTCCGTCCATCATCCCCTTTGTATCGCTTTGGTCGCCCTAAGTTGGCGGGGGTATGCCCAGACGTGGGTCCCTTGCTCACTTTGCCACTGGATTCAAGCAAGCCTGGCTGATGACGGCTGAAATGCCAGAAACCGGTCCTAGGATGCTTGTTTCCGGTCCAGGGAAGATATGGCTTGGCAGTTCGGGCTGGACTGTTCCCATGAGGCACAGGGTCAGACTGATTTGCATATGGCCATGTCTGAACTGGGGTGGTGGAGTGAGCTAAAGAATGATGATGGATTAAACCCAGATCAGTTGACTGGGGGTGAGTGTTTGATTGGCTCAAACGCTCCGTCCATCATCCCCTTTGTATCGCTTTGGTCGCCCTAAGTTGGCGGGGTATGCCCAGACGTGGGTCCCTTGCTCACTTTGCCACTGGATTCAAGCAAGCCTGGCTGATGACGGCTGAAATGCCAGAAACCGGTCCTAGGATGCTTGTTTCCGGTCCAGGGAAGATATGGCTTGGCAGTTCGGGCTGGACTGTTCCCATGAGGCACAGGGTCAGACTGATTTGCATATGGCCATGTCTGAACTGGGGTGGTGGAGTGAGCTAAAGAATGATGATGGATTAAACCCAGATCAGTTGACTGGGGGTGAGTGTTTGATTGGCTCAAACGTTCCGTCCATCATCCCCTTTTGTATCGCTTTGGTCGCCCTAAGTTGGCGGGGGTATGCCCAGAGGTGGGTCCCTTGCTCACTTTGCCACTGGATTCAAGCAAGCCTGGCTGATGACGGCTGAAATGCCAGAAACCGGTCCTAGGATGCTTGTTTCCGGTCCAGGGAAGATATGGCTTGGCAGTTCGGGCTGGACTGTTCCCATGAGGCACAGGGTCAGACTGATTTGCATATGGCCATGTCTGAACTGGGGTGGTGGAGTGAGCTAAAGAATGATGATGGATTAAACCCAGATCAGTTGACTGGGGGTGAGTGTTTGATTGGCTCAAACGTTCCGTCCATCATCCCCTTTGTATCGCTTGGTCGCCCTAAGTTGGCGGGGTATGCCCAGACGTGGGTCCCTTGCTCACTTTGCCACTGGATTCAAGCAAGCCTGGCTGATGACGGCTGAAATGCCAGAAACCGGTCCTAGGATGCTTGTTTCCGGTCCAGGGAAGATATGGCTTGGCAGTTCGGGCTGGACTGTTCCCATGAGGCACAGGGTCAGACTGATTTGCATATGGCCATGTCTGAACTGGGGTGGTGGAGTGAGCTAAAGAATGATGATGGATTAAACCCAGATCAGTTGACTGGGGGTGAGTGTTTGATTGGCTCAAACGCTCCGTCCATCATCCTCTTTTGTATCGCTTTGGTCGCCCTAAGTTGGCGGGGGTATGCCCAGACGTGGGTCCCTTGCTCACTTTGCCACTGGATTCAAGCAAGCCTGGCTGATGACGGCTGAAATGCCAGAAACCGGTCCTAGGATGCTTGTTTCCGGTCCAGGGAAGATATGGCTTGGCAGTTCGGGCTGGACTGTTCCCATGAGGCACAGGGTCAGACTGATTTGCATATGGCCATGTCTGAACTGGGGTGGTGGAGTGAGCTAAAGAATGATGATGGATTAAACCCAGATCAGTTGACTGGGGGTGAGTGTTTGATTGGCTCAAACGCTCCGTCCATCATCCCCTTTTGTATCGCTTTGGTCGCCCTAAGTTGGCGGGGGTATGCCCAGACGTGGGTCCCTTGCTCACTTTGCCACTGGATTCAAGCAAGCCTGGCTGATGACGGCTGAAATGCCAGAAACCGGTCCTAGGATGCTTGTTTCCGGTCCAGGGAAGATATGGCTTGGCAGTTCAGGCTGGACTGTTCCCATGAGGCACAGGGTCAGACTGATTTGCATATGGCCATGTCTGAACTGGGGTGGTGGAGTGAGCTAAAGAATGATGATGGATTAAACCCAGATCAGTTGACTGGGGGTGAGTGTTTGATTGGCTCAAACGTTCCGTCCATCATCCCCTTTTGTATCGCTTTCCTTAAACATTAGCATGTGCCAATTAACATTGTCGATGTTCAAGTCTATAAATGCCTGTTCAACATTGATGGTAATAACATTACCAGCATGGAGTGTACACATTTAAAAGGCGCCCATACTGTTAAAAAAATGTGAGTGCCTTACCACTGACACATTGTTTTTGCGTTGAAGGGTGGATATATATCTTCTTTATATTTTGCCTCTTCAGCTAAGAAAGCATCAGAACTGCAAAGTCAACAAGCAGTGGCAAAAGCAAAAAGTTTGATATTTCTGTGGTGAATTCAGGTGAATAGTTATAAGAAGGAAAACATGCATGAACAAGTGATTGAGAGCATTAATGGCTCAATCCATGGATGAGTGAATGAGTGGATCAGTGGATGGCTACATTGATTGGTGAGTTCTCATTCCCTATCAGCTTTGGCATTCGTCAAGAGTGCATTCTTGCCCCTTTTTATTTTACCCTATATGTAAATGGGCTAGAGTCTGCTTTATTATCAGTCTCAGCGGATTGCCCCAAGGTTGGAGATAGATCCCTTCCTGTTTTATTATACGCGGATGATGTGGTCCTTATGACCCGCACCGCTCATGGGTTGGATCGACTCTTGGCCAAGTATGTGTCATTTATGGGTAACCTTGATTTGTCGCTCAATTTTTCAAAGTCATATGTGATGGTAGTGGTCCCAAAATTTACAAGCAGCAAGTTCTTTAAGGTAGCTAACTCCCCTCTGGGTAAAGTCATGGCGTTCCCTTACTTGGGTGTCTTAACTGATGCCAAAAATTATTAGAAGCCATTAGTTGAAGGCCAAAAGATCTGAGCTTATTAAAACATGGGGACGATTGCCTGCTTGCTCGCAGGTTAGGCTTTCAGGTGCCAAGGGACCTTTTAATAAGTTACCAGGCTAAATGCATATCCCAATTCTGATATGGCAGCGAAGTCTGAGGTTATGCAAAATTGGATAGGATTCAATCAGCAGAGAATAATTTTTTATGCCAGATGGTACAGGTTCCACATTCTACCCCAGCATTTTCAGTGCAGGCGGAGCTTGGCCTTGCACATGTGATGGATCTGATATTCCTAAACCCCTTATTGTGCTGGATTAAGATTTTGCAAAAACAACAATTGATGGACAGAATGCAGAACAATGTCATACATTCACCCCAGTACAGAGATCTGGGTCTAAAGCCATCGTTTTTTTGCTACCCATGCCATTCCAGTTTGAACCCAGCCATATGCAAATCAGTCTTGACCCTGCCCCCAATGGGAACAGTCCAGCCCGAACTGCCAGGCCAGGTCCTCCCTGGACTGGAAACAAGCATCCTAGGACCGGTTTCGGGGTTTCACCCCTCATCAGCCAGGATAACTTAACTCCAGTGGCATGGAGAACACGGGACCCATGTCTGGGCATACCAGTCCCACTCTGGGTGACTAATGCCAAAACAGCAATTGATGGACAGAATGCAGAACAATGTCATAAATTCACCCCAGTACAGAAATCTGGGCCTAAATCCATCGTTTTTTTGCTCCCCATGCCATTCCATTTTGAACCCAGCCATATGCAAATCAGTCTTGACCCTGCCCCCAATGGGAACAGTCCAGCCCGAACTGCCATGCCAGGTCCTCCCTGGACTGCAAACAAGCATCCTAGGACCGGTTTCGGGGTTTCACCCCTCATCAGCCAGGATAACTTGACTCCAGTGGCATGGAGAACACGGGACCCATGTCTGGGCATACCCGTCCCACTCGGGTGACAAATGCAAAAACAACAATTGATGGACAGAATGTAGAACAATGTCATACATTCACCCCAGTACAGAGATTAAGATTTTGAGCAGGTAGAAATTAAAGCTAAATCGGTTGATCCTTGCAGACTGTTTGGCCATCGACTGGGCACATAAAATACTGTGGATAGCTATGTTAAGGCAGCTTTTGCTTCCCTAGGTAGGCCCGACTTCCCTGTCCATGCGTGAGCTGGGGTGTGTTAAGAGGTTGTTCTTGGACCATTCCTGGTTGGAGAGAGAGCATCTGGAGCTACAGAAACCATCAGGGCGGCGTCATGCTTTTGAAAACCGTGCAGGGTTTGGAGCCCTATCTAGCCAAGGTCCGTTCACAGCTAGATAGGTTTTTATTGGCCAGGTTTAGGTTTAACCAACTTCATCATCTTTTGGCATCTCCATTTGGGTGGGCTACAATAATAAGTCTCCGCAGGACACTGCATTTTGTAATGTTTTGCTCTTATTTTAGTTGGCTGAGGAAGCGGTTTTAACCCCTTGTTGAAGTCCCTGAATTTTAACAAAGTTAGGCCAGCCTTGTTTTATCTTCAGATGCTTCCCAATGAATGTGTTACTTTTACTGTTTTAACATTTTAGCGAGCTGCAATGGTGTCCAGGAGATCGAGACTTGACTAATAGATGTAGTGTCTGAGGGAGATGTTTTTTACTGTTTTGTTGACTATTACCATTTCAATATTAACTTTCAGTAACGGTTTTAATAATGAAGATGTTTGTAATCTTTTATGGTGATTTTATCAATCAGATAAAGATTTATAATGAATGAATGCTTGGTGAGTGCATAAGTGGATGCAATGTGGAATGGTCCTATGAAGGTGCAGTGTGGGAGAAAAGGCAATGTACGGTGATGGGAAATAATAGGTGAGCACATAGATTGTTGTAGTATTGTATTGTCGCTTGTTAGCAGTATCAACAGAGAAGCAAATAAGCATTGGCAAAGCCAATCTATTTCATCTTTTCAAAACCTGTTGGTGTTGTTAATGTGGTTTTTAGACGTTGCATAGCAGTGCAGGCTGATGTGCAACATGGCTTAAAGTAAATAAAAACAAAGTGGTATGGTGCAACCAACATTGACTGCATCATAGCACTTTTTGTTTACTTTAGGCCATGTTGCACAGCAGCCTCAGTAGCATCATCTTTAAAAAGGCTAACAAAGCCAAGTAGCTGATGTTTAAGGCTGGGGTGTCGTGTGACTGCGAACAACAGCTTGTACTGGTCAATACTATAAACCAATAACTGGGCTAAAAGAAGCAAATCTGACGGAAGCGCTGGCATTAATTAGAACACTTTTCTTAAAAGCTTTTAGGAGGAGGCTTGGCTTTTCAAAAGAAATGTGACCTAAAATCATTGTTGTTAACTCAATGTTATTAAATCAACATGTTAACTTAATGTTATTAAAGCCGAAAGCATTGCTGCTACTGGTTGTGGAACGCCTGCTTGACAGCATAAAATACAGCATCAAAATAAATAGTAAAATACATTTTTCTGACTGCTGCTTCAAGCAGAAAACACCACCAGTTATTAAGAGAGGCAAGACACTGTTCCGGCTCTACAATATATAATGTTTGCAAGAAGATCTGTTAAACTGCACCCACACAGAATAGTATTGCGACTTCCTCGTTCCTATGTTTAAATCTTCTTCTCACTAATTCTGGGTGTTGTACACACTTCCCCAGACACAATCATGCTCCTTTAACACATAGGAAGCTAAATTTGCCCCTGTCATACACCTGCCCAATGGAGCCCCCAGAGACATTAATTAGGGTGTAACCGCAGTGTCTCGCAGACGCAGGGCACGCTCGCGCAGGGACAGTCCACGTGTACCTCGCAAATGCCCGGGACTGGAGCTACAGTGCACCACGCTGAGATAAGAAAGCTGCTGCACAGCTCACCGACTGCACCCGACCAGACTGGAAACCCTTTTAGAAAAAAACAAGCATTGGCAAAGGTTGCTTTTTTTGTAATGGGCTGGGGGGCAGAGGAAGTATTAAACAAAGACCAATGAGGGAGGTGCACAGGAGGAGGGAGGGATGCAGCAAGAATGAACACTGAGAGAAATAATGAACATGAGGGAGATATGGGGAGCAACAACGAACAGCGGTAGGGAGAGATGGGAGGGAGCATCAACAGAGGACAGTGGGAGGAGGGTGGATGGTGTGGAGAAAACAGCGCAGGAGTTTAGGAAGACGGGACAAGCAATTCAGAGACATCCAAAAGTGAAAATAAAGTACCTGCAGGAGCCTGTAGCCAGTAAAAGTACACTAATCACAGGAAGCTGTTCTTGGTCCATGCTCCACATCAGAAACCATGAGGAAGCAGGAAGGAGTAGGAGGCGGTGACCAATCAGAAGCAGGGAATTCAAGAGTGACATAGGAGCCAACCAATGGTAAGAAATGGTAAGTAATGGGCCAGCACAAAACTAATTTTAAGATTATTTTTTATTGTTTAAAAGAAACCTGAAGACTAGACATAGACAGAATTCCTCTTTGAACAGTGACAAATGTACTACCCACTGCTCATCACATGATGAGACTAAAATTAGTATGCTAAATGACAGCGAAAACATGACTACTAAACTCCCACATGAAGTAAGTGAAGATTTTTGAACCAGGTAGATTAAATCAGAACTCTTGAACATTTATTAAAATGTGTTAGAAGTTCTTGTGCAGGCTGCTGTTAATATATATGTCTGTATTTGAAAATTAGCCTCAAAAGGCAAAATGTGTTCCTCACCAGCTCTTGGTCAGATCTCCAACAACTGATGATATTTGTAGGGCTGTTGTCACTGTAGAGGGACGAGAGGGGGAAATTCAGCTGTACAGTGGTGGGTGCAGGCAGCAGGATGGACCTTCCCAGAGATTGACGGAGTTGCAATCAAGACAAAGGGAGGAAATTGACCCGGAACAGTGCCCTGCTTAAGCAAGGGTGGTCCAGTGCAACAGGGCATTTCAGGATGGTCGTCCAGGTCCTGCTAAGCTCTCAGTCCATGTTCATTTCGGGGTGACTGGAGCGATAGGCAATTTCAACTTACAAGCTGACTAGAGGCTATCTTGAACAAGTAGGAAGCTGGCAAAATCTGAGCTGAGCCAACCATATAATGAAAAGGATGCCCAAACTGACAAATGTCTTTCACTCTAATGAAGTTGGGTCTCCATAGTGTTTTAAGAGCTATAGAATCTGACAAAGAACTACTGCTTAGACAAAGGACTATTGCTCCTCACTTATGGTATATGAATGGTGTCCATTTTGTGCCGTGGCATACAATACCGTTGAATTGCATGAATAGTTTTTAAGCAAGTGGGGGAAATACAAAGGTTAGAGAAGAGTTTTAAAGGTGTGTTTTCCTGCAGCAGTCTAATATGGTGTGTATATTTCTTAGAAAAGTGCAGAGCTGCAAGGACCCGGCAGATTAAGATGGCCATATTAATTGGCCTAAAGTGAAATGTATTTTTTTTTTTGCATAGTTAATTAAAACCTTTGCAAAAACGAGAGCACAGTCACTCGAAAAACTGACACAGTACAAGTTTAAAAATCTACTGTCAATTTGGGGTAAAAAAGACAAAATGTTGTTAAAAAACGGAATTAATTTAAGACATAAGTTTCTACTCAAAGTACCAAAGTGCTGATGCTATTTAGACCATGTGCAAATCTACTTAAAGTGCCAAAGTGTAAACCTCCCCATTCGGCTGACAGACTAGTTCATTAGTGACTACTCCGGTGGAGGCGGGAGTCCTTTAAGTTTAACCACAAAATCTAGAAATGTAATCAGTTGAGAATTAAGCCTCAGGTGAGTTCCCTTATAATACTCCGTTATGGCTTGTCTGCAATCGCGCACTCCCACTAAATTGAAATGAAAGCACAACGATAGTTTGCTCTCAGAGGACAGTGCCAGGCAAATGCAAATGACGTGAAGTATTGATTCTTGTGCATGACGGCACGATCTGCGTGTTAAGTCAATGGAGTCTTCGGAAACACCTTGGCCGGTAGTCAAAAGTTTGAAAACCCCCCATAAGCTGGGACAAGAGATGAGTCCAGATCGGTTTTGAGCAGCAACTGTCCAGGAAGGATTGCCCACCAAACTGCCCATAGCTGTTTATCGTAGTCCAAGCAGGACGCCTCCAGGCAAACATGTTTTTATCTTCCAAGACAGATAACTGGCACAAGCAGTTTTTAATTTGTTTTTGAAACACTGCCGAAGAGAGAGGCAGCTCCCATAGCTGTTGTACTTGGAGTGCTTTCAAGCTATTAGTAGGAAAGTCTCTAAAAATAGGTTTTCGGTCTGGATTCATTATTTCTTGTCAAATGAGGTGGTCCAGTGAGGAAGACCTGCCAATTTTTAATTGAAAGCAACGTTTTGCGACTGCACATTGCCTCGCATGCCATTGGTTTACAAGGCCGAACTGGAGTCAAATTTGTGCAGGAGAGGCATTGGGGGCAAACAAAAGAGCTGCCTGTAGGTCCTGAGATTGAGTGACTCCAAAGTACTCGCCTCACTGCTGCACCCATGAGAGATGTGGCAACAGTTTGGCCTTCAACACTTGCAGCTGTGGCATCATTGACTTGCCCCACAATCCCTTTTGTAATGTAAAGAAAGCTGCCAGTAAGAAGCCCACCTTGGTTTTCATTTCTGCTTTTAGGGTGGCAAAGGAGCAGCTAGAATCAATGTTTACTCCAAGGTATTTGTACTCTCTAACTTGAGAGAGCTTGACGTTGTTTAAATGCCAAGGGCAATCCCTTGTCTCTTATAAAAGCGATCATCTTTGTCTTTTTTAAGTTGATTTGAGGACAATTGTTTGCAGTGTAAATGCCCAGAGTGTTCCGCAGTCTTTGCAAGCTGACTTTGGTTTGAACCAGCAGTATAATGTCATCTGCGTAGAGCATGCTGGGAAAGGACTTGCTTCATAGTTTTGGGACTTGAGCGTTTACCAGATTAAGGGGCATATGTACAAAGAAGTGGCGGAGTGAGGCGTTAGCCGTTATGGGTTAACGCCTCACTCCGCCACTTCAGAAACGCAAGCCTGCACCATATTTACAAGAATATGGTGCAGCCTTGCATTTCCCCCTGCGCTGGTGCTACACTTAGCTGCCTAGCGCCAACGCAGGTACCCATGCACCATAGTGCAAGGGTGTCTGCGTGCAGGGGAAGATTGTTTATGTTTAGGAAGGTGTCCCTTCCTGCACATAAACAATCTTTAAATGCCGTTTTGTCACTTCTATGTGTGCTGCTTAATGCAGTACACATGGAAGTTACAAAATGTAATTTTCTTTTAAAGATTGTTTATGTGCAGGAAGGGACACCTTCTTACACATAAACAATCCAAGGCATTTTGCTTTTTCCATGTGTGCTGCACAAGGCAGCACACATGGAAAAAGCAAAATCGAGGAGAAATAAAGCACTTCTCCTCATTTCGCCTGTTTAAGACCAGGTTTTCTCTGGTCTTAATTTTGGCGATGCCTCCTATTTACGCCGCCCTTGTAAATAGGAGGCAGCATCAAAATCAATGGGTGTTGCGGTGGAACGCCCACAGCAACACCCACTGCCCACCCCTTTCACGCTAAGCATAGCGTGAAAGGGGGCCTTATTTACAAGGCAGCGTTAAGCCACGTTAAGTGGCTTAACGCTGCCTTGTAACAAGGTGAAGGCCTATCGCCACAGGAACGTCCTAAAAAGTGACGTTCCCGTGGCGATAGGGGCTGGTACATATACCCCAAAATTTGGTCGGGAGGTTGGAGATGAAGATATTAAACAAAGCTTGGACAAGCACGGAGCCTTGTTTTAAGCAGATGTTTGTGTTCACATTCCTGGATATGTGGTTGCCGTCGTTGAGTTTGATCCTATTCCAAGAGTCTGTGTAAAGCATTTGGATTGCTGTCAGGAGTCAAACCCATTTTCCTAACTTCTGCCAGAGCAGAGACCTGTCCACCCGATCAAAGACTGCCTTGAAGTCAACAAAGCAGGCATGCAGAGTTGACTTTGTTTCGTGAGCCTTTTTGGCCACCATGCCAAGGGCTTCTAGATTTGTCAATATGCCCTTGCCAGTGCAGAAGCCAATCTGATTAATTAGGATCATTTTCCGGGCATCTGCCCAAATTCACAGGCCTTGCAATAGGAGGCTGGCATAGTACTTTGTCTCATAGTTCAACAGGGTGATTATCCAATAGTTTGAGGGCTCAGATTTGCAATTTCCTTTGAAGATGGGATGCAAGATCGCCCTTCTCCATGACTCAGTAATCATGTTTTGGGTTGTGACGTAGTTGAACATTGGAATGAGGGCGGCCACCCAGTAAGTTGGGTCCATCTTAAAGAGAACCCAAACAACCTTCCGTTTTGTTCTTTTTGATCATTTGTTCTAGTTGCAGTTCAGAAAACAGAATTGTTTCACAATTTAATTGCCCTACTGAGGGCTGAGCTGGAGAGGTGAAGATGGATTTACAGCTTGCCAACTCCTCTGGTGCTCTGACATGCCCCTCAAAATATGCTGTCCCTGCTTGTTCACTGATACAGGTGTAAATGAAATTATTAGCACCGCTTTCCAAGGTGTTGACTATCTTCCATAAATCCTTGGAGTTCTTTGACCTGCTGCGTGGATCAGTTTTGCCCAGTGCTCATTGTATGCCTTAAACTTTGCAGCCCAGATCTGTTTCTTATATTTGCATCTAATGGACCTGAACTTTTCTTTGAATAGCCAGATCGCCGGGTTTTTTCTCATAGATCTTCGGTGTTGATTTCCCCTTTTTTAGAGATCAAAGCTCCAGCTGGTGCTCTCTCAAAAAGTACCTGGGTTTCTTTGCTGTTGAGTACCCTTTGCAGCTTTCAGTGATCAGATCAAGATTTGGGTGAAATGTTTCCAAGTGGCCACTGCGATGGATGAGGTGTTCAGGGCCTGCTTGAGTAGACGTTCACGCTGCTGTTTTATCTCAGGTGCCAGGTGGCCTTTCCACTTTATTTTTTTAAGATTTTAGATGGTGGTTGATGTTGGCGGGGAACTGGCCTTCTTGTAAAGTTGTGTACAGGAGGACAACAATGCTACAAGAGGACAGTGGTCATTTTCAGGGCGCAGGTCTATTTTGAAGGATGTTTTATTAATTTTGAAATACTCAAGTTGACCAAGGTAAAGTCGATGGTCAAGCACATATTAGCCATAATGTGAGTGTTTGCCAGGGGACAGCCTGTGGAAAAGCAACCATTTAAGGTCCTTCGAACACAGGCCACTCACGCGATCAGGATCCTGTCACCCAATTTGTTGGGATTGGTCGCTTTCCGTGGCTTCTTTGGGAAGACCTGCCATATCAGGTCTTGCGAGTCGAACTGGTCTCGATCTGTGAAGTGGTCTAGGAGATTCATTTTAAAGTCCCTGGCAAGAATTAATTTGACATAGTTAAACAGGTCTTCAGATTGGCCAAAAGTGGCTGCAGTTGGTTTGCAATGTCTCCTTTCTCACTGTTTGCCAGATTGGTGAAAATAAAATATTCAATAAAATCAAGGGGTGGGTGATTTTAGCACGCCACTTGTCAAGTATTATGCCCAATATCCATTGAAAATTTAAATTTAGCATGGTCGCTGTGGCCTTAATATCTAATGCAATGTAGATCGACAATCTACCCTCTGGACGTCCCTTAACTTTGACTTTTCTTGCGGGATTATGGAATTTTCAAAATCTTATTAGAGTTACAGAATCTAGGGTTTTCTGACGAAGTATAATGTCGAAATTCTTTCAATAGTTTATGGTTTGAGCAATAGGGCTAAAGTCCATTCATTAATATAGAGTTCGAGGTGCACTTGAGGTGTTGTCACTTACGTTCTGACCAAAACATTAAAAAGCCTTCTGCAGGGGGAAAATACAACAATCAAGCATTGGCAAAGCCAATAGCTCTGACCTTTTATTAATCACTGATAGCATACACTCAAAGTTTCTATTACACACACACACACACATCACTGAGAAATACACAATGTTCTTACATACACAAACAAAAGTAGTGGTAGTAGTGATCATCGTAGTGATGATGATTATTGTGGTAGGAGTGGTGGTAGTGTCAGTAGTGATGGTGGTGGTGGCAATAGTAGATATGGTGATAGTAGTGAAGAATGTTGTATGAGTGGTGGTGATATGTTAAGAATGGTGGTGATATTGTAGTATTGATTGTGATGGTAAGTGATGGTCGTAGCAGTGGTGGTGGTACTACTAGTGATAATACTGGTGATGGTGACATTTGTGGTAGTACTGGTAATAGTGATAGTAGTGGTGATGGAGGTAATGTTGGTAGTGGTGACAGTAGTAGTACCATTGGGATTGATGGTTGTGATAGGTCAGGTGTTAGTAGTGATAATGGAGCAGCAGTGTTGATAGTGGCACTGATGGTGGTGGTAATGGTGGTGACAACAATGAAGATAGTGTTGACGTTGGTGATAGTGGTTGTGTTGAGGAGTGTAGTGATGGTGGTGGTGGTAGTGGTAAGGATGCTATTGGTGATGGTGACAATGTCCACGGGGGTAATTGCAATGGTGGTGGAGGTGGTTGTGGTGGGAAGGGGTTTGTAATAGTGGTGGTAATTGTGGTAGTGGTAAAGGTGGTGGTTATAATGGTGGTGGTAATGTGCCGCTGGTTGAGGTAATGGCTTTGGTGGTGATAATGGTGGTAACAGCTGTGGTGGTAATAATTGTGGTGGTGATGGTTTTGCTAGTTGTGGTAATGGTTTTAATTGTGGTGGTGGTGTTTGTGGTGGTGGTGGTGGTGGTAATTGTTTTCATTGTCTACTTGTCTGATAGGAGATAATGTGTTCTTCACAAGTGTGTGAAATCAATTGAAATGCTTCCAGTCACCAGGGTCTTCCATTTGCCTGAAACTTGGAAGCCATTCCAAAGACAGAGTATCTTTTCCACTTCAGATAGTCAACAAAATGGAGACTGGATTTCAAGGCAGTAGTCACAAGAATCCATCGACAAAAGGAAGTAGAATATTAAAGTGTGGTGGTTTTAGAAAAATAACATTGCTATGTAAAAAGTCCATAAAATGTAGTCTTGCCCTCAACGACTTTGCAGGATTGTAAAAGTGTGGGACAATAACAGAGGCACAGTATAGGGGATAATATGCCAATGAAAGGCAGCTTCATCAGAGCTTGTTCACAAGAGCCCTTCCACTGAAAGGCAGGATATATATTGTCCAGGTTGGAAATGGGAAAAAAACATATCTTCCCTTCAAAATCTGTCCAAAACAAGCCTTGCACCAATCACTAAGGAAGGCCAGAATGAAAGAATAATGCTTTCATTAACTTAAAAGCATGCACATCATTTATCTTTTGCACTGCAGGTAATTATGTATGCAGTGCCTATATGAGGCAAATAATTGAGTGTGTGATTGACTTTATTGAGTATATTTTTCGGATGTAAAATAGTCCCTCATGCATCCCAGTGAAGGTGAAAAAGAACACTTTAACAGTCAAGTATGCCTGTGAGACCAAGTGATCCTAGGTGTGATCAATAATTTTGCAAGCCAAGGTTTGAAGTGTCCTGGGCCAAATACACTAATAGCTAAAGAAGGCTCACCTAAAGCCCTTTTCTGGGTATATAGACTGGATATTGAATGCTATATGTTTACCATGAATGGCCCAAGTACCATTACAAATCACACATAAAAATGGGCAACACTATTTCTTTCTTCTTGTGTCCCGTCACAAAGATTAGGAAAAGGATCTTCTCTAGAGAGTGGCATGGAGTTCAGCCACGTGCTCATGAGCTGCAATGTACATTTGCATAACGCAGTGACAATTTTTTTAACTTTTAGTTTTCTGTTCCAAAATGGTGGTAAATCAAAAAAATATGCATGAAGGCGCATCACGGAGTAAGGAGCGGTGTAGTAGCAAATTACAGACACCACGGACTCCAACAAAGAAATAAATATTAATAAAAAGAAGAACGCCTGGGGTAAGAGTGGGGGAGAATTTGAGGAGCGGTCGGGGTTGGGGGAATAGCAAGATAGACATTTACAGTGTTTACCCTTCCACCCGGTTTACCATGTGACATTTTTCTAAATTAATATTTCAGTGTAGCAAACAATATGCTAGATCATAAAACAGTTTTAACTGGTGCTATTACATGTCCTTGGTAGAGCGTAAGGCAGTGACTGGTACAAACACTTGTCGTTTACCATAATACTACGAAAGAAGATTTGTGGACATTCTAATGTGAGACAAGAGTCATTCTGCATATTTGTTGTGTTGCATTTTGTTGTGATGTTGATATATATGCTGTGTTTTGTTTCGTTATGTTTTTTGCTATATTATTGCATTGTCTTATTTTTGTGTTGTACTGCAGTTGTTGTGCTGCATTCTGTTTTGACTATTTTGTTGTGTTGTACCCTGTTCTGTGTTTCTTGATTTTTTATTTTGGTTTGTGTTCTGTTATTGAGTTGTGTTCTGTTGTGCCCTGCAATATCACTACTCTAGCCCTTCAACTAGTTTAATATGCCAGTCAACCCAAAACTGTGTCACAGATCTTTCTTAAATTAGCACTTCCAATGCACACTTTGTGTGGACGAGCCAAGATTCAAAAATAGGCTATCATCATACAAATGTAGCACTAGAGCCTTATGGGTAGTCTTTGCATGGAATCCTTTCAATAATCAATTATGATAGTATAAATATTCCATTCATCAACAGTGTCCCACAATCTCGCCATGGCAGATTGAGGCATGCAGAAGAACAGTAGCTATTTCGTTTTTAAGCCCATGACCAAAAAACACAAAGAAAAATGTTCGCAGAGCCACAGAATATGCAAATGTAAGCAAATCTTTGTCAAATGTATTTTTCCATGAGCTTTTCTTTATTCTTTTATGATTTATTCTTCCAATTTTTGTTTTCTATAGGAGTGCGGTTTTGCTTCTTTTTTTCACTGTTTTCATTTCACTTTCTTGCATTTGACTTATTGTAGCCCTTGGCTCTTGACTTCCATCTCTGCTCTTTGATTTAACCCATTTAGTAAGCAGATGGATTTTGGAATAAGGCCCTTCTGGTTGAGCAGATCCATGCCTCCATATTTCAAACAAAGGGTCTCATTTACAAGGAGCCTGCGCTGCTGTTGCGTCATTTTTTTGTGCATCAGCGGCGTATTCTCTGCTCCATGTTGGCCCATATTTACAATGTGACACATTAGGCCCAATGCATCAGCTTTTATAGGTCAGCATCAAAAAATACCGGCGCTGGAACCCGCTGCGCCACACAGTTTATAATGTATGCAGGGTAGGCTTTCCCTCGAAAAAAAAAAAAACACCTAGAAGTGATGCAGTGATATTTAGAAGTTTTTTAATGTGTGATGCATCTTCGAGATGCGTCACACTAAGCCTGGAATGCGTCAAAATTCCTACACCTCTTCAACCCAGACGTATGAATTGACGCAGTGACTTTTCAATTGGAATCTCACCAACTAAAGTCACTTTACACACTGGAATAAGTTATTAAATCACATCCCTTCTACTAGTAGTAGGTCTACACATGTGACAATCATGGTGTAAGACCCTTGACCAACCTGGGACCATGGCACCTATGATATCATCATCCACTGCAGCTTGGCATTGTGGCGTTGTGTACTCCATGTAAGGGACAGTCGAGTATTGTCACATCTCCATGGAGGAATGAGTCCCTAGGTCCAGTCAAGCATACTTCCGAAGCACAACAGGTAAGTACACACAAAAGGTAGGTAACACATGATTTGCCACTTTACATTACAACATATACTTGTATCCACTCACGTTCAAGTGTCATTCATTATGTCACACCTACCTAGGCCTCAAAGTACACATAAGTAGACTATGTCCACTGTAATGTGACGCAGTCATACTTCATACTTGTCTGCATTCCATCCAGGAGCTATGTAATGGTGTACAAGGTGACATTTCCACCATTTTACAATCCATTACATTGGTCCCCACACATTAGGCTACTTATGCCAGTTAGAACTGATGCATCACCTCTGTTTTGTGACGCATTACTGAAGGTGCGTCGGTTATAAGGTCAACTTCGGCAATGCACCACTTTGGGGCTGATGCATTGAAGCAGTTTTCCCACTGATGCACCAGAATTTTTGACACATCCTTGGGGCCTTACGCCATGGTGCCTTGGATTGTAAATACAACGCATAAATGGCATCGTAACGTCTTGACGCAGCGCAAGAAATTTAACGCATCGCTGCCGCAAGGCAGGGATGCGTCAATCATTGTAAATGAGGCCCAGAGTTTGCACATGCGTCAGCATAGAGCATGGATACTCGCAAACATTTTTCCAGGGGCCAAAAAGCATGATCTTTGCTTTGACCAATGGCCACATTGATGCCAGCACTGTGGAAACCCGAGGGCAAAGTGGTGCAAGGTGAAGATAGGGGAAGATAAGCATGCACATGGTGTGCACAGTGATTTGTGGAGTTATTTTGAGGGTTTCATCCCATGCTGCCCTTTAAATTAAACAACAAGTTTCTAGAAGAGTCATAGATATAGTAATATTGTGTTACGTTGTATCTGAGACTCTGTCCCTCCATGGCACCCTGGGTAAGCCTTCTCTGCTTCCTATCGCTACCTTTAGCGAGTCAAGTGCACCAAAGAAATGACTTGATTATTGGATTTGAATGAACTAGAATATAAGCCTTGCAATCTTCTTATGTTTTTAGTCTCTTTTCTGTAAACATTAGAAGTGCTTAGAAACAGGCTCTTTTGAGGTAGCAAGCGCTATTAAGAAATCATGACAAAGACCCCCCAAGTTGTGCAATTCATTGTGGTAGAGAGACACAAACAGCCAAACTCCACCTCTAGATATTGGGCAGGTTCCAGGTGAGAGTAGTCCCTTAGTCTTACCATCAGAGCCACTTACCTTTCAGTTGTTGTGTAATGAGCAAGATGGAATCTATGGAATCAAGAAGACATTTGATTTTACTCAATTTCAGCATCCCCTTGTGGCAAGTTATGCATTCTTCGGTAATCACTTTCTCAACATGTTTCTCTGCTCCTTCTTTTTTAAAAAGACATAGGAAAACTTAAACTAAACACTGGTAGTAAGAATGTAATTAGAAAGTAGGGCTGTAACCAAACATTCACTTTATTTTACCCAGGGGGAGAGAACACCCAGTCTCATAGTCCACTCACTAAAATATTGTGTAGAGAGAAAGTTATAAATCATGAAATAAAGAGCCCTGCGCTGTAGTATTGGTACTACTGCATCACCAACTCGTTTGATGATAGTCAAATCATATCCTACTTTGTCTTTGTCATCTTTATTGCCATTATGTGATAGAGGTGTGTGAGCCAAGGAAGGCTTGAGCCAAGCTCGAGCGAGACACCTTGCTCTAGCTCAACTCTATGATCTCTTTGATCCTCAAGCCAAAAACGAGCTGAGGCTTCTGTCTACCACCCATGTGGCGTGGCCTCCCCAATAAATTGTTATCAACTAATGGAGTCAACCCAGTCACCCTAAGAACCAGGATATTTACATTAGCGGCTCCTCTTCTAAGGTGGAGGAGCGTCACCCCACTGCTTTGCAGCAGTGAAATAAAGGAAACATAAAATGATAATAACTCGAGGTTATCATTTTATGTTTCCCTGCTGCAGCAGGTTTGCAGGCTGGGCGGGGCAGCCCCGAAGACAGAGGAGCAGGGGGAGTAGTGGTTTGCCCACTCCAAGTGTGCATGAATGTTTGGCCGGTCCTCTCGGGGTGGCCAAACTGCCATGCTCCCTTTGCATGTTCTCGACACAGGCTGCATTACAGCCTGCGTGGAGAACATGCCCAGGCTCTCATTCCCTGGCTGAGTGCCGAACCACGGCACTCAGAGCAATCACAATGCTGCATTGCAGCGTTGTGATTGGTTTAGGGGAGCCATTCTGCTTGTGTGAACCACCAATAGAGATAAGTCACAAGGAATATTCTACAGGTTCAATTATTCCTTATTTAGCCAATGAATTCAATTCTTTTCCAATTCTTTCAGAATGCTAAATGTGACACCCCTCATCTTGTGCGTCACTGGCTGAGCATTCTCCTTGACCTTGGTTCATGTGAGAAGTGCTTCATCTTACCCAACTCACCAGAACATACATGAGGATATCTATTCATTATCTCTTCTATCCCCTTGCTACAAAACATTGCTAATACTTATTCTTTGGTATCCAGCTTGAGCATCATGCCAGCCAAACTGTGATGAAACCATCCTAGTGTGTTTAAGGCTTTAAAAGCTACATAGAACTTCCCTGCTATCTCCCTTCCTTTAAATTTCAAGATATCCTATATAAATATTTTTTTTCAAATGTCAGTTTCTTGTAAGAGTGTTGTTTCGTTTCATACCTTGATAGATTTTACCAAAGCAAAGCAAATTTACACACTCTACAAACCACATTCTTTGCTAAACATTGCCTTCCCCCTTTACTGTGTGAAGTATTGCCACACTTGAAAATGTGTTGTGAAAAAATGGCTTAGTGTTTTCAAACACTGTTTTACTACCTTTGAGAACTTTTTCAGTATTATGCTTTACAACTCCAACAAGATCGAAATGTTTGTTATCCAACTCTTTAGCAAAAGTTTGTGAAGGCTCAATACTTTTAGCTATTTTAATGTTCGTCTCAAATAATGTATTACCCATGGACAACAATTTCTGCCTGATAGATTTATCATTACACTGACAGATAAATTGATATCTGACCAACTGATCTGCAAAATTCTCAAAGTGTCAGTGTGCAACCAATTTCCTTAAGGAAGTGATGTAAGATTCAACATCTTCTCCAGGTCTTTGTATTCTATTAAAAAATGTATGTCTAGGAACCACCAGAATTGGCTAAACTTCAAATCTATTCTCAAGTCTTTTCACAGTTTCCTAATATTCATCAAATATTTCACCCTCTTCAATCAATAAATCAGGCAGATGTTTCAGAATAGCTCTAACTTCAAACTAAAGAGAGTGAAGCAACATGATTCTTTTTCTCTCTCCTTTAAAGGTAGAGCACCTAAGGCACCCAAATAAGTCTTGAAAGCTTCAAACCATTGTTTCCAGGCAATAAGGGGATCACCTAGTGTTTGCAAAAAAGTGAGATGGTGGATTGACTGCTTGCATAGTTAAGTCCCGGCACTACTATCTATGTCAAAGTATATTTTTATTTGTAGATTTCAACACAATATTATAGATAGCCAATCCACATTATTATAATCGCTGTGCATTAAATAAGCTATATATTTTCTTTTTGCAACATTATAAACTTGGTGTGCACATCACCATATTCAGACCAATGAGGTGCTAATGTCAATTCCATTAGGTAATAGCGTTTGTGTGCACATAACCATCAAGATCTTCCTGTTAGAATTGTAACAAATGTGTCTTACAAGTAAATTAATGCGCTGGTGAATGTACTCGCATAAACTCCAAATACCTTTTTATGTACACTATGTGATGTTGTATGTAAATGTGCACATTGTTATTCTCCCTGATATCACTGATGTGATAGGATGTACCGGGCAGAACTCCATGCATGCAGACATGTTCACAACGATTCATGCCTCTCCATACATATGTGTGCGTTGCACGCTCGCATCAGCGCTGAAATGCTAATTCCCAACTTCTCCCACCATTGCACGCATGCGTGTGCGTTTCACACATGCGTCAACACTGAAACGCAAAGCACTTCAGCTATAAAAAAACGCAGTTGATACAGTACACACAATTGGTGGGTAACACCGAACGGCTAGTTGTGCTGGCTTTCAACGCTGGGAGTCCTCAAAGTCTTGGGTAGGCAAAGCAGATTCCAGATTCACCACAGCGTTTTCCAGCTGATCGTGTGGAGTGGACACCTCCTGGAATACTATCAGGTGCACGCAAGTCCGCAGCCGCAGTTCGCTCTTCGCCAGAAAGATGTTGTGGCTTCTCCATAAATCAGCAGGAGACGAAGGGTTGATCCAAGTAACTTTTATTGAAGTCAGCTCCGAGCTGCTGAGCACACCAGCCCACTTCCAACTAACTTTCAACTGTCCTTTTTTAATCTAGCATCATATAATACTATACCATGTTCTAACCACGTGCACCAAGAATGAAAGAAAAAGCATTACCTTTAGATGTAAAATAAGAAAGGGGAAAGGGATATCTATCTAGTGGCTGATTTGTGCAATGTGAAACTAGGAAACCTAGTTTCAATCATGGCTTCCCCACTTGACCACATTGTGTGATCCTAGGTAATTGCTTTATTTCACTTTGCCTCCTTTTTCTTCTTTATCATTTAAGTGAACACCTTAAAATAACATGATTTCAGGGTGTGCACTGTGCAAAACCTCTTGTGCTTGATTTAATAAACTATAATGTTGTTCTTAGTAACCTAGGCCACATAGAGGGTGGGGTGCACATGACAACTGACTGAGTTGCTTCTTGGTTCACTAATGACATTGTTGGCAGGACAGGAAAGGCATGAATGTTTCTAAGTTCATGTTTGAGAAGTATCACTTTTAATAAATGCCGTAACTGGTTTTTAATGCAGTGATAGAATCTGATCCCCTAAGGTGCAATGCTTCAGCACCTTAATAAAATTCTCTTTTTTTTTTTGAAGCGTCTGTATCATATTTTTACATGTGTGTTGTATAATGTTTTTAAAATGAAGGCGTTGATGCAGGTAATATGTGCAGGAGACCTCATTCACTTCTTAAACTACATACATCCGTTAACCTTTACTATTTAACAGCTTTCTGAATGTGAGTGCTAAGTCAAGTAAACAACAGCCCAGGGGGCTGCATGTACAGGTCAGGAGGCCCCAAGCTGCCCTGGGCCATACTTTGAGTATCCCTGGCCAAGAGTGTTACTGTGACCCAACAACACAGTCATGCAAATCTGCCTTGACAATTTTTGCTCCTACTAATTCCTTCCCTTTAATTGTGCTTTATTCAAATTTCACTACAGCCAGTGGTTCTATCCAAGAGTGTCTTACACCTGGAAAAAAATTAAATATATGGGTACAGAGATTAGAGGTGTCTCACAAACGCTTTTTAGATGTGTAAAAGTGCATTTTATGACTTGTCTTATAGCATGATAGATGCATGTACATAGTGCAATTTTGCAACTTCTGTGAGCTCAGTATTTTGGAATATGTGAGCCTTTCTAGGTTCTGGGCTTCTCGTTGACCCTTCCAGTTACAGTGTCTGGGATGTTTCTTTATCGTGTGCATAGGATGTTAAATTCCTGAGTACTCGACGGCGAGATAATGCCCAACAGAAATGTGTTATGAGGTGGGTGATGGATGTAATAAGTTGTGGTTTGCCTTTGCAATTTGTGTACAACCACAAAAATGTCAGCTGTTGTGGAATCTCAAATGTCTCACTGACCGACTCAGAAACTACAAATGGTTGTTAGACTTGTTTTCTGAACGGGACTAGAGTAAATTCCCTTCTGGGGTGGGAAGGGAAACAGAACACCCCACAACGTTGTGGGGTGTAAGGGTGTGGGTTTTTCCTTTGGGCAATTTTTTTTTCATAGGGAGAAAAAAGCATTAAAAAATGTGGAATTGCATAACGGTGCACAATCCCAATTTGTGACAAATAGCAATTTCTAAGAAAGGCACCCAACTGTCCCAGCCATTGCTTTTTTGGAATGCTGTTCTGCACCGGCAAAAAGAAAAGAATGCTTGTTTTTCCAATGTGGAACAGCATCAACAAAAACATGAAATGGCCACTGCAGCATGATAACCTATACTCATACGTGTCAATCGGCTTGCACACATGTATGCGTCATGATGCTGTGGCCATTTTTTTATTTTTTTATTTACTGTTCCAAGATGGTGAGAAATAAAAAAAAAATATTTCTGAGAGCACATAAAAGAGGAAGGAGCGGCCAGGTAGCAAATTGCAGCAGCCAGGCACTCCATATAGGAAAAAATAATCATTTAAAAAAAAAGACCAAAATGGATAGGAGAAGTGGAGCACTGGATAAGGAGTGGCGGCCAGCAGGGCAATTCTGCCTAATGGTGGGAGCAACTGGGTGCACCGAGGGTAGCGAGGTAGGGTAAGTTGGGTGGGGGTTTGAAAAATACATTTGAAAAAAAGCCATGCAGGGGGTTGGAGGAAGCCACGGACAAGATGGGGGAGCAACAGTGGGAATATGGGGGTGTCAGCATTTAGGAGCAGTAGCAGCACAAAAAGGAGACAGCAATCCGATGGAATGGTGAAAGCAAAAAAAAACAAACCATAGTTCGCTGAACATAAGCAGTGGAAAATGCAAGTCATTCAATCAAAATGCTGGTAAAGAAGTTATGCTCTAGGGGAGTAAGAAAAACAATAAGAGGATGTAAAGCCATTGTATAAGTAGCAAGCAAATGAGAATCTGTCAATATTACCCACTGAGATTCTTTGAAATGAATTTTTTTTCTCGTACACGTTCACTATGGATCACCTGAAAAAGTAGCTTATTTTTACCATATGGTGTAATGGGTGAATAACAGGGTGTGCGTAAGTCTGTAGGTGTTTCTGTGTTCAGAAAGTAGACAGTGTATGATTTCATTTTCACTTTTAAACTGTTGCATGTGCATTCAGCATAGCACAATGTGGATCAACAATAATCAAAGAACCAAAGGAGATGTATGTCAATGTTTTGACCCCTTATAAGTGAGAGGGTTTCTTCAGGACAAGTTGTTTGGGTCAATATCTGCATGTTTCGGGAGACAGAAACCAGACCAACCATCAGTCTGCATCGAATGACACTGCACAATGTGTTATATGCTGTGTGTGTTACTAAATAACTCTATGACACATAAGAGGGCCTGAGGAGATTTAAAGACCAGTAGGGGATGACTCCCCTTTACAGAAACCAAAACCACAAAAAAGCCCCTGGGTCTAAAAAAAAAAAATGCAGGAGTGCTGGTGGTTTCCCTCACTCACCGAGGGTGAAATGCTTCAACATAGGGTAACCTCCTTGCATTGTGAACCTGGTCACAATGCGGGCTACAACCCCCTCTGAGAGGGAGGAGCTCAGGGATGTTTTCAGTGTTAGAAAGAGGTATCCTAAATTGAATTTTGGGTCACATAATCTGCTATGACCAGTTACAAATTTGTAAAAAAAAATTGAGCTTCAGCAGAAACTGGTAAAGGAGGTAAATCTCCCTATGTAGGAACGTTTTTTGATCCTGTGTTCCACTGTTGCACAGTTTACATTGGGTTTAATAAGTTTGTCCTCTTTCTCCTACTACAATGCATAAATTAAGATCACGTCAACTAAGACATAGTTTCTCTTGGAATTTCATAGTGTATCTTTTCAAAACCAGAAAATGTATATCAAATGTCACTCCAATGTTCTTCCTGTTTATTGGGTCTAGATTATCTACAAAAATGTGCATCTGTACTGGGGCAGGGAGATAAAGAATGTCATACAAGTCTCATTTGCATAACCCTTAATATGCATTTTTTCATTGAAGGGAGGCGAGGTCGAGAGAGGAAAAAGAAGAAGCTTGGCATAGACGGAAGGCTGGAGACAGGGCGGGAAAACAAAGAGAGAAGGAGCCGTCAAGAGAGCCGAGAAGATTCGGAACACCAAGAGAAGACAGAGCAAAAGAAAAGACGTTCCCAGAACAAGCATCCAAAACCTGCAGCCATCAGCACTGGTCTCTAAAGGCTGTATGAATGTATTTGATTCATAATGCTGCTATCTCAATCCAAGCCCCTCTAGGAGACACCCTCACCACTGGAGCCATAATGGAATATCTACATCCACCTCAGTTGTACACAAACATTCCAAGCCGCATCTATACCCACCAAGCACCTGTAGTTCATATAAGGGACTTGTGCGAGCCAAGAACAAAGTAAAGTGAGCGTTTACGAAGTGGAGAACTTTCAAACTGTTAGCGTATATGCTTTTATGCATCTGTAAAAAACGTAAGAAAAACATTTTGTATATAATTTATAGGGTTTTAAGCAATATACTGAAAGACATCTGGATGAGCAGTTTTTTTCCTTTTTGGAAGATATTTTTCAAAGTATTGTAAAAGAAAAGAAGCAAGATATACGTTTAACTGAAAGACTCCTTTCCTACATAACTGTGCAACTATATATCTTTAAATAATGGACAAGTGGGATGGTCATACATTGGGAAGTGGACAGTTCTGTGCCCAGAAAGTCACAAGAGTTTGAAAAACTAACCCTCTAGTCTGATTGTTTTTAAGACTTACATGAAGTGGCAGTGTCTGGATTATTCTCTGGAGGGTCTTGGCTAATCAGAATGTGCACCACACTCATAGATTTCAATCAGAGATTACTCAAAGTTTGTGGTCAGTTTTTATATGGATCAGTGCCATCAATCATACTGGCAGTGAGCCAGAAATGGAACAAACCAATCTAGTGGTACTACAGGTCCTGACAAAGCCGGACATCAAACCATACGCATCCAAGGGCAAGCCACAAGCCCTTTAACCGTGTGCTCCACTTGGCAAACTTCACCCGAAAGCGAGAAGTTGTGATGCAACACAAAAGAAATCGAAGGCCCTTCTGCAAGTTGCACAGGACTGATTTAAATGAGGCTCAAAACCTCAACTCTACTTCTGGCTGAATACTTCAAGGTCACATCTTTTAATCTGTCCCATGGGAGCTAAATCCATTTTAGCACACAGAAAATATCCTTTAGTAGACCAAGGGGGAAATGTTATCAAGAACTAAACTAGATAATTTGTTTATGAAGCATGCCATGAGTTGGTAGGCTCCCTTAGTTCACTGAGAGACCAGTAATCCAAGTCCAGCATTAGTAGTCCCCAGATGGAAAATCAAGGTTTACACTGAATGAATAAACATAACTCTATCCATGATTTAGTAAGTTATAAGGATTCATGATCTGTGTTAGGTTTGTGGACTTTTATTGATGCCCCTGTTAAGGCTTATATGTCTCTGAAAAATAACAAAAATGACAGGCTGTTTTGATGGCGGGAGAGGGTTTTACTCAGCTTGTGCATCTATTTTGGTTCTAGTGCCAAATGTTTGATCTTATAAATTAGCATTCAGTGCTTTGTTTTTTGTTCAACAATTGGAGCATGGATATGTTTATATTTTGGGAGATCCAGTACCTGATATGTTGCACAGCCATGGAACATTGGATGGGCTGGATGGGAGTGAAGAAGAAGGTAGGTGTACTGTATTCTGGGAGTACCAGGGGTGAGTCACGATCATTAGATTCTGGTGATACAAATTTTCCCCATTATTAACATTTCCAAGGCAATGACAGAATAAAAGGCTCATGGAATTATGGGAATGCCTCAAGCATTGCAGAATTGTGGTATTTTAAATGACCACATGCAAATCATACTCACCAGACCCTGTTGCAAATACAGAGCTCGAGGATCATGATAACGCCTCATGTACTGCACAGAACTGCATCCCTCTTGGCAAAAAGAACATTTTTAAATAATCTGCTTTATGAAGATTATGTAGGAAAAGGGATACTACTACTTTAATTGTATGCATCTGTTCAAGAGAGAAGTTAATGCAATAAATATATTTGTTGATAAAGCTTTCTAAGTTGTGGTCTATTACAGTGTGCAAAACAAATTAATTGATTTATCTGACCGTTTTTAATTTGTTTCAAATTTATATAGGCCATGGTCATTTTCAAGAGAAAATTTAAGCAAAGCAAAGTGCTAGAATGAGCCCCTCTTTTTCTTGGAGAATCACTGACCTTTGATAAATCTTTTAGCACTCTCTCAATGCTTGTTTCTTGCTCCTCCCCCTGTTTTTCCTCTCTTGTCTTGCTTTCTGTCTTACCCAGGATGCTTAACTTGTAAAAGAATTAATGCCAGGGCCCAAACTTTGCTCAGAAGCCCACTGCAGGCACAACTGAATGTCGCAGTGGCAAATACCAAAGCTGCTAGCCTTGATTCCACCTCATGCCTCTTTCATCCACTTCCATACACACCCTGGGCCTTTCTCACACTCTTGCAGGCTCTTTTTCATCCCAGCTGTCTCCCTTTGTAAGTGTTTTTCGTCTTCTCTTCCTATATTCTTTGCCCGTTTTGTGTTTTTTCTCTCTAGCTCTCGGTCAAAGTCTGATGAGGAAAAATAAGTGCTCGTCCTCAAATGTGAGTGCTGGTGGCCTCCATCTGCACCCAGCAGCTCAAATTAAGCACTGCTTACATACCCCTCATTCTCCTCCTGTCACCCATCCCTTTTTCTCACACACATTTCCTTTTTACATCATCTTTCTTTTTTTCTTTTCCCCTCCCTGTTTTCTCAAATTCTTTTCATCCTCTCTCTTTTTACTTACCATCCTTTCAGCCTTATCAATCTTTGCTGTTGAATAGCAGCTCCTCCCTGTCTTCACTTTTTCTCTTCCTTCTCATCCTCATCTCTAAACTACTCAGCACTTACCATACTTCACTCCATGTATTCCCGCCTCCCTCCCTGTTCACCTCATCCCACAGTTGTCTCACCTTCACATCCTCCTCTGACTCACTGCTGTCTCTCACACTAATTTCATCATTTCTTCCTTTCATCTTCCAGTCTCACTATCACCTTCTTTACCATTTTTTTCTTCTCCCTCATCCTCCTTTCTCACTCTTCTCAACCTCTTCTCCCTCTCTTAACTCATGAATTCTCCATTCTTATTCTCGTCTTCATTTTCACCCTACACTCCCTCTCTTTTCACTGTCCACTGTATCATAGCCTCCTCATTGTCACTCCTCCTTTCCTTTACACATCAACCTCTTTCTCCCTGACATAACTCTTTCTGACTCTCACACCCTCCCTGGGTCTCTCCTCTCTCACAACGACTTCTGGAATGCCCTCACTGTCAGAACCCGTTCAGGGGGCAGTGGGCCGGCAGGGGCTACTGGGCACAACTGTGGTGGTTGAGGCCTTTTACTCCTGAAGTCCAGCTGCCCGACCTACTGTGGATCCCACTCAACTGGGCCAAATACCCCTTCTTTACTAGTCTCTCAATGGCGATGCAGGTGAGTGAACACAACTTATAACTCAAAATGCAAACAGTACGAACAATAAATCAATGTCCAGCACAATACTTGCTTCTATAGGAAAAGTAGCATTTTATTTCTAACTCTACACATACAAAGAGATGCGAATTCATATGCAACAACACAATCCTCCTTAAGGTCGTGGCTCTATTGGTGATCAGGCGAATCCCTGTTCCACCCTCCTTCGTGTAACGTGTTCAGGTTTATTCCCCATTCACTGGTGGCCACATCAGGGAATGCAAACTATTAGACTGTTCCCTTTCGACTCTTTAGGATTTCAGACAAAAGTGTCTGTGGTGCTGCAGCACCTTTAGCAGTACATCCCCAGGGCCCCAAAGGCCCTCGTTCAAGTTTTACCCGCCCCTGTAGCACAGAAGTGTTCAGCGTTACAGTGGTTGCCCTCAGTATGGGCACTCATGAGATTTGATCCTGCTCAGAGAAGTCAGGCTGCTTGTGGTTTACGTGTCAGCTTCGGACAGGTACAGACTCACTCTCCGGAGTGGCACTGCTGCTCTCCCCAGCAATCAAAGCAGCTTACAGCCCACAGTGATGCAGCAAGTCAAGGTCTCCCTGGTGGGGGAATTCAGTCCTTCAGCTCCCAAATGGAGTCCAACAGGGCGCTTTGTCCTCTTCGGCATCCTCCTGGTCCACAGGGGACACTAAGGGCAGATCCTTCAGTGCGGCTAGTCCCACTGGTCATACCCTCACTTCAGTCCAGTGGAATGGCCAAAGATTTTCATGATTTGGTCCCGGTAGCCCCAATCCGACCTACGGTGTTGCCGCAGCACTTTCCGGATTGAACGTAGACTCCTCAGGTGCATTCACTCACACCACTGCAGCCCTTCCTGTCATATGGAGTCACCGCTCAGGAGTTCATAAGAACTGACATGCTGGTCACATAACTTCTTCACTGGTGGCCCCCTCTGGCATGCAGGGTCACTGTAACAAGGCCATGTGGGCTTGGCACCCTCCACACAGCACTCTATTACTTCCACAGTCTAAGGCATTACTTTCCTGGCATACAGGGGTCCCAGAAAATAGTCTTGCACATGGGCTATGGCCCAATCAGTGCACCGCTAAATCCTCACACCTCACCAAGGAGTCCCACTGGTAGGAGTCCCCACCGGACCTCGCTCCCTCCAATGCTCTCTTCCTTACAGACTACCCGGGTTTTGGTAAGCAGGTAGGCACTGGGGCGCCAGGCTCCAAGGCAGGTGGTCTTGGTTTTACTGGGTGATGTCCCCCTCACCCAGCATGGAGACTAAAGGGCCTTGGCCCCCAGTCGTGGTCACATGCAGAAATCTTGCATAGCTTTCCCTTCTCACACATCCCATCTGGCTGCTTGACAGATGAACAGTTTTTGGTAACTCAACCTCCTTTTCTTATAGTCCTTTTCGAGACACCATATGTAATTTAGGGTCTGGGTCTATAAAAGTTTTATGTTGAGGTTCTGTTTCTTTTGAAGTGGGCAGTTCTCCTTTTCATCTTCCATCATGAAAGAGGTCTGTCTCAATAGACCCTGACTCCGAAGCTGATTGTCCACAACACAATTCATGGGAGTGGCCAAAGTACACACCTGGATATCAGCCACAGTGATATGTGCATCAAAATATAAACCCCATACCCCCAGGTCCACTCTTTATGATTCTCTTTTCAGCCCCATCTCCCTTCCTGAGATGTATCCAGGCTCCTTCCTTGTGATCTATCATTACATTGAAGACCAGTCTTTTGAAATGTAAAGGGAACCTCTTCCTTTTCCATCCAGTGTGTCCCCATCCAGCTCACAGAAATGGAGTAGTACACAAATCTGTCTAGGGGATTCCTCTGCACCTCACATCTTTACCAAGCAGGCCTGGGCATCCCAAAATGCATCCCAGGGTCCTCTATACAATGTACCATTGCAGGAACACTCAGTGTACTTTCACAGCACACATTCAGTCCACCACTGTTCCTCCATGTATTGTACCCGTACATGTACCCATGCATCCAAAACGCACCCTCGGTCTTTCTGCACTGTTCAGCACTGAAGGTTTTCTATATTTAACCAGGGTGTGCTGTTTACAAACACACACTTTCCCAGCACACACACTTACTAGGTGCACGCTGCACACCACTTCACCCTTCATATTGACTCCACGCAAGCACACATACACTAAACACATGTTTTAGCCTCACATGCATTGCACAGCACTACGTCTCATGTAATGTATTCCTCTTGGCAAACCTACAACTAGTAAATGTACTAACCACACATGCACTGCAGAATACTGCTCCATCATTGAGCTAGACCCTTCCCAGGAACACACTACAGCACTCCACAACAAACCTGATGTATGTCAAGGTCGAGTTACGCACACAGGAGCAAAACTTTAAAAAAGGTGAGTGTACCTGTAGGCCTCACTCCAGTGACACGGGGTAACAAGCATTTGCAATGCAATCAGTCTCGCATTAGTAAAAATTAGAGCTATTAGAGTTGGAAATGACTATGTTTTTTACTTATGTTTTTTGTTTGCAGTGGAGTGATCATTTAGAAAAACAAGTTAACAGCGCAATACTAAAATGCAACGAAGTTTGTGTTTTGCAACCTTCTAAATGAGAAAAAACGGACAGGCGTCTTCATGTTAAAAAGTAAAAAATGTATTCTGGATTGGAGTTGTGTTATTTTTATAGTGATTTTTTAAAAAAACACATTGACTACTCAGCTTCTCTGGCTAAATATATTTCTGCATGGGGGCGGAGCTTGCCAGGCTGCAAGATGGCCGCGCTGTGATCGAGCTCCGCCAGCCACCGTATCAATCCGGCAAGAATTTGCAGCTTCCTACAGAGTGCAGGGGAGCGGATAGCCTGCTGTGGCGATACCTGCTGTCCGCTGACCATTTTGGTGGGCTTTGATACCGTCTAGCGTCACCGAGACGGGAGATCTGGCTCACCTTGCTTGAAGCGGCGCGCGGCCTAGAGGCGGGGCTGACGCGCGGACTGCGGAGCCCTGAGAACGCCGGCTGCTTGCGGGACCGCTGGGGACGTGGAGTGAACACCGGCTCGGGCTTCGGCCCTTTCATTGAGCGCGGCGGCACAGAAGTGATCTTCGGAGGCGTCCCGAGGTGCGGCTGATCGTGCGGTGAGCCGGGCTCTGCAGGGATCTGGGGGCTGTGGGCCTGTTGGGCGTGTGGAGCGCGACGCGCTCGCTCGTACTGCCCCGCTGCTGCCGCTTGGATCCTGGGCTGATTTGAGCCGCGCCACTGCCTAAGGGGTTTTACGACTTCGCAAAGCGGATCCACTTCGGAGGACAGTGACGTCTGCGCTGTGCTGGGAGCTGGGCCCTCACTATTCAGTACTAGGAGGTAACACAGGCGTTGAGGCAGGGGGCCACCACCTACAACACGCAGTGATATCAGCGCCAAAACACCCATAGAAGAGAGATACTAAGACACCAGGGGTCTCTCACATGGTGGAGAACTGCCTACAATCCTCCCGCTCCACCCTGTGCCCCCCGATCTCCTGGCACACCACAATTGGAGCTGGCAGTGTTGGCTACACCTGGTTGGGTCGCTGCGTAGTGGGGCCTAGAGTTTTGCATAAGCGCGCCGGGGCAGCTGGCGCAGCAGGCGTACTAACATGGGCAAACCAGACAAGTCGCAGCCGAAGATCAACTTCGAGCAGCGTAAGTCGAAGCGCTGCGAGGACATGGCTGAATCTGCCACAGCTGAGCCAGATAACCCAACGGATGATCCGGTGGGGGATATTAAGCAAATTATCGCATCCATGCAGAGGGGTCTGACAGCAATTGATGCCAAAATAGACACTTTGGCCTACAGGATGGATAGAATGGCTGAAAGGGTCGATAAACACGCGGAGCGCCTGGATATGGCGGAGCGCCGCATCACGGAAACGGAGGAGGCCCAGTCCGACACCAACAGCGCCCAGCGACAGGTCGAGAAGGCATTAGTGGCATTACAGGACAGAGCAGAAGATTTAGAAGCGAGGTCGAGGCGCTGCAATCTCCGCATCACGGGCCTACCTGAATCTACCGCAACGGGCCCTATGGAATTGTTTGTTGAAAATCTTCTTAAAACATTGCTGGGCGCTGATGTTTTCTCCCCTATGTTCGTGGTAGAGAGAGCGCATCGCTTGCTGGGCCCTAGACCTCAGCCAGGCGCTCCCCCACGACCCATCATAGCTAAATTGCTCAATTATCGGGATAGGGACGCCGCACTGCGCAAGGCGAGAGAACTGGGCACTTTGAAATATGAAGGATACTCCCTGTCCCTCTTCCCTGACTTTACCATCAAAGTACTGGAAGCCAGGAGGCAATTTGTCCCTTTGAAGTGCAAGCTACGAGATCAGAAAATTGAGTATGCTATGTTGTATCGTGCGCGGTTGAAAGTTCTATTTGATGGAAAACCTCAAATTTTCTTGGACCCGCAATCGCTGCATAAAGCTCTCAAATCCTGGGAGACGGCTGGTAAGCACCGGAGGGATCACGACGATGGAGCAGGAGGCGAGTCCCCACCGAACAATCTTGATGAGAATGACTGAGTGGAGGCTATTGGTCGGCGAATATCTTGACTCTGCTCTTATGGCTTGCACGCCATTGATAGAAGGGAGCTGCCCTGTTGCCCTAGATCTATAGAGGGGACCTTTTGACCAATGGTGGGTGTTCTAAAATAGCAATGCCCTTGTTTCAGTAGGAGATCCTTAGAGATGTGATTGTTCCAAAAGGGCGATTTGATTATGGTCTCCTCAGAGTTATTTACTTTATAACTGAAGCTATCATATAGGTTTTATGGTGGTTTGGTGGAGGCGGTAGTAGTTTGAGTTCGCTGGGTAACATCCGCCCCAAAGCGTTTCCCGCTGCTGTTGATGCGGTACTGGGGTTTGTTGTATGTGGATTTTTGTTGTATGATGATTGTGAACATTTTTTGCGAGGGGGTGGGTTCTTATTCGTTCATGCAAAGTTGGGCGAGGCATGGTGTGGGCGGGGGTGGCACTGTGGGGACTTTTTTTTTCTTCTTTATGTCAATTTCCTTTTGCAGGTCACATGTTGTTTTTATTACTTGCTAGAGGTGGTTGTTGGGCCGGCGGGGGGCGGGCACTGTGCAGACACTGGCTCACTCTCTATGTGGCTCATAAAGTAGCATGGATCAGAGGAACCGTTTGAATCGCCTGACATGGAATGTCAGAGGTCTGAACGACCACAGAAAGGTACGCAAGATACTGGCCTATTTAAAGAGGAAGGAGGTTGACATAGCTTTACTGCAGGAGACGCACCTACACCCGACCTGTAGTCTGCTGAAGGATGGCCGTCTGTTGGGTGTTTTCCATGCTGCTGGATTTACCTCACATGCTAGGGGTGTACTTATGTGGGTTAATCCTAAGGCGAAGCTACACATAGAATGCTGCGAGACGGACCCTTCTGGTCGATATGTCATAACACGCTGCTATAATAACACTGCGGACCTACTTGTAGAAAACTCCTATGGCCCGAATTATGATGATCCGCAGTTCTTCCACTCCCTTTTTCAGACTATCAAATCCCACTCTCCTCTTTCGGTGCTGTGGGGGGGTGACTTCAATTGTGTTTTAGACCCGATGCTTGACCGCTCTTGGGGACCGATAAGGACCCCTTCGGCGGCTGCCAGAGCTGTCGTTGATATCTCTGTGCAGCTGCAGGTGGCGGACGTGTGGAGAGCTCGCTCAAATGCTAAGGGGGGTTTTACACATTACTCTGCACATTATGACATACACACACGCATAGACTACTGGTTCATTTCACAAGCGTTGATGCCTAGAGTGCAGGACTGCGCAGTGCTAGCTCGGACGTTGTCCGATCATTCACCTATTCTTTTGACTCTTTCGATCCCCCCGCGAGGTCCCCCTCCCTTCTTATGGCGGTTCCCGCCTTATTCGCTACTAGATACTGTTTTTAAATCTGAATTGCATGATGCAATAGAGGAATACTTCGCGATTAATATTGGCACGGTAGACTCTTTCGCCACGATTTGGGAATCATTCAAGGCCTACATCAGGGGCATGGCTATCAGTAAACACGCGGGGGTTCTTCGCTCTATAAGAGATAGGCTGGCATTATTAGAAGTCCGGATAGCTGCCTTAGAGGAAGAGCTGGCACGGGGGTCCACTCCCCAGCTGCTGGATCTCCTAAAATCCACGATAGCTGAATTTAACTCAGAAGCAGACAGCGAGGTCAAGCACATGGGTAAATACGCCACTGCTAGATTTTATGGTGAGGAGGACCAGCCGGGCTCTGTTCTTGCGGCAATGGCTAGGCGCAGATTGGGGTCCAGTGGCGTGACCACTCTGTCGGACGCCGAAGGCTCGGTTTGGACAGATCCGTCAGACATTGCTAACCAGTTTCGGAATTACTATCAAGAGTTATATAGCTCTAAAGTCTCCCCTAGCGATGCGGATATATCGCAATATCTGGAGTACATTGAGCTACCCTGGTTACAAAACTGGCACCGGGAGTTTTTGATGCGTCCCATAGAACTCGCAGAAATACGGTTAGCACTGAACTCGATGAGGGAGGGTAGTGCCCCTGGACAAGATGGGCTCACGGTGGCATTTTACAAAGCCTTTAGCGATCTATTGCTTCCTCATCTGGCCACCTTGTTTCAGGAGATGGGAGCGGACAGTATCATGCCGCCAACTATGCGGGAGGCCCTGATTGTCACTTTATTAAAACCAGATAAAGACCCCCACAAGTGCTCCTCTTATCGGCCGCTATCCCTGCTGAACGTAGATACAAAAATATTTGCCAAAATTCTTGCTAATCGGCTGTCTCCTCTTCTCCCTCAGCTGATTGGCCCTGAACAGGCTGGGTTTATCCCAGGACGAACGCTATCGCATAATCTCTGAACGGTGTTTGGGGCCCTCCAGCATATACGACCGGAGGTTCAGGCTGCAGCGGTCTTCTTAGACGCTGAGAAGGCCTTTGATTCCATTGAATGGTCTTTTCTTTATGCTGTGTTGCGTCGTGTGGGTGTCGGCAAGGTTTTTCTGCAGTTGGTGGCGGAACTCTATAACTCTCCGGTTGCTAGGGTTCGTGCGGGTGATATGGTTTCTGATCCCATTCTGATATCGCGGGGCACTCGACAGGGGTACCCTCTGTCCCCATTGTTATATGCATTGGCTGCTGAGCCTTTGCTGAGAGCGTTGCGAGAATATCACGGACATAGGGGTCTACGCTTGTCTAACTATAATTTAATTGTGTCGGCCTACGCGGACGATATGCTATTGTGTATTAGAAACCCGGAACTTCATCTGCCCCCTGTTATTCGCGAGGTACTGCGATATGGTGGTTTGTCGGGATTGAAAATTAATTGGGAAAAATCTTTGATCTTCCCGCTGACGCCCAGCACGACTCCCGCGCAGCTGGATTTTCCTCTTCAGTGGACTTCGTACCCGGTCCGTTACCTGGGCATCCAGGTCCATTCGGATGCAGATTTAGTGATCCGTGCTAATTACGGAAGAGCAATTGCCAAGCTAAGTGACGATGTTGATCGTTGGATTCGTTTGCCACTCTCACTGGTAGGTAGGGTCTCATTGATGAAGATGGTAGTGCTACCCCGCTTTCTCTTTCTATTCGTCAATATCCCTATAGTGGTACCTCGCCACATGTTTAAGGAGTTACGTATGCTGATGTCCAAACTAGCCTGGGCCGGTAAGACGCCTCGGATCGCGCTAGACACACTTATGTTACCATGTACTGCGGGCGGTTTGGGTGCGCCAGATCTCGAACTTTATTACCGAGTTGCGCAGGCTTTGCATGCTCATAGCTGGATTCACGGTACACAGGATCTTCCCCACCTCCACATTGAAAAAGTAGCGGCCACACCTGAACCATTACCCTGGTTCATGACTAAGGCGCCGATAAGACGATGCTGGGTTATTGACTCGGTGAACTCCGTGGTTCATGCTTGGCATACTCTCCTAGGGATGTTTGCTGGAGCACATTTGTATTCACCTCACATGCGTATAGAGTGGTATCAATGGCATGCCCTTAGTTCAGAGCGGGGTTCGCTTCGTTCACTGCAGAGTTTGGGTTTGTCTAAGATGGGTGATCTTTTTAAAAACGGCAGAATGGTATCCTGGAATGATGTCATTACTGATAGGGCGATACCCTCTGCATTAACGCACTTTCATTTCTTTAGAACTAAGCATGCACTCCGGGCGGTACTGGGAGACTAGTTAGCAGAGCCCATGGATACGCCTCCACTGTCCATTCTACTCCGTTCACAATCTCCTATTAAATTAGTTTCTAAACTATATGCCTCGGCCTTACAGACAAAGGTTTCCCCATACTCGAAGGCTCGATTAGCCTGGCAGGCCGACATTGGGAGGCAGCTATCGGATGATATCTGGTTCTATTGTTGTGAGGTCACTCGTAAAATTTCTCTAAATGGCAGACACAGACTGGCGCACTTTAAATACTTGAACAGGGTTTATTATACTCCAGAACGTCTACATAGATATGGTCTGCGCGAGTCTGACTGCTGCGAGCGCTGTGACACGCCGCGCGCAGGCTTCTACCATCTGGCTTGGCAATGCCCTCAGATAGCTGATTTTTGGAATCATATCTTTGCAACGCTGAATGAGATTGTAGGCCTCACTATTGCCCCGGACCCGTTGCTAGCATTGCTGGGATATGCGAAACCTTTGCCCAAAAAAGTACGTAAACTGGTCGCTATGGGTTTACTTCTAGCTAAGCGTAGATTGGCAATGAGATGGATGAGGGGGCCTGTACCCACAATGACTGAGTGGGAAAGAAATATGGTGTATTGTAATACACAATCTGACATTTACAGTGTACTGCTTCCTCCGTCTACCCGACCATTGAGCTTTTGGGGTCTGTTTGCACAATACCTAGACTCACGTCAGGAGGATACTGTGGATCAGGATGAATAATGTTTGAATGTATGCTATTGCCCAGCATGTATTCATATATCTACTATTACAGAATGGCCGACAAACTTTGGTTATGCATAGGTGCTTGCTTGACTGCCCAACTGTTGTGATCCCGCTCGAGGAGAGCTAGCCTACTGTCTATTGCAAATTGTATCCCACTGTGCTAAACCCCTTCTCATAATATTGTTACTTGATGCCTGATGGCTCATAACATATGTGATCTGCGCTTTTATTATTTGTTTGTGATTTTTGGATTTCATTTGATTTATTTTGTATTGTCTGTAAATTTCATAAATAAAATAATAAAAAAATACATATATTTCTGTATCTACATGGAGACCCACCCCAACAAAGTGTGTGCACATTTAAAATACATACCGCAACCGGAACATAGCTGCAAACATGGCGGAGAGCATTGTTTTCCAGCAAGTTGCAACTCCTATCCCCTAACGGCCAGTGATGACTACAAAGGGATGTAGGATTCCTTGGCAGCAGACAATGAAGCGGCGAGCCTCTTTGCTTGCCAGCACTTATGTTTAGTTATGGCCACATACTGCAGTAGTATAATGTAGGAGTTCACAAGGGTCATGCTGAAGGCTGTGGCCCGTGCTCAATTTGAAAGGCACAGGGGGAGAGGTGGCACATCACTGGGGAAAAGGTGCATGGACTAGGGCAGCAACGAACCTGGATGGCTCAAGAGGCATTGGCGATGCCTCCTCCTGCCGACTCTCTTCCACCAGCTCCGGTGGCACAGCAAAGCCCCCTGAAGGCACAGAGCATGAAAAGGAGCAACCGAGACCCAGACATGCTCACAGAAAATGCACTTGCTAAAGCTCACACACACTTCCTGAAGCGTTATAAACAAGCAATTAAAGTGCATGTTAACTTACAATGGAGGTGTGTGTGCAACGGCTGCACAGCTTTATTCACATTGGGGCACAAACTCTCCGTGCCCTCCAAAAATAAAATGCAAATATATGTGAAGTGTAAAAAAATAAAGTAAAACAATGGCGAGCATGTTCGAAAACCGGAGCCTGTGCAAGGGGACGGATGCAGGGAATGGAAAGAGGCAGGGTCTACTTTGAAGAGTTTGGTCGCAATGTTGGGAAAGAGGAGCGGGGGAGGTGGGGCACACATGTACATGAAGGAGGACGCAGTTTCTGATTTATCTTGTGCGAAGGAGGGTTATGTTTTAATTGAAGAGCACAACAAAATTAATGACGTGCCCATCATTGTTAAAGTTGTAGAGCAACATGCCTATGTGTAATCAAAAATAAAATGTTGCTGTCAAGGGTTTGTTGTCAAGGTGGCCTTGCATGGCTTCATAAATCTGACATATTAGTTGCGTCGGCCTTGCACCTCATTGCATGGTACAAGGGTGACACAACTTAATGATACATCTGCCCAATGGTGTCTGGGTGATCCATATCCTTCAAGTGTGGTTAAACCGTGTCATTTGGAGCTGGCCACATATAAATAGAAGAGAGTGAACCATTTGATTGGCAAAGGCTTAATTCCTGCGATTCTAAAGAAGAATTGGATCATCCCCCGAAGAAAGATGGCGAAGAAGAATGGGTGCCTTCTTTTTCCAATCGCTAAAACCCCTTGGCCTCTTAAAGTTTTGGATAATTGGCTACCCTGGAACATCAACAGCATATTAAAAAGTTTGGTATTTTTGGGGATTCTGCCCACATTGGTGCTTGGAATTTACCTTTATGGATGTTTAAATACTCCAACATCAAGAGCATGTTCAAAAGTTTGACTTTTTGGGATAAACAATCAGGTTTCCACCCACATTAGGGCATGGAAAATGCCTTGATTGATGTTCAATCAACTGTTCTCAACTTTGTAGATTATGTAAATCTCAACCTCTTGATGTTGCTGAACACCTTTGCAGCCTTTGACTCCCTTGACCACCCCAAGCTGCTGGAGAAACTTGTTGGAGTGGCAGGTGCTGTGAAGTGGGCACACAGATGGCTAGATTTGTTTCTGTATGGCCAGAAATCTAGAGTGGTGCTGGATCATCCCGATGCTGTGACCAAAACGGTTACTTGTGGGGTACTTCTCTTCAATGTTAAGCACAATCATTACATACATTATTAGCTAATCTGGGGTGGATTTTCTTTGCTATGTGGGTGAAATTCTGGATGTGTTTCCACTGCCAAATGACTATAATTCAGCAAGATAGAAAGTAGCTATGTTCTTTAGATGAATGTGAGTGGCTTAGCCCTGAATTCAGCAAAGCCCAAATTTCCGTTGTTTATCCCCAAGTGTTGCAAGCAACAAAATTCTGTCAACTAGCATTGATCACTTCTGAAACATCATATTATAGAATACTGCTCCTTCTCTGTGTGACCCACTGAGGTTAAAATAAAACAAAGGGTAAAAAACATTGGCAGTGTATTTTGACGAATAGATGACAATGTCTATTCAAGTCAACCAGATCATTTGGGGCCAGATGTAGGAAGCCAATTTGCGATTGCAAACGCTGAAATTTGCAGAATTTCAGCATTTGCGATACAAATTAGCTTTGTGCTATGTAGGTAAGTTTAAACCTACTCGCAAAATAAGGAATCGCAAATTTTGCGATTCCCTATTTGCGACTTCCTTTAAGGAATCGCAAATTGCGATTCCTTAAGTGCAATGCAGGAAGCCCAGAAAGTCTGCGATTTGGGCTTAAGGAATGTAAATTACCACCAACTTCAAGTTGGTGGTAATTGTAATTTCTTTGAAAAATGCACTTTTTTGCATTTTTCAAAGTGCCATGTGGCGCACATACATGCCCTTAGGGCATGTATGTGCGCCACATGTACACACATACATATTTCAGGGGTGCAACAGGGTGTCCTTTTGACACCCTTGAAAATACATTCGCAATTTGCGAGTACCTAATGGGTACTATGCAATTGATGATATCTTCCCATTCATTCCTATGGGCCTCTAGGCCCATAGGAATGAATGGGAAGGTATTCCTGAATTGCAAATCGCAATTTGCAATTCGCAATTAAGGAATATTAAGGAATCGCAATTAATGTTGCGATTCCTACCTACATTCGATTTTGCGAGTCCTTAAAAGCGATTCGCTAAAAATCGCTATTAAGGACTCGCAGAAATGAGTTTACTTACCTACATCTGGCCCTTGGTCTCCTAATTGTTATCCTAAACTCCTGTAGAATACTAAACATCTCCTTTCATAGAAGAATTATGCAACAATTACTAGACCAATTATTTGCTCTGCAATCAACTTTAGTAATGTTCCATAGGCTGGTACCATGAAAACAAATGATAAGATGCTAAAGAAATGTTGTTGAAAAACTCTGCAATGAGAGCAGTACTCAATCTTTCCAACTACAAATATGCCTGCAGTTTGACATAATGTACATTGGCTACCAGTGGGTTCCAGGATTAAGATTAACACATTCATTCAGATGAGTAAATCTATATATAGCAGTTCTACAGCCTATACTTACCTACTTATGCCTACTAGGCCTCCTGGTGTATAGGCCATCAACAACGACTCTCCAGCAATCTCTGTCCTGGGCTTTTCTTTCAATCTGACTCTAGGTGTAACCCATCTCCTTGCAGCCAGTCTCAGTTCCTGATTATTCTTACCAGTTTATCTGGCACACCGTAGTGGGGGAGGAGTTTCCAAAGGGTCTCTCTGTCCACGCTGTCGAATGCCTTCTCATAGTCGATGAAGTTGACATAGAAAGGGGAGGTCCATTCCATTGACTGCTCAATGATGACACACAGTGTTGCAATCTGGTCTGTACAGGATCTATCTTCGTGGAAACCAACTTACTGGTCTTGTAACTGAGCATCATCTTGTTCCTTCATTCTGTTCAGGATGGCTCCGTTGAACACTTTGCCATGGCAGGTCTCAAGCCCAGCTGCAAAAGGAGGAGAGTTATGCGTGGGGTTACCTACCCCACCATGAAAAAAATCCTAGCTACAGAAACATCAACGAAAAGATATCCCGGCCTTGGAGAGAGAGGAATCTCCTTTATGTGGAGCTGTGATGTCTTGTGGTGAAAGCCAGTGATTCCTGAAAGCCACAAAGCTGATACACCTGCTTTCAACCAAGACCATCACCATCAGGACATGGAATGTGAGGACCATGTACGAGACAGGCAAGCCAGCCCAAGTGGCAGAGGAGATGAAAAACAACAACCTTGCCCTGTTTGGCATCAGCGAGACCAGATGGACGCAGTCCAGACAGAAAAGACTGGCTCCAGGAGGAATGCTGCTGTATTCTGGACATGATGAGGAGGCTGCCCCACATACTCATGGAGTAGCACTGATGCTAATGTCATCAGCCAACAGAGCTCTGAGTAGATGGGAAGCCCCCGGTCCCAGAATCATCACAGCGACTTTCCGCACAAAGAAAAAGAGGATCAACTTGAATGTTATCCAGTGGTATGCACCTACAAAGGACAGCACAGAGGAGGAAAAAGGACAGTTTTACAACAGACTCCAGCCCATCCGGGTGAAAGGGCTTGAGAGACACATCACCATATTTATTTATTTGAGGAGTTTTATATAGCATGAACATGACCCGGCAGTGTATCAGAGCACTGTACAAATACAAACAGTACAAATTGTAGATATAGGTTGAGATGCTATAAAGAATGAGCAAGCAGCAATACATTTGTATTATAACAGACAGGTGGCAGATTCAAGATCCGGAGGTGCCCATAGGAAAAATAGTCAACTTGAGGGGCTTCCATGATTCTATTAGAGGAATGTATTCAGCATATGCATTATTACATCTTAATTTGAAGGAAGTAGTCGGGGTTTGACCTGATTTCAGAAGGCAGTGCATTTCATATTCTTGGTGCTAGACCAGAGAAGGAGCAGTTGTATGTTTTCTTTTTGTTGGACTTCTATGGTTTCAATAGTAGGGCGTTGGCATTTCTTAAGGCACGGCTACCACCAGACAGTTTGAGTTATTGGACAGGTAGACGGGAGTGTTATGGTGGAGGACCTTGTGTGTCATTCAGGCTATCTTCAGCTGGATCATTGCTTCAAACGGGAGCCTTTTTAGATGTATTATATTTGTGATGTGGTCGAATCTTCTGGATCCAGTGAAGAGCCTTGCAACTGAGTTCAGTGTGGCCATTATCGGCGCCAGAGTAACTTTGGGTAGTCCTGTAAAAGTCACACTCCCATAATCTAGACGGGAGACAACTAGGGATCGGACTGCTAACTGAAAGTCATCCATGGGGCAAAATGGTTTGAGTTTCCTTAGTGTGTTCAGTTGGAAATTGGCTCCCCTGGTGTTTGCACTGATATGAGCTTGCATATTCAAGTATTTGTCCAACATTATACCTAGTGATCTAGTGGAGTCAATAACATGGGGGGCACAGTTAAGAGCTGTAAGTTGTTTGAGTCATTCTTCCATGGGGGCAGAGCGAGTGTGACGGGCGATACTGGAAATATTTGTAAAATTGCGACTTATGTAAATGAAATTCTGCCTGCAGTTGCGGGAAGGACTTCAGTGTGGTGCCCTTCATCACATCCCCAAGGGTGGAGATACCTATTAGGTCCCATTTACGGAATCCCGTTAAGGCGGCAACTTGGCGCAGTGGACTGCCATGTCACAAGGGGGTCGCCTGGGTCAAACGGCCCTGCCACCCCATCTACCCGACAATTCACGTACTGAACTCTCTTCCAGAATTCCACCCCCTGGAGGGCCGCCTTCTCATGGGGGATTTGAAAACCCATAAAATTAGACAGATATACCAGACCCTGACGACACATGCCAAAACGACCCTTCATAGGACTAGAGGGGCGTGGGAGGCGGATATTCCAGACTTGTCCGACGACCACTGGGCCGAGGCCATAGCCAGTCCCCGGGGTGCCCCTGTACCTTCTAGATACCGCCTCATACAATTTAAATACGTACAACGGGTGTACTATACTATACTATGTGGAAGATGGGAGTCATACAATCCCCCCAATGTCTTCGCTGTGGCAGAGATGAGGGAACTTTTATTCATACGGTCTGGGACTGTACTGTGTTGCAGCCCTTTTGGCATAGGGTCTCTGCCTGTCTGGGCGAGATGTTATCCTGGGACTTGCCATTCTGCCCCAAACTATTCTTATTACATAGCACCGATGGGATTGGGGGAAATCTGTACAAACAACACCTATTATTCCTGGCCTTGACCATAGCTAAGCGGGATATTGCTTTAATGTGGAAGGGAACATCTCCCCTGTCGATTGGAAGGTGGCGTACGGAACTGGATAAAGGCATGGGGGCGGAAATTGCGGTTTTCCAAGCGAGAGGTTGTCCTTTAAAACATAGAAAAATTTGGTCCAGATGGGGCAGAATACCGGGGCATAGAGCTTCCTCCCCTTCCCTCCCAGACCCCCTAGGGAAGGCGCTTCCCCGTCTTTTCCAGGTCACAACATGTCACATCCATCATCATAGCTTAAGTGCCACGAACACTATAATTTGGTTAACAAATTTCACGGGTAAAGGAAATGTCCACGCAAAGTTGTTTTGGTTATATATGTTATTGGTATTAATTATACATACAAATCTGGTGCTCTTGATTTATCTGATGTCTCATTATGTATATGCTGGGCCGTGGCTCAGATGGTACCACTTAAACTCAATAAAATATGTTTAAAAAAAAAATAAAAAAAATATTCTGTCTTTGAATGACAATCAATGAAGAGGCTTTAGGACCAGTAATATCCTGATAAATCCCATTGTATTGTATTGTATTGTATTGTAATTGTATTTATAAAGAGCTTACTACCCCTGACGAGGCGTCAAAGCGGTTTACACCGGGCAGCACACTGTAGTATAATATAGCCTTCTGCATTTTGAGCATTTTTGCACTTAATAAATATTAAATTAAAAGTTTCATATAGCATTCAAGGTTACTACGAATTTCACAAAGGTGGAAAAAAAAAATGGTGCAAATAGCTGGTGCTGGAGCCCAAAGGGACTCTCCACGATGGTTCAGACCTTTACATACATCCACTTACAAATATCACCATGGGGAATCTTTAGAGTATCCCTAGAAAAAGTCATTAAAACATCATGGACATTTATAATTTATGATGATTTAATGACGAGAGATTAAGATAGTTAAAAGGATTTATTTTTATCATTAAGATTACACTCTCAATTATCTTTATTCAGTTTAGTAATTTACAGAAATAAAAGAAGAGATTAGAAATCAGCAATCAAGACGTGTTCCATAAAGAAACACAATAAACTAGTTAAGGGGCCTATTCGAAATAAGAACTCATAAAGAGTTCAGTTTGGAAAAGAGCAGCAAATAGACAAAGAATTTCTCATGAAGAGTAGTTCTGTAAAACTCAGCCGAGTTTCCCTACAACTGTAGTACCAGCTGTCTAGAGAATAGCAATCTGCACAGTAGCATCAATCACAAACTAGTAAAGGTAGAATTGCCTCTATTATATCTAAAAGGAATCAACTCTCCATAAAGAAGAGTCTCGGGCAGAGGGGAAATCCAGCAGCAGGACCACCGGGCTGGTAAAAGGTAATGTAGAGGTGTGGTGGTCTAACTAGCTAGGAACACTCATTATTATAGTTTCCTCATACATGTATCAGTTTCCAAAGATGTCTTCACTCGATATCCAATCAGACCAGCTCATAAGGTGGTGTTGTCAGTCATACAATGCATTTTTCTTCTGCTTCACACAGTCTACATTCTCCTCACCTGGATTGCTACAGTTTTCTAGCGTAATTGTTACATGATGAAAGGCTCCCATGAGAACCCTTTTACCTAAGCTAAAAGATGCACTATAAGTTTCAACACAGAGACAAAGGCTAGTCAGCAAATATGAAGGCATATGTCAAGTTAATTTGAAGCAATATTTATAAGTCTATGTTATCATTTGTTCTTTACAGTTTGAATAAATCTATTATCCTTGGTGGAAATGATCTAACATGGGGTGAGAGGAACTAAATGAACATGATAGTAAAGTCAGCACATTTCTGGGATGACATCAATGCTAGGCTGTTGAACAGAATACTTCACTATGAGCAAAGGTCGAAAAGAAAATCTTTGGCCCTAGTCACCGCACAGGCTAAAGTATAGTTGCTTGGTGCAAAGTTTAGAAAAAATCGCAATTATAAATGAAGCATTTTTCGCGTCTACATTTGTCATAATGCAATATATTTTAGTTTTTTTTTATCTGAGTTGTATTCACACATTTTTTGTGAGTCATTTCTAAAACCAGCATTTCATTAGCATTTAAACATGTTCTAAAGTGCAATTCTAACATGATAAAATATGTTAATGTCTAAATATGTGGTTATTTTTCCCAAACTCCCCTTTTGATGATGTATATCATCACAATAATTGTTGGTTTCACCTCCACAACTGAATTTCTCATGTTTGGTTTATGCGCACATCTTACAAAGCATGTGCTGATGCGCACTGTTTATTTCTGCATTGTTCTGAAGTCTAAGGAGCCTTCCGTTACAAACGTATGCCTTTTGGTCTGGCATCGGCTCATGTAATAGCTCCGCCACCCTTTCTAAAATCTCCTGGCTCTCCTCCCATGATATGGCAACAATGGAAGGATACATTTAAAAGTTATTTGGAAGCCATCGATGGTGACACATTCACTACAAAAAAGAAGAAAGCACTTATGTATAATCTGGGTGCGGAGGGTAGAAGCATTGTGAAAACTCTAACTCTTGAGGTCGTCAGCACTCGTGTGAGTGGTGGTGATGAAGGTGATTCCTTACTCATTGATGACTATGCATCTTTGATCAAGACTTTAGACAAAAGGTTCAACCCTAAGAAGAATGTAGTACTTGAGCGCCACAAGTTTCTGCAACGTGCCCAGATTTCTGGTGAATCTATCGATGATTTCGTTTCTGCGCTCAGAACTCTATCTGTCACATGCAATTACAGGGAATTTAGGGCTGAAATCATACGTGATCAACTAATCGAACGCACTTGCAACAAGAAAATTCAAGAGAAACTTTTGTCTTCTGACAACCCCGATCTTGAGACAGCCATCATGCTTGCAAAAAGCATTGAACATTCTCAATTTTGCATGAAGGAAATGAGCAACCCTTCTCAACCCACTGAAGTTAAACTACTGTCATCAAAGCATAAGGTTAAGTCCACCAAAGTTCCGATTGAGAACACAACGCGGAATTCATCTTCTCTACCTTCGCCCAAGTTCAAGTCTGAGAAAGTACAACTCTTTTGTTTTCGTTGTGGGAGCAAAAATCATTTAGGCAATGCCAAGTACTGTTTTGCTTTGAACCAGACTTGTTTTAAATGCGGAGAAAAAGGTCATCTGGCTCGTTTTTGTAAAGCCATGGGGTCCAACAAGGGAAACACCCAAATTGTCAAGTCCATTGAAGAAGACTTTGTTGACTCTGGTGAAGAGAATGATAATATGTTATTAATGCTGTCTTCGTCATCTGTACAATCTGAGGGTGTCGTTGAAATTGCATCCATGGGTGGTTTACGTAAAAGAAAATCCCCCGCATGTACTATCCGTGTGAATGGGAAGAATGTGAATTTCTTGGCTGATTCCGGTTCTCCTTTTACTCTTATCAATATCAAGGATTTTGGGGGTTAGAAGACATTCAGTTGCACCAGTCAGATATTAGAATTTTTGCCTATGGGGGTAAAAGAGTGGAAGTTCTGGGCAAATCTGAAGCAAAAATGGAATTCTGTGGGGATCTAGCCACTGGACCTGTATTCATTTTTAAGGATGGTGCAAATTTGTTGGGATGGGAAGAGCAAGGGGAACTCGGGATCATTCTCGATGCTAATCATCCTGATATGGTTTTGTCTAGACGTGAAGCTTGCAAATTTGACACTCCTCTTTCATCCTCCAATTCTTATAATAGAGTGGTAGTGAAACACTTGTCAGGTGATGAGTGGATTCAAAGGTATCCTGAAGTTTTTAGTGACAAGCTAGGGAAGCTGAAAGGCTTCCAACACCGCATCATCCTGAAAAGTGGTGCGAAGGCTGTTGCACACAAGGTGCGCAAGGTACCCTTGAGTTTGCGTGTGGAATTGAAGCAAGAGCTTGAACGCTTATGCTGTATGGATGTGATTGAAGCCATTGAAGGATCCGAATGGTTGGCCCCCATAGTTCTTGCACGCAAGGCTGACAAGTCCCTTAGGATGTGTGTTGACTTGCGCGATCTGAATACTAACATTTGGATCGACCGCCAGCCGTTGCCCAACATTAATGAAATGCTGGCGACGCTTGACGGAGCTAAGTATTTTTCGTCATTTGACATATCTTCAGCTTATCACCAAGTTGAGTTAAGCAAGGAGTCCAGACATCTCACCTCTTTCGTAACACCGGAAGGAGCTTTCCGTTACAAACGTATGCCTTTTGGTCTGGCATCGGCTTCCGCTGTGTTTCAACGCCTCATGGGGAATTTGTTCAAAAATACAGCGGGAGTCGTGTTTTTCCAGGATGATATTCTGGTGTATGCACGAACTGAGGCTGAGCATGACAGCAGAGTTAAACATGTACTAGATACTGTAAAACTTCACGAGCTAACCTTAAGGAAGGACAAGTGTAAATTCTTTCGGGAGGGTGTGGATTATTTGGGTCACCACATTTCTTGCAAAGGGATTGAACCCAAAATTAAAATTTTAGATGCCATTCAAAATGCACCTTCACCTACCAATAAGGATGAATTGCTTTCCTTTTTTGGACTTGTGGAGTACTATGCCAAATTTGTAGGGAATTTTGCAGATAAAACTTCCTGTTTGCGTGAGTTACTAAAGAAGAATGTTAAATTTGTGTGGTGCGAAAAATGTGTTAATCAATTTGATATCGTAAAAAGGGAAATTGTGCAAGCTCGCCCTTTGAAATTGTTCAACATCAATGACAAGTGTATTGTTTCTTCTGATGCCAGCAATATTGGTTTGGGCGCTGTTCTAATGCAAAGAAGGAGTGACGGTCACGAGGAGATCATTGCGTTTGCTTCTAGGACACTTCGTGGTGCTGAGAGTTCTTACTCCACCATTGAGAAAGAGGCATTAGCTCTATGGTAGGGTGTCCAGTACTTTCGGAATTTCCTGTGGGGAAACGAATTCATCCTCAGGACCGATCACAAACCTTTGGTTGATCTTTTCACCACCAAAGGTGGTGGTCGTGCCACTCCACAAATTGCTAAATGGCAATACAGATTACAGGAATTCAACTATCGTTTAGAGTGTGTGCCTGGTGTCAAAAACAACATTGCTGATTGTCTTTCCCGTTTACCTCTTGCCAAAGACATCAGCGTATCTGCTGAGGATGATCTTGATATTGTATGTGCTGTTGGTGCTGTTGTTGACGTGGTGAAGGGTGCACTTTCTGAGCAGGAATGGTTGCAAGCTCTATCTGAGGACAAAGATATCAAAATGGTTGTGGACTTTTTGGTTCAGGGGTGACCTGTGAACAAGTACTTATCTTCTGAATTAATTCCTTTCAAAAGAGTTTGTGATGAGTTATTTTTGATGGATGGAATTTTACGCAGAGGTGGTCTTTTGGTTGTTCCCACATGTTTGCAGAAAAAAGTTTTAGATCTTGCCCACGAAGGTCACCAGGGTATTCGGGCCATGAAACGCAGAATCCGTGAGGACTTTTGGTGGCCTGGAGTGGATAGGTCCATTGAGCATTTTGTCAGGGACTGTTGTGCGTGTGTCCTCAGCGATAAGACTCAGGTGACTCATCCATCCCCCATTGATCCTGTGATTGTCAAAAATTTACCTTGGTGCAAACTAGCTTTTGATGTTGCTGGTCCATTTGGGATTTCTGGTGGTTCTCCTCTGTATGCTCTGGTCTTGGTAGACTATATGTCCAAGTGGCCGGAAATTAAATTTGTAGAGTGTGTTAATTCTTTGTCTATCATCAGTTTCCTCAAAGAAGTGTTTCTCCGGGAGGGATTTCCTGAGGAACTAGTGGCAGATAATGGAACTCAATTGGTGTCTCTGGAAATGCAAAATTTTCTCAAGGAACATGGCATCAAACATGTTTTAACATCGCTTTATCATCCCTGCAGCAATGGATTAGTTGAGCGCTTTAATCGTGTTATCAAGGACCAACTGCAATTGGCTTTGTGAATGGTTTATCCTGGCGTGTGGCTGTGGCAGACATGTTGTGGGCAATCAGAACCACTCCTCATATAAGTACTGGGATATCTCCTTTTACATTGCTTAGAGGAAGAGTTGCTGGTTCCAAGTTGAACAAGGATTGGATGTCCAGGAAGGAGGTTGACCAATCTAGACTTGGCAAGGTAGCGGATGTGAGAACCGCTGTCCAGTCCAAGTACACCACTGTTTCCGAGAGAGTTTCCCCTGTGTGCGTTGGAGATTGGGTAAGAATCAAGAAGCCTGGATTCATTCGCAAGGGGACTTCTCGGTTTTCAGCTCCGGCTAAGATGAGGGAAGTAAAAGACCGAGTGGTGGTGTTGGAGAATGGCAAGATTTGGAATAAATGTGCCATTTATGTTGTTCCTCAATCCAAAATGGTGTACGTTGGTGGGAAGATGGGTGTTCATTTTGACTCCTCTCATATAACTCCTGTTCTTCCAAGTTGTTCTTCAACTCCTGTTCTTCTAAGTTGTTCTTCTTCTAACGCTATTCCTCCCAATAGGAATGATCATTCGAGCTATTCTTCTTACAAAAGATTTTCTTCCGGGATGAGATCTTCGCCTGCTAAGTTTCAAGACTATGCTATGTATTGATGATACACTATGTTTTCTTTAAGGTTCTGATTTTTTCCGGTTATTGTCAGAACATGTTTGCAATGTTGGTATCTGGTTTTTATAATTGTATATTTTTGCTTTTATTTATCTCATTGCTTTGTTGCATATTTTCCCTATTCTTTTTCTTTCATTTGTGGGAAGGGAGGTGTGTTGGGATCGCCTGCACATTCCTACATGGAAACTTCCCTTGGTTACGTTCCCTGCGTGGAACACAGAATGTGTGTAGACTGGCAGTTGCTGCCTGGGAGCTGCTGAGATGGGAAATGAAAAATGAAGTACTCACCCAACTGTAGCAGTGCTTCTTTTCAGTTTGCTACAGTGAAGTTTCCTTTGCTGATGGTCTGCTCCATCGGATCCAGGCTAGACCTGGCCCATGGGGTGGGTGTGCAGGGCTCCTCCAAGTGTCCGAGGCACCAGGACACTCGATCTGCCACACGCCTGACCTCCCAGGATCCCCGAGGGGATGGACTCAGTGACGGTGCAACAACAGCCTGGCCTCGTGGGGTGCAATGGAGAATTAGCCATATCCAACAGAAAAGGCAGTTCTGTGGCAGTTTGCGGAAGGCAACATTTTTAAAGATTCCAAAACCAAACTTGCAGTCAGACTGTCTTGCTGACATTGAAATGCTGAATGTAGAGGTCAGGCACAAGCATTGTGCAGTCTCTTTCTCCAGTCTACTAGGTAGCTCACTCAAAGTACAGACTCCAACCACGTCGTTATGTCTGCTGCAACATTCAGACTTTTTTCAACAAGAGGCTAGCCCAGTCTCATCTATCATAGAGGGCTGCCACAGACACCTGCATTTCATTCCAGACTCTGCTGAGAAGTGCTGAAGTGCTACAATGAATGAACTCGACAGTCTGGTATGGTCAGACTTGCAAGAAAGACTCTAAGTGCTAAGAGCAGTCAAGATCCACAAAAGGAGTGTCACCAATGAGATCCGTGATGTACAGGTAGTTTCAGTGGGTTATTTTGAAATTTGGCTTTAGGAAGAGCTGACCACGAGCTCTACAATTCAAGCACACCGCCAGCTGAATAGTGCTGGCACTGCCACGACTTACCTGAGTTTGTGTGCTCTTTTGCTCATCGTGTGTAGAGATCTCGTAAGCTAGTCCAAAATCGGGGCTGCACTGTCTGCACATGGAATGCCATGCTGGACACACTGTCGAGAATTGGCCCACTGATGCTGACACAGCATTTGCATGAGCCACCTGTACAAGTATACTTCACAAGCTATTATATGGCATTGCTCCCGCAAAGGGTGAGAACAGTGTCCTCCATCACTGAACTCATACGTGTAGTGCCTCACTCATTTCGTACTGCTCTCCTCATCTACTTCACTGAACTCCTCCTCCACCCACATCCTGCTCTCAGCTCCTTCGAACCCAACTCTTCATTCACAACATAAATCCTCATAATCAAGCTGCCAGACGCCTCCTCTGAGCACTCCTGCCCTTGAACGATCACTTTATCTTGCCCTTCTCACACGATTATCAGCTCCCCCATGCCTGGGATCTGCCACATCTTCTGTAATCCGCTCCACTAACATCTTACTCACTCTGCCCCAGCCCTTCCAGCCGTCAGTAGGCAGGGGCCTATCGTTAGGGAGCCTGGTGCACCACAAGCAAACCCGCCTCCCTCCCATGAGAGCAAACCGTGCTTCCAAAGTAAAGGCTTGAGCTGCAGTCGGACCAAGTATGTGTTACCAAATCGGGTGACTGTTTACCAGCCTAGATGCCAAATGTTCATGTGCGCCAAAAACTGTGAAGCTCTTTCCATCCTCGACGATAGATGCTGAATTCCGCCCCACCAACACACGTGGTTTGCAGCGCTACAGACGAGCCACTGCATGCACACATGGAATACTCGCTGTCTCTCTCATCAGATCCTCGTTTCTGGCAGTGAGTCTTTCTCATGCATCTGGCCTGATGCCAACCTCTCAGCCTGCTCCTGCCCTTCATTAGTGCCGATACATTTAGGGGTGGACCGGCGCCGGTAAACTCTGCTACACGGCGGTGGGAGGCGGAGTTTTTGTCAAACTCTGCGTTCCAAGCAGAGCGGGCAAAACTTTGCTAGCTCTGCCGGCAGAGTGGAGTTCACTGCCCACCCCTAAATAAAAAAAAATATTCTTCTTCTTTCTTTTCTTTTCTTCTGGAAAGATCCCTGTCAGACAATCTTTAAACCTACTCCGTGTTCTTCTAATATGTTATCCTTATTGTCCTGTAACTTTCTTCTCGGACCTAGGTTAGTTTTCTGTAAAACAAATACTTAAAATAACGACCATCTAAAAGGCACAGTTCAATTTTTGCTCTTGTATCATTGGACTCCTTCCATTATTTTTTTGTCAAACTTTCCCAATCATAGTTTTTATTCTCTTTACAGGGAGGTTCTAGCAAGTCAGGATTTTCCTTCCATATGTCTTCCACAGTCTCATTCAATGCTGTGTTTACGTAGTAAAACCATTCAGGGGTCAAATATCTTCTGCAAGGTGTTCAAGTTCTCTTATATCTTCTCACCACCTGATGATTTGGATCAAGTGAAATTCCATCCTCTGTTTCACTTTCTTGTGGCACTGTTTCTGGAATACAGGATGTTGATGAACTTCTTTTACTTCCTTCTTACTCAAACTTCTTGGCCATTCGGCTTGTTGACACTGTCTCTTAACTTCAGAGCTTGTTTCTTCAGCAGTGTTTTGTTTCTCTCCAAATTCTGTTTCAGCCTCTCTATTGTGATATCGATCCCACTTTGTGATATTTCAGAAACTTGTACTTGTCTTTCGTCTTCACCCCTTACTTCTTCCTGCACTTCTGCTTGTTCTGCAACTTGTTCTCCTGCCTGTTCACTTGAGGGTGACACTGGTCAGTCTGGTCTCTCCACTGGTGGTGCATCTACTAGGTTTTTTCTTTCGGGATCATAGATCAACGATCCTTCCTCTGGATTGCTCACTCTCCGTGTGTGTGAGGCATGAATCCAATTTGGTACTCCGGCACATTTAACAGTAGTGTTCGTTGTAAGCAGAATTTGGTAGGGGCCTTTCCATCTGGGTTCAAGACAAGTCTTCCGGACGTGCTTCTTGATGACAAACCAATCTCCTGGATTGAGGTTGTGGCACTGTTCATGATGGGGATCTGGTGTAGCAGCTGACACCTGATGAGAGACAGACCGTCACACATCAGCGAGGGCTTTGCAGTAGTCCATAATCATATCATCAGTGATGTTCACCAAGGCATTAGTTGGAACAGCAGGTAACCTCATGTCCCTTCCCATGAGTATCTTGTGAGGAGATAACCCAGCTTTCCTATCTGCAATAAATCGGACACACCTCAGCAACAGTGGTAATGCATCTGGCCATTTCAATAATGTCGAAGCACAAACCTCCGCCAATCTGGACTTTATTGTGCCATTCATTTGCTCAACTATGCCTGACACAACTGCACTCATCTACACTGGTTGATCTAGGCCCACACATGTTGGGCCTGCCCGAGGGAGACATACTGATGGGGGGAGACTGTAATGCGGCCTTGAGTGGTGAGCTTGACCGCTTACCACCTAGAAGAGGGGAACCTCCCGGGATGTTGTTAGCAGAGTTTCTGGGGGCCACGGGCCTGATAGACACATGGCGGGTGCGCCACCCCACCACTCGACAGTGCACCTTCCACTCAGGGGTTCACGGGAGTATGTCCAGTATAGATTATCTCTTCTGCAAAGCCACCCAACTTCCCATGTTCGACGAGCTTTCCTTCCTCCCCCGGGGTATCTCCGACCACTCCCCCATCGTGGCTCGGTATGGCGGAGCGCCGCCCCCCACTCGTCATGGAATGGCCCTCAACCCGTGGTACATTAACGTGCCAGTGATACGGTATAAACTGTGTGAAGCCACCAAAAACTATTTTGAGGAAAATGATAGCTCCGTCGAGTCAGACGTAACATTATGGGAGGCATATAAGACAGTGATTTGTGGATACGGGGTGGCGACGGTGGCTGGCCACAAGAAAGAGAAACGTAAACAACTGGATGACATAGAGCGGGAGGTGGCCCTTCTCGAACATGAAATGGTGACATCTGCACTGCCAGACACCTCACATAAATTAGCTGTCAAACAAAAAGAATGTCGTGATATTGCAACAGACGCAGCCAGGGCTCACTACCGGGCCACCCAAAATCGCGTGTACGATATTGGAGATAAAGCTAGTAAGTTGTTGGCATGGCTCGATAGGCGAGAGCTGGCTAACAGGTGGGTGGCTGAAGTTGTAGATTCAAATGGAATGAGGCATCACGATAGGGGTGGGATTTCAGAGACATTCGCCACCTATTTCGAACACGTTTATGTCCCCTCGTCTGCATCCACTCAGGAAGAAGCGGCTGACTTACTTTCCACTCTGCCCCTGCCGGTGCTAGATCCCCAGGATGTGGCGGAGCTGGACGCAGCCTTGACTCCTGATGAGGTATCCAAAGCGATTAGCGCACTACAATCGGGAAAAGCCATGGGCCCGAGTGGCCTTCCCATTGAACTCTACAAAACTGTCGCCTCGACGATCGCCCCATTTCTCGTTCGAATGTATGACGAGAGTGCTGAATGAGGGATCTTGCCTGAAACGCAGAGATTAGCAAATATTGTCATCATACACAAGAAGGGGAAACCCCCGGAGCAATGCTGTTCATATAGACCTATCTCTCTCCTGGATCCTGAAGTTAAGATATTAGCTAAAATATTGGCTCTCCGTCTCGCGCCCTTTCTCCACAAACTGATACATCCGGACCAGTCCGGTTTTATGCCCACCAGGAACACAGCGCTTAATCTTCTTCGCCTCTTTGGGGTACTGGGCAGGGCCTTCACCATCCAAGAGGATTCAGTGATTATGTCTTTAGACGCCAAGATGGCGTTCGATATGATTGAATGGCCCTTTTTGTTTGCCTCCCTCGAGAGATACGGATTTGGTGGTCAGTTTATATCCTGGGTGCGCCTACTTTATTCAAAACCCCTGGCCCGGATTACAGTTAACGGTAGTAGGTCAGCAATATTTGAGCTGGGAAAGGGCACAAGACAGGGGTGTCCCTTGTCACCATTGTTGTTCGCCTTGGCCCTGGAACCTTTGGCTCTCTGGATCAGGGGGGATCCCCTTATTCGGGGACTTAACTGGTCGCCGGAGTGGTCGGATAGAATTTCTCTCTATACTGATGACATCCTTCTCTATCTGGCCAGACCACGTTCTTCGATTCACAGGATACTACACATCTTCGCCCTCTTCCAAAAATACTCTGGTTACATTATCAAATGGGATAAATCAGTGGTTTACGTTCTAAGCGGGGAAACCCCGATCCTTCCCACGGGTTGTGACGCCAACATAGTCACTGACGGTTTTTGATATCTTGGCATATATATTACAAAAGATACGGGGGTTTTCCATCAGCGAAACCTCTTACCTCCTTTACACCGTCTCCGAGCTGACTTACAGCATTGGAAAACATTACCTCTTACGCTCCTGGGCAAAGCTGCCCTTTACAAAATGATGGTGCTGCCCCGCTTTCTCTATGCTTTACAGAACACACCATACCTAGTCCCACCCCAATATTTTCAGTCAGTTGACTCCGAGGTACGGACTCTGCACTGGAATGGCGACACACTCCGAATCGCTCTCGCTAAACTTACGAAAAGCTGGTACGATGGAGGTATCGCCTTGCCAGCTATTAGGTCATACTATTGGGCCTCACAGCTAGTGGTCCTTAATCACTGGGCGCACCGTCCTATCACAGACCCAGCATACAGAATGGACAGGCTCAACATGACTGCTGGCAACTATTTGTGTGCACTGTACAGAGGGACAAGATATATACCTAAATATACCCCAACTTCTACCACAGTTTCAATCTGGCACGCTGCTACAGCTGCCCTAGGCTGCCCTAGGCTGGAAGGGTAAAATCACGCGGGTTACTCCATTATTAGAATCCTGTCATCTAGGTATGCTATCTAGGCAGCCGGGGTTCGACAAATGGGACCTGATTGGTCTCTCCAGGGTTGGGGACTTATGGGTGAGGGGCGGGGTTGTTCCGTTCGGCGAATTGCAGCCGCAGTACCAACTGCACGAGGGCGAAACTTTTAGATATCTACAGGCCAGAAATAAATTACATAAAGCGATCCCTAAAGGTTTTGACCTACCCGTTTCCTCCCCTCTGGAGGATAGGCTTCTGGACGACTATCTCTCAGAAAAAGCCATCTCGCTGACCTACCGTAAAATCCTCAATTTACCTGAGACTCACGATAAACTACGAGCAAAATGGGTGGATGACGTAGGAGATATAGCCAATGAAGACTGGAGGGAGGCCCTCGCCTCACCCCGGGAGGTGGCTATCCGCTCCCGTTTTAAGCTCATACAGCTTAAGCTGCTCCATAGAGCCTATTACACTAGTTCAGTGCTGGCTAAGATGGGGCTCCTGGACTCCCCGGTCTGCCCCCGTGGTTGTGGCTCCATAGGTACCTTTTTGCACCAGTGGTGGGAATGTCCGGTTCCTCAGCGATACTGGAGTAGGATTTTGTCCACTATGTCCCAGATATGTCATAAATCCATTGAGGTTTCCCCCCGGCTCTGTCTCCTGAATATCTGGGAAGCTACCGATTTGTCAAGAACTGAACAAGGGTGGGTCTCGTTGGGCTGCATGGTGGCAAAACGTAACATCGCCAGAACATGGAAGGGACAAATTGAGCCGAGATATACGGATTGGGAGCCCGACATGGACTGGTGTATGCAGGCGGAGAGGGTGGTTTATGAAAGCAGGGGATGCCCGGGCAAGTGGACGAAAATATGGGGCCCCTGGAACGAGAGCAGAGGTTTCCTTTGCACCCCTTTTAATGACCCTTCCCCATTCAATGTTGACAATGTGACACTGTGAGGTTCAGTGGATTAATGGGACCGTGATTCATTTAATAACGGTATTGACCTTTTGTGCCGAATTATACTATATTGTAACTATACCAGGTGCGACTTTTGAATATCTTGAAGATTGAACTGCACTGTATTTGTTTTATTTGTGTTGTTTTATGTTGATTTTCAAATAAAAAAGATTTTAAAAAAATCTATGCCTGACACTTCTGGCCTGTAGCTGCAGTGTAATTTTTGTTCAATCTGTAAAGCAGCACATAGCATGTTCATCACTTCATTGTTGATGTGTGTTCCTTTATCTGCCTCAAGAAGGACCGGCATTCCGAACCTATGAATGATTTCTCATAGTAACAGTTTGGCTACTGTGAGACTGCCATTTCTCCTCGTCGGGTAGACTTCCACCCAACATGAGAATACACAGATAATCACAAGGATATATCTCAGCCCGTTTTGGACAGGCTCTCGATAAAACCCATTTGCAACCTGTTAAAGGGACCACTTGATCTCACTAAGTGTGTGCTTCTGACTGGTGTCTTTTTCCCTGCATTTAATTGCTGACACATGACACATCTCCTGCAATATTCCTCAGCAATTATTCGAAATCATGGATTAAACCAACTTTGTCTGAAAAGCCTTACCATTGCATTTCTCATCAAATGTGTGTACCCATGATAATGCCTAGCCATTGGAAACAACAAGCTGTCTGGCAACGCTGGTCTCCCATCTCCTGACATCCAAATGTCATTTGCATTTTTGGTACAACCTTCCTTGATCCGCCCATTTTGTTCAATTTCTGTAACAGTTTCTTGCACTCCTTTTAATTCTTCACAAGTGTCAGTTATTTCCATCATCATTGCACAAGCACATTCTTCATCGGTTCTGTACGTGAAATCATCATCTACTTTGAAACCTCCATTGATTTTGCATGCTAGCAGTGCACAATACCTAGCTACTGAGACAGCGTATCTATTGCCAACGGCAACATATCCAATGCCTTTTTGATGTCCCTGGCATTTCACAACTGCAATTTCCTTAGGCAGCTGAATGCTTCCAATAGATTCTTTACATGTTGTCCATTTCTGATTGGCGATCCTGTGGAAGTTAAAAACCTCTTTGCATCCATAATTGCCCAAAGTCGTGAACTACACCAATGCCATACTGGCTATTTGTAAAGATAGTGACTTCCAACTGTGCAGATAAATTGCAGGCTTGGTTAAGGGCGGGTTCAGCCACTTGTACAGAAAAATCAGATTGGAGCCAAGAGGCTTCAACCACATCGTTTATAGTGCATACGGCATATGCTGCTTTGAATGTGCCATCATTACTTCGCAGGCATCAACCATCAACAAATAGGAAATAATCGGGCTCAATCAGTGATTCATCCTTAATGTCTTATTACGGCTTTGTCAGTAGTTCAGTGACACCTAGGCAATCATGATCAAAATCATCAGCCTTGTCTTCTTGATCAATTACAGGAAAAAGAGTAGAAACATTTAACACATTGCAGCGCCTAATGGTAACATTATCTGGTGCACGCAGACTCTGCTCATATTTACTCAGTCTATTATGCGTCAGATACTATGTTTTCATTCGAGTAAGCAAAAACTTGACAGAATGAGGAACCATCACGATCAATCGGTGTCCCATCACTATGTTTTCTTTCTTTTCCAGACTTACACTTACTATGGTCACTGCCTTCAAGCAGCCGGGGAGTCCTGACGCTACAGGGTCAAGGGTGGTTTAAAAGTAAGCCACAGGTCTTCGGGTTCCTCCATGCATCTGTGTTAACAGTGAAAGTGCGCACCCATCTCTTTCACTACAAAATAGAGTGGCATTTTTTGTATAATCCGGCATACTTTGAGCTGGGGCGTGACACAGTTTATCTTTCAGCTCAGGAAGGCTTTGGTACATTCCCTATCCCAGGGAATTGGATCAGACACATATCGATGTGTCAACCTCAGGAGAGGCTTTGCAGTCAGAGAAAAAATTGGTATTCATTGTCGACAGTAGCCAACCATTCCCAAAAACATTCTGAGCTCTCTCTGTGTTTGTGGTGAATTCATCTGCAAGATGGCTTCCACTCTCTCTGGTGACACCTTTCTAACTCCTTTCATAATAATGTGTCCCAGATAATGAACTTCTTTTTGACAGTACTGCAGTTTACCTGGAAACACTTTGTGTCCATTCTCCGCCAGGTGATTCAATAATGCAATGGTGTCATTTTTGCAAGCTTCTCGAGATTCTGAAGCTATCAACAAATCATCAATATACTGTACAAGCACAGAATCACAGGCCATTTGCAAAGACTCAAGATATTTCTTTAGGATCTGATTAAAAATTGAAGCACTCTCAATATAACCTTGAGAGATACAACACCACGTGATTGTTCTCTGTTGGAACACAAATGAAAACAAAAACTGGCTGTCATCATGCAAGTGCACTGAGAAGTAAGCCTGATACAAATCAATGACTAAAACATTCTGCAGTACATTGAATTTGGAAAAGCATAGTAGCAGAATTTGGCACAACAGGGCAACAAGGCACCACTATCTGGGTAATTTTTGCAAATCCTGTACAATTCTATACTTTCCATTCAGTTTTTGAAGTCCCATAATAGGAGAATTACCTGGGCCGCAAATTAATTCTTTCAATATCCCCTTCTGAAGCATATCGTCAATTACAGGTTGCATCCCAGCAATTGTTTCAGTGGACAATAGATAAGGTGTTGTTCTTGGTAAGATTGTTTTTGGCTTTATTTGGAAATGGACTGGTTCTACACCTTTTATGAGTCCGATATATTTTCATGTAAAATCCCAAACTTCAGTATTCGCTGTAGTTCTGAGATCCTCTGGTAGTTCACCAACTGTCAACATAGTAAACATTCCTACCTCAGTATTTTGTTTAATTAATTTGAAATCAACATCCTCATCATGAGTTTGAAACGCAACACCATCCGGTGTGCAGTAAACTGTACAGTTTAATTTACACAATAAATCCCTTCCTAATAAGTTCACTGGACTAGAATCACAAACCACAAAGCGTTGTTTTTCTTCAAACGGTCCTATTTTGATGGGAACCTCTTCAGAAATTGGATTTGACATCTGTTTATTTGTAACCCCAACAACTTGGATTGTTCTTACCGAGATAGGTAAGTCTGGAGCTTTCACTGTTCTAACTGTGGATTGGGTAACTCCTGTATCAATCAAGTCATCTACATAGGGGTCACTTTGGTCTACGTCTAGGACTGCGCCAAGTACACAATCATCTTCCTCTCTCAGGCACTGTCATTGTGAATTTCCAGAACCAAAATCATCCATTTCAAACAAGGCAAATTGCCCTAACACATCCTGATTCAATTTCTGGACTTGTGGCATGGCATTTTGATTTTGATTCGGATTTAATTTTGGGAACTCGTTTACATTCATACGAGGATTTCCCATTAGTCCTGGTACAACAGGAGTTATTTAATTCTGACCATGCATTTGATTTTGAAACTGACATATCTGCATTCTTTGACCTGTCATTCCCTGCGAGTTTTGAACTTGGATTGCAATATTTTCAGGATCAAATCGACATTCTCACTTCCAATGCCCCACCCTATTGGAAATGTGACAAGCATTTCTTCAAGGCAGCAATATTGGCTCCAGATCTCACACACCTGGTAGAACACCTCTACCTCATCACTGGCACACTCGCATTCCATTTGGATTTGTCACAAGTCATGCCTGTGGGGGAAAAACTCCCTGCATCATACCCTGACCTCCAGCCAGCGGCAGAACTTGAAATCCTTTCTGAGCCAACTTCCTCTGTGCTGATATATACTTCTTCTTAATTTTCTTCTGCTTCATGTCTAATTCATCACTGCAATATTTTGCATATTGCAGGACTTCATTTAGCGATTTGACTGCCTACAAAAATGACATTTTGTGTGATGTGTGAACTAATCTCAAGCTTCTATCCCAGAACAAACTGTGACACCAAAATCCCCATATCCTTCTCTCCAGGATATTCACTTCCACTATGCTGTTTAAAAACCTGCAATAAACTTTCATAGTATTCATGAACAGATTCTTTTGGTTCCTGAGTCGTTCTTTTAATTTTCTACCAATCAATGTCCTTAGGAGGAATTTTCCCTTTCAGGAAAGTTATTACTGCCTCGTATTTCTCCATCACTAAAGGTGATGGAGCACTGTTAGAAATGGGGGTCTCTAGTTGGCAAGGGTTTGCACCTTTGTCCAAGTAGGGACCCTTCTTCCTAGTCAGGGTAAGGGACTTACACTCCTAAAATAACCTCTGCTCACCCCCTTGGTAGCTTGGCATGAGCAGTCAGGCTTATCTCAGAGGCAGTGTGTAAAGCATTTCCACATAACCAACAGTAATACAGTGAAAGCACTACAAAAGGGCACCACACCAGTTTAGAAAAATATCCAATATTTTTATATATCCAAAACAAGACCAAGATAATAAGAATCCAACATACATACTTAAAACTATATACTTTGCAAGATATCCTTAAAATTGCAGAAATACCTCAACAACACAGTTCATACAAGTCGGTAGCTCCATCCGGGGCTATCTCGATGCTGAAAACAACAGAGTCCAACAGTTCCAGCCTACCGCGTCGGTACAGGCCAGCGAAGGTGTGGACAGACTCGGTAACAGTACGTTTCTCATTGCAGCTGGCACGTTGGTTCGTGGCAACCGCTGCAGTTGCGTTGCAAAATGGAAGTGGTGCAGGGTGCGGTGCCCTCTCGATGTGGTGCAGGCAGCGGCTCGGTGAGGATCGTCCAGACAGCGTTGGTGAGGCCAAGGCTTACGGTGCAGGGTGAGGACGTGCTTGATGCGGTGCTGGCAGGTTGCAGTGCAAGCGACAGAGCCGGTTAGCGGGAGCTGGCGTTGGTCGGCCCACTGCTGTGTGGGACAAGGCGGTGCATTGTGAAACCTACGAGTAGTACCCTGTCGGAGGGATGGGCGGAAACAAAATCGAGGAGGCCTGATAAGATTCTCAAACTTGTCCACTTTTATTTGACACTTCTCAAAACAAAAATAAAAAGTTGTTGGAACTTGCGAGAGACTTTATCTTTCCTTGTGGATATACTTAGATAGGAGTGTGAAAGCTATTATTCTTTTGCTTTGTTGATATATATATATCTTCTATCTTCTTTTTCTTCACAGGTCGGATCTGGATTATTGACGTCCCCAGGTGGCTCGAGAGAAAGCATAAGGAACAGTGAGTATGGGGTTTTCCTTAATAATGAATGAAAAAACCGGATAGAACAGCCTTCACCACACCCTGGGAGGATTTCTTAGTCGTGGAGAGGAAAGGGTTAGACAGACAATTTTATTTCTGTCCTTAGTCGTTCGTGTTATTTAAAGATGTCCTTAAGCAGTAAATAGGTTACTCTTTTCCTGTACTTTCCCCTCCCCTCCCCTTTTCTTATTCCCTACAGGTTGCTATGGTAATTCAATATTCTCACAGCTACATGTACTCTCTCTTGCATTTTGCTTTAATGAGGCATTACGGAAAACGAGAGAACCAAATAAACAAAGTAATATTCTCATGGCCTCATGTACTGTCTCTTGTACTTTGCTTCAATGAGTTATTTAAGGTAAATGAGAAATGAGAGAACCAAGAAACAATGGGACTAGGAGGCACACACACAAAAAAAAATATAAACAGTGATGATGGAGTTGCTGGCCCCACACAGTGAGATTTTTAAAAGAATGAGGCACAACAACCCTGTGCGTTAGTGCATTTCTTCCATACTCTCTCTTAGGCACTCACCGCGATAGCCGCAACTCTCCCTGGAGTTGCAGTGGGATTCCTGGCTCTCCTGGGGCGTCCATCAGTCCTCCGATAAACGTCGGGACCGTCGTCTTCGGGATTCCGATTTGCAGAGTCGGATCCGTTCACCTCCGTCTCGTTGATTTTCAGCTCCTGTACTTCAGCTCCCGGGGACTGGAACGCTGCTCCTTCTTGTCGGTCTTCCCTCACGTCTAAGCGTCTCCTTCCGACTTCTTCTTCCTTTCGGTCTCGCCGTGTTTCCTGTGGGCCCTCCTTTTCATGGCCGGTCCAAAGCGACGATTGGTCCTCCCGCCGGGCGTGACTGCTAGCAGCCTGTACGGGAGAGGCGGAAGGGTTAACCCTTAGGTGCCCGGATTCCAATGTTCCTGACACCACGGCGTCCGCCCAGGTGGCATCCGGTAAGCCCTGATAACGGGTCCCCGTCCCTCCCTCACATCCCCCTTCTGTAGCCTTCTTACTTGTGGGATCAGGGTTTCTAGGATACCTTGATAGATAATCAGCGTTGGCTTGATCTTTACCTTTCCTGTGTTGTGTAGTGAACCTATATGGTAGTAGGGCTAGGAACCAACGTAGGACCCTGTCATTATGCCCCAGGTTTTTTGACAGCCACTCTAAGGGGGCATGATCAGTGAACAAGGTAAATTCTCTACCCTCAAGGTAATATCGTAATGCCTCGATAGCCCACTTTATGGCCAGGGCCTCTTTCTCTATTACTGCGCATTTGCTTTCCCTGACAAAAAGTATTCTACTGAAAAAAATTACCGGCCTTTCTTGTCCTTGAGGGTACTTTTGGGAAAGTACCGCCCCTAAACCATGGTCGGAAGCATCTGTTTGTAGGATAAAGGGCTTTTCATATTCTCGGCTTAAGAGCATCGGTTGGCTGGTAAGAGCGTGCTTCAACTGGTGAAAGGCTTGAAGAAGTTTTGGGGTGGGGTGTTTCAGTTCTGTTTCCGTCTTTACGTTTTTCTTTAGAATATTGGTTAGGGGGTTGCTATTTCTGAAAAAGAGGGGATGAAGCGTCTATAATACCCAAGGATTCCTAAAAAAGCCCTAAGTTCTTTCCTGCTCTGTGGCAAGGGTATTGTCATGGTCCTGACGGACATGTCTGCCCTACGAGCGTATGCGAGTGTGTGCCTTCAAACTGCCTTGTGCACTCGAATGCGTGATGACGTATGTTGGAGGTCTAGCTTCTTTCCATCGGAAGCTGATGCCCGTGCACCTAACAGCACTTCCGGGGGAAACCGCATAACTGCCTGCGGTACCTGCCGGGAAAGCGTTTTGGATTCTTGCCTTTGCTTCGGCAGTCCGTCCTTCTGGTTCAACTGACTCATTCTTGCAGGTATCTATCTTGAGTGCTGGAGTGCTAGCGTTTCCCCTACGGTTGCCGTGTCCATGCACGCGCTGAGCGTTTGAATCCTGATCCTCTTTGATTAGTGCGGGCGCACTAATATTTCTTTTGCTTATGAGACCCTTAGAGCTACTGAGCTCCTTCCGCCTTACTTGTTCGGAGCGCAGGAGCGCTTGCGACATTTCTTGTTTATAGCGCTGGAACGCTTGCTGCCTTTCTTTGATATAGCGCAGGAGCGCTTGTTGCATTTCTTGTCCATAGCGCAGGAGGGCTTGCTACCTTACTTTGTCATAGCGCAGGAGCGCTTGTTATTTGCTTTTGAGACTAACACAGGTGCGCTTGCAATCTTCCTTGCACGCTTGCAGGAGCACTTGGACTTTGTTTCTCTACATGTACTGGAGCGCTTGTTCTTTCCTGGCACACGCGCTGGAGCGCTTCGAATACTTTGAATACGCGCAGGAGCGCTTGCTCTTTAATTTCTGAAGCACCAGGGAGCTGGACTTTTCCTTTTCGTCTAAATGTGCAGGAGCACCTCTTCATTTAACAGTCCCTGCTGAAGACTTCTCTTACCTCCTTTGGTGCCATATAAAAGGTGACTACATCATTCACTGTGCCTTGTTGTGTATGTTGTATGGGCTAGACTATAAGAATCAGTGGTAATTGTGTTTCCCCTGTCTCTCTCCTTTCAGACATACTTCTCGAGGGATCCTGGGAACATAAAGTCAACATTCTGGTCTTCAGGAGGTTATCCTTCAGACCACTAGCTTCCTCCCCCGGCCCCATCTTCATCCAGGTCAGCACACACGCATTTACTAGGGTATGGTTGGAGACGGTGGTGGTTGTTCATGTCGTCTCTGCGAGATAGCTTCACAAGTAGAAGATAAGACTTGTGGGGTCCTGACAGGTATCCTGGATATGGCTGCCACTTTTTCTTCTTGGGGTTTAATCAGGCCTTCTCCCAGGAGATATCCCAAGTATTTTACGGATCGGGCGGCTAAATGGCTCTTAGCGTGAGTCCGCATTCTTTTAGGGCCGCAACCACAGCCTTTAAATGCTGTAGGTGCTGGTCCCATGAATCACTATAAATAATTATGTCATCAATATAAGCAGCAGCATAAGCCTGATGGGGTTTTAAGATACGGTTCATAAGCCTCTGGAAAGTGGCTGGGGCTCCGTGTAATCCAAAAGGGAGCACTTTGAAATGATATAACCCACTTGGGGTAGAGAAGGCGGTCTTTTCTTCATCTTGTTTCCTCAGGGGTACCTGCCAGTACCCTTTGCAGAGGTCCAGTGTGCTAATATACTGGGCTCTTCCCAGTCGTTCTATCATTTCATCTACTCGAGGCAGGGGATAGGCTTCAAACTGGGATATTTTATTGACTTCCCTAAAGTCAATACAGAATCTTATAGACCCATCTGGTTTAGGAACGATAACAATAGGTGAATTCCATTCGCTAGTGGATGGTTCAATGATTCCAAGCTCTAACATACGTTCTACCGCTTTCTCAATAGCTTCTCTTCGGGCTACGGGTACTCGATATGGTCATAATCTTACTACCTTTTTTGGATCAGTGGGTATTGCATGTTCAATTAGGGTTGTCTTTCCTGGTGTGAGGGAGAAGACCTCTCTAAAGGGATATAAGTGAGTATGTATCTCTTGTTGCTGTCGAGTCGGTAAGTCAGGGTCTATACTTTCATGGAATAGGCATTTCTCGTTTTCTACTGTTCCCAATAACACCGATCTCACCCCTTCCCACTTTTTCAACAAATTGATGTGGTTAATTTGGGTGTTCTTTTTATTATGAGGATCTAGCTCTAGACGATAGGTAACGGGGGTTACTCTATCAACGACTCTATAGGGGCCTTGCCATTGCCCCAAGAGCTTATGTTCAGAAGTTGTCTTCATCACCAACACCCAATATCCGGGCTCTAGGGTACTCTCTTTGGCCTTTTTTTCATACAACCTCTTCTGGGAAGCCTGGGCTTGTTCTAGATGGGTCTTGACTATGCTCCGAATCTTCTGAAGGTGCGTTTTTAACCCAAGTACGTATTCAGGCAACGACTTGGCGCCTTCGGGTTCTTCCTCCCATTCTTCCTTCACCATATCAAGTAGAGTGTGGGGTTGTCTCCCGTATAATAATTCAAAAGGAGAGTACCCCGTACTTTTCTGTTGTTTGCACCGTAAGGCAAACAAGGCCAAGGGTAACATGTCCTCCAATTTTCAGGCTTCCAATTCTTGCTGTTTCTTTAGTGTGATTTTCAGGGTAGCATTATATCTTTTCACCAGCCCATCTGTCTGGGGATGGTAGGCCGCAGTACGAAGTTGTTTTATGCCCAGCTGGTGACAAACCTGTTTCATTAGGCGGGACACAAAGAGGGTTCCCTGATCTGTTATGATTTCCTTTGGGAATCCCACCCTTGAGAATATATTTATCAAGGCCTTGGCTATCTGGGTGGCGTTGGGTTGTCTTAGGGCTACAGCCTCAGGGAATCTGGTGGCATAGTCCACCAAAACTAGACCAAACCGACACCGACTACGGGATGGAGGAGGGGACCTACTATATCCATCCCCACTCTGGAAAAAGGCTATTCTATGACTGGAAGGGGTTTCAAAGGAGCCTTGGCAGGCAATGTGCGGCTGTTTTTCTGGCAGATAGGGCACTCTTTACAGTATTTCCTGACCTGATGATACACCCCGGCCAGTAGAAATTCTCTAGGATGGCTTTCTCTGTTTTCTCCCTCCAAAGTGTCCTCCCAACAAATGACTATGAGCGAGGAAAAGACAGTGTTCCCTGTATTTTTGGGGAACTAACAACTGAGGTGATTGATCCTATTCCCTTTTTCGATATAGCAGGCCCTTCTTCTAAAAAAATTGGGGACCTACTTGATTGGGATTTTCCTGTACCGTAGACCGCCTCTAGGCTTCTTGCAGACTGGGGTCTTCCCTTTGAGTGGTACGAAATCCGCGATCATGCACCCATACTGAGGAAGGGGAGGTTTTGGATAAGGCCACTCTAATCCACTCCTGTTTTTCTCTCTTTTTCTGTTTTCGGCTCTTCTTGGGTTTACTTGGGGTAACATCTATCTTCTCTATTTGAAAAAAAGGGGCTGTTTTCCTCCATTCTTCCCCCTCACTCCATTGTTCTCGGATAAGTTTACCCATGTGTGGAAAATCGTTACCCAGGACAAGAGTTTCCGGTAACCTGGGAATTAATCCTACCCTAAGGGTGACCGGGTATACGGAGGGTCCTGGTTGTATCTGCACGTCAGTCGTGGGGTATTGTTTTAGGTCCCCGTGTACACATTGGATATTTACATGTCCAGTAATGGTCTGAACCCCGCCGGGAATGACCTGAGGCTGCATAACACTTTGAAGACATCCGGTGTCTATTGGTGCTTGTCTAACTTCCCCATTAACCTTCACCTGTCTGTGATACGGGGGACCTTGGAATTCGATCGGGGTGCAAAAGAATGATTTGGTAAGACTGATGTCCATAGGTTCTTCTTTTTGGGGACAAGCTCGAGCAATATGTCCATATTGTCCACAATGGTAACACTGTGGCCCTGGTATAGCCGGTGTTCGTACGGGAACAGAGAGCGACCCGGGTGGTGTGACGGTCTCTGTTTTCTTTGGGGGGGGGGTTCGTAGTCTTTGGCATGGATCCTCCTGTAGATCGCCACTGTGTCTCTTCTCGACCCTTTTGGACCTCTTGTGCCCTGCTATAGGCACTGGCGATCTCTACCGCCCTTTCTAGCGTCAAGTGCGCATGTTGTCGGACCCATTTCTGTATAGGAGGATGTAGGGATTGTAGGTATTGTTCCAGATATATCTTTTCCATAATCTCTTCTTTCGTGGAGGTGAGAGGTTGTAACCAACGATCAGTCATATAGCGAATCCGATAATACAATGCCCTTGGCGTTTCTTGTGGTCCTTCTCGAATCTGTTGGAGGCGGATTCAATATGTTTCTTCATCTACACCCATTCTTTCGATAATACTTTTCTTGATATCTTCATAGGGAGTCAGACCAAGTGGATTAGCCGCTTGGTAAGCTGATTGAAGATCCCCTGTGAGCAGTGGCCCTAGGCATTGTCCCCACTGATCGGTGGGCCAGGCAGCAGCCCTTGCCATCCTCTCAAAGTTTGAGAAGAAAAAATCCGGGTCCTCCTCACTAACATATTTCTGTAGTACAACCGATGATAGGGAAGTATGGCCCCTCTGTTGACCCAATGTCTCCGCCAATTTACTGATCGCTGTCCCCTGGGTCTGGCCTTGTTTGGTTAAGGCTTTGTGCAGTTTCTCACGATCTTCTTCTGCCACTGCAAGGAACTTCTTCATGACCCGTCCTAGCCTTTCTTGGCTCTCTGCCATCTTCTGAAGGGCGGCCTCCATGTTCCGGGATCCCACTTCTGACACCACTTGTCGGAGGGATGGGCGGAAACAAAATCAAGGAGGCCTGATAAGATTCTCAATCTTGTCCACTTTTATTCGACACTTCTCAAAATAAAAATAAAAAGTTGTTGGAACTTGCAAGAGACTTTATCTTTCCTTGTGGATATAGTTAGATAGGAGTGTGAAAGCTATTGTTATTGGTTCTTTTGCTTTGTTGATATATATATCTTCTATCTTCTTTTTCTTCACAGGTCGGCTCTGGATTATCGACGTCCCCAGGTGGCTCAAGAGAAAGCATAAGGAACGGTGAGTATGAGGTTTTCCTTAATAGTGAATGAAAAAACCAGATAGAACAGCCTTCACCACAACCAGGGAGGATTTCTTAGTCGTGGAGGGGAAAGAGTTAGACAGACAATTTTATTTCTGTCCTTAGTCGTTCGTGTTATTTGAAGATGTCCTTAAGCAGTAAATAGGTTACTCTTTTCCTGTACTTTCCCCTCCCCCTCCCCCTCCCCTTTTCCTATTCCCTACAGGTTGCTATGGTAATTCAATATTCTCACAGCTACATGTACTCTCTCTTGCATTTTGCTTCAATGAGGCATTACGGAAAACGAGAGAACCAAATAAACAAATTAATATTCTCATGGCCTCATGTACTGTCTCTTGTACTTTGTTCAATGAGGTATTTAAGGTAAATGAGAAATGAGAGAACCAAGAAACAATGGGAACAGGAGGCACACACACAAAAAATATATAAACAGTGATGGTGAAGTTGCCAGCCCCACACAGTGAGATTTTTAAAAGAATGAGGCACAACAACCCTGTGCGTTAGTGCATTTCTTCCATACTCTCTCTTAGGCACTCACCGCGATAGCCGCAACTCTCCCCGGAGTTGCGGCGGGATTCCTGGCTCTCCTGGGGCGTCCACCAGTCCTTCGTCCAAACGTCAGGACCGCTGTCTTCCGGATTCCGATTTGCAGAGTCAGATCTGATCACCTTTGTCTCGTTGATTTTCAGCTCCTGTACTTTAGCTCCCGGGGACTGGAACACTGCTCCTTCTTGTCGGTCTTCCCTCACGTCTAAGCGTCTCCTTCCGACGTCTTCTTCCTTCCGGTCTCGCTGTGTTTCCTGTGGGCCCTCCTTTTCAGGGCCGGTCCAAAGCAACGATTGGTCATCCCGCCGGGCGTGACTGCCAGCAGCCTGTACGGGAAAGGTGGAAGGGTTAACCCTTAGGTGCCCAGATTCCAATGTTCCTGACACCACGGCGTCCGCCCAGGTGGCATCCGGTAAGCCCTGGTAATGGGTCCCCGTCCCTCCCTCACATGCCCCCAGCCACAATGCGGTCACTGGTGTGGAAGTCAGCAGCAGCGACGGCGTCGGTGAAATCAGGATGAAGAAGTGAAGCGAGGCGGTGCAGAGTGCGGTGCACACAGGTCACGGTACAAGCAGCTGCTCGGTGGCGGCGGATGTCGTCGTCGGTGAGACCAGGGTTGCGGTGTGAGATATGGACGGTGCCTTCTGCGGTGCCGTCAGGACAGAGAGCCAGCGACGGAGTCGGTTGCGTTTCCCTTCTCTGTGACAACTGAAACAGCGGTACCCAGAGGTTGGTCAGGTTTTTGCAGTCCCCGAGACTTCGGAACAGGAGGCAAGCTCTACTTCAAGCCCTTGGAGATACTCAGCACAAGTAAAAGAAAATTCAGTCCAGTCCTTTAACTGCCTAAGGCAAAAGCAGCAACTGCAGGGCAACCCAACAAAGCAGCAACACAGCAAAGAGGCAGTACTCCTCCTGGCAGCTCTTCCAGCTCTTCTTCTTGGCAGGTTCCTTGATTCCAGCGATTTCTAAAATTCTATGGTCTGGGCCCCAATATTTCTACTCAAAATCCCTTTGTTCTCTCAGGCAGAAAGTGTCTGTGCTTAGTCAAAACCAGTTCTGTCCTCTCTTGCCCAGCTTCCTGGCAGGAGGTGGAGACAGCATTGTTCAAGACTGACCAAGCCCATTCAGGTGCAGGGAAATCTCCTCCCACTACTGTAAATGCAGCCCAGGTCTATTCAGCCCAGCCCTGACTCATCCAGGAAGGGCAGGACACACCTCGACCCCCCCAGTGGCTATCTGAAGAGAATGCACATCCCCAGCCCCTGTCACTCCAAAGCCAGACAGTCAATCCACAAACCCAGCAGAGGCACACAGGATGGCTACGCAAGAAAATACCTACTTTCTAAAAGTGGTATTTTCAAACACAGAACATAACAAGCATTTGCAATGCAATAGTTCTCGCAATTGCGAGTTTTTGAGCTATTGGCATTGTAAATGGCAATGCCTTTTATAATAAATTAAAAGGCATTGTCATTTATAATACCAAAAGCAATACCTATTGTATTGCAGAGCGTGGTGTCCGTGAAGCGGGCGCCACGCTCATTATTAAAGTTTTTAAAAAAAGAAAGAGCACAGTGTTTCTGAAGCGGGCGCCGTGCTCATTACTAAAGTTTTTAAAAAAATAATCAAACCGAGCGCGGTGTCCCTGAAGCGGGCGCCGCGCTCAGTATGAAAGTTAAAAAAAAAAAATTGAAACCGAGCACGGTGTCCCTAAAGCGGGCGTTGCGCGCAGTATTAAATAAAAATAAATAAATAAATAAACAGAGCGCTGTGTCCCTGAAGCGGGCGCCGCGCTCAACATCAAAGTTTTTAAACAAAAACATTTAAACTGAGCGCGGTGTCCCTAAAGCGGGCGCTGCGCTCAGCATGCAAATACAAAAACAAAAAAAAAACAGCCGCCATTGTCCCCATCAGTGTCCCAAAACAAAATAGTGCTCACCTACTAGATAAAGCAGACCATGTAACAAGCCAAGTAAAAGGTCCAGTCGTTATGGGCGGTAATAAATGCAGACAAGGCAGTACCAGGGTGGGACTAACAAGCTTATTTACAAATCAGAAGCCAACATTTAAGAAGGACAATGACACAAAGCCAATGACAAATGTGGTCGGAGGCTGCTAGTGCATACCCTAATACAGCTTTCCTAAAAATCATCTTTACTAAAATCATCTTTACTAAAATATGCATTTTTACATTCTGAGTCCAGGCATACTAATCTCCATCCCCCTATCTTGTCCCAATGGGAAGTTATGCTTATAAGATGTTATAAGTAAAACTCTCATTCTTTCCTATGGGACAGATAGCCTTGCAGTGGTGACAATTTAAATACACTGTAATTCACCAGGACATGTCACACACACCAGTACATGTCCTATCTTTAACATGCACAGCACCCTGCCCACAGGGGTACCTTGGGTCTACCTTAGGGGTGACGTATATGTAAGAAAAGGGAAGGTTAGGGCCTGGCAAGTGGGTGCACTTGCCAGGTCGACATGGCAGTTACAAAACTGCATGCAGACCCTGCAGTGGCAGGTCTGAGATACAGTTTCAGGGCTACTCATGTGGGTGGCACAATCAGTGTTGCAGGCCCACTAGTAGCAGTTGATTTACAAGCCCTGGCACACTCAGTGCACTTTACTAGGGGCTTACCAGTAAATCAAATATGCCAATCATGGAAACACCAATCCATAATAACAATTTACAACAGGAACACTTTCACTTTAACATTGAACAGCAGTGAGAAAGTGCGCAGAGACACTAAACCAGCAAAAACTGAGTCAAAACCAGGAGGTCAGAAAGCAAAAAGACAGGGGAAACACACCAAAAGATGTAAAGTCTAACAAGCACCTGTTCCGTTTTCTCTCTGGGGCTCAGTTTTTGGCCATTGAACAGAAATCTTACACCTAGACCACAAATCTGCTGGAACCACAATATCAAAAAATATATCCAGGTCCTTCCACAACACCTTTGAAATTTTAATAAACCTTTCCACTTAATCATACCACTGTACCGACTTATCTCTCAGATTTGGATTTTTTTTTGCGAATGCAGTCAAATCACCTCTATTTCCATGGAACATGTGCATAAGTACCCCCAACTACTTCTCTCAATGGATATTTTGCTGCTTCTCCCGCTTCATCCTGCCTAATTTACTTTTCCTTCTTTTTCTTTTCATGTTTCCTTGCCCATCTAAGTTCTAGTTTCTCAACATGTTTCCATCTGCAGATGCATTTTATTAATTCTGTAATATGATTTTGCATCCCTGGAATCCTCAAATTCTCAATAGCTTGGTCATCCAATTCAACTCAATAATTTATAAGCAAATTCACATTATTTGTAACATTGACATCATATTTCCTTGCTATTCCTGCTAAATGACTGTGTGTAGTAGCTGTTGTGCGGGTAATCTCTTTACATAAAAAGGTACGTTCAGATCGTTCGTATTGATCTAAATAATCAAAATCCAAACATCCCCCGGTTAGATTCTCTAAATATATTTAGTTTTGGAATGTCTAAAGGTTTATCTTTTTTAACTTCTGCCCCCTTCGGAGGCTCTGCAGCTTCTGCCCTTCTTTGCCTTTCAAATTCCTCAATCCAAGCTGGTAATCCACCATCTCCACTTCCAGATAATTCACTAGAATTCAATGGGGTTGTAAATACCAAAGTCCCTCCTCCATCTATAAAGGCTTGTAAATTTTGTTGAGGTCTCCACAGCACTAGCTGTGTGTTCTGTGTAGTTGGTACTTCAAACAGCGGGAGTCGTCGTAACCTCTAAGCTTTGTTCTATTTGGAGTGGTGCATTGGGGATTACTTGTGACACAACTGGGTCAGTGTCAACGGGGACCACAGTTATTGGTCACTTCATTACTGATGGGGCAATTTGCAAAACCTGTAAAGGTCATTCAATTCAGGCTAATTTTGATTGTACTGGGGCAGTAGGCACAGTCTGACTCACACTTATGCTTATCTCTCCTGGATCAGTATAAGTCACAGGAGGTGCTCGGGATGACAGCATTTCTTCTAGTATCTCATCTCCTGAATCAGTATGTGATTCTTCCCCTTCTCACTTAACTGCATCTTCATCCTTCTCCTTAACTTCTGATGTAAAAACTGGACACAGTCTAGTTCCCTCAATAATTCCCTTCCTCCATCCACGCTGCTCGTCATCCCATTGAGCGTTTGCATTATTCTTCATTACTCTACCTGCTCTCCTTTGATATTTTTCCTTCTTGTTCTCTCTTGCAACCTTTTCCCAATTTTGAAAAGCTTCATATTGCATGGGTCCAGGTGGTAGTTTTATCTCATACAATTTTCCCCTTAAACAATGTAAAATTCTGGTGTTAAAAGTTCCATACCAAAGGAATCGCAATATACCCACATCCTCAGTAATTTTCATCCATTGTTTCAACCACAAACACAAATTTAATCCATGCTCAGTAGTCACTATGTAAGCCTCAGGACTGGTGACTCCTCGCCTTTCCGAACAGGAATATTAACATCTCCCTTCACAAATTTCTTAAAATCCTTTCAACATTTCATTTTTGCAATTCAATTGACTGGATCATTTTTGTGAAACCAAATATTTTGATTTTGTTCCTTATTCATCAACTTTTTAATGACCAATCAAATAAAGGCTTTCAATTTCAGTAGTCCTTTATCTAATCTGTGATCTAGATTCAATCTTACAATATCCAATACGCAGCGTGACATGAAACACCAACTGACCAAAAACAGCGCAACCACCCCAACCAACCACTACCAGTGCGAACACTATGACGTCATTCTCTCACTCCTCGCAGCATCCACCCTCCTTCACAATTTTCTCTGTTACTTTGAGCAACTAATTTTTGGACCAATCTTGTTTGATAAACTCGTTTTTAACAGAAAATAGTTAAATCTACATTCATTCAGAAAGATTCCACAATCGCAAGTGACTTCTTGACCAGTGAACATTCACACCAATTAATGCAGCTCCACCCTAGTGCACAATAAGATTTCACTAGCATTAACAAAGTTAATCAACTGCCAACTCTTGTCCCTACTATTACTGATGGAAATGATGGTACCTCACACTCCACATCTACTAATCTCTTTGCAACAAGAGGAATATCCTGGGATCTCTCGACTTCTTGGAGCCTGAAATCAACTTCTTCACAACAACAACTTTTTAATACTGTTCCTTTAAATATCGATTCATCCAGTTACAACACACTTACTCTGCTTTCGCAATCACAACATTATTCTCCCTATTGGTACTCACAACTCCAAACCGCAATCGGCAAGACCATAACCGCTCGTCACTCTATCCGGATTCGGGCACTGGAAACTGGAATTGGGAGTATTAAAATATATTTTGGGTATTCATTTTGAAGTTCTGTTCTGGGTGTAAAACTATCAATCTGCTACCAGAAACTGCTAGAGCCCAAAAGGACTCTCCATGATGGGTCGGTCCTTTACATACACCCACTTAAAAATATCACCATGGGGAACCCTTAAGGCTCCGGAGACGTCGATGGACCTTTTCCGCTGTATGGAGAATTACAGCTCCCTAGAAAAAGTCATTAAACATCATGGACATTTATAATTTACGATGAGTCAATGACAAGAGATTAAGATATTTTAAAGGCTTTATTTTTATCTTTAAGGTTATATCTCAAATATCTTTATTCAGTTTAGTAATTTACAAAAATAAAAGAAGAGATTAAAAATCAGCAATCAAGACGTGTTCCATAAAGAAATACAGTAAACTAGCTAAGGGACCTATTCTAAATAAGAACTCATAAAGAGTTCAGTCTGGAAAAGAGTGGCAAATAGAGAACGAACTTCGTATGAAGAGTAGTTCTGGAAACTCAGCCGAGATTCCCTACAATTGCAGTAGCAGCTGTCTATAGAATACCGATCTGTGCAGTAGCATCAATCACAAATTAGTAAAGGCAGATTCACCTCTATTATATCTGAAAGGAATAAACTCTCCATAAAGTAGAGTCTCGGCAGAGGAGAAATCCAGTAGCAGGACCACCGGATGGGTAAAAGGGAATGTAGAGGTGTGGTGGTCTCACTAGCTGGCAAAACTCATTATTTTAGTTTTCTTATACAAATATCAGTTTCCGAAGGCGTCTCCACTCAATGTCCAATCAGAACAGCTGGTAATATGGTGTTGTCAGTCATACGATGCGTTTCTTCTTCTGGTTCCCACAGTCTGCACTCTTGTCATCTGGATTGATACAGTTTTCTTCCATAATTCGTACATGAGGAAAGGTTCCCATAAGAACCCTTTTACCTAAGCTAAAAGACATAATAAGTTTCAACACAGAGATAAAAGCTAGTCAGCAAATATGAAGACATATCTCAAGTTAATTTGAAGCAACATTTATAAGTCTATGTCACCATTTGTTCTTTACAGTTTGAATAAATCTATTATCCTGAGTGGAAATGATCTAACATGGGGTGAGAGGAACTAAATGAACTTGATATTAAAGTCAGCACATTTCTAGGATGACATCAATGCTAGTCTGTTGCACAGAATACTTCGTTATGAGCAAAGGTCGACTAGAAAAGCTTTGGGTCTAGTCACTGCACAGGCTAAAGTATAGTTGCTTGATGCAAAATTTTGAAAAACACGGAATTATAATTGAAGCATTTCTAATAACATCTTTCATATCTACAATGGTCATAATGCGATATATTTTAGATGTATTTATTTTTTCTACTACAGTGTATTCACGCATTTTTTGTGAGTTATTTCTAAAACAAGCATTCCATTAGCATTTAAGCATGTTCTAAATTGCAATTCTAACAAGATAAAATATGTTGATTTCTAAATATGTGGTTATTTTTCCCACTGGTCAAACTTTGAAGTCACTTTTCTGGAGCTTAACAGTAGTGTCAATGGAGATTTGTAAGTGTTAAAAATGTGGAATACTAAACTCAAGAAGGAGGTGAACAGTTAAGTGTAAACCTTTCAAATTATTCAAAGAGATCTTTGTGAAGCACATCCAATTGTAAATAATCCCATTAGTGGCGGCTGGTGATCTTTAAAAGTGTTGAGATGTAATCCTTTTCATGAATTCCAGCTAATGATCAAAGTGATCAGGCCCAACTTTTTCTCCAGAGATTCAGGGGTGCAGGGTGAAAAAAATAAGGATTAAATGGTGTATTTTGAAGCATAGTTTTCACATACATTTATTCAAAAGCCATTGGTATGTCAAGTCAAAAAAGCCTGGGGCTCCCCAGGAGTTGACCTCATTTTTTAAAAAAATGTGCAGGGAGTGCCCCCTTTATGTAGATAAGTACCTGCAGTGTGCCGTGGTCATCATTTTGTCATGGGTAATCCCCATAAGTTATTGGTGCTCACTTATGTCAAGAATTATAGGTGACCTGAATGTCAAAAATGATCTCACTCACTGATTCTCACTTGTCATTCACTTCCTGATTCATTCACTTTTATTCAGACATGTACTCACAAAATACTCACGCTTACTCACACATACACGTGCTCTCTCTCACACACAACTCACTCCGGCACACGTCAAACATCAAGCATACATTTGAAAGCATTTTTTAACTTACCTCAGCTGCCCATGCAATATAACAATAACAATAACTATTTTAGAGGGCAAAACCATTGTTTTAAAGTTCCAACCTAACTGCCACATTTAGAAGCACCAGGTTGTCCATGTTGTAGTGGTAAAGACAATACTATTCCAATACTATTCCAATGTAGCCATTCAGTAAACATCACACTGGGTGGCCACCATCAAATGCTTAAGTGTATGGTGCATCATTGTTGTACTAAGCGCAGGTGGCCATAACAATAAGCGCAGGTGGCCATAACAATAATTCTAAACAAGGTGACCATCTTGGAATGGTAAAAAATGATAAAATATATACACTACCTTTCCAAGATGGCCATCCAGTTTAGAAATAGTGGCTACACAGGATGCAATACACAAATCTGACTCACACTGACTTAGATGAAATAAGGGGCAAGGAAGCAGATCTTTAGGTCTGTCTGGGGAGATGCAAGATGCTCAAAAAAAGAGTAGGAAAGAGATAAAAGGGGCCTATAAAAGTAAAGCTAAAGGCCAAATGTTGTTCCTCACAGGGCAATAGAACCAATGGCAAAAATATGCTGTCATGAGGAGAAGCAGAATAAGAATAGGGCATGAACAGACAAAAGAGGGCTGGCCCAAAGACTCTCTATGTATGTATACATATGTATGTAGAGTTGGGCTAGGCAGACATTACCTCACATAAGAAGATCTAACACGTATTACCTCAGTACTACAGTACTAACCTTTGACCTCAAAGGATTCATTCCAGATGGTACTATCACCAAAACCCCTGCTTAGTAGCTTAATCTCATAGATTGCATGTAGCAAAATATCAGTCTAAAGCACTTCAACACAGTATAATAACAATAACCATAAAGGCCTATTGGCTTTAATGAATGCATTTCACAAAACATCAGGCCTACTATCTTTCTTATACCTTTTCATAAAAAACAGATCACAAATATGGCATTTGACATAACTTTTCCCAGTGAACCAATCAAGCCCATATCCTTCATCATTGGCTTGTAACCATAACGAACTGAGGCCTACCATATTCCACATAAACTGGGAACCATCATGAATAGTCATATAAGCACAAATATATACAAAATTATAGTTGCCAAAACAATAGGCAAGCCCTGTGAAAAGGACATAATAAGGATTATCAAATTGGAAAACTTCATCTCCCAACTTTTTGTCAGTGGAATACCAACACCATAACTATTGCCTACTACAGTAATCTATGACATTGTATGTAACAAAATGCCTGTATGTAGCCTTTAGCACTGTATAATGCCAATCCACCTCTAAAGGCCTATTGGTGTTAACAAACTCTTCACACAATAAATTGGTCAGGCTTACTGCCTTTGTCAGAACTTTTCATAATAAACATATCAGACCTATGGCATCTGATAAGGCAATCCGTAGGCATACAGTCAAAAAATTATATATATCTACATAAAATTCCAGTTAGCAAAGCAAAATTAAACCCCTTCTAAAAGAGGTAACAAGGATTATAAAAGTGCAAATCTTCTACCCGCAGGGTTTGTCAGAGGGAGACACCAAAAGGGGAAACCAACACCAAACCCCTTGTCTACTATAATGATCTGTGAGGATCTATCTAACCCAATACCTGTCTACAGCGTTCAGCATAGTGTGATAACAGCGCACACTTAAAAGCCTATTGCCTTTAACATATTACATTTACAATTAATAAGTCAGGCCTACTACATTTGTCGTAAATTTTCATAATAAAAAAATGTGAAACATGGTCTCTGACATAACTTTTCCTAATGAACCAATCAGGCTTATAGCCTTTATCACTGGCTTGTCACCATAATCAGGCCAAATCTATTCTACATAAGTTTTCCCATAAGCCAACTATTGGCATACACACATAAAATTATAAATAGGTACAAATTACAGTTAGCAAAACTTTATGCAACCCTTCCTAAACCGGAATAACAAGGATTCTCAAAGTACAAATCTTCTAGCTCTAGGGATTGCTATAGTCTGTAGCCAACACTAAAACCCTTACCTAATATGGTAATCTGCGAGATTCCCCTGTAACCACATACCTGTCTACAAGCTTTAACAGCTTAATGACAATCCAACCTTAAAGGTCTAGTGGCTTTCACATTTTTACAATAACTATGTCAGGCCTACTGCCTGTTGTACATAACATTTCATAATAAACAGACCAGACCTATGGCCTTGATCAATGGCTTGTCACCACAGCCAACTCAGTCCTGTTCTGTTAAACATAAGATTTCTCACAAATGCAACACAAGCATTCTTTTTCAGCAGAAGCACACACCTTTTTCAGTGTGACTCTTTTCTGGATTCACATGTTATGCATATGAAATGTGCTCTTTCTGCTGGGTCACCCCAGAATGTTTGTTCTTTGCTGTACCCTATATTAATTGCTGGCTGTAGAAATCTATGGACTTTACCCCAGCTAACCAGAGCCAAAGTTCATGTGCTTCCCCTTTCAACATGATGAAACTGGCATGACTCTAATTGTCACATTTAACTTGCCTATAAATCCCTAGTTTATGGTATCAAAGGCCTGTAATGTCAAATGTCCGTGGTTGACTGCCATCGCACCTGTCCCTCACAGTTCTTCATCCATCAAACTGCTAAGTGCTGCGTCCATAATACGATAACCACACCTCAGTGGTTATTACTCACAACACAGAAACACTTCCCACACAAGATCAAAACAAAGGCAAGCACTGCAACACATAGGAGTAGCAAGCGCTATAAAAATGTTGCAACACAATACAATATATCAACAGAGCAAACATGACTGTAAGCCTAATATTTGTAGCCTGGCTGTTGTAATTTTAAACTGCAAGTTTGACCTGCCAAAATTACCCCTTTTGACAGGACAATACCTTCCTTTGTAATATTTATAAGTCACCCCTATGTAGGCCATTTTGACCACAAGGCAGTGTGCACAGTATTTAAAAAATAGGACATGTAGGAATTTAATATTAAACATGTCCTTACAATGAAAAAGCCCCTAAAATGCATTTTCACTAAAAGACTGGCTGTTCCAGAGAAAAACACAGGGTTACAATATTACATTTATCAATGCCAATTTTGGTTAGGAAACAGTTTCAAAAATATTTAAACAACTATTTTTATTAGTTATTAAAAATCCAATTCAGTGGTCCTGTTTTTGATAAATAGTAGGGAAAGATTATTTAGAGAAAGTTACTTTTTTCCTTTGTAAAGCCTCTGAATGCCATTTTGCATTTATTCACCCACTTCTACCAGCCAGAAATTAGCATTTGAAGAGGTGTGAAAACTGCTAGCAGAGCAGAGTATAAAGGCCTGTGTGTGGAGAGGTCTTTTTCTCTTGTCAGGATGACCAGTGGGGTTGGGCCCAGTAACTCGATTTACTTCAAAGAGGCATCCCCTGTCATGGGCAAATGTTAGCTAACAGCTGGGCTGGGCCCTTCCTTCCTTTGTTGTCTCAGCCAGGCAGGCTCCAAACCCAGTAGGTCTCTTTTTGACATTACAGTGTCAAATCCTGCCGGAGTGTCAAATCCTGCTTGACAAGTCTACTGGTTTTTTATATACAACACTTGGGGATCACTTCAATGTGCAAGAACAAGGTGCCAAAACAATTCTTGTGTATTCACTGTCTGGTTGCTGGGAAACCCTGCTCTGTTCTACCAGACTTCTGTCTCTAAGTTTATTAGCAGCTGTCGCAAATAAGATTTTAGTATTAGATGTAGGAGGATACTAGGATTACCTTAGTACACTTTTTTACACACAACTATAGCCCTCAGAGTCCATGTTTAGTGTATCTGAAGAGATCCACCATCTTGAAAATTCCCAAAGAGGGTAATTTTACCCCATTTGTTCGGGCATAGCAAGGGGTAATTTCCACCCGGTAGTTTATGCCATGAATAACTGTGGCATTCACTAAACCAGCTGTCTGTGACTTGATAAGAGAATGGAGGGACTCACTTGCAGCAAGACTTGGAGGAATTCTTTGTGAATCATGCAATAGGAAAAAGTACCCATCAAAGAAATCAGCTAGGTGGATCGCTCCATTTGAATCCTGGTACAAAAACCAGATCAGACACTAGACTTATTCTGTACCTCCGATTCTTTCAAGTATATCAAGACCCAGAAATCCAAGATGTCCACACTCCAAGAGGTCATCCTACTCTTAAGGAAAGGGGACTGCATGGCAATCATTGATCTCAAAGATGCCTATCTACAATAGTCAAGAAACAACAAGCACAATACATTTCTACACTTCATTGTAAGCTAGGGACATTAAACGTTCAGGGTGTTTCCCTTTGGGATCAAGTTGGCAATGAGGGTTTAAGAAAATGTCTTTCAGGGGTGGCAAAACACTTGAGAAGTTGAGAGATACATGTGTATCCCTAGCTAGATTATTGGCAGATAAAGGCAAACTTGCTTACACAATGCCAGAGAAGTATACAAACAGTGATACAACCGCTTCACAAATGGGTTTTACCTGTTCCTTGAGAAGTTGTCCCCAGTCTCAGAGAAAGAAAATCCATTATTGAGATTGAAATTAAATTTAAGTAATGGCAAAGCATTCCCCATACTAAAGAGAGTTCTGGCATTGACAGAGCAAATTCACCTGGATCACAAGAAGAAATCTCTGACAATTGGGACTGTGGGAAAGTTAATGGGTATGATAGTCTTGTGCATTTCCTTAATTCTGCATGCCAGGCTCCGCATGGGGCCAATCCCAAAGTAGCTCTAACACTAAAGGTCACAAGCAAATGGGAGTTGGGAGGACCTAGAGGTTGTCACAAAGAAGGTTCATAAAGACATATAATGGTTGACTATGGGGAACATTATGACCTTTCAAGCAACCAACTCCCTCTGTGTCCATCATGACAGACGCATTCCATGAGGGATGGGCAGCACACATAGAACAACTGAACATCAGTGGTCTAGGGAAACCAGTGGAAGCACTAAACCACATAAAAGTATTGGAATAAAAAAAGGTCTTCCTGGAACACTGAAAGCCTTCCAGGTGTAAGTCATGCGGAAAACAGTACAAACCAAGAAGGAGAATGCAACCACAATATTTTACCTTCACCAGATACGGCCACGAGACCGGGAGGCCGACATAGGTGGCGAGGCCCGAGGGCCTATCTGTGTGGCTGGCCTACCAGTTGCCTTCTAGGGTGACAGTCTTCAATCCTGTGCCCCCATATCTCCTCTTGTGGCAGATGGGGGCACTACTGGAGGTGAGCGTTGTGGTGCAGGGCTAGTGGGGGGAGAACACAGCTGGGGGACTGCTCATTCCCTGGAACAGCCAGCTGCGGTCCCTCCCCCAGCTGGCTCCCGGAGAGCATGCTGTGGCATGCCCGCTATGGGTGGGGAGGGACAGCCTGCGGCCGTTGGGGACCCTGAGGAGTGTTTGCTGCAGAGCGTGGAGGCATGGGAGGAGGATTGTGCTCCTTGCGACCCACCGGGTGTGGCGAGGCCCTGTCCGAGTTCAGAGCGCTGGGAGAAATAATCGGCCTGAGGCATTGCAGTGGAGGCCACGAGAGACACTGCCGGCACCAGAATGCGGCGCTCCGTCTGGCCGCCCTCTTGAGAGGTGGGAGAGTCCTGTTGGCTGCGGGCATGGTTCCAGTGTGAGAGCTGCGGGGGAAGCAGACGCTGTGGCTGCAGAGAAGCTTTGGAGTGCCTTGCAGATTTGCCATCTGGTCTGCAGTCCTGGACTTCCTATCACAGTGCGTGCCATAATCCTGCAGTCTGGCTGGAGCTCGTATGTGGGTGCACTAGGCACAATGCTATCCCCCTGTATTGGGTGGAAACAGCTGCTGTTAGGGTGGTGCAGTTTGCTTGGGCAGGGGTTCCTTCTTGCTAGCCCCTGTGGACCCACGGACCTTCAACTGCATGTGACCCTATGTCCTACCTGCAGTGCCAGTCACTGGGCCTAATCCCTCTATCTACGTAAAGCATCCTGGACTCAAACAATGCTCAGAGTCCGCCTAGCCGGAGTGCTTGTGCCCCCTCTCCTGGGTACCACGGAGGTAAATAGAACATAGGTGGGGGAGAGGCGGTGCCCAAAACCGCTACTGTAAAGCTCCTGATGAGTCTGGAATACGCAGATCTTTATGCATGCTGGTGGATGCTGGAGACCATCCATAGGTACTGACAAAAGCTACTGTATGCGCCCAGTGTCCCACAGTGGGTCCCATCGCGTGGCTGTCGTGCAGCACTAAGCAATTCTCGGAGGAGCGAGAAACTTGAAGGTTCTTGTTGCAGGATAACCTACTTCCTCTTGTGGCAGGGAGCGCCCAGAAGGGGGGACGACCTGGGCGGTTGGAGTCTCCTGATACCCAGCTGGGGCCTGAGCGGGGGAGACTTGGGTCCCGGGAGTCGTATAAGTTGCCTGCCACAGATTGAGTCCTCCTTTCCTGGGCACATATCTTGTAGCCCTGAGAAATTGTCCTGCGGAAACCCCTCTGTAATATAAATGGCTAAAGACAAAGACTCTAGGCCCACCCGCTAGGGGTGGCTTGATCGGTGCACTAGAGTGGTGACTCCCCCCTCAGTTGGAGCCTGTAGTGCAGCCCACGCCTGATAATGTCGCCCTTCTGCTGGCTATACAGTCTTCCAGAGAGGTGTTGGAGAACAGAGTGGGTGAGGTGCAGTCAGTAGTCACTCTCCTATGGCAGGATCTCCTGAACATAGCTGAGCGGGTCAGCTCTGCAGAGTCGAAGACATCGGAGCTGGAGGACAAGATTGCAACTGTTTGTAAAGATGTCACCGAAACCCATGCTGCCACCGAGGGGGTGTTGTGGAGACTGAGGACGCAGAAAATTGGGCCCGTAGAAACAACCTGCGATTTGTGGGTTTTCCCCGAGGGAGATTTGTTGCGATTCCTGGACACCTCGATGTGCTCCATTATTCTCCAGGACAAATTTTCCCTTCTGTTTTGTCATAGAGGGGGCACACCGTGCATTAGGGAACAAGCCTCCGATGGGGGCGCCCGCTAGGACTGTGATTGCAGGACTCCTGAACTTTCAAGATAGAGATATGAAACTCACAGAGTGGCGTAAATTAGGGGAAGTACAGCATGACAACTCTAAAATCCTAATATTCCCTGACTACACCAGAGAAGTGCAGAGGCAAAGACGTACCTTTGATGAGGTGAAGGCGAGATTAGGTGGCCTGCAGCTACAGTACGTGCTTATGTTCCCAGTCAAGCTAAAAGTTCTGTTTCAGGGAAAATCTTTTTTCTTCCTAGCACCTGAAGAAGCTTGGACTTGGCTGGAGGAGTGCCCTGGTCCCCAGGGGTACCAGGAGGTGAGGAGTGACTCCTGTCCCTACACACCGGAGGGTGCCCAGCCCAAGTACAAATGGCGCCCCATGGGTATGGGACTGAGATAGCCCTGGAGAGCCACTGATACACCATGGCAGCGATGGGGTCCTCCTTAGAGACAGCAGACTTCCTCGGATTCTGAGGAGGGCCAACAGCTGGTTGTCATGCGAGCCACCAATACTGATATAGAGGGGGCCCCTCACACGAGTCACCAGGAATGGTCCAGGAAACAGAAGTAGAGACTCACCACCCTCTGGGATCAGCCATCAATGCCCTCAAGGAGGGTCCAGAACACATCCCTCCAGCCAGCATAACTGCATACCCTTCAGTAATGCCCTAAAATGCACTTTGGCACCTTATCTGGGGTCTGTTAGCAGCAAACCAGCTGCATCTGTTGTTGGCCCCAAGAGCACACTGATGAACTCATTGGTTACCTTCTAGCGGGCCACTGTTATCAAAGACAGTTGAACCTGTTGTTACTGTTGACTCAATTGCAGTCTCCGTCCTAGACGACCCTGCCTGGGAAGCATTAGACACTGAAAATTAATTAGAGGAAGTCTGAGATGGTATAGCCAAACTCAAATCCAACAAAACCTCGGGCCCCAATGGAATTCCTGTGGAATTCTATGAAAGATTCGCAGACCTTCTAGGACCCCATCTTTTGACCATGTTCCAGGAAGCATACCAGACAGAAGTTCTCCCTCCTTTCCTCATGTGAGTGACCATCATAGCAATACACAAGGATGGTAAACCCAGGAACCAGTGTGGTTGCTATCATCCGATCTCCCTGCTGAACATTGAGATTAAAATATTAGCCAAATCCTAGCCACTAGACTTGTACAATTCATTACACCATTGATACATCGGGACCAATCTGGCTTCATGCCTGGAAGATATACCCGATACAATTTATGACATACACACAATTGATTAAATGCAACAAAGATCGACAGGAACCACATGTTCTGCTAGTGCTCAACACTGAAAAAGTGATTGATGCTGTACACTGGCCCTTCCTAGAAGAACATACACATGAAAAGGTTTGGATTGCGTACCCGTTATGGAAAATGGATCCGACTGTTATACCAAACCCCGGTGGCCTCTGCTAGAGTCAATGGAGTGATGTCTCCCCTGAAATTTCCGATAGGTAGGGGTACGAGACAAGGATTCCCCCTTCCGCTTACCCTTATCGTAGAATTGCTAGCATGTAGGATCCAGGATCATCCGGAGATCCAGGGCTTCCGCATCTCTGATGAGGCAATTTCTGAAGAAAATATATTGCTGTATGCTGATGATGTCCTCCTTTACGTCACCGACCCCAACTGGTCCCTCCCTTTGCTTTTTCAGTCACTGGACGAATATGGAGGCTATTTGGGTTACCCCGTCAATTGAGATAAGTCTACGCTGTACCTTCCACAGGAGAAAACTGCTGTTCCTCCTCTCCACTAGTGTTTGACACACACTACTCTGCTATTTAAATACCTGGGGATTTTCCTGATGCTGCAGAGAGAGATATGCTTGAAACGCAAACCTAGACAGGGTTATGCATGCTTGCCATGAAGAGATGGAGAGATGGCGTAGTCTGCCCCTCACACATCTAGGGAAGGCTGCTATGTTTAAAATGGTGTAATTGCCCAAACAACTATTCATTATTCAACATACATACTGCCCGATGGCATCAGAGACCTTCTTCACAATAGAAGGTGACCTACGAATCCTGCTGTCAGGGGGTAAACACCCCAGAATAGCCCTATCGACTCTCCAACAAAGCCAATATAACTGCGGTATTGCCCTGCCTGACATATGTGCTTACCATTGGGCATCCCACCTCATCAACGTAAATGATTAGATTTACACCCCCCACGATCACCCCACTTTTCACTTGGAACGATCACAGTGGGCACCGAAATCCTGTCTTCACTACCTATACAGGGGTCATAGGATCCCTCCGGCTCCTTCCGGCTACTCAGATGGTGATCACAGCCTAGGCCACTGCCATGAAGCCTATTGGGTGGCACGGTAAACCCACTAGAGAGACGCCACTGCTCCTGGAAGACAGTATTCCAGACTTTGCACCGTTGGAGGGGAGGCTGTTGACAGAAGACCTGGGAAAGGGTGCGATTTCCTTCACTTATTGGACCCTCAATAATAATAAGTAAGATACCCTGAAGGGATTGCGGGAGAAGTGGGTGGCTGATGTGGGGAATATGGAGGAAATTGACTGGGATGCAGCATTGATGCAAGCCAGGGAAGTTGGAATAAAGTAACGACTCTGACTGGTTGAGTTTAAGATCCTCCATCGAGCCTATTTTGATAGGCGTCATCTCCATGCCATGGGAAGAGCCACTGATCCACACTGCTTGAGATGTAACAATTCTGAAGTTTCCTTTTTTCATACCATCTGGAGTTGTCCCCATATACAATCTTATTGGAGTTCCATTATCGGAGAACTCTTGTTACCGATATTCCTAATGATGTTGTTTTGCCCCGGGCCCAATTGTTGTTTTGTGCCCTCGGTTTGGTGGTTGCAAAGAGGGATGTTGCTCGACACTGGGGATCGAGAGAATGTCCTTCACCGCAGGAGTGGAAAAGAAGACTAGATATGTATATGGTGGCTGAAAAAGCCACATACAGCAGCAGAGGCTGCCCCCGAAAATTACATAAAGTCTGGGGTAAATGGATATCTTATTATTCACTAGAGGACTCAATCGAAGAAGATATGGAACAAGAAGGGGCTGGGAGATGATCTCTTTGTTCATGTGTGACATCATTTATGTTTGTGGTTCGATGTGCTCCTTCATCATTACACCAATGAGGGCCTCTGTCGGACGGGTGGTTGGAAGGGAGCCGGGGTTTGGTGTTGTTGATTGTTATTATTCTGGACATGCAAATAATGGGAATTTCCTGCACATCTGTGGTCTAATACTTGCAAACGCTGTGTTATTTATAAATTTGTCTGTTGTGGAAATAGTTTGTGTTACTTTATTACTATTGTTGGTTAGTAGAAATATAAAAAAATTGTTGTATGTTTGTATACAATAATGTTATTATTTACATTGTTTTATGTAATGAAGACATGTCACATTTTTATCTTTCATTTTTTTTAACTTAATTAGTTGTGTATTTTTACATTTTTATTATATTTATTTCATGTCAAAAACAAATATTTCTATAAAGGTAAGTAAATAAAGCATTTCTCTTTATGTTTTTATTAATAAAAAATATGTAAATTATATATACATAGTATTGTAAGTTGTACATTTTCAACATTTATTTTACATTGTTTAACAGTTTATTAACATTTCTTAGCTTTTTATTAAGCATATTTTCAATATTATTTCATCTTATGTTTTTAAGTATATATTAAAAATTCCATATATTATACACTATCATTTAATTTATACTTTCTACATTTTAGACATTTTATAATAACATATGTTGACATGTTACATGTTTCATATTTTTAACAATTTGGTATACATTTATTCAACATTTGTACAATATTTCAAATTCATTTCTATGGGGAGATAGTATTTTTTTAGTGTCATTTAGTGACCATTTTATTTTTACCGCTAGCTTCTATTTTGTAATTTATTTGTGTTCTTTTTAGATTATTTTCCTGGAACCAGGTCAGGGTAATGTACTGCTCTTCGTCAGAACAGGTAACTTTTTATTTAAGGATTTTTAAAGGGTTTGAGGGTAGGGGTGCTTAAAGGGGAGGCGATAGTTATAGTGTTGCTTGTGGGTTTGCTGTACATTGGGATGCATTACTGCTATTGTTTTTCAGTAGTTTGCAGCTTTAGCTTTTTCCATACTATTTCCGCAATCATAGGTTAAATTAAGTTATGTTAGTTATGTTTTGATGATTAACTGTTATGTATCTGTATTTTTGAGAGTGCAATATGTTCTTTTTGGTGGGTTGTTTATTTTACGTTACAGGTTTTTGTCTAAGATTGTGTGTTATGGCCATTGAAAACTTACATTTTATTATTTTTTCAAGGAAATCATTTTTGGTTTATAGTAAAACAATGCTTTTTAATTTGATTTCCTTTTTTTCCAGTTTTCCTGGAATGTTTATTTTTTTAATACATTTTCAGGTTTTTTTAATGTTCCAACATACTTTGGATTGCTTTGATGGAATTGTATTGAATTTGTTTAATTTTTGCATTTTTTGTGGGCTTTATGGGCACTATTTTTCCTATTTTCGGTGGATTACTATTTTTTAATACCTGGATACTGAAAGATCTGCAGCAAGAGAACAGTAAGTTTTATTTATTTTGTTTCCTTTTGGGTGGCAATTGTAATTTTAAAATGTTTGTGTTATTATTGTGTGATTGTCATATGGAATTATTTGGTTTATGTGTTGTAATTAATTTATGTGATGGATTGAATTTGTTTTTTAATATTTAGTCTGTGGTTGATTATATTTTATTTTAAATAATTGATATATAGTTTTATTGTATCAGTCTTTATTAATATTGGTATTTTCATTGTTTTTTGACTGATGTAATAAAATAGTATATTTATTATTTAAAATAAAAAACATTTGGATTTGTTGGTTTAGAAGTTATCATAGTTTTTGAGGATTTTGGTAGGTTACTATTTATCTTATAATATGCTTTTAGCAATCATTTCTAAATAATCTACTCCTTTGTTATTCATGAAGAGTTTGAATTTAAATTGATTGTAGCATATCATCCATTCTTTTGGTTTGTTTGCTAATTTTAGGGGCAATTTGGGTAACGGATTGTTCTATTCTTAGTTGTTGGTAACTTTGCTCTTTTTGTAATGCTTCTATATAAATTTGTATAGTGTAGGTTGGGTTCTGCCTAATGGGGATTGGAAAGCATTGTGCCATTCTTCCACTGCATTGTTTGATTTTGCTTCCTGTGCCTAGGAGCTGTCATAGACATTCCACCATGGTATTTGGAGTTTGGATTGGCATCTGTGGAGAGCGAAGATTTTTTTTTTTTAAAACAGCGTAAAAGTGCCACAAATTCCAAAAGAGTGGTGTCACTGGCAACCACTAAAAATCTGAACCCACCTACAGAATGTGGCTCTGTTCAGTTTTACCCGATATTTACCACCAGGATAGGCATTAACAGGATGAAATATCTCGTTGTAACAAGATCAGTCCCTACGATTGCCCTACTCTCAACAACAAATAAGGAAAGGAAAGATCTTGCTGTATTAAGATCAGCCCCTAAAACAACTCCTATACACCCAGTAAACAAGGAAAGGGTGGATGCAAGCACCCAAGATGCGCTAATCCTCGAGCCATGCACAGACAACTGTGGGCCCCCCTGCTGGGCCCCTATTAACACAAACACATTCCCAGATGGCCAGCCAATCATTCTATCAAATCCTGGTCCTACTCAAAACATGTCTCCAACCTCGGGAACCCTGAGTACTGAACCAACCAACGCTCCCCTGGCACACTGGGCCAAAACACTGGAATTTACCCACACAAGGCTAGCATGGGCACCCTGGTGAAAGCGCTAACCCTTCAATACCATGTTAACGGTCAACATGATATTTTAAACAGGGGCAACATTCCCCTCCTACTCAAACATGTACCATCTTTGGCCCATATTCGCTCCAACTATCTCATCTGGAAACGGTTCCAAAAACTCCCCGGCGATACTCGTGGTGAGTCAACTCTTGTAGGCATGTACCAGCAACCACATCACGTCGCTATATTCAATGAACCGTCCCTGTTTGCGGAGTGGGAAATAAACATTAAACAAAGCCATCCAGAGAAATACCCACATGTGCTCCAGGCCCAGCCCCTAAAGCAAAGGGCCAACTCTGTACACCAAGCTGAATTAGAGAAGCATAACATTTCCAAAATATCATGCACTAACGAGCAGAGGTTGATGCCTTCCCAGGATGCTCACGAGAATCAGGAACAGAAACGGCAGGCACTTCATACTTTGAGTCTCCACCAATGGCACTCCTAACACCAACCGCACTTGGATGCAAAGCAATCACCCAGGGGCGGGCATCTTCAATTCTCAGTTAACAATTATCTCATGGAATGTGGCAGGCCTCAAGATAATTGCTGAGGACAACTCAGCTCTGGACTACCTTCACAAGAGAGATATCCTATGCTGTCAAGAGACCTGGAACACAGAAACAACTACCCTCCCAAACTACTATGAATTTCATTCTCCAGCAATGAAACGTAATATCTTTTTCGGCCATCAGGGGGACTTTCCATCTATGTCAAGCATGACTGAAAAATAGAGGCCACCGTAATACCTACTAACTCACACACACTCCAAGCTTTGCCCATTAAATGCCTAAAATGTCATTTCAACTGACTCCCATTGCTGCTAATAAACTTCTACGTCAATGCTGCGCAACACTAGTAAAAGCAGGCCACAGACTCTAATTACCACAACTGAAGAGCTGTTAAACTAATACTACTTTCATATGCCAATTATGGGCATAGACTTTAACACCAGGGCCCTGGGCAGTAAAACCAAAATAACCAGACCATCCTCAGAGACTGTTTTGCGCCAGAGCCTCTTTAAAAACTACAGGCTAGCCTCTGTGCAAACCTTAAAAGAAGCAAGTGAGGAGCAATGCCACATTCTTCCTACCTTCAGGAATATATTGACTATTGACTATATTTTCATCAGCGAATCCTTAACACCCAAATCAGCATTTTCTAAGTGGATGACCAGACAGAAAGCGTTCACAGACCTTTACGTGCAATCCTGCAATTAGACATCAAGGCCTCGCCTCAATTACTCCCTCTTGGGGAATCAATGGCGGGTGAACGGCACAAAGTTCCCCCAAAAATTAAATGGAAAGACAACCTTGGTGAAAAGCTAAACAATTGGATTACATATAAAGAGGCTACTGATACGCCACTCAGAGCATTCACACCACTGGAGCACTGGGATAAACTTGATGCAGACCTTCGCACAGCCCTGGGGGGAGGACCCAGGCCCACTTCGAAAAGAAGTCCCCCCATTCAACCAACAGCCTTCCACACAACAACCAAGGAATTGGCCACAAGTAAGCACAATCTCCGAAGATCCTTAGGACACAAAGGATGAGTTGATAAAAACATCTCGGGACAAACGATTACAGCGTACAGAACGGCCCACAAGCAGATCGTTTGGCAATAAAAAACAAAAAAATGAGGAAGAATGGTTAAAGCTATTTACCACTATACAAGAGAAAAATCATTCCCACTTTTGGAAGTACATAAACAGCCTCTGTAACTTCGCCCAGACCAAGGACAATGGCTTGACAGAAAGGGAGTGGATCACTTATACCAAGCTCTTAAATACGGACAATCAGGCAAATGAAATAATGTCTATCCAAATAGCTCTAGCATCAGGTTACCACACGCGGTCACCCTCCCCTCTTACAGAGGCCTCTGTCATTGGCATAATATGAAAAATAAGGAGAGATGCAGCCCCTGGACCCAATGGCCCTCCTGCTTCAGTCTTTAAAGCTGCATAAGACTTCTGGGCCGGGATACTCACTCTGCTCTACAACCACTGCCACGATTCAAAATTCATGGAAAGGGTCCATTCTCTTCCCTATTCACAAAAAGGGAGACCGTTCAAATCTGGCAAACTAATGGCTAATTGCCCTTCTAGACTTGGAAGCAAAGGCATATGCACACATCCTGTTAGAAGATCTGGAATCTGGGTGACAGAAAACAGCATCCTTCCATACTTCCAATCTGGTTTCAGGCTGGCAAGCTCCACAATCGACAATGTCACAGCATTAGCTTATCTGTTGCACCAAGCAACACGGAGGAAACAACCACTATTGATCTGTTGTTTCATCGATTACAGTGTAGCTTTTGACAGGGTGGTCCAGGGCAAGCAGTGGGAAAAATTAATAGCAGGCGGGGGCTCCCCCCCACTCCTCAAAGCTATAATATCTCTATACCAGGGGAATTGAGTCCGGATAAAAGCAGGCCCCACCACAGCGACCACAAAAGTCTCAACCAACATCGGACTCAAACGGGGCTGTGTGTTGGCCACCCCCCCTTTTCAACCGTTACACTGCTGAAGCAATAGAAGGCGCTAGCCTAGTTACACTTAGGCTGGGAAGGTTAGGCCTCCCAATCCTGCAGTATGCAGACGACATAGTGATCATGGATCACACCAAATCAGGTCTACAGAAAGCCATTGACGCACTTTGCAGGTTTAACAAGACCAACAAACTTCAGGTGAACTAGGGCAAGACCAAAATCAATCAATCAATCAATCAGGGGTTTGTAAAGCGCGCTACTCACCCGTGAGGGTCTCAAGGCGCTGGGGGGGGGGGTGGTGCTCCGGATCAGTCAAAGAGCCAGGTCTTGAGGTCCTTCCTGAATGTGTGCAGGGTCCGGGAGCGTCTGATGTTCACAGGGAGCTCGTTCCAGGTTTTGGCTGCGATGTAGGAGAAAGCTCTCCTGCCGGTTCTGTTTCTGCGGATGCGGGGGATCTCTGCCAGGGCGAGGTCTGCGGAGCCGAGGTTCCTCTTGGGTACGTGGAAGGATACTCTCTTGTTGAGTTATTTGGGTCCGATGTTGTGGAGGGATTTGTAGGCGTGGGTGAGGAGTTTGAAGGTGACCCTCTTCTCGACGGGGAGCCAGTGGAGGCCTCGTAGGTGTTGGGTCATGTGCTCATTGTGCGGAGTCCCGAGGACGAGTCTGGCTGCGGCGTTCTGAATGGTCTGGAGTCTGTGCAGAAGAGTTTTGTTGATTCCGGCGTAGAGGGTGTTGCCGTAGTCCAATCTGCTGGTAATGAGTGCGTGGGTGACGGTCCTTCTGCAGTCGGGGGGGATCCACTTGAACGTCTTACGGAGGATGCGAAGGCAGTTGAAACTCTTTGGAAAATATCTTCACAAGAAACAAGCACATCGGAGGCTCAGGGAGCTACAAATAACAACAGTAGCAAGCTACAACTACCTAGGCATTTAGTTCACTGAAGGGGCCAAATCAACAGCCCAACTGATGCATCTCAAAATTACGGGTGCTGCAGCTATTCACAGCTTCAAACGCCTCAGCAGTCACTTGCAAAGCTCATCCGCTGAACCAATGCTTAAAGTTCTGAAAGTGAAACTAATCCCAGCTCTAAATTATGGCCATTTAGACTTTCCTGGTGCACTTGTCACACAATTACAGAACATTCAAATCTCAGCATATAAAAAAATCTTCTATGCACCTCGGCAAGACAGAAGAGCGAGGCTGAGACTGGAGCTTGGCCTCGGGAGAATGGATCTTGAATGCCAAGGGGACCTACTAAAATACTACATCAGGACGCTGCTGGCCCCTGAGAACACATTCAAGGCACAACTCAAAGTAATTTTTGAGGAAGAGGCTCCCTGCAGCACGTGTATCTAGCTGAGCCAATCAACAACTTGGAAATCGAAGCAAACCAATCTACATCACTCTTACATACCTTTTTTAGTTTGGAACTCGCAGGTTAAGAAAACCTCCCTAGAACTGGACACAGAAAGTCTCAGATACTGCTCCACCACTGAGGTATTAGGGGCCTAATTTACAAACAAATGACACAGCGCAGCGCCGCAAGCCATTTTGCTGCACCGAGCTGCATCATTTTAGAAGCACAGGGATGCATCATATTAACAACTATACGACGTATCTGTGTGCTTTCCCCTGATCTGGCACACAATTGACTGCCATGCTCCAGTGCAGGCACCCTTGCGTCATGTTGCAAGGTGCCTGCGTGGCGGGGATGATTGTTTTTGTGCAGGAAGGGACACCTTCCTGCACAAAAACAATCATTGATGGCATTTTCCTCTTTCTATGCATTTTCCTCTTTCTATGCGTGCTGCAGAATGCTGCACGCATAGAAAGAGGAAAATAAGAGGAGAAATAAAAGAATTTCTTCTTGTTGCGCCACTCCTAAGCCTCCCCTGGGGAGGCGTAGGATTCTGACATATTTCCAGCTTTGTAAATCTGGGAATGTGTCAGGTTCCATGGATGTTGCATGGGAACACCCACAGCAACACCCATGGAACGCCCCTTTGACGCAAAATAATGCGTGAAAGGGGCTCATATTTACAAGGCCATGAAAAGTCATGCAAGGTGACTTTACGTGACCTTGTAAATATGGGCAGGCACACTGTGCCGCTGGTGCATCAAAAAAAGTGATGCACCGGTGGCGCAATGGCCTTGAAGCAGAGAGGGGCAAGAACTTGTAGACTGTGCAACTATCGTACAGAATCCTGGCTTCACTTACTGTGCTGTTGCCCCAAAGTTGCCGGTGACCGCCACCGCCTGTTAGTCCCCTTATTCCTCACCAGTGGAATAAGAACCTGCAGAAAAGCCTTGGACTTGTACTTCTTCAATAACACTACAATGATCTTAGCAAGGCTGGGGAATTTTACTGATGCCATTCGATCAGCACTCCAATTGTCACGTGTGTGCCATCAGACTAGACTCAATGTGAGCCACTCATTGCTCCCTTTTGAATCATTCTCCCTCCCCTAGGGCCCAAAGTCCTAGCCTGCCCCCTAGTACCCTAGTCCCCCAGATCACCCATACTGGCACTTTTGAAAAACGGGTGGGCCTCCTACGCTCCAAAGAACACACTTAAAGACAATCTGGCCTTCGCTGTTCATCAAGAAGAACTCTTTGAGCATTTTAATCTTTCATAAAGACAATCTGGACCTCATCAAGAAGTGTTAATAGCACGCTGCTCGTTTGTGATGTTATTCCTTTTAAGAATTTTAATCTCTCTAGATTCCCAATATGGTTTTAATATCCTTATTTTTGTACTCAGGAAATACTGTGTTTGTTGTTTCATGTAATCATTTTAAGTAATTGATCATGAATAAATTCATTATTTTATTCAAAAAACATCTTTTTAAGTTTAATAAGAATTACGTTTTAGTGCAAGTATAAGTCTTGCTTACTTGGTTAAGTAGCTGTTGAAATGTATATATTTTTTCTGTAATGATTTGGTGAGAAAATCTGGCAGAGTTTCCTTGTCTTGCAGCACTTGTCATTTTTGAATTAGTTAGATATTTAAATTAGTGTGCCTTTATATTATTGATTTAATTGTTTGTTTCATGTTATTGGTTAAAGTTGTGTATAGTTTTATTTAATTGGTTGGTTTAGTTTTAGTTTGAATTTTTTTGATTGTTTGGTCCTTCTATAGTAAGCACTAATTTAGGTATTTTTTTTGAAGTATAATATATAGTTTGCTACTTTTGAATATGTTAATATTTAAATAAATATATTTTAATGAGTATTTAGGTTGGAGTTTAAATGTTTCTAGTTTATTCTTATATTGTATTGGGGTTGTATTGTTATCATTTTTGTGATATATTTTTTGGGGGTGAAAAGTAAATGTAATATATTTTTGTTTAATTTAAGTATGTGTAAAAAACGTCTTTGTTTTATTTTTAAGTGATTTTTTGTGTTAAAAGTTTATTTTTATATATTTATTACTGATTCGTTATTTTGGTGATATTATTGTCATTGATATTGTGTGCTTTAATATTTTTGACATATTATATTTAAATTTAAAGGTAACAATATTTTTGTATCGAATATTTTTGTTTTCGATATAGTTATAAATGGATATTTTTAACAATGATATTTTTGTTCTTGATATTTGTACTTTTACTAGTTAAGTTAAGGAAGTTGAAATTTTAGTGATCAATATTATATTTTCGATAATTTTGTGAATCAATATTGTTTGGATCGATATTACGTCAGTGATCCGCTTGTGAAAGAGCAGAATACCATCATTCACAGTAAAGTTAGCAAATATTAAATTGGGCTGATCTATTACCCCATGCTCAGAGTATCTTGTTTTCAGTGTTTATTTTCTGTGAACTCCAGTGGGTTTTTCAGTGTTTTACTAAATTCTGAAACTCAGTGCTTATCGGGGATTATAAATTTCCGTGCTCCAAAAATGTCCCCAAGACTGTGTTTTTCCAGTGTTTACAAAACAGACAGCTCTACCAATAAAAACAGGCTCTCCAAATTCAACACTACTGATGATTCTGGATACTTAGCCTATCTGCCAGCATTCCTGAAAGCTACTTGATCACAGCATCTGCAGGCAGCAACACTCACAGGCTTACGGACCTCTAAGATAACTGTGAACATTACCATAATTTACCATCAAGTACGTTTCCCTTGAAAAGTTGGCAGAGCATCTACTGCATACCCAGTTGCAATTTGATATGTGACAGACTTATTCCCACTCTGTCTGGCATATTGGAGGAAATAGTTTGTCCTAGTTCCTTTGTAAGTCGATTCGCCTTAATAGAACAGTACAAAACGAGCAGAGGAACTGTTAAACTTGCATTGATTGGTGCTTGTTCCCTAAAACAAAGGAACACTAAATCATCATGGACTAGATGGATGAGGAATCCAGCACCTTCAATGTATACATTTCTGAGCATAAAATGAAACTGATAAGATGGCTTTACTTGCTTTCTAGAGAGAGTAGTATTGATGCAGGAGTTTTTTTTCTGCCCCTTGCACAGTATGCTCCCTTCTGTGAATGGTTCTGCTTTCACATTGTCTGCCACTCCCAAACTCTTTGTTTGTATTGAACATTTCTAAGAAACTGGCTATGGGGTACTTCAAACTGAGGGGCACATTACGATGGCGGTCGGGTGAGCGTCCGATTGCCATCGCTGTGGGAGTGAGACCGGCCGACAAGTAGTCGGCAGTCCCACCCGCCATATTTTGATTAGACCGCCATGAAGGCGGTTGGAAAATGCCTTTTTCTACTGTAGTAGAAAAAGTCATTTTTCAAACATCCATGCAGCTTGTGCCAGGCACCATGTGGTTCCTGGCACATGGTGCATGGGTGTGTGGGGGGCACCACATATGCCCCCCTGGCCACTCACCAGTGGCCCACGGGGAATAGAGGCCCTGCTTGGGGGCCCCAAAGTCTGTTTCCATCTACCTATTCATGGCGGTGAGACAGCCATGAAAAGGCATTCGGAAAGGGACATTGTGATCCCGACAGTGGTGCCTGAGCAGACACCGCCTCCATTCAGGATCACGATTCAAACCACTGCCTCAACAGGATCAATAGATCCTGTCGGAAGCAGCGTTCCATCCCCTTAGATTTTAGTGACCGGCCTCTTGCATCGTAATGTGGCAGTCGGCCCGCAAGGCTGTATGTCGGTGGGACCACCAATGACAGCCTGTCGATGGCGGTCCCACGAGCATTGTAATGTGCCCATGAGTGAGGTGCTTTGATTCCGATTAATTTTCATGAGACCCATTATCTCCTGACTGAAATACTAAGAAGTGAACAGTTAGTAATGACGGCCCTGCTTAAAGTCCAACCTCACAACCACTGCTATTTCAGGGCAGCTGAACTGAAAGTAATCCTGTTCCTCCTTATAAGCATTCACTTAAAGTAAAAACATATTTCAAAAGCTGCTTTTAGCAGCACATCTTCTGTGCTGTAGCTACTTCCTCCAATTTACATTTAAAATGCTTGCCCCACACAGTCACTCAGCACAGCTCATGTTCAGTGTGCAATGCAGTAGAAGGAATTTCCTGCTGGACCATGTCAAGTTATCTCAATCCACCCTCATAATGGCTACATGATTCCTCAGCCTCCTACTGACGGAATCACATTTTACTAAAAAAAAGTTCCCTTGATGTGATTTCACAAAAGGACACAATCTACCTGGCAGCATGACCAGACATGTAATAGGCACATACATTTGTCTATTTTTGCACACATAAGCTATAGTAAAAGTGCTATCAAATTGTTACCATGTTCCTCTCAGCACTATTGGCACTTTGCAATGCAGTATGAACATGAGCGTCTTTCTCCTGAAATGAAGGCAGGCTGGCCATGCTGACCTGAGTGTGTGTTCATGTTCTGCAGATTGTAACCATTCGTCTGCCCCCCGCTGCACTCCATAAGGGTGATCCTGGTCTTTCACCTTGACTATCAGAGGTGGGGAGGAACGGAGGTAGGGTGATGTCTCTTCTGAATGATCCTGACCCAGGATCCCTCCACCTCCCTAGCCTCTTCACCCAGGTCTCCTAGTCTACTCCCAATGTTGTTGAAAGTGAGGAGTGTACTGGTATGTGAAGGAGAAATGGGTGAGGTGTGAATATTTTGGCCTCAGCCATTAGTCATGTCTGAGTGCCTTGGCCATGAAAAACTATGCTTCCCAGTGTGAAACTCTGGGACCATAGACCTTTTTTTACCAGTCAGCAAGGTACAGAGGGCAGAGACACAGGGCTGCCAGTTTCATCAGCTCAGTATGTGCCAGGAGGGCTGCTTCCTTGGAGGTTTTGCAGGCATTACCCTGTATGCCTTTTCTCCAACTAGGCAGCCAACTTCGAAGAGGGTGATATTGGTGAACTGCTGATATCTAGTGGAGAACTTCAGTAAGTTTCAGTTTCAACTGAAAACCCTATATTTCTGATCAGCGGGTTATTACCAGCTGTTAGACCCGACTTCATTGGTGTAGTCTTCCCTCAAACTTTTTGCCTTCACACATCCTGTTTTCTGAATTTGTTTTTGTTGGCATTAGGACTCTAACCAGTGCTAAAGTGCTAGTGCTCACTCCCTTAAATATGATAAAATTGGCTGACACCTGATTGGCACATTAAACTTACTTGTAGGTCCCTTGTAAAGTGGTACTGTGTGTCCCCAGGACCTGCAAATTAAATGCTACTAGTGAGCCAGCAGCATTCATTGCGCCACCCACTAACGCAGCACTTTAAATATGTTTTAGGCTTGCCATTGCAGCCTAAACCTTCCTTTTTTATTAAATATATGTCATCCCTAAGGTAGGGCCTTAAGGCCTATAGGTCAGGGTGGATTTTATTTAAGAGTAGGGCGGATGGGGTAATTTTTGTGTGTTTTGGCAGTGAAAAACTCCTAAATCAGTTTTTCACTACTGTAAGGCCTATCTCTCCTTAGGATAACATTGGGTTACCCTATTACCTTTAATAAGTGCTACCATTTTTTGAGGGGACGGGTACAAATATCATTGTTGGACTTAAATGAATTGTAATTTAAAATTCTCTTTAATGGTAAAGTCTTTTTTTAAGTCACAATTCTGAAAATACCACTTTTATAGAGTTGGAATTTTCTTGCCCTAACCATTTGGTGCTTGCTGTCAGTGTTCTGGGTCAAATGACCGTGAATGGTTCTGCTATTGAGGTTCTGCTATTCCAACCGGACAGTGAGACAAAGGGGACTCAATGTAGGCAGGATCGGTCATCCTGGTAGGTTGGCTGGGGGTCGAGCTGTTCCCTGCCCCACATACACTTCAAAGCGCTTACCTCCAGCGCATACAAAGAAACCAGACATCATCCTTTTTTCACCCCAGACTTCTTAGAACCTTGGCAGGGGAAGGGAAGAACTTTCCAGAAACTGGTTGTCCAGGATGTCCCCCCACTTCAAAGGCAGACACCAGGTATACATATTTGGCCCTCAGAACACCACTTCAATACACTCCTAGACCTCTGGAAGACTTCAAAAAGACTGCTTGGAACCTCAGAGGACTGCCCTGCAGCTACCAGATTACTGTCCAGCAGCTTAACAGCCTGCCTTGCTGCTTGATGGAACTGGACCATCTCCTTGAACCCAGGGCCATTAGAAGTGACTCCAAAGGCTAGTTGCCTTGCCTCCTGTGTGAGCTACAGGGACATAATAAGCTCCAGAGACCTTGACCCCTGAACCTGGCATCTGCTGGAGTGATTCCTACCCCCGCCAAGTGGTGCCCCCTAGGTCCTGGACCCTTGGAAGTTGTGCTAAGGTTGCTGCTACTGCTTAAACCTAAAACTTGAGACTTGGAAAGTTTTCTCCCAAAAGTACCCTGAGACACCAGGACCTACCTGCCAATTCATCTGCCCAAGATGGTCGGCCTTACTTTGCAGTAGCTTCCACTATGTTCTTCTCCGCAGCAGCAAATCCTGTTCAGCTGGACCTCTCAGGAAGGAATTCAGCCTCTTGGAGACCTCATCAGCTACAGCCTGCAGATTTGTCACACTGGAGATTTTCGACTTCCATAAAAGTGCAAAAGTCCGAAGGTAAAAATCTCCTCCACGGACACCATCTGCTGCCTTGCCATGCTGTAATCTACCTTCTCAGGAACTTCTCTTCAAAATGTCTTCTAAGTTCGAAGGTAAGCCGAGACCGGACCTATTCCACCTCGTGTATCCGACCCCTGCTCCACCACGGTCCGCCTTGACTTTTGACTTTGCCCCAGTCTCAAGAGACCAGATACCTGCAGTTGGGGCTTTGATATTTTAGACTCTATTTTTACCCTAAAACCTTTAAACAAAATCATAACTCTGGTTCTACTAATAGGATTTATTTGGATTTGGTGTCATTTTATTCATAAAACTTTACTCTACTTTTCTAAATTGGTTTGGGATGATTTTTCTTGTGTTGAGTTTTCACATTATTATTGTTTGTGTGCTGGAAAAATACTTTACACATTGCCTCTAAGTTAAGCCTGGCTGCTTTTGTGCAAAGCTACCAAAGGGTTAAGCATAGATTAATTTAGTGACTGTTGTGGTTCACCCTGACATAGATTGTTCATGTTGCTTGAGTAGGGTTTTCACCACACTCAACCAATAACCCAATTTCTTACATCAACATTAATCAGTTGAAACCGAAAAACGGAATCCCAACTGTGCTGCATGCTGTAGTGGGCGGAAGAAATTACAATAAAAGACCAATAGATGAAGAGGTCTAGCTGCAAACCCAAATAAGTAATATTGGTATTCATGAAACTTTAGTAACATTAAAAGGTCTTGGCTAATGCTAGACCTAAAAGGTAGCCGCATTAGCATGCCTCGCTAGTGTCTCAACAAATGATATATGCATGGTAGCCACTTGGTCATCCATACAAACTTTCATACAACACTATTGTGTGATACATTCAAGGAGTAGCTTTGCGACTTGAAGAATTTTCTGGATTCCGATGCAAACCTCTTTCTTCACCAGATATAACGAGATTTTGAATCAAGAGATTGAGAAAATGTGTACAAAGACAGAGAAAGCCCAAATACCGTTGCAAGACGCCAAAGTGAAAAAAATAATCTCAAGTGAGCTCCTGGGACATATGTCTGACTTCACAGGAGGATGGACATAGCACTCTTCACCCAGAGAGAAAGAAAACACTACAAAGAGACAATTCTGGGCCCAACAATTAGATAGTAGAATAATGCACACCTTGTGAATCCAGAAATGTGTCCAAGCTGCAAAACTACTCCCACAGGTAAATAACCATTTCGTTCAGTCCAATCAAAAACTGAACTCAATGGAATCAGCTTTTGGCTAGAACCAAAGCCTCTCTCTCGGGAGTCATAAAGTTATGAATATGTGCAAAATTACAATTGGCCAAATATTTGACCTTTCCTAGAATTGCATAACAAGGATTCTCAAAGTGCAAGTCTTCTTCAACCCCTAGGGTTTGTCACAGGGGGTAACCAATACAAAAACCCTTCCCTACTACTGTAATTTGTGACAGTCCCATTCACAACATACCTGTCTACAAGCATTAACACAATGTAGTGATAATCCACTGTTACAAGCCTTTTGGATTTTGCATATACTTATCACAATAATTGAGTCAGATCTGTTGCCTTTGACATAACTTTTCATAACAAACAGCTCAGGCATACAGCTTTGAACTATATTTTGTGAATATAACCAACACAGACCTTCTGTTTTTAGCATTTGCGTCCCTACAAGGCAAAAAGTACAGTACAAGAGCTCTTTTACAGCAGAACCATACAACGTGTGCAGCAGCATCCGGTAGATAAGGGCGCTGGAGTGGTGCCTGTTTCCTGGGTGTCTGGCAAAATCATCTTAATTCTGGCATAGTAAAAAAACATTAAATTCAATATATACGTCCCACAGCTTTCATTGTCTAATCTGACCCTCTCTTCGAGGATCAGGCAACCAGGCACATTTGGGAGGCGAAGTGCGCATGAGTGATTCTTCAAGTACTTATGCTGGGCTTTGCTGTAAACAGCCCTGGGGCTGGGTGCCTCACAGATAGGGTGGAGCCAGGCATAGGGTGGAGCCTGTAACCTCACTGTAATAGGCAATTTGGGAGCATTAGGATACAGCCAGTTAAGAAGCTGCACCTAAGTCTATCATGCAATGTACTGATTTTGCTCACAGCGAGCCTTTTGTGTGGCCACAAACAGAAAGTGTGCCTGTCTCGCCTGAGAGACTACTACTTTACACAGAGCCTCCTGTAACTATCTGCAGTCTGTGCGGGGTATAGACAGGGCCACTGGAATTATGCGCTTGAGCGGCCACAGCATTTTTCGCATAATTAAAGATTTGCTGCATTTGCCACATAATCCATCATTTGCTGTATAATCTGCAGATTTCAACAAAAAAATAAAAACATTTGTAGCTCAAGCGGTTCAAAAGTTACTAAAAAAGCAGCAACTCATGTTGCAGCTCAGTGTTAAGTCATTGTAAAGGTTGATTGGGCACCTTTCTGTTGCTTATTGCTATATTTGGTTGTTAGACTTGCACTAATGAGGTGCAACTAATGCCCCATCACTAAGGGGTAACTGTTCCTAAAAAGCAGACGACAACCCATTCCGGTTGCGCAGAAGGAAAAGGAAGATTTTAACACAACGGTACTGAAGAAGCGCACCAGGATCCGTTAGGGACCTTTAACAAGCGTGAAACATGTTGACCAGATCTCACTTTCACACACACTCACGGATAATGAGAGCAGCAGAATAATACTCCTCCCTCTATTATATTTGTTTATTAGAGGTCCTCCATATCCCTTATTTTTTACTCTTACCTCCCGGACCCTTGAATAAAATTTGGCTTCTAGGTACCGCTGAGGTAATTTTAACTCACTCTCACATCTTTTAGGCCCACACACCCACATGCACAACTGCGGCGTCTCCTAAAAGATCTCCGACAAAGAGCCCTCTCGTGGGGCCCGTGGGGGACAGCAGCGCCGCCCCCACGAGTAGCAACGCCCGATGATGAAGCATGACACTCGCAAGAGTGTGTGAGGGCACTATTTCCAAAAGGAGAAATTCCCCCACCTTCATCTAGTTCCAACTGCATACATAGAGACTACACCTCATTCTCTGCTTTTATTCCTTTTCCTTATGCGCAACCGGAATAGGTTGTCGTCTGCTTTTTAGGAACAGTTACCCCTTAGTGGTTGTACGTTAGTCTTTGGGAGCACTGGTACTTTTTTCCTCATCGCTCCCTGTCCCTCTTGACAGTGTTTTGCAACTAATGCCCCAACACTGTTACCAAGTTTAAAAAACAACAAAATAATGACGTATTACTATCACAAAATGTGGCACATTGCACCACATAATTTGCCTTTTCTTGCTGCATAATTTACTCAACCCTGCTGCATAATTTGTGCCTCCCCTGCCGCATAATTCCAGTGGGCCTGGGTATAGATCAATTACAAACAATGGGGTGACCCAGATTTAGCCAGAAGGACCTGGGTAATAAATGATACAAACAAACAATAGTCCAATCGGGGGAAGTAATCAAAACACAGAGAGATGATTGTATAACTGTCTCCTAAAAATAAATGAAATTTAAACAGAACTGATGGAAACAAAAACAAATTACATCAGGATAAATGAGTGACACACACACAGAATTTTCTTATACTTCAACAGATTTTAGTTGTAATTTCTTGAAAAACAAGGTAACTTAAGCACTTCATATATAAACATTTGAATCAAGAGAGTTGATGCTCATGGCAAAAGTTCTCTGTGTGTCACTCTTTTCTCCTGAACAGACCTGGGTATAGATCATCAGAAAGGCTCTTCTGCGCCTCATCCGCCTCTCACATGCCTTCAACTAACGGAACTATGAGCCCAGCAGTGAGGAGCAAAAATCTCGACAAAAGCACCTTCAAAAACATTTTCTGTTTCAACTGAAGCACAGATGGGCAGCATACATGTACGTGTTGCACTTCCAGACACTCGTATTTACACCCCTTTGCTGCTAGGCCTCCCCCATGCTTAGCCTTTTTTTGGCTATTTGGGGTAGTTCACACTTAGGCCCTTGTAACTTTTTGTCCAGATAAGGTATCCACGCCAAATTTGCATCTTTTTCTTCCAACACCCCGTGTATTCTGAAGGTACCAAGGGTTTGTGGATTCCCCTGGAGGGGACCCAGAAATTAGCCAAATAACAGCAAAATTTGGGGAGGGTTTTGGGAAAAATGAGGAAAAAGTGCTGCAGAAGAAAGCGTCTATTTTTTTCCCTGCAAATGGTATCAACAAAGGGTTTGTGGTGCTGAAATCACCATATTCCGAGCTTTCAGGGTCAGGCAGACTTTTGTCACAAAACCAATTCTGGGTAGGAAAATGTTGGGAGATCCACGCAAGTAATACCTCCCTGGACTCCCCCGGGTGACTAGTTTTCAGAATTGTATGGGTTTGGTAGGGTTCCCAGGATTAGCCGCCGAGCCCGGGACCAAAAACGCAGGTACCCCATTGCAAAACCAGGTTGTTTTGTGATAGATAATTTTGGTGTCTCCACATTAAGTTTTAGGCCCTTCCCTGTCGTGGGTACTTGGCCCACCCACACAAGTGAGGTACCATTTTTATTGGGAGACCTGGGGGAATGCTGGGTGGTAGGAAATTTGTGTCACCCCGGTGATCCCAGAACTTTCCCACACAGAAATGTGAGAAAAATATGTTTTTTTCAGCTAAATCTGAGGTTTGCAAGGGACCTGGGGAAACACTTGGTGGTAGGAAAATTGTGGTTTTTATGACTCCAGAAGATTATGGCACAGTAATGCAGGGAAAATGTGTGACTATAGTCACATTTTGAGGTTTGCATGGCATTGTGGGAAAGAAACATTGTTGGGATACATGAGAGGCACACCACCCAGTACTCCCCATTGTTTTTAGTTTACAAAAAAATGTAAAGTTGGTAGATTTTCCCTAGAGACAAACTACACCTAGGCAGACAAAAACAGACAGGACAAATAGTACTGCCTATCCATCTGTAACTCAAGTACACACACACATACTTATTGGATTTGGCGCGAGGGTGAGTGAACGGTTCAAAATGTATATTTTATTAAGAGATTTCACAAAAAGGAAATGCGCTGTTAATAATTAAAAGGTTAACAATCTGAACCAATGACTCACAGCTCGTGAGCTGTAAAGCCACCTCAAGGCACCAACCTCTTTACAGGCCATTCATACACCTTTCATACTCGACACACACGTTCACACCACTAGCCGTGGGCACAGTACATCACAACACTCACATCAACAGACAATGGAGAGACAATGTACACCTTGGCAGAGAAAGACAGAAAAGACATATTACTTCACAACTAACTATTCCTTAAGTACACACAAATACTGGTTGGATTTGGCATAAGGTTGAGTGAAGGTTCAGAGCGTAAACTTTTATTAACAAGAGATTTCACAAAAAGGAAATGCACTGTTAATAATTGAAAAGTTAAAAACCTGAACCAATGACTCAAAGCTCGTGAGCTGTAAAGCCACAGCAAGGTACCAACCTCTTTGCAGCCCATTCACACACCTTTCATACGTGACACACCCAAGACCATTCACACCGCCAGACGTGGGCACAGCATATTTAGATCATTCACATCAACAGACGGCACCATTCAAGGGCCCATCACTTTCATACGTCCCATGACTGACAGCAATCACACCGGCTGGCGGTTGACGTAGTTTTTGCAGTGGCGTTTGGCTAGCAGTGTGTGTAATGACCAGCAGCAAGTCACTACTCACACACCACCAGCCAAGCGCCAGTCCATGCACACCGCCAGCCATGCGCCAGTCCACGCACTCCACCAGCCAAGCCCGAGTCCACGCACACTGCCAGCCAAGCGCCAGTCCACGCACACCATCAGACAAGCCTCAGTCCATGTACACCGCCAGCCAAAGGCCAGTCCACGCAGACCACCAGCCAAGTCCAAGTCCATGCTCACCGCTAGCCAAGCATCAGTCCATGCACACCGCCAGGCAAGCGCCAGTCCAAGCACACCGTCATGCCAGACGCCAGTCCACGCACACTGTCATCAATATTTTTTTTAACAAGAAAGAAAACACAAACTAATTGGAAGTAGATACAAAACTAAAACTACAAACACTAAAGCGGTAACTAAATACATCTTTCTAATGCCAATCGTGAAACAGAACTACAAATATAGAACAATATAGACCAGGCAGTTCACTATTAGACTCACGGTTGCTCCCAAAAACTCTTTTGAGTGTGATACAATCTGAAACATGTGGGCACACACAGCCCAGGATTGGGACAATAAGCACATTGCATACGAGTCTCCTTCCACATGCCTCTTCACAAACAGACTCTGCATCTCTTACAGGGATTGTTTTTTTGGGGCGTGGGCAGAATTAAATCGGGAATGTGGCGATCTTTCAATCTAGCCATATCCTCCACCACTCCAACTCTAGGGACACTTGCCTGTTCCACTACAACAAGGCTGCCTATCACAGACTCCTGAAACTGAACAAAAGTCATCCTTGACGCTGGAGAACACTCCTTGAACACAACAAAAGCATTAAAAGTTGCTAAGTTGAAGAGATGTATGGTCACCTTCTTATACCAAATGTAAGTCTTTCGAACAGCAGAGTAAGGTTTCAACCTCTGATCTACTCTATCTACACCACCCATGTGCTTATTGTAGTCTACAATGCACACAGGTATGCGCACTTCAGCAACCTGACCCCAAACAGACACAGGTGAAGTACTTTCATCATGGATGGTAGTCAGCATGTAGACATCCCTCCCGTCCACAAATGTCACAGCAAGCAGTTCATCACTATGCAAGCACTGCCCCCTTTCAAGCTTTTTGCAAACAAGCTCTTTTGGGTGACCTTTACAGGTAGAGCAGATTGTGCCACAAGCAAGAGTGTCCACTATTAACAATTCCTTAAACAATTGCACACCAGTGTAGAAGTTATCAAATGGTGACCTTTGTTAAAAAGTCCTCTACCAAGTTCCCACACAATTTTCTCTGAAACTCAAAAAGTGGACGGTCAACCAGGGGGGTCAATAGCGGAATCCCTACCAGTGTACACCCGGAAATTATAGACATATCCTGTCCTACTCTCAGACAACAAATACATCTTAATTCCATAACGTGCCCTCTTGCTAGGAATGTACTGCCTAAACCAAATGGTCCTGGAACAGGACCAAAGACTCATCAAGAGCTATTTCTTTCCCAGGAGTATAGATCTCTGAAAATCGGTCTACAAAGTGATCAAGGATAGGTTGAATCTTAAAAAGACGGTCACAGTCAGGGTGATCTCGAGGCAACGCCGAAGCATTATCAACAAAATGGAGCATCCAAAGCAAAAGTAAATACCGATCATGACTCATAATTGCAGGAAATATGGTCATTGCCATCAAGGGACTGGTTGACCAATATGAAGACAGGGACGGCTTCCTTATCAAGGCCATCAAAAAAGTTAAACCCAAAAACTTCTTCATCTCATCCAGATTTGTGGGAGTCCACCAGGTAACTCTAGAGGGGGCCTAAGTCTGGCACTGTTGTCCCTCAAATACTGTTCAGTATACAAATTAGTCTGCTCAACAATCTCAGCCAAAAATACATCATCCATAAACAACTGAAAAAACTGTATAAGCAAAAAATGTCACAATTCACTCTACACCCTGCATCACCACTAAAGGCAGGCAACACCAACTGCACCATGTTTGGATCAACCCAGAGTCCAGGACTTCCAAAGGGAAGCCTTGCAGCCCCAGGCTGCAATCCAGATGCTTCTTGCTGCACCATCGACACACCAGTGTCTTCCTCTAAAACAGTAGCTTCATCCGCACTGAGAGTAGCTTCATCATCAGATGATTCCTCGTGGACAGAAAACTCACTGCCAGAATCTTGCACTTCCTCCTCTGCCTCAGATGCACTGTCAGTCTCGTAATCATGGTCAGAGGAAGATTCAAAAAGCATACCAACCACCTGCTGAGCAGTAATCCTGCGGCCATAATCCTAAAGGTAACTTGACAAACAAGTCAACAACAACAAACACTTTGTAAAAGAAGTAATAAACAAAATGTGGGTTTACCACAAAGACCCATGTACTCCAAAACGATACCACTCACTTGCCAGAAACAGGCACTCTATGATGGTGAGTCCCTGCATGTCTACACTGCCATTCAAACACAGAGGATAGCACTGCTGTTTTTCCCATACGTCTATACGCTTCCGATGCCAGGACCGGGTGGCTCTCGGCTCACAGCAGCTCGCGGGCCCGCAACAAATCTGCAGCTCGCTCTCTCTCTCACTGACCCACCTAAGCCCCGGGCCCCAGCTCCAGCCCCGGCCCTCATTGTGGGTGACAGTCTATCTGCCCTCTCCCCCCGACTGAAAGCGGGAGTTTCCAGGTTGTAGGGGTGCGGGGGCATGGAGGCAAGGAGAGCTGGTGCACTTCTGCTCCACTTCTACCGCCTGGAGGAGGAGGTGCCGAGGAGGAACAAGGAGGCGAGGGTTAAGGGGAGTAAGGGGGGTTGCTAGAGGGGGGTCGCAGCCCACTCCCTCTCTCCCCTCCTCAGTTTCAGCTGATACAGCCAAATCACTGCCACAGCCTAAGCTACCCTGCCCCCCCCTCCATCCCTGGCTGGGAAGAAGCTGGGAAGAAGCCGCCAACAACGGTTTCTGTGAGTGCAGCAGCTGCTAGTCGGCGGCCGCGGAGAGCGGCGCCAGGTGGACCGCGGAGGTGGCTTGAACTAGCTTGGGTGCAGCCTGCGGCACTCTTGTAGGCCCCACTCACCATTGCTCCCACCTCGCCTCCCCTCCAGTATGGTCGGTCTGAAATAGGGATTTTAGCATCTTCTGAACCTACCATGAGTTCCAGCTGGGCAGAGGCAGAGGTAGAGGCAGTGGTAGAGGCATAGGCAGAGGCAAAGGTCGAACTGCAGTCTGGCAGTTTGGAAGACACAGGGGTGAAGTTCCCCCCCTCCCCCTCTGCTCAGGGGGGCAGCACGCCAGTCACTGACCTCTCTCTGCCAGCCCTTCATCCTTGCCCCCCATTTGTCAGGAAAGTGAAGGGGGAGGTGAAGAAGCACATAAAAGAAGTAGCTGCGCCAGCTTAAGCTGCACAAAAGTGTATTAGTGCGGCAAGTGAAAGTGAAAAGTGAAAGCGCAAACGTGGCGCCTCATCAACAACAGCACGCTTGCCAACTGAAAGGCACCGTTTAACCACTCACCTGGTAATCTGCTGCACCCGGATCAAATCAGCCCAAACTGAATAAGTGGCACAGCAGACATCAGAAGACACAATTTCGAATCCTAGGGCTCCCCAAGCAGGTGACAGCCCGGGATTCCTGCCGAAAGGGCGCTGGGGGTGCAACGCTTGGCACCAAGGTATTGAAACCGTAGCTACCCAGCCACACCATGCGTTCTGGAAAATCGAGGGGTCCGGCGGTGCCACTCAAGCAACGGAAGCGGAGGGCCGACCGACTGGAACCCACAGAAGCACCTGACCAGATACTCGACCTAACACCAAACACACCTCCGAGCAGCTTGTCGACCAATTCTAATCCACACAATCTGGGAACTATCCTCAAGGGACCCTAAACTACCCTCTCCCAACCAAATATTACATCTAAATTTTCTTACCTCAAAAATGCGGGCTCCACCATCTTTTCCAGCAATTTGAGTATTAGGGGTCTGCCCATCCCCCTGATTCCAATAGTGACTGTCAACAAGGAGGGCACCAACCTCAATCCCCTTTCCCCCAACTCGGGAATCCACCCTGGCACAAGCGAATTCCTCGGGTCCCCCGAGCTGGACACGGGGTTGCCCCATAAGGAACTGGCGTTGGTCCCCCCTCCCCTCACCTTGGGTAGGCTGGGGGCTCAAACTGCCGACTCGTGTCCCAATTTTGGGAGCACTGTAGGACAGTACAAGAAGAAAACAAACTCACTAACACATCGGTCAGCAATGCTATCTTCAAAAATCTGCTAGTGCAGCCCCTACTAAACTCCTCCATGGGTAGAGATGACCTATCACACCTAAATTCTATGGTAGAAGAGGAAGCGGAAGTAAACAAGTGGGTGAGCCATGGCAAAAAGGAATGCCCTGCTATAACAACTGAACAACCAAAGGAACAAAGAGTGCATCTACCACCACCTAGGGATGCCCTGAATAAGCCCGACACAAGAACACCACAGTGAAAAGGACGAATTCAACTGCCCCCCTATGAGGAAGACCCCTCCAACCTAGAAAAGGACTTATCCTATCTTCGATCTAAGAAATGGGGAATTAGGCTTTCATCCTATGGAAAAGAAGCCCCGCCACAACACTGCTCCCCCACCTACTCCAAACGAGGAAAAAAAACAGGAGTCAGCCTGGTCTCTAGCCCTGGGCGTCTTACAGAGGTCTGTGGATGCTATGTCATTCCAAGCCAACAAAATGGACATACAAATAAGCCTACTAAACACCCTGGCCTTATACGTTGCCAGCATCGACAAAAAGATCACAAACCTAAACAATCTGATAAAATGGGCCCAGGATGATGCTGACCACCCGCGCCAAACTTGTAACTGCTTGCTAAACCTAGGCAAACTAAGCGTACTACCGGAGGTGATGGCAAAGCTTGTGGGGGACCTAAAAGAACTAACTAATGCAAAGCCTCCAAACTCAAGTGGTAGAGCCTGGGCTGGAGGCGAAAACCCAACAAAAAACTTTCAAGAGATGCCACCACAAAGGGCGGGGGGCAGTCGAAGCCGAAGTCGACCCACTGCAGCTCCTGGCCAAAACGGACCGTAAAGGCAAACGGGCTAAAAGGAGAAAAGGCGGTAAAATAACCTGACCCACAAAGCAGAATTTGGCGCTCTACCCCCTGTTTAAAACACGGAACCATGAAGACACCATCGGGAACAAGAATCAAACCCCGTCTAGCGGGCCGGCAAGAGCGATGGATGATCCAACCTCAACTCCTAATCAGGCTGTAAAGCAACAGAGTATTACCCAAGCATCTACTGACGTGGGTGCCACAGCAGCCGGAACAGACTCCGCCACAACAGCAATTAGGGCCTTCCCCGCAGATCATGCCAAAAATCAAGAACCTGCACAAGCCAGAGCCTTGCACAACACCATTGGCACAGCCCCAGCGAATCCAAAGAAGCCCAGTATCGCCCTTATCCTATCTCCTAAACCTGTCTTAGACCCTAACATACTTGCAGGAAGCATTCCTATGCACCCCAGTAATCGGTCTGTCTCAACCTCTGGCTTAGAAGGAGCAGTCTCTGAGTGGCCAGGCCCTCCTTTGGAACCCAGACTAATCCATCACACTCCCCCAAAGCCAAGAAACAATCCACCTGAAATGCTTCACGATGGCCATCTACATACAAGACAAGCAAAAGCATCATCTGCCTAACCACTATTCTACCCGAAATATAAGTCGAAAGGCACGTTTGACATCCTAAACCGGGGAAACATCCTGAAGTTAATTCAAGCCACAGGCTTGAGGGAAGAAGTCACATCGCACAAGATTCTTTCTGTTGAGTTTATCACACTAGCCCACGGTCAGATCAATGAATCAACCAAGGTTACCTGGCGATTGCCAGTGCTAGCCACCAACATTCTGAGGTACACGGACGTTTTCAAGCAGTGGGGCATCTCCATCACTCCTGGGAAGGAATCGAGCTATCCACACATCCTCAACAGCTTGCCGTACGTGGTGAGTCCAGTGGCGCCACCAAGATCAGTTTACTCGGTCCTGAGAGGTGCCCTAAGCAAAACCCCGGCCTCCAGCTCAAGGGACCTAAAGGGCGGCCACAAAATTCAAACCGCGGGCCCGGCAGGAGCAGATACCTGAGCATGGCTGCCTGGGACCTTAACCTCAACTCGATTGCTCAGGTGACAAAGCAATAGCAATAACGTCTATTCAGGAAGCCCACTCAAGATATGCTCCTGGAACATCAACGGTCTGGCAAACAAACTGAGTGACCAGGGCATCGTATCCCATTTACGCTCCTTTGAAATCATCCTATTGCAATAGACTTGGCTTCAGATGCCATACCATCTAGAAGGGTTTATAAACCATCATATTCCTGCAACCAAACATAGGAACTTCGGCCGCAGTAGCGGAGGTCTTGCAACCTATGTGTCAGCCAATAGTTCAATTCGCTCTTTGGATGAAGCGAGTGTCACCTCAGGGCTTCAAGTAGTCGGTACCTCACTCAGAACGAACAACGGCCAGTCATGGAGCTTAACCCTGATAAATGTCTACATTCGCCCAAACTCGGGCTCAAGGTCAAAGATTTCCAAGAAACTGACTTCTATGGTGCTAAACCTTAGATCTGAGAATCCTAGCACTGATATCCTAATTTCAGGAGACTTTAAAATGTGGCTAATGACTGATCTACCTGCCAACGAGATAACGCTGCTACAAGAAGGCGATTGGGCTATACAACCACAGGATTGTCCCGGGTGGGCCAAAGACGACCCAAGAGGACGGGCCCTTCAAGGCAACTTGGAACACCTTGGTCTAAGAGCCCTTAATGGCCGATTTCACCCTTACAAGCCACCTGGCCTCACATATTTAACTAACTTCAGGGCCTCCTTGATTGACTGCTCATTTGTCAGCCTTCCTCTACTGAACCTGATCTCTGCATTTGGTTTCGGTGAAAAAATGGACAGCGACCATCGCCCCCAAGAGCTTTCCCTAAACATTCAGCTGACGCAGCACAACACGGCAGCGGACCCAGGTTTTGAAATCCACACTATCAATTTAAAACGCATCAAGTGTACCATCAACAGCCTCCCGGCCCTAGTGGCAGAAGCCAAGCAACTACTAGTCAACATCAATGGAATAGGGGGAGATTTAATTATCAGCTTGTCAAAGTTCTCAGAAAAACTGGCGGCCCGGTTCGCGATGCCGGTACAGCGCAAAACAAGGCCACCGGCCTCACAAGGGGTAGGTTCCAGTTATCCAATAAGGTCTGCAAAAAAAGGAACCAATCGTTATGGAGAAAACTCAAAACGTCACCAATGGACCCAAAACTAATGAGTAAACTAAGAGAAATCAAATCCCTGGTGTCTAGTGGCTTCTGCCCCCAAGGGGGGCAGAAAGAGCCAACACATTCACCCCAATGAAGGGGAGCGACCTGTGCCCAAGGGGCCATCCCCCAACTTCCCAAAATTTCACTCGTGGCCTAGTGGCTACTAAAAAAAAAACGATCTGCCCCGGGGGTGGGGTTAGTGGGCAGAATCGGCCTGCTGAAATGCTCCCCAAAGTGGAGCGAACCGTTCCCAAGGGGCCGCTTCCCGATAAAATGAAACTGACGAAACTGAAGAAACAAAATGAAAATGAAACTGATGGAAAAAAAATCCCTGGTGTCTAGTGGGCATTCCTGCTGCACGATCGCGGCCCCAATGCGCGATCGTGCAGCAAGGAATGCTCCAAAGAGACATCGGAGGAAAGGAAAACCCTTTCCTTACCCCTGATGCCTCTTTGGATCAAACCCCCCCTCCCCAGGGAGAAACTCACCTTCTTCCTCGACGCGCTGGAAGCAAGTGGCTTCCAGTGCGTCCGGTAGCATCTAATGACGTCGGCGCGTAGTGTGCGCTGACGTCATTAGATGACATGGAGGGGGTTGGGGGGGCAGTGGAAGCACTTCTGCTGCCATCCCTGGTGGGGGAAACTGGAAAGGGGGCCCACGGGGGGAGAACCAGTGCTTCCCCCTTGGGTGGGTGCTAGGACGGCCGAGATCCATCCAACGCACACACACACTGTGGCGTCAGACACCTCCCAGCTGTCCCATGCATGGAAGAGGTTAAATGAGAGGGGATGCCCAAGTACTGTCTATGAGCATGCTTCTAATTAGAAAATCATAGACACATCAACATATTCATAATCGGTGCTCGTGGAAGTCATTGTTCATTTTCTGTTAGGGCATTAATGGTCTATTGTTTCTGAAGTGCCTGCAATAACTTGTGTACATGTTCCGCATCACTTCACACTTTTACTATTTCTAAATGGCAAGTGTTCACAATTTTTAAGGGTGCTCAATGAGTCACCATATACACCTTGGAGGCATGAAAGGCTGTGTGGGCCATGCTGAGATGAACTCATGGCCAGTGGGTTATTGCTAAGTTTCAGCAACGACTACTGAACTAATCTTCCTGTGTTTTTCGTGCAATTACATTGATACCCCATTCTCTCATTGTCCCTTCACATTTTCCCTGCAGTGCCAAGATTAGACACTCCATTACCCTCTCACTTTTTTCTTACAGTGCCACTGACACTTCCTTCTCTAGTAGCCTCTATCTTCATCTGTACGGGTTCAGACTGGCCCATAGGGCAAATGGGCAGTGTACGAAAGGCGGCTCCGGCAGGTTAATGTGTGGGCTTTTTGCCTGCAGCAAGCTCTAATCCATGCAGCCTTCCATACCTTGTAAAACACTTACACCACATATCTTTCCAAGTTCACAACTGCCTCAAATTGCAAGCATGGGCCTCTTTTAAGCTATCTAATTCAGTAAAGGGGAGAGGGCACTTTTATTTTGGTGACAGCCGCTGTTTTCTATCCCAGTTTAATCCTGCTTCTGTACCCAGCAGCACTGGGCATCTTTCCTCTTTTCCCCTCTCCTCTCACTATTATTTCCTGCAGCTGCATCCAAAGAGGCTATATGTGCTCTCCTCCTTACATACACAAGGTTTGGTGGAAATGAAACAACAACTGGAGAGGGAGGGGTGACCACCTTAAAAACAAAATAATGGAAATTATATAATTGGGACTGGGTCATAAGAACGTGAATTTTCAGCTGTCAAAGCAGACATCTGTCCTGTAGCCCGATGTAGGACGACAAGATGGGGCTGACAAGGGACTTAAACATCTAGGAGAGGTAACGTAGGGTGATATCTGAACTGTGCCGCTCTAGACATGGCCCGTGAAAAAACTAGGGTAGTATGTCCACAGCACAGCAAAGCATTCTAACACTGAAGATATCAGTGTGGCAGCTGTACTGAGCAATAACCTGACCTACCAGCATTGTTTCTGTGCACTGCTGCTAAAGATGGACACCTTGAGCTTTGTAAATGCACATTACTGCTATGAAACGACCCTGAGGATACCTAAACAGTATATTCACAGTACTGTGAAAGGATACGAAAGTAGTATTAGGACATGACCTCTTAAAACTAGCTGTCTGGACACTAACCTGAAAAGGAGCACATACAAAGGGAAAATTTACAGTGAGCATACTCCCCAACCCTGAAGTGAGAAACTATGAGAGCACTCATTTCAAATCCCTGCAGGGGCGGCCCTTCCGTAATGGCGGAGGTGCGTCGCCCCACTGGCCAGAGTCAGTCGCAGAAAAATAAAATGATAATAAAACAGTAATATCATTTTATTTTTCTGTGAAAAGCTCGAGCTGATGGTGCATGCATGCGGGGCAGGTCCGGGCCATAACAGGCAGGAGTGGTGGGCACTTAGAAGTGCTCATGTAAGTTTGGCCGGCCTTCTCTGGCCGGCCAAACAGACATGCACACTTCTATTTCTCCAACCCAGCTATGTTCACAGCCGGGTTGGCGAAAAGCCACAGGCTCCCAGGCAGTGTCTAAGTAGCAGAGCAGGCCGCTCAGGCCAATCTTGGCGCTGCTCTCAAAGCATGAGAGCAGCGTCTGGATTCAGTGAGGAGCCTGCGCCTTCCCCAAGACTGTCGGGATTTAAGCACTGAAGCAGCCATCGGCGTCAGGGCAACGGAAGGTAAGTTTTTTAAAATATTATTTTTCCCTCTATTCCCCCGTCCGCTCTTCTCCCCAGCACCCCCTCACCACTTTCTTTGTGGGGCAGCTGCCACTGAATCCTTGTAGCTGAAGAAGATATTAAAAAAGCACTCATTACGCAGCAATATAATCATGATGGTGGCTCCACTGGTCACCCTGTGTCGAGATCAGCCTAGAGAGAGAGGCGAGTCAGACCATCTTCCAGTTGCCAGTGCTAGCATTGCTTGCCTTGTACTTCACAACTTTCTACTGGAAAGGTATGTGTGCCATGCTCCTGGTCGGCCCTCCTGTTGTGGTGTATTTTTAACTTCTCTCGGAGTCTTCCTCAGCCCACTGACAGCACTACTGTTTGGCCTTTCCTATGTGTTCCACATCTCTACTCTGTGGTTATCCCTCCTCTCTCTGCCCTGTCTTGATCCCATCCCTCACCTGGAGAAACAGAAAACCTGTACAGTGAACATGAATATTACTGCAAAGCATTTGCGTTGCAATGATGCAATAAGCTCTAAAACATACTCGAATAATGGACCCCCTTAGATAGTCAAAATTGGAGTTGAATGGAATATGGCACATTACAACACGATGCAATACATCACGTGCTATTACAACGCGGTCGTTACAACGACAGCGTTGTTAGTACGCGATGTATTACATTGCAAGTCTTTACAACGACTTCCAGTAGGGGGCGCGCTGGACTTAGGAATAGTATTATTTACTATTCCTACTCCAGTTTGCGCAACAGTAGGGAAGGTGTTGGAATTCATTTCCAATACCTGAGCGCCCCCTACTGGAAGTCGTTGTAATGACTTGCGATGTCATTACATTGCGTACTAACAACGCGGTCGTTGTAACGACCGCAATTTAATAGCACGCGATGTAATGACAGCCTTGTAAATGCTGTTTCCCATTTAATGACGCTTCAAACTCCTGGGCCCTGGTACCTCGGCTCCTGATCCACTATCGCTGCACAGGGAAATACACATATGTTATGTATCCTGTGCAGAGACAGCCACATTAATAATACTTTTGTTTTATTCTTCTCTTGCCACCCTGTCTCCCACCTGGGACCCCCAAGCCCTTCCTTTTTCCCTGTAATTTGCTCTCCCTTGTGCCTTCCCTGTTTCCCCTGTCTGCCTCTCAATCCTCATACAAGTCTTGTTACACTGAAGGGATGTGAAAAACACAGAGAATGTCAATATCATTGCGTGGGATACATGACTTCTATGATACTTTGGGAGGCTTGCACTACAGTTGCCTTTTGTAAGAGGCAAAAGTTAGTTTTACTGCTGTTATGCTGTACATATTCTCTGAAGGAGGGAAACTTGCAATACTGCTATGTCCCTGTTCTGTGATGGAGTGATACTTTCATTGTTGCTGTCTAAATGTTTACTACTACTGACAATATCTATAGCTTGGGAAATACCCATGCCCAGACCCTTTAGGCCCAACCTAAAAGCAATTTTAATCTTTCACCACCAATGACACACTTGGCAGCTCTGGACTATTTGTGCAACACCAGTAACATTGGACAAACCAGCAACATATCTGACTAGCAATCTTAGTGTCAGTGTGACATACTGGCACATTGAGAATAAGAGAATCTGCAATGCTCAGTAGGATCCTTCGTTTCTACAGGGCACACAACTACTGTGGAAATGTTTAAGTGGGAAGAACACAACCCCAAGTGCTCTTGTATGGTGTCTGCACAGATGTTTGTCACACTATCAAATGGTTAAATATTGTCCTGCCATAAAATGTCCACAGTATTGGCTACCACAGTATTATGAAAGTTACTGTGGTGAAATACTGTCTGCACCCCTGGGCAGGGTCAGTTTCTCTTGACAAGAATGGTTTTCTTTGAAATAGTTATTTACACATTTCAGTAAAAATAATGTTTTTCCAGTCACTTTCCTAAATAAGTTGTGCTGGAAAGCATGCTATTGTACCCATTTTTTTACAAACATCTTTTAAGTGGGTGTGAGGTTCTTATGGACAGTCCGCCTTGCTTGATCGTATGCAATACATACTGATCTAATCTTACATCCCACCATTTTCAAATTTCACCAGCCGCCACTGAATGTGTGGTCAATTGAAACCTGTACTCAGGGCAACTAACATTAGGACAGGGCCACAGTTACTCTCTCTGAAGTACTCCTTTTTTGTTAATAGCATAAGGTCTGGCAACAGTCGTACTGTCAAGCAAGACCTTAAAAAGGCCAAAACAATAGGCCACCGCTGGATCCCTATTGATTGAGACAAAATCACTCGCTGAGTCTCTCTCATCAGCATTGCTAAAAAGAAAATACTCTAAAACTGCTTTTAGCCCTGATCCACATAAAATAAAGCTGCTCCTGGATCCTACACCAAGCCAATTGTTGAGACACTCAGCACCATTGTTCAAACAATGATTACTCTAAGGCTGCCCATAATGCTACATTAAATTAGTCTTTCTGGCTATTCATGGTGGATTGGAGAGTTGAATATAGAGATAACTGGCAGTTTAAAGTGATCCCTGAAAAATCCAAACATATTAGAACGTCAGAAAAGATCAACACAAATCGATGTTGAACCTGACAGAATTGATCAAAGAAGAAAAAAGAGGTCCAACCAGAATATCTCAGTGAAGATTTGGGTGAGAAAGCTAAAGACATCTGGGGTCAAATATATCATTGGTTGTCATGTCCGCTATGTTATCTGGCCAATTCTTTGCACTCTGCTTTTATGAATCCTTATAGACACTACCAAGAGGTAAGTTCCACATTCCCCAGAATTACTGCATCATAAATATTCATGAGGCTAGAGACTTTCTGGGAGTCCTTTTGACAAGCTATGAATGCAGAGATTGAGGTCTGAAAAGTACAGCAGAGCTTGTCTCTATATCCACCTATGAAAAGGCTTGTTTTAGCAATCCATGGTCACTTCCAAAAGAGAGTAGCACATTGAGAAATGGACATTGGGGCAGCATGACGCAGCCAATAGGAGCACTGCCTACCTCCGCGAATGACCACATCTGCCTTTTGCACAGAGGCAGTTGTCCAGAATGTACATTTGCTGTGCAATTGTGCCTACTGCCAAGCGCAGTTGGTGATTTTTTTCCTGAAGTGAAACTGTTGGATCAATCCCATATCACTGATGAATTTTCTTGCAGATCACGAGGGAAGGGGCTACACCTCTTTTTCCGTCCCATTTTCTTGCAATTTGCAGTAATTTACAATATTTACATTGTGGGGCACAGATAAATTTGTGAATTGCACTGTCCCTTTGATATAATATGCTTTTGGTTTTCGCCCTCACAACGCCGTGCACTTTGCACAGATTGGACTTTCTGACAATTAAAATTTTTCTTACATCGGGCCCTAAATGAAGATGAACATTTGCTACACATGTGCTGGCTCCTGTTTTCTAGGTTACTAAACACTATTGGAATGTTGAGCTCTCCATTGAAGACAATGGAGTGCTCCGGACTTCTAATGGCTGGTATAAGCCCTAAGAGCAACATTCAAATATTTTCTTCATTTCACAGCTGTTGCTGTGAACAAAGGCCCCCCGGAACCAGAGGGGATTTAACCCCCCCCCTCCCCCGGGCTCCGAGAGGCAATTGTTTTAAAAAATTCGAACATTCTGCCCTCTAGGGGCAGGATGTTCTAATAGCCTTAGACACCCCATAGTGGGCTGCACCAGCCATTAAAGGCCTGCTCCCTTGTTAAAGGCTAACGCTGGAGCGGGTCTTTAATGTCCGGTAGAGCCCGCTACCTCAGGCTCTAAGGC